>LR738713.1:68924767-68969971 GCA_902687465.1 Secale cereale
CAGGGCTTGGGGTGCGGCTGCCCTCTCTCCCCCCACTATATATAGCGGGCTAGGGGGGCGCCGGCCCTAGGAGATGCAATCCCTAGGGGGGCGGCGGCCAGAGGGGGGAAACTTGCCCCCCAAGGCATAGGGGGCGCCCCCACCCCCTAGGGTTTCAACCCTAGGCGCATGGAAGGGGGCCCATGTGGGTGTGCCAGCCCACTAGGGGCTGGCCCCCTTCCCTTGCGGCCTACGGGCCCCTCTGGGATGGGTGGCCCCACCCGGTGGACCCCCGGGACCCTTCCGGTGGTCCGGGGACACTCCCGGTGACCCCCGAAATTCACCCGATGGCCGAAACTGGACTTCCTATATATCATTCTTCACCTCCGGACCATTCCGGAACTCCTCGTGACGTCCGGGATCTCATCCGGGACTCCGAACAACATTCGGGCTTCCACGTGCATGTATCTCTACAACCCTAGCGTCACTGAACCTTAAGTGTGTAGACCCTACGGGTTCGGGAGACACGCAGACATGACCGAGACGACTCTCCAGTCAATAACCAACAGCGGGATCTGGATACCCATGTTGGTTCCCACGTGTTCCTCGATGAACTCATCGGATGAACCACTGTGTCAAGGATTCACTCAATCCCGTATGTTATTCCCTTTGTCTATCGGTACGATACTTGCCCGAGATTCGATCGTCGGTATGCCCGATACCTTGTTCAATCTCGTCATGGCAAGTCTCTTTACTCGTTCCGTAATCCATCATCCCGTGACTAACTCCTTAGTCACTTTGAGCTCATTGTGATGATGTCTTACCGAGAGGGCCCAGAGGTACCTCTCCGTCATACGGAGTGACAATATCCCAGTCTCGGTTCGTACCAACTCAACAGACACTTTCGGAGATACCCGTTGCGTACCTTTATAGCCACCCAGTTACGTTGTGACGTTTGGCACACCCAAAGTATTCCTACGGTATCCGGGAGTTGCACAACCTCATAGTCTAAGGAATAAATACTTGACACTGGAAAAGCTTAAGCATTACGAACTATACGATCTCGTGCTAGGCTTAGGATTGGGTCTTGTCCATCACATCATTCTCCTAATGATGTGATCCCGTTATCAATGACATCCAATGTCCATGGTCAGGAAACTGTGACCATCTATTGATCAACGAGCTGGTAACTAGAGGCTTACCAGAGACACATTGTGGTCTATGTATTCACACATGTATCGCTGTTTCCGTACAATACAATTCAAGCATGAATAACAGACAATTATCATGAACAAGGAAATATAATAATTATCATGTTATTATTGCCTCTAGGGCATATTTCCAACAGTCTCCCACTTGCACTAGAGTCAATAATCTAGTTACATTGTGATGAATCGAACACCCATAGAGTTCTGGTGTTGATCATGTTTTGCCCGTGGAAGAGGTTTAGTCAACGGGTCTGCGACATTCAGATCTGTATGCACTTTACAAATATCTATGTCTCCATCTTGAACATAATTCCGGATGGAGTTGAAACGACGCTTAATGTGCTTGGTCTTCTTGTGAAACCTGGGCTCCTTGGTAATGGCAATAGCTCCAGTGTTGTCACAGAAGAGAGTCATCAGGCTTGACGCGCTTGGGATGACTCCTAGGTCGGTGATGAACTCCTTCATCCAGACTCCTTCTTGCGCTGCTTCGCAAGCAGCTATGTACTCCGCTTCACATGTAGAATGCGCCACGACGCTCTGCTTGCAACTGCACCAGCTGACTGCTCCACCATTCAAAATATACATGTATCCGGTTTGTGACTTAGAGTCATCCAGATCTGTGTTGAAGCTAGCATCGACGTAACCCTTTACGACGAGGTCTTCGTCACCTCCATAAACGAGAAACATATCCTTAGTCCTCTTCAGGTACTTTAGGATGTTCTTGTCCGCTGTCCAGTGTTCCATACCGGGATCACTTCGGTACCTCCCTACCAAACTTATGGCAAGGTTCACACCAGGTCTGGTACACAGCATGGCATACATGATAGAACCTATTGCCGAGGCATAGGGAATGACACTCCTTGGACTGATCCACATATAATATGAGAAATGCTACAAAGCTCCCACTCACTTTCTTGTAGATACAGGCTTCTCCCCAAGTCTGTATAAAGCCAAACGCTTTGATCACATCATTAAAGTGAATATTCCAACTCCGAGATGCTTGCACCAGCCCGTAGATCGAGCGCTGGAGCTTGCATACCTTGTTAGCATTCTCTGGATCGACAAAACCTTCCGGGTGCATCATATATAGCTCTTCCTTGAGGAAACCATTAAGGAATGCCGTTTTGACGTCCATTTGCCATATCTCATAATCATAGAATGCGACAATTGCTAACATGATTCGGACTGACTTCAGCATCGCTACGGGAGAGAAAGTCTCGTCGTAGTCAATCCCTTGAACTTGTCGATAACCCTTAGCGACAAGCCGAGCCTTATAGATGGTCACATTACCATTCGCGTCTGTCTTCTTCTTAAATATCCATTTATTTTCTATGGCGTGCCTATCATCGGGCAAGTCCACCAAAGTCCATACTTTGTTTTCATACATGGATTCTATCTCGTATTTCATGGCTCCAAGCCATTTATTGGAATCCGGGCCCGCCATCGCTTCTTCATAGTTCGAAGGTTCACCGTTGTCTAACAACATGATTTCCATGACAGGGTTGCCGTACCATTCTGGTGCGGAACGTGTCCTTGTGGACCTTCGAAGTTCAGTAGTAACCTGATCTGTATCTTCATGATCATCATCATTTACTTCCTCCCTTGTCGGTGCAGGCACCTCAGGAACAATTTCCTGCGCTGCGCTACTTTCCGATTCGGGAGGGGTGACTGTCACCTCATCAAGTTCTACTTTCTTCCCACTCACTTCTTTCGAGAGAAACTCTTTCTCCAGAAAGGATCCATTCTTGGCAACAAAGACCTTGCCTTCGGATCTGTGGTAGAAGGTGTACCCAATCGTTTCCTTTGGGTATCCTATGAAGACGCATTTTTCCGATTTGGGTTCGAGCTTCTCAGGTTGAAGTTTCTTGACATAAGCATCGCAACCCCAAACTTTTAGAAACGACAGCTTAGGTTTCTTGCCAAACCAAAGTTCATACGGTGTCGTCTCAACGGATTTCGACGGATCCCTATTTAAAGTGAATTCGGCAGTCTCTAAAGCATAACCCCAAAAAGATAGCGGTAAGTCGGTGAGAGACATCATAGATCGCACCATGTCCAACAGGGTACGATTTCGACGTTCGGACACACCGTTACGCTGAGGTGTTCCGGGCGGTGTCAATTGTGAAACAATTCCACAGTTCCTAAGGTGCGTGCCAAATTCATGACTTAAATATTCACCCCCACGATCCGATCGCAAGAACTTTATTTTTTTGTCACATTGATTCTCAACCTCATTCTGAAATTCCTTGAACTTTTCAAAGGTCTCAGACTTGTGCTTCATCAAGTAGATATACCCATATCTACTCAAGTCATCTGTGAGGGTGAGAACATAACGATAGCCTCCGCGAGCCTCAACACTCATTGGACCGCACACATCGGTATGTATGATTTCCAATAAGTTGGTTGCTCGCTCCATTGTTCCGGAGAACGGAGTCTTGGTCATCTTGCCCAAGAGGCATGGTTCGCACGTGTCAAATGATTCATAATCAAGAGACTCCAGAAGTCCATCTGCATGAAGCTTCTTCATACGTTTGACACCTATATGACCAAGGCGGCAATGCCACAAATATGTGGGACTATCATTGTCAACTTTACATCTTTTGGCATTCACACTATGAATATGTGTATCATCACGATCGAGATTCATCAAAAATAAACCATTGACCAGTGGGGCATGACCATAAAACATATCTCTCAAATAAATAGAACAACCATTATTCTCGGTTTTAAATGAGTAGCCATCTCCCATCAAACGAGATCCAGATACAATGTTCATGCTCAAAGCTGGTACTAAATAACAATTATTAAGGTTTAAAACTAATCCCGAGGGTAGATGTAGAGGCAGCGTGCCGACGGCAATCACATCGACCTTGGAACCATTCCCGACGCGCATCGTCACCTCGTCCTTCGCCAGTCTCCGCTTATTCCGCAGCTCCTGCTTTGAGTTACAAATATGAGCAACTGCACCGGTATCAAATACCCAGGAGCTACTACGAGCGCTGGTAAGGTACACATCAATAACATGTATATTACATATACCTTTGACGTTGCCGGCCTTCTTGTCCGCTAAGTATTTGGGGCAGTTCCGCTTCCAGTGACCCGTTCCCTTGCAATAAAAGCACTCAGTCTCAGGCTTGGGTCCATACTTTGGCTTCTTCCCGGCAACTGGCTTACCGAGCGCGGCAACTCCCTTGCCGTCCTTCTTGAAGTTCTTTTTACCCTTGCCCTTTTTGAACTTAGTGGTTTTATTGACCATCAACACTTGATGCTCTTTCTTGATCTCCAGCTCCGCTGATTTCAGCATTGAATACACCTCGGGAATGGACTTCTCCATCCCTTGCATATTGAAGTTCAACACGAAGCTCTTGTAGCTAGGTGGGAGCGACTGGAGGATTCTGTCAACGACTGCTTCGTCTGGGAGATTCATTCCCAACTGAGACAAGCGGTTGTGCAACCCAGAAATCTTGAGTATGTGCTCACTAACAGAACTGTTTTCCTCCATCTTACAGCTGTAGAATGCGTTGCAGACATCATATCTCTCAACTCGGGCATGAGCCTGGAAAACCATTTTTAGCTCTTGGAACATCTCATATGCCCCGTGGTGCTCAAAACGCTTTTGGAGCCCCGATTCTAAGATGTAGAGCATGCCGCACTAAACCAGGGAGTAATCATCACAACGCGACTGCCAAATGTTCATAACATCTTAGTTTGCCGGGGCGGGAGCGTCACCTAGCGGTGCTTCTAGGACATAAGTTTTCTTGGCAGCTATGAGGATGATCCTCAGGTTACGAACCCAGTCCGTATAGTTGCTACCATCGTCTTTCAGCTTGGATTTCTCTAGGAATGCGTTGAAGTTGAGGGTGACATGAGCGTGGGCCATTTGATCTACAAGACATATTGTAAAGTATTTAGACTAAGTTCATGATAATTAAGTTCATCTAATCAAATTTTAATGAACTCCCTCTCGGATTGACATCTCTCCAGTCTTCTAAGTGATACATGATCCGAATCGACTAGCCCGTGTCCGATCATCACGTGAGACGGACTAGTCATCAACGGTGAACATCTTCATGTTGATCGTATCTTCTATACGACTCATGTTCGACCTTTCGGTCTTCCGTGTTCCGAGGCCATGTCTGTACATGCTAGGCTCGTCAAGTGAACCCTAAGTGTATTGCGTGTGTAAATCTGGCTTACACCCATTGTATGCGAACGTTAGAGCCTATCACACCCGATCATCACGTGGTGCTTCGGAACAACGATCCTTAGCAACGGTGCACAGTTAGGGGGAACACAATTCTTGAAATTTTTAGTGAGAGATCATCTTATTTACTACCGTCGTTCTAAGTAAACAAGATGCATAAACATGATAAACATCACATGCAATCAAATAAGATGACATGATATGGCCAATATCATCTTGCTCCTTCGATCTCCATCTTCGGGGCACCATGATCATCTTTGTCACCGGCATGACACCATGATCTCCATCATCATGATCTCCATCATCGTGTCTTCATGAAGTCGTCGCGCCAACTATTACTTCTACTACTATGGCTAACGTTTAGCAATAAAGTAAAGTAATTACATGGCGTTAATCAGTGACACGCAGGTCATACAATAATTAAGACAACTCCTATGGCTCCTGCCGGTTGTCATTTTCATCGACATGCAAGTCGTGATTTCCTATTACAAGAACATGATCAATCTCATACATCACATATATCATTCATCACATCTTCTTGGCCATACCACATCACATAGCACATGCTGCAACAACAAGTTAGACGACCTCTAATTGTTGTTGCAAGTTTTACGTGGCTTCTATAGGTTTTCTAGCAAGAACATTTCTTACCTATGCCAAAACCACAATGTGATTTGTCAATTTCTATTTACCCTTCATAAGGACCCTTTTCATCGAATCCGATCCGACTAAAGTGGGAGAGACAGACACCCGCCAGCCACCTTATGCAACTAGTGCATGTCAGTCGGTGGAACCAGTCTCACGTAAGCGTACGTGTAAGGTCGGTCCGGGCCGCTTCATCCCACGATGCCGCCGAATCAAGATTGGACTAGTAACGGCAAGAAAATTGAACAAACTCAACGCCCACAACTTGTTTGTGTTCTACTCGTGCAAGATGCTACGCAAAGACCTAGCTCAGATGCCACTGTTGGGGAACGTAGCAGAATTCAAAAAAATTCCTACGCTTCACCAAGATCAATCTAAGGAGTCATCTAGCAATGATCATAAAGGAGTGCATCTACATACCCTTTGTAGATCGCGTGCGGAAGCGTTCGAAGGAACGTGGATGATGGAGTCGTACTCTTCGTGATCCTCGTCACAGATGATCCCAGCGCCGAACGGACGGCACCTCCGCGTTCAACACACGTACGGTACAGCGACGTCTCCTCCTTCTTGATCCAACAAGGGCGGAGGAGAGGTTGATGGAGATCCAGCAGCACGACGGCGTGGTGGTGGATGCAACAGGAAAAGCTGCAGGGCTTCGCTGGCGCCCTGCGAGAGGAGTTGGAGGTGTGATGGGGGGTAGAGGCGCCAGAGGCTTGGGGTGCGGCTGCCCTCTCTCCCCCCACTATATATAGGGGGCCAGGGGGGAGCGGCCCTAGGAGATGCAATCTCCTATGGGGGCGGCGGCCAGAGGGGGGAAACTTGCCCCCCAAGGCATAGGGGGCGCCCCCACCCCCTAGGGTTTCAACCCTAGGCGCATGGAGGGGGGCCCATGTGGGTGCGCCAGCCCACTAGGGGCTGGCCTCCTTCCCCTTGCGGCCTACGAGGCCCTCCGAGATGGGTGGCCCCACCCGGTGGACCCCCTGGACCCTTCCGGTGGTCCCGGTGACCCCCGGAATTCACCCGATGGCCAAAACTGGACTTCCTATATATCATTCTTCACCTCCGGACCATTCCGGAACTCCTCGTGACGTCCGGGATCTCATACGGGACTCCGAACAACATTCGGGTTTCCACGTGCATGTATCTCTACAACCCTAGCGTCACTGAACCTTAAGTGTGTAGACCCTACGGGTTCGGGAGACACGCAGACATGACCGAGATGACTCTCCAGTCAATAACCAACAACGGGATCTGGATACCCATGTTGGTTCCCACGTGTTCCTCGATGAACTCATCGGATGAACCACTGTGTCAAGGATTCACTCAATCCCGTATGTTATTCCCTTTGTCTATCGGTACGATACTTGCCCGAGATTCGATCGTCGGTATGCCCGATACCTTGTTCAATCTTGTCATGGCAAGTCTCTTTACTCATTTCGTAATCCATCATCCCGTGACTAACTCCTTAGTCACTTTGAGCTCATTGTGATGATGTCTTACCGAGAGGGCCCAGAGGTACCTCTCCGTCATACGGAGTGACAATATCCCAGTCCCGGTTCGTACCAACTCAACAGACACTTTCGGAGATACCCGTTGCGTACCTTTATAGCCACCCAGTTACGTTGTGACGTTTGGCACACCCAAAGTATTCCTACGGTATCCGGGAGTTGCACAACCTCATGGTCTAAGGAATAAATACTTGACACTGGAAAAGCTTAAGCATTACGAACTATACGATCTCGTGCTAGGCTTAGGATTGGGTCTTGTCCATCACATCATTCTCCTAATGATGTGATCCCGTTATCAATGACATCCAATGTCCATGGTCAGGAAACCGTGACCATCCATTGATCAACGAGCTGGTAACTAGAGGCTTACCAGGGACACGTTGTGGTCTATGTATTCACACATGTATCGATGTTTCCGTACAATACAATTCAAGCATGAATAACATACAATTATCATGAACAAGGAAATATAATAATAATCCTTTTATTATTGCCTCTAGGGCATATTTCCAACAGTTCTTCAGCTTCTTAGCCCACGAGGGCTCAGAAGAGGAAGGAGTGTATCCACCAGAACTGTCCTCATCAGCTTCCTCCTCCTCAATCTCATCCTCATCCACATTCATCTGAGCTGTTGCAGCCTCAGCACGGGTAGTGGTGTTAGCCCACTGGCTCTTGATGCGGAGCTTGATGGGCTCATGACGAATCCAGTTGGGGGCCTCAAACTCATCATCGGGATAAAGCTTCTCCCAAGTCTTGGCAATCAAATGAAATAATTAAAGTCCATAGATGGGCACCTTACTGTTGAACACCGCAAACCATAGCTCACACCACATGATATGTGAGACATCAAGTGGTTGCGTCTGAGCATGATGGGCCTCCTCACAAATGAGCATCATATCCACCAGATAGGTGATGTTTACTATGCAACCTTCTTCTTGTAGACGTTGTTGGGCCTCCAAGTGCAGAGGTTTGTAGGACAGTAGCAAATTTCCCTCAAGTAGATGACCTAAGGTTTTTCAATCCGTGGGAGGCGTAGGATGAAGATGGTCTCTCTGAAACAACCCTGCAACCAAATAACAAAGAGTCTCTTGTGTCCCCAACACACCCAATACAATGGTAAATTGTATAGGTGCACTAGTTCGGCGAAGAGATGGTGATACAAGTGCAATATGGATGGTAGATATAGGTTTTTGTAATATGAAAATATAAAAACAGCAAGGTAACAAATGATAAAACTGAGCACAAACGGTATTGCAATGCGTTGAAACAAGGGCTAGGGTTCATACTTTCACTAGTGGAAGTTCTCCCAACAAGGATAACATAATTAGATCATATAACTACCCCTCAACATGCAACAAAGAGTCACTCCAAAATCACTAATTGAACATTGAACATATAAAGGATGAGAGAGTGCGCCCAACTAGCCGCCATGGCCACGTCTCCTTTTATTCCTCTATAAACAGTGCGCGTGCTACTGTAGCGACGAGGGAAGGGATAAGGTCCCGAGCGCCGCGTCCAGCATCCTCTCTTCTCCCTTTCCACTCGCTCGCTTCCTCCTCCCGAGCCTGCAGATCCCTAGCCGCCTTCTCCCGCAGCACCTCAGCCGCCTCCTCTCGCTCTCCACCCAGCCGCCTACTCCCTCTTGCCCAGCGCGGACGGCCGCCGCAGCCATCACCTCCTTCTCTTCCTCTTCCTCTCCCTCAGTGTAGTCCCTCCACCTCCCTCCTCCGTCGACGGTGCCTGGTCCAGATCGGGCTCAGGTCATCGCCTGGTCCAGATCGGGCTCATGTCGTCTCCATGGAGAGCAGGGATGGACAGCAGGAAACGGTGCGTCTCCTCCACCCGCTGGCTGCCACCGTGCAGGTCCCCTCACTCACGGTGGAGAGGCTGTTGCGGAGGGGATGCAGAGGAGGAGAGCACGTGGCCAAGGGAGGCCGTGGAGGAGGAGGGGTCGCGGTGCCGGGAGCTCGCGTTGGAGGAGGAGATTCAGTGGCGGTGGAACGGAGCTTGTGTCTGTGTGGAGCGTGCTCGGAAGGAGAGTGTGCGGCGGCGGAGGGACTGGGGAGGCCGGGCCCGCGTCATTGAAGTAGCAGAGGATCCGCCGCACCATGCCCAGCAGGCACCGGCGACACCATGAGCAGGAGGAGGAGCTCTTCCCGGATGATGGCAGCCGGAGGAGGATCCTAGGTCAACGGCACCCGGGGGGAGAGCTCGACCTGGACGACGGCCGCTGGCTGAGGCACCCAAAAAATAAATTCCACAGCCTCCCTTGTGCTCCAGCCTCCTCTTGTGCGTAGATATTCCCTGTTGTTTCCATTCACCTTCGACCATGGGTTGCAACGGCCAGAGGACAGGGTATGTGGATTCTCCTCTTCATCTCTTTTCCTTGCTTCTCACTTATTCCTCCAACCCTCCCCCATCCTTGCCTGCACACACACTGTATCTCATCTCGTGGATGACGAATCTCGCCTCTCCGGGTGACAAGAGATTTTTGATTGATCAACACCAATGAGGGGTCAGCCTTGCACATATTTCTGTCAGATTTGATTTTCACATTACAGTTCATAAATTGAATTATTTTATCCTGTTTCCTTCAGGTTTATATTTAGGCTATTCTTTTTTTCCTTTTCAGATGTATGGCATGTACCTGTAGCCATGGTTCTAAAACATCCCCATTCCTTTTCTTGCTACCAATTTTTTATTCAGTTATTTGACTAAATGGTTACATGAATATGGATATTGATTAGTACATTCATACTCTTCTGTGCAAGTATGTGCTATCTTATTCTTATGCAACTAATCTGAAATCTATCTTGTACTACTAGGTCCCCTGTTTTCAGTGGCTATACCTACAACTGGAGTTTTTACTCATGCGATTGAAGATGGTGTTGGTCGGCAACGTCCATATTTCTTTTGGCCCTGTTTTCCTGATGGAGAGGTGCTCACCTCTGGTTGATCCCTTAATGATCATTTGATTGGATCCCTTTGAATGATTTCATCTGACCTCTATGTCTTCATTGAAGATGGTGTTGGTCGGCAACGTCCAGATTTCTTTGTGCTTTCTGTTACCTCTGAAAATAAGACTATTACTATGAATTCATTAGTTATACTTCTTCTGTATTCGAATTGAATCAGAGAAGACCCTGGAGCAACGACCTCCTGAAAAGTTTGGTGAAGATGCCCTCTAACATGTGGCTTATTTTCCTACAATCCTGTAACATATTTTGTTGTATTTTAAATGTTTTGTGGATACATTTCTCTAGGATGACCCAAACGATAGACTACAGGTAGGTGTTTACGAGACTATAGATATGCACATGATGTGGATCTGCTTACAATAATTTTGCAATATGAGATTTGTTTAGATGCTCACTTTTCTTACTGATGTTGCTTAATAATTTTTTTTGTACCATATACGCATTAAATTGCGTCATGCCAATTAGCACACCCTGGGAGTCCTCTCCTCCAACACCTCCGCCTCACCCAACTATCAAGAGGTAATTAGTTTGATCTGCTTTGGGTGAAGATGCCCTCTAACATGTGGCTTTTTAGTTGGACACGTTTATGTTCATGCATGATGCTCTTGCGATGTTTATTGATCATCAATAGATCTGAGAAATTCTTTTCTTGCTTAAAAGTTTAATTATGCGTCTTTTTCTACAGTTAAGTTCCTGAAAAAATTGGTGAGTTCAACTTAGAGTTGTAGCTGTCCATGTTTGCTGACAATAGGAGCGTCCATGTATTATAAACTAATATATGATTCAGGTATGTGATCATTGATTCATTTGTTACATGGTTTATGAGTAAAAGATATACACGCTTTCTTGACGGTCAAGGAGTTTCAGATAGATCTGAGAAATTCTTTTTTTGCTTAAAAGTTTAGTTTATGCGTTTTTTTTTCTGCAGTTAAGTTCCTGAAAAAAAAATGGTGAGTTCAACTTAGAGTTGTAGCAGTCCATGTTTTCTAACAATAGGAGTGCCCATGTATTATAAACAAATGTATGATTCAGGTATCTGATCATTGATTCATATGGTTAGTTGGTTTCTGAGAAAAACGTATACACGCTTTCTTGATGGTCAAGGAGTTTCAGATACTAGATATGGATGTTAAGCTATGAGAATCTTATTGGCTCATTACTAGGCCATCATCCTTTGATTCAGAAGTGATCGTTAGTTCACTTTGTGCTAGAGTTTGTACAAAGTTGAGATCCAAGATATGACCTTTCAGTATGACATTACTTCTCCAGATATAAATAGCTTCATGTGGTTCATGGTGTAATTAAATTTGACAGAAACAGGCTCGAACTTAGTAGTAAATTTAATACGTCATTTGGTGGGCTTATTTCTTGGTAAAAAATTGATTCCACTATTCCATTTCATAATGTGCGGAGAAATTGGGGAATGATTATTGTTAGCATAATTCTCTTCCCTTCAAAACAGAGTATGTAAGCAAATGAACATAGTGTGATGTTTTCTACTAAGACGGTGCATGTAGCAGAGAAAGATGAGTACTGTAACCCAAGCACTAACAAAATAATGTCAGTTAGGTAGCTTCCCTACTGTTCACGGCAGAAAGTGTTAGTTTCTGTATGTCTTTCACATAAATTATTGTCTTTCACTCTCTATGCAATTCCATATGCTTATTAACCTTTTGTCATTACCTGTTAGAACATAGAAAGTACTTTCTATGTGTCATCCACGCTTCATTTATGTGTTGTTATCTTCTTTCAGTTGCTAAAAGAAATTAATGATATCATTCGTCATGTCTTGAAGTATGGTTCCAACTTGCCACACACTAGAAAGACTTTTAGTTACCTTCTATGAGGTGACCTGCAAAATTATGATACGTGTAGTACAAATGAGGCATAGTATGAATTTGACGCTAGCATAGGGGTATCACGTAGCTCCATAGATCTTAATCTTTATTTCAGTTTATGCATAGCTAGGTGGAGATGCTGACTTTATGTTCTTTAATTTGGGGAAAATAAGAATGAATTAAATTGGATAACCCAAACTTAGTTTAGCTGCAAGATCCCAGAGGCATCCCCAAAGTATCTGAATTATTTGTATCTGATACGTTTCAAGTAGTATAGAACGTATCCGGGTACAGGATACGCCTGACACAGCAGTTTCTAGAAGTATCCGGGGTAACTTAGGCCACAAGCTTCGCCTGTGGTATATACTTAGATTTCTACATATCTGGCTCAGTAGAAAGTCTGCTCAATAGAGAACCTTCCTAACCATTGCACTAGCAGTGCTCATTCCTGCCACTTTTGTTTACATTGCGTGAGAAATTTGCTTGAGAAAGAGCAGAATGTTTGCCTCTTTTCATCTAATATCATTTTCTCCTATTGGTGTCGAACAAATGTTTCATGCCTCTTGCTTCAACTACTGTATCCTTTTGGACAACATGATGTTGACATACCAGTGACAGATGCTTCATGCGCTGCTACATGATTAGGCACATTAATAAAAGTATGAGAGTTTATAGCCATGCTTGTCAAGCTAACCTTCAGTAATAGATTTTTTGTTATGTTTTTCTAGATTGCAAACCACTTCATTTGTCACAAGGAAGAAGTTGAGAACGAAATCGTACAACAGACCAGTTTTCTTGGTGGGATGGAATTGGCAAGTACCACAATTTACAAATAATATGAAGTGGTGTTGTAAGTCTTATCTCACCCAACTGGACATAACTTATCCTATAAATGTATAAAAATTGATGGGCATTTGTGTGTTGATTATCTGTGACATTTTCTTACTATCATACTTTTGTAGTGCTTATTACAAGTGATTAGATTATGAAATAGATTGTTTTAGATGTTAAAAAGGATTTCAAGTTTTAACATGGTTATCAAGTATTTCAACTTCATGCCTTCGTCTACATTTGTCTGCTTATTACATTTTGCTTGGGAACAATATCTTGGGTTGGAGCGGACTGATACTGCAATAAAAGAGCCTATACAGCCTATCAGGTATGCAGTTGTCTTGCTGGGAGGTGAACATATCTAACTTTCCGATTTCAAGTTCTACCTTTACCCATGCTTGGGCTTAGATATGTCATACCTATGCTTTGTTGTCTATGTAACAAAGCTTCAATTTCTTTTACAAGTTTCTATAGGCTTTGTGTTTTTTCAGACAGTAATGAAAACCTTACTTTCCATCACTGGGACATGCATCTCAATATATCATTGCTTTGTTCTAGTGGTTTTATGTACCTACAGAACATCACACACATGAGAAGGCAGTGGCTTCAAGCAAAAGGGAGCAGTGTCGATGGTTCCAGGCACCGATAGAGATCAAGGTTGTTGCCTTCCCGAAGATGATGTCCTAATCATCCATTAACCTTGTTGAGTAGACACACTATTTCTTATTTCGCCACATTGGATATTCTTATCTTATTGACCACATCAAAACAAAGGCTTCCGTGTTGAGTATATACATTATTTCTTTCTTGGTTGCGCTTGGATATTCTTACCTTATTGATCACATCAGGCATAAAATAGAGAGTATGAGATGTTGTTTGGTGTGCCTCGATGATGTCACCTATGTTGCTGATCTGTAAAGCTATCATTGTTGAACTATATGTCCCTGGTGCCAAGTTCCTCAAAATGAACTTTTTGTAGCTTTATGTGTATGAGAAATAGTGGAAAAAGAACTTTACCTTAGTGATAATCTCTCTACTGAAATTCTTGTGGTGATGAGAGTGGTTAGTTATTTGTATTCCTCTCTATCATTGGTTGGAATGTACCTCTTGTTTCTCTATGTAAGCTTCACACCTTCTTGTTCTACCTGATGCAGAATGCGTGCTTCCATCACCTACAATAGTCAGTTGTTTTTGGCACTCTGTGCAAGTGGTACATCATCGATAGGCATTGGATCGCTATCTTCTTATTTCAATGATTTTTGTTTCATCTAACCAATTTTTGTCTTGATGGTTGTCTAAGATGAGTATCACTTCCTTGTTCAATCATCCTTGTAGTAGAAGCCATGCAAGCGCCATGTAAAATGGTTTTGAATCGGAACCGAAGCCATCTGTTGGAAGTAACATCTGTAGGGACTGCACATGTATGCCACTCCTAGTAATATAGAGTGAAGGCAATAATAACAACATTGTTTGTTGTTGGTTTAAAATGGGTGAGTTCCTACTCCTTGGATTCACCTATTTATCGCCTGCACACCTTGGCTAGGATATGTTGTTTCTTAATATTACCTGCAAGTCTGAATCTTTTAATTATTTGTACAATATTTTCCATTCTAGGAGTATTGGCCATCGTTTATTCTTGTTATGCACATCAAAGTTTCAGATATTCTTATTTGTGGATGTACCTTTAGGCTTTTGTGAAATAGATATGCATCATATATTGATGCGTGTCCTAAGTAGCACATCATTACTATAGTTTATGTAGTGTCAAAACCTTACATTATGTGCCTTCTTTTAAGTTTTCACATAAAGCTAGGGTGTTCCTCTGTTTAGAGAGTTTAGATAGAAGGCAATACTGAACCACCTCCGTCTATTGTCTCAATATGATCTTTTAACAATGTATCTCAATTGTGTTCAATCGGGCTTATCAATAAAATATACTCACTGTCATGCATTCTGCCTTGATCCGTTGGCTACATTTATTTGGTTGGGTTAGTGCGGGTATCTGGCCAAGCTACTTGGCTCACTTTCGTTGCCTTTTGCGGGTCCTTCTGTTGGATGTTGTTGTCATTCTGGGCCTTAATGCTAGGAGAAGGGTCAGGGGCATTTCCTGCACGGGAAGAGGGGCATCTGTGGGGGTATTGGCTAGAAGTAAGCAAGGTAAAAAAAACTAGATTCTATCTCTGCTACATCTAATCAGGCAACTAAATTTGGCCCCCTTACTCATTTCTTTTTCACTTACTGTATGTGAAGCGATACAATTTTATTTTCATTACCGCATCTTAATATGTTTTATGGATTGGTGAATGCACAACTTTAGCTCATAAACTGGATGGCAAATGCTAATTCTGATGGGGCTTTTGCCACTTATTGTTTTATGGTTGTTTAGACAGATGATGGCATGCTTCTTTCTTGCTAATTGTCAATTCTTTTGTACAGGGTCCCTCAGCTACTTATGCTTTACTAGACAATGAGGGTATGTAGATAGCATGTATGGTTTTTACATTGTTTTGCGCAGGTTGAGATGCATCACATGATGTTTTCCTTTTACATTTATCGGTATTACAGAGTCCTTTCTCTTTCCACAAGGGGCAATAGCTGTGTCATTCGATTCGAAGGACAAAGATTTGATCACAAAGGGGTAGCATTCAGGATATATACACAAAAGAGTATAGAACCAAATTATATGATGTATTGACCACTATTTCTATCAACTTCTCATGTACACAATGTTCACAAGTTCATGTATTAAGTACATTTTATTGTGTCACTTGTGTTTACTCCCTTTTTAATGCAAGTTTACATCTACTCGGAGTTCCTAATTGCAGACTCAACTATCTTGACCTACCGATGATCTAACTTGTGGCATTATTACCTTATAAGAAAAATATTTGCATTTAATTTCCTTTACATATATGGGTATAAGTTCTTACCAAATGTACTCAAATATACAGTTATTAAAAAAATGTAAATAATTTCAACAAACATGGTCTTAAACGGGTCTTTGCGCCATTTGGCGCAACTGGTCATCTAGTAGCGGAGAACAAACGAAGAGATTATTGTAGGGTACGAAACCACCTCAAAGTTATTCTTTCTGATCGATCTATTCAAGAGTCCGTAGTAAAATAACACGAAGCTATTCTGTCCATTCGATCTATCCTAGAGTTCGTACTAGAATAACACCTTAAGACACAATCAACCAAAACCCTAATGTCACCTAGATACTCCATTGTCACCTCAAGTATCCGTGGGCATGATTATACGATATGCATCACACAATTTCAGATTCATCTATTCAACCAACACAAAGAACTTCAAAGAGTACCCCAAAGTTTCTACCGGAGAGTCAAGACGAAAACGTGTGCCAACCCCTATGCATATATTCCCAAGGTCACAGAACCCGCAAGTTGATCACCAAAACATACATCAAGTGAATCAATAGAATACCCCATTGTCACCACAGGTATCCCCACGCAAGACATACATCAAGTGTTCTCAAATTCTCAAAGACTCAATCCGATAAGATAACTTCAAAGGGAAAAATCAATCCATTACAAGAAAGTAGAGGGGGAGAAACATCATAAGATCCAACTATTGTAGCAAAGCTCGCGATACATCAAGATCGTGCCATCTCAAGAACATGGGAGAGAGAGAGAGAGAGAGAGAGAGAGAGAGAGAGAGAGAGAGAGAGAGAGAGAGAGAGAGATCAAAGACATAGCTACTGATACATACCCTCGGCCCCGAGGGTGAACTACTCCCCCTCTCGTCATGGAGAGTGTCGGGATGATGTAGATGGCCACCGGAGAGGGATCCCCCCCCTTCGACAGGGTGCCAGAACGGGTCTAGATTGGTTTTCGATGGCTACAGAGGCTTGCGGCGGTGGAACTCCCGATCTAGGTTTCTTTCTGGAAGTTTGGGTATATATAAGAGGTGTAGGAGTCGGGAACAAGTAAGGGGGTCCCCGAGGTGGCCACGAGATAGGGGCACGCCCAGGGGGTAGGGCACGCCCCCCACCCTTGTGGTGGCCTGAGGACTCTTCTTGTCCATCTCCGGTACTCCATGGGCTTCTTCTGGTCCAAAAACAATATCCGTGGAGTTTCAGGTTAATTAGACTCCGTTTGCTATTCCTTTTCTGCGATACTCAAAAACAAGGAAAAAACAGAAACTGGCACTGGGCTCTGGGTTAATAGGTTAGTCCGAAAAATCATATAAAAGTGTATATTAAAGCCCATTAAACATCCAAAACAGATAATATAATAGCATGGAACAATAAAAATTATAGATACGTTGGAGACGTATCAAGCATCCCCACGTTTAATTCCTGCTCATCCTCGAGTAGGTAAATGATAAAAACATAATTTTTGATGCGGAATGCTACCTAACATAACTTTCAATGCAATTCTCTTTATTGTGGCATGAATGTTCAGATCTGAAAGATTCAAGACAAAAGTTTAATATTGACATAAGAATAATAATACTTCAAGCATACTAACAAAGCAATTATGTCTTCTCAAAATAACATGGCCAAAGAAAGTTCATCCCTACAAAATCATATAGTTTGGCTATTTTCCATCTTCGTCACACAAAATATTCAAATCATGCACAACCCCGGTTTCAACCAAGCAATTGTTTCATACTTCAATTTTTTCAAACTTTTTCAACTTTCACGCAATACATGAGCGTGAGCCATGGATATAGCACTATAGGTGGAATAGAGTGGTGGTTGTGGAGAAGACAAAAGAGGAAGATGGTCTCACATCAACTAGGCGTATCGATGGGCTATGGAGATGCCCATCAATAGATATCAATATGAGTGACTAGGGATTGCCATGCAACGGATGCACTAGAGCTATAAGTGTATGAAAGCTCAACAAAAGAAACTAAGTGGGTGTGCATCCAACTTGCTTGCTCATGAAGACCAAGGGCATTTGAGGAAGCCCATCGTTGGAATATACAAGCCAAGTTCTATAATGAAAATTCCCACTAGTATATGAAAGTGACTAAACAAGAGACACCCTATCATGAAGATCATGGTGCTACTTTGAAGCACAAGTGTGGAAAAAGATAGTAGCAATGTCCCTTTTTTCTTTTTTCTTTTTTGGGGCCTTCCTTTTATTATTTGGCCTTTTTTTGCCTTTCCTTTTTTATGGCATTTCTCCCTTTTTCGAGAAAATGCTCTAATAATGATGATCATCACACTTCTATTTATTTACAACTCAAAGATTACAACTCGATACTAGAACAAAATATGACTCTATATTAGTGCCTCTGGCGGTGTACTGGGATGTGCAATGAATCAAGAGTGACATGTATGAATTTTTTTGCATGGTGGCCTTGCCACAAATACGATGTCAACTATATGGCCATGCAAGGCAATATGACAATAATGAAATATGTCATAATAAACGGAACGGTGGAAAGTTGAATGGCAATATATTTCGGAATGGCTATGGAAATGCCATGATAGGTAGGTATGGTGGCTGTTTTGAGGAAGGTATATGGTGGGTGTGTATGGTACCGGCGAAAGTTGCACGGTACAAGAGAGGCTAGCAATGGCGGAAGGGTGAGAGTGCGTATAATCCATGGACTCAATTTAGTCATAAAGAACTCACGTACTTATTGCAAAAATCTACAAGTCATCAAAACAAAGTACTACACGCATGCTCCTAGGGGAAGGGTTGGTAGGAGTTAACCATCGCGCGATCCCGACCTCCACACAAAGGATGACAATCAAAGAAATACCTCATGCTTCAAATTTGTCACACAACGGTTACCATACGTGCATGCTACGGGACTTGCAAACCTCAACACAAGTATTTCTCAAATTCATAACTACTCTACTAGCATGACTCTAATATCACCATCCTCATATCTCAAAACGATCATCAAGTATCAAACTTCTCATAGTATTCCATGCACTTTATATGAAAGTTTTTTATTATACCCATCTTGGATGCCTATCATATTAGGACTAGTTTTATAGCCAAAGAAAATTACCATGCTTTTCTAAAAGACTCTCAAAATAATATAAGTGAAGCATGAGAGTTAATATATTTCTTCAAAATAAAACCACCGCCGTGCTCTAAAAAGATATAAGTGAAGCACTAGAGCAAATGACAAACTACTCCAAAAGATATAGGTGAAGATCAATGAATAGTTGAATAATTATGTAACTATGTGAAGACTCTCTAACATTTAAGAATTTAAGATCTTGGTATATTATTCAAACAGCAAGCAAAAAAAATAAAAAAAAATGACGCTCCAAGTAAAAGACATATCACGTGGTGAATAAAAATATAGTCTCGAGTAAAGTTAACTAAAATACTTCTGTAACTCTAAAAATTCTGAAGACGTGAGGAATTTTAAGTAGCATCATGAATGAATTCAACCATATAACCAGCACATAAAGCATTCTTTTCACGATCTGCTTGCATAGAAATTTTACTACTCTCCACATAAGCAAATTTATTCTCATCAATAGTAGTGGGAGCAAACTCAACAAAATAACTATCATGTGAAGCATAATCCAATTGAAAATTAAAATCATGATGACAAGTTTCATGGTTATCTTTATTATTTATAGCATACGTGTCATCATAATAATCATCATAAATTGGGGGCATGCTTTCATCATAATAAATTTGCTCATCAAAACTTGGGGGACTAAACATATCATCTTCATCAAACATAGCATCCCCAAGCTTGTGGCTTTGCATATCATTAGCATCATGGGTATTCAAATAATTCATACTAACAACATTGCAATCATGCTCATCATGCACATATTTTATGCCAAGCATTCTGTGTAATTCTTCTTCTAGTACTTGAGCACAATTTTCCTTCCCATCATTTTCACGAAAGATATTAAAGAGATGAAGCATATGAGGCAACCTCAATTCCATTTTTTGTAGTTTTATTTTATAAACTAAACTAGTGATAAAACAAGAAACTAAAAGATTCGATTGCAAGATCTAAAGATATACCTTCAAGCACTCACCTCCCCGGCAATGGCGCCAGAAAAGAGCTTGATGTCTACTACGCAACCTTCTTCTTGTAGATGTTGTTGGGCCTCCAAGTGCAGAGGTTTGTAGGACAGTAGCAAATTTCCCTCAAGTGGATGACCTAAGGCTTATCAATCTGTGGGAGGCGTAGGATGCAGATGGTCTCTCTCAAACAACCCTGCAACCAAATAACAAAGAGTCTCTTGTGTCCCCAACACACCCAATACAATGGTAAATTGCATAGGTGCACTAGTTTGGCGAAGAGATGGTGATACAAGTGCAATATGGATGGTAGATATAGGTTTTTGTAATATAAAAATATAAAAATAGCAAGGTAACTAATGATAAAAGTGAGCACAAACGGTATTGCAATGCGTTGAAACAAGGACTAGAGTTCATACTTTCACTAATGGAAGTTCTCTCAACAAGGATATCATAATTAGATCATATAACTATCCCTCAACATGCAACAAAGAGTCACTCCAAAGTCACTAATAGCGGAGAACAAACGAAGAGATTATTGTAGGGTACGAAACCACCTCAAAGTTATTCTTTCTGATCGATCTACTCAAGAGTTCATAGTAAAATAACATGAAGCTATTCTTTTCGTTCGATCTATCCTAGAGTTCGTACTAGAATAACACCTTAAGACACAAATCAACCAAAACCATAATGTCACCTAGATACTCCATTGTCACCTCAAGTATCGTGGGCATGATTATACGATATGCGTCACACAATCTCAGATTCATCTATTCAACCAACACAAAGAACTTCAAAGAGTGCCCCAAAGTTTCTATCAGAGAGTCAAGACGAAAACGTGTGTCAACCCCTATGCATAGATTCCCAAGGTCACGGAACCCGCAAGTTGATCACCAAAACATATATCAAGTGAATCAATAGAATACCCCATTGCCCTTACGAGTATCTCATGCAAGACATACATCAAGTGTTCTCAAATCTTTAAAGACTGAGTCCAATAAGATAACTTCAAAGGGAAAACTCAATCAATTACAAGAAAGTAGAGGGGGAGAAACATCATAAGATCCAACTATTGTAGCAAAGCTCGTGATACATCAAGATCGTGCCATCTCAAGAACACGAGAGAGAGAGAGAGAGAGAGAGAGAGATATCAAACACATAGCTACTGATACATACCCTTAGCCCCGAGGGTGAACTACTCCCCCTCATCATGGAGAGCGCCGGGGTGATGAAGATGGCCACCGGAGAGGGATTCCCCCCTCCGGCAGGGTGCCGAAACAGGTCTAGATTGGTTTTCGGTGGCTACAGAGGCTTGCGGCGGCGAAACTGCCGATCTAGGTTTCTTTCTGGAAGTTTGGGTATATATAAGAGGTGTTGGAGTCGGGAACAAGTAAGTGGGGTCCCCGAGGCGGCCACGAGATAGGGAGGCGTGCCCAGGGGGTAGGGCGCGCCCCGCACCCTCGTGGTGGCCTCGGGACTATTCTGGTCCATCTCCGGTACTCCATGGGCTTCTTCTGGTCCAAAAACAATCTACGTGGAGTTTCAGGTCAATTGGACTCCGTTTGGTATTCCTTTTCTGCGATACTCAAAAACAAGGAAAAAACAGAAACTGGCACTGGGCTCTGGGTTAATAGGTTAGTCCCAAAAATCATATAAAAGTGTATATTAAAGCCCATTAAACATCCAAAACTGATAATATAATAGCATGGAACAATAAAAAATTATAGATATGTTGGAGACGTATCAATAGGCATGTACCTTATCCTTGCCAACTATGCGGGGAAACAGGGAGTTGCAGAAGATCCGATGCATAATATCAAGGAAAGAGTTCAGCACCCATGTCTTCTTGCCACTAGGAAGCGTCTTCTCAACATAGTAGGGCTGAAGCTTGTTCTTGTTGGCTGACTCGGGATTGGCATGAGGGCGAACACCAACTGGCGTGTTGAGCCCCTCATCTGCAACCTGAAGCAAATCCATGAAGTTCTTCCAAGTAGCAGTCATCTGATGTCCATTGGTCATCCAGGACATGTTTCGTTCCTCTTTAGGGTGGAAGTGGACCGAAGCAAAGAACTGGGCCACAATCTCAGGGTCAAAGTCCATATGAAAAGTCATCAAGTGCTCAATGCCAAACTGCTCCACCAGGTCCAGAGCCTCAGCAAAATAGGACCGGTGCTGCTCCTTCCTCATATGAACCATGTCAATCCAGTGCACATCCGCGTATATGTTCTGCTTGCCCTTGATCACATCCATAAAGATAAGACTTTGCTGCTTGGTCCAAAACAGATCATCCCCTCTGAAGTGTGTGCGGGGATTCACATAGGGGTTGATCTTCCTCCTAGAGACAAACTCAGCCAGTGGAATCTCGTCCATACCCATTGTTGGCTCCTTGTTCTTGGTGGCGGTGGTCTTGGTTCTGCGTTGGGGGGCATTGGATCCCTCAGTACATTCGATGGGTTGGGCACACGCTTCGACCCTGTGTCACGGTTGGGATTCGAGCGACGGACATTGGAACCGGACCCACCACCTATGACACAAACACAAGAACACGCAAGAGAAGCAAGAAGGATCAATGCAAAGACCACAACAAAAACATGTGAAACAAGTAGAAATGATATTAAGTAGTGGCCACGAAGAAGGTTTGGAGTCAACGGTAGTATTGCTCCACGTTGCGGTACTAAAATTTTACTACTGCTCTAGCCACGGTAGTACCGCGCTGAAATGGCACGATAGTACCGCGCCTAGAGCGGTAGTAAACTTTTACTGCCGTGCCGAGCGCGGTAGTACCGCACGTGGCGAACGCGCCAGAGCGGTAGTACTGCACGGGAGATGCGGTAGTACCGCTCGGGGTCAGATCCGAAAGCGGATCCAATCTGAGAACGCGTGAGACAAAGGAGCGGTACTACGGTAGATCATAACTCCTGAGTAGCAACATACCAACTAGCATCTCTACTGCACAACTACTCTCCTACACCCTATTCTTGCAAGGATTTGGCCTAAAGAACTCAAGAACAACATGCATCTCCCCAAAACATAGAGACAAACAATGACTCAAAAGAAGAGGGATTTGGGGAGAAACCTTGTTCCATGGAAAGAGGGCGAGGTGGGGAGGGCGATGTGGGGAACGATCCCACCGGTCGGAATGCGAGGAGAGTAGCCGGAGATGGAGATCCGGCGAGGTCCTCCGGTGCCGTTCTTGGGCAGGAGAGAGAGAGACGATGTGGGGGAAAAGAGTTGAATGGGTATGGGGGAGTTAGAACTCCCCCTGCCCGCTTTTGACCCCCACCCGCTCATAACAAAGTGGTAGTACCGCCGGTCATTGCAGTAGTACCGCCCGGGTGGAAGTACCACGCACTAGGCAGTAGTACTGCTCTCCAGCGGCAGTAAAAAAATTACTGCCGTGCTGGTTGCAGTAGTACCATGCGTATCTCTTGCAGTAGTACCATGACAAGCCAAGGTAGTACCGTTGCCCCAAGAAAATGCTAGTTTCGAAAAGGCTTATGCAAACCAAACTTCAAGCGAAAGAACATACTAATGAGCTAACACACGAGGCAACCTAAACACAGACTCGGCTACAAGAACGAAAGTCAAAGGACAACAAGAACTAAACACGAGACACCCCTCTCCAAAGGAGGGCAGTGTCCGGAGCCACCTATGTTTTAGTTACTTGGTATGGCACCACGAAGAATTATCCTTGGGCCCATGACCAACACTCGTCTTGAAGTACAAGTACCATCTAAAATGGCAAACGTGAAAGACTTGATCGATTTATGCATAATGGGGGGAGGAAGAGTTCATTGAGAGAACACTACTCCCCCTATGTCCATGCCTACACCTAAACAAGATAACTTGACGAGTGTGAGGTGGTGTGCATAGTTTCAATCCACACTGCTCAAATCTATGATATTTAGATCATGTCTTAACTCGTGAAATCTTGCTTCATCCAAAGGCTTCGTGAAGATATCTGCAAGGTTATCATGAGTGTTGACATAGTGAAGATCAATTTCCCCTCGCCGGATATGCTCCCGGATGAAGTGATACCGAATCTCAATATACTTCGTCTTGAAGTGTTGCACCGGGTTGAGAGAAATCTTGATGGCACTTTCATTGTCACACCAAAGAGGCACTTTGTCACAAGTGACACCGTAATCCTTTAAAGTTTGCCTCATCCAAAGAAGTTGAGCACAACAACTGCCGGCCGCCACATACTCGGCTTCGGTGGAAGAGAGAGATACACAACTTTGCTTCTTGGAAGACCAACTCACCAAAGAGCAACCAAGAAATTGGCAACCTCCCGAAGTTGACTTCCTATCCACCTTGTCTCCTGCCCAATTCGAATCCGAGAAACCTACAAGGTTGAAGTTTGCTCCTCTAGGGTACCATAAGCCAAAGTTTGGGGTATGAGCCAAATATCGAAAGATTCGCTTGACTACCACAAAGTGACTTTCCTTAGGTGAGGCTTGAAACCGTGCACAAATTCCCACACTCAACATGATATCCAGTCTAGATGCACAAAGGTAAAGCAAGGATCCAATCATAGAATGATATACCTTTTGATCCACCGCTTTACCATTGGGATCAATGTCAAGTTGGCACTTGGTAGGCATTGGAGTAGTGGCCGGCTTGACATCACTTAGATTGAACCTCTTGAGCATGTCTTGAGTGTATTTGGCTTGTTTGATGAAGATTCCTTCTCTTCTTTATTTGATCTCGAACCCAAGGAAGAACTTCAACTCTCCCATCATGGACATCTCAAATTCCGCGGTCATGAGTGCAGCAAACTCATCATTGAAAGCTTTGTTAGGTGAACCAAAGATAATATCATCAACATATAGTTGGCATACGAACAACTCCCGTTTGACCTTCTTAGTAAAAAGAGTGGGGTTGATTTTCCCAATTTCAAACCCACGATCTTGCAACAACTCGGTAAGATGCTCATACCACTCACGTGGGCCTTGTTTAAGGCCATAGAGCACCTTACCAAGTTGATACACATGGTTGGGGAACTTAGGATCCTCAAACCCCGGGGGTTGTTTGACATACACCAACTCATTAAGAGGACCATTTAGAAAAGCACTTTTCACATCCATTTGTTGCAATTTAAAGTTATGATGAGAAGCATAGGCAAGCAACAAACGTATAGATTCAAGGCGAGCAACGGGGGCAAAGGTTTCATCGTAATCGATGCCCTCGACTTGGGAGTAGCCTCGAGCCACCAAACGAGCCTTGTTGCGGATGAAAATTCCGTGAGCATCTTGCTTGTTCATAAAGATCCATTTGGTTCCTATGACATTATGGTTCTACTTTGGCCTTGGCACCAAACGCCACACCTTGTTGCGCTCGAAGTTATGGAGTTCTTCAAGCATGGCATTGAGCCAGTCGGGGTCTTCGAGCGCCTCATAGACCTTTTGAGGTTCAACACAAGAGACAAACGCTTGATGAGCACAATAGTTTGCTAATTGTCTACGAGTGATTACCCCCTTTGTGATGCTTCCAAGTATGTTCTCCATGTGATGCTCTCTAGAAGCGAGCCTGCAAGCAACTTTGGCAGCACGACGCTCCAATTGCTCTTCAAGTGATAGTTGAGGAGCTATGAGTTGATCATCTTGAGCGTCGTCAAGAGCTTGATCTTGATCTTGATCTTGCTCTTGATCTCGAACATGCTCGGGAGAGGGAACTTGGCCTTGTGCATCACTTGGTGGATCACCACCATATTGCGGTTGATCTTGCACTTGGCCTTGTTCATCCGGTTGAGGGCCTTCACTTTGTTCTTCGGAAGCGTGTGGGTCTTGGGTTGGTGATGGTTCAACTTGAGTGGAACATTGTCCTTCTCCTTCGGCCACAAGGGCTTCCTCAATGGGCAGGATATGACCAACACCCATTCTTCTAATGGTTGACGAGGAATTTCATCACCTACATCACAAGTACCACTTTGCTCCACTTGGGAGCCGTTATTCTCATCAAACTCTACGTTACACGTCTCCTCAATGAGTCCGTTGGACTTGCTGAGGACACGGTAAGCATGAGAGTTTGTAGCATAACCAACAAATATGCCCTCATGAGCTCTAGCTTCAAATTTAGACAAACGAACACCTTTCTTGAGTATGAAACACTTACAACCGAACACCCAGAAGTACTTGAGGTTGGGCTTGTTACCGGTAAGTATCTCATATGGGGTCTTGTTCAAGCCTTTGCGGAGATAGAGCCTATTGGATGCATGAAAGTGGTGTTGATGGATTCGGCCCAAAAGTTGTACAAAGACTTGAACTCCGCCATCATGGTCCTTGCCGCATCCATCAATGTCCAGTTCTTTCTCTCCGCCACACCATTTTGGTAAGGGGTATACGATGCGGCATATTGATGTTTGATCCCCTCATCACTAAGAAACTCATCCAAGGTGTAATTCTTGAACTCGGTGCCGTTATCACTTTGAATCATCAAGATCTTTGCATCATGTTGACGTTGAGCTTCATTTGCAAAGTTGATGACGGTTTGTTGGGTCTCACTCTTCCTCTTGAAGAAGTATACCCAAGTGTATCTAGACTAATCATCTACAATCACCAAGCAATACTTTCTACCCCCAAGACTATCAAAAGATGGAGGCCCAAGGATATCCATGTGGAGGAGCTCTAAAGGTCTCGTTGAGTAGATGATAGTCGTGGGAGGGTGAGCCTTCTCATGTAGCTTTCCTTCGATACAAGCACTGCAAGCACGATCTTTGGCAAAACTAACATTTGTTAGTCCACGAACATGGTCCCCATTGAGAAGACTTTGCAAAGATCTCATATTGATGTGGGCTACCCGAAGATGCCAAAGCCATCCCACATCAACTTTAGCCATTAGGCAAGTTGCGGTCTTAGTGGGTCGCTCCGAGAAGTTAACTACATAGAGACCGTTGCCCAACAAAGGCTACTTTAAGGGTCTTGCTCCATCTTGATAACCCACAAGTATAGGGGGTCAATTGTAGCCTCTTTCGATAAGTAAGAGTGTCGAACCCAATGAGGAGCTAAAGGTAGAACAAATATTCCCTCAAGTTCTATCGACCACCGATACAACTCTACGCATGCTTGATGTTCGCTTTACCTAGAAGAAGTATAAAACCAGAAGTACTTTGTAGGTGTAACGGGATAGGTTTGCAAGAATATAAAGAGCACCTAAATAAAAGCTTGGGGTTGTTTTAGGTAAAGAAGCAATAAAGTTAGTGTAGCGAGTGTGGAAAAGTGGTGATAGGAATTGCGAAATTGTCCCTAAGCAATTGACTACGTTACTAGACCGATAGCAAGTTTTATGTGGGAGAGGCCACTGCTAGCATGTCATCCCTGACTTGAAATTTTATGCACTTATGATTGGAACTATTAGCAAGCATCCGCAACTACTAACGTTCATTAAGGTAAAACCCAACCATAGCATTAAGATATATTGGTCCCCGTTCAATCCTGTATGCATCAATTTCTACGCTAGGTTGAAGCTTCTGTCACTCTTGCCCTCCAATATGTAGTCCTACCAACATACAACGAACCCTATGGTGTGATCCACGCACGCGCTCATATGATGGGCACCAAAGGACAGCAACATAACCACAAGCAAATTAAACCAATCATAGCAATTCACTAATTGCCGATAGGACAAAGAAAATCTACTCACACATCATAGGATGGAAACACATCATTGGATAATAATATGAAGCATAAAGCACCATGTTAAAGAAGAGGGTACAGCGGGTTGTGGGAGAGTGGACCACTGTAGATAGATGGGGGAAGGTGATGAAGATGTTGGTGAAGATGACGGAGGTGTTGGTGTAGATCGTCGTCGCACGATGATGGCCCCGATGTCACTCCGGCGCCACCGGAAGCGAGGGGGAGAGAGCCCCCTCCTTCTCCTTATTCCTTGGCCTTCTCCCTAGCTGGGAGAAAGGTTTCCCCCAGGTCCATGGCCTCCATGGCGGCGGAGGGGCGAGAGCCCCTCTGAGATTGGATCCGTCTCTTTGTCTCTTTCCATTTATGTGTTCCCAGATTCTGGTCTTTCGCCGTTTCTTATATTCCCGGAGATTCATAACTCCGATTGGGATGAATTTTTGACATGATTTGTATCTGGATATTATCTTTCTTTGCTGTGAAAGAAGGGCACCACCGTCTTACTGTGTGGCCACGAGGGCCCGGGGGGCGCCCCCTACCTCGCGGCCCCCTCGGGCTTCGTCTCGTGTTAATTCTTCTTCCCAAAATTCATAAATATTCCAAAAAAATCTCAGTCCATTTTTATCCCATTTGGACTCCATTTGATATGGATATTCTGTGAAACAAAAAACATGCAACAACCAAGAACTAGCACTGGGCACTGGATCAATATGTTAGTCCAAAAAATAGTATGAAAAGTTGCCAAAAGTATATGAAAGTTGTATAATATTGGCAAGGAACAATCAAAAATTATAGATACGACGAAGATGTATCAGCATCCCCAAGCATAATTCCTGCTCGTCCTCGAGTAGGTAAATGATAAAAAAAAGATAATTTTTGATGTGGAATGCTAACTAGCATAATCTTGATCATGTAATCTAATCATGGCATGAATATTAAGACACGAGTGATTCAAAGCAATAGTCTATCATTTGACATAAAATAATTTAATACTCGGGCATCCCAACAAACAATCAAGTCTTTCAAAATATCAATGCTAAAGAACGTTATCCCTACAAAATCATATAGTCTTTTATGCTCCCTTTTCTTAACATAAGGTACCCCTCATGCCCATCCTGGTGTTAGCTAAGCAATTGTTTTCATACTTTACTTTTTCGAACCTTTTCAACTCTTCACGCAATACATGAGCATGAGCCATGGATATAGCACTATGGGTGGAATAGAAGGTGGTAGTAGACAAAAGTAGGGAGAAAGTCTCACATCGACTAGGAAAATCAATGGACTATGGAGATGTCCATCAATTGATATCAATGTGAGTGAGTAGGGATTGCCATGTAACAGATGCACTAGAGCTATAAGTGTATGAAAGCTCAAAGGAAAACTAGTGGGTGTGCATCAACTTGCTTGCTCATGAAGACCTAGGGCATTTGAGGAAGCCCATCGTTGGAATATACAAGCCAAGTTCTATAACAAAAAATTCCCACTAGTAAATGAAAGTGACAATATAGGAGACTCTCTATATGCAGGACATGGTGCTACTTTGAAGCACAAGTGTGGAAAAAAGATAGTAGCATTGTCCCCTTTTTTCTTTTTCTTTTTTCTTTTTTTCTTTTCTGGGGGGCCTCCCCTTTTTTGGCCTTTCTCCTTTTTTATTTGGCCTTTTTTGCCTTTGTTTTTTTTTCGGGACAATGCTCTAATAATGATGATCATCACACTTTTATTTACTTACAACTCGATGCTAGAACAAAGTATGAATCTATATGAATGCCTCCGGCGGTGTACCTGGATGTGCAATGACATCAAAAGACGGACAAGCCATGAAAACATCATGCTAGCTGTCTTACAATCATGCAAAGCAATATGACAATGATGGTGCGTGTCATAACAAACGGAATGGTGGAGTTACATGGCAATATATCTCGGAATGGCTATGGAAATGCCATAATAGGTAGGTATGGTGGCTGTTTTGAGGAAGGATATAAGGTGGTTTGATGCACCAGCGAAAGTTGCGCGGTACTAGAGTGGCTAGCAAGGTGGAAGGGTGAGAGTGCGTATAATCCATGGACTCAACATTAGTCATAAAGAGCTCACATACTTATTGTGAAAAATCAATTAGCCATCGAAGCAAAATACTATGATGCATGCTCCTAGGGGGGAGGTTGGTAGGAGTTAACCATCACGCGCCCCCGACCTTCACGCAAAGATAAACAATCAAAATACAATGCGCGCCAATTTGGTTACATAGTTAGGAGACCATACGTGCATGCTTCGGGAATCACAAACCTTAACACCAATATTTTTACTAAACCACAATCATTCACTAGTACCTCCCACATATTAGCATCTCTATATCGCAAAACTATTGCAAGGAATCAAACATATCATATTCAGTGATCTACAAGTTTATGTAGTATTTTATGACTAACCATGTGAATGACCAATTCCTGTCAACTCTCTAAATAGATATGAGTGAATCAAGAGAGTTTTAATTATTTATACAAAAGATATTCCCTGCTCTAACAAGTATAAATTAAGTAAAAGAGCATTCTACAAATGGTCGTTTTCTAAGTGAGGAGAAACAGGCAATCCAAACTTCAAATGATATAAGTGAAGCACATGAAGCATTCTATAAAGCCATACTCAAAAGATATAAGTGAAGTGCAAAGAGCATTCTATAAATCAACCAAGAACTATCTCATACCAGCATGGTGGATTTACTAAAAAATGCACATGACGCTCCAAGAGTTTACGCATATCATGTGAACGAAACGAATCCGAAAACATACCGATACTTGTTGAAGAAAGATGGGATGCCTTCCGGGGCATCCCCAAGCTTAGACGCTTGAGTCTCCTTGAATATTTACTTGGGGTGCCTTGGGCATCCCCAAGCTTGAGCTCTTGCCTCTCCTCATTCTACTCATATCAAGACCTCCTCGATCTTCGAACACTTCATCCACACAAAACTTAACCAAACTTTTAGTGGCAAGGTTAGTGCATATGATCAATGATATCCCATCATGTACTTGTCTATTTTTTTTGTATAATTATGAACAAGCATTACGCATTGTATGTTATCACAATTATATGGCCCCAATTCAATTAGGCTTCAACAAGAATTCAAACATATGCAAATAATGAAGCTATAACAGCAATCTATGAAAACATGATAGTCTGTAGTAATCTGAACATTAACCATACTTGTGTAACTCTAAAAATTCTAGCAAAATTAGCAAAAATCAACAATTTGTATAGCAATACTTTGCAAAAAGTTTCAGATCCTTTCGATGTTCTAGTAAAAAATGTAAAATCGCGCACTACAGCCAAAGTTTATGTTTTTGCACCGCACAAACCAACAAGCAGTTTAATCATCCTAAAGGAAACTCTTGGCACATTATGTTTATAATACATTGGAATTGTACAAGGGGATAATTATTTTTGTTGAAAAGTTTTTGTAATCAAGGTTCACAAAGTTTCCATGGGCATGAACAAAGTTCAAGGCTAGCTCCCACTTTAACAATGCTCGTCTTTCTCACTTTTGCTTTTCTTTTTGAAAAAGTTTTTGGCTCCCTCTTTATTTTTTATTTTTAAACTTTATAAAAGCACACAACAGAAATAAATGACTCTCTAAAACTTCCGGGTTGTCTCCCTAGCAGCGATTTCTTTAAAGCCACTCTCTAAAATTTCCGGGTTGTCTCCCTGGCAGCGCTTTCTTTAAAGCCATTAAGCTAGGCATATAGTGCTCAAGTAATGGATCCACCCGGATCCCAAGGTATATCAAAGCCAATTTTAATTAACAATGATTTTTGATTTAGTAGTGAGCACAAAGTAACATATATCATGCAACAACGAAGTCCAACTCTCTTCCTATGCATCGGCATGTCATAAAAGAACAATTCATGCACACATAGTAAAGACCAATGCATAGCATAAACAGTTTCTTGCAAATTTATCCTATTGGAAACATAGAGAAGCGGAGATGTAGTTCCTCTCTCATAATAATTGCAAGTAGGAGCAGAAAGCACATGCATATTATATCTATCAAAATCATCATGTGTAGTAGTAGAACACAACCCATCAATATAATCCTTAATAAGTGCAAACTTCTCCGATATAGTGTAGTTTGGAAAAATCAAAAGGATAATAGGACTATCATGTGTGGGTGCAATAGCAACTATCTCATGTTTAACATAAGGAACTATAGCAAGGTCATCTCCATAAGCATAATTCATATTGGCATCTTGGCCATAAGAATAGCAAGCATCATCAAAAAGGGATATTTCAAACGAATCAAAGGGATCATAGCAATCATCCTTCGGTAAGCACGAAGGGAAATTAAACAATTTATGAGTTGAAGAGTTACCCTCATTAGAAGGTGGGCATGGGTAGCTAATCCGCTCTTCCTCCTTTTGTTCTTCGCTCTCCTCCTCATCTTTTTCATCTAATGAGCTCACAATGTCATCAATTTTTTCTTCCATAGATTCGTGCAAAATATTAGTCTCTTCTTGGACAGCGGAGACCTTCTCAATAAACACATCAATATTGGCATTGTATTCATAATTCTCATAGCAATATTTCAATATAGCAAAATTTTCAGGCCTATAAACATTATCATCAAAAGCTTCATACCTTTTAAACAGAGATTCAATATCACAAGCACCCATAAAAGCAACGAATTCTTCAATTTGTTCGACATCATAGTAATCATATATACCATTAGCATAAGAAGCTAAGGTTTCATTATCATTAAATTTGCATGAAAAGGGAAGGCGTGGAGCCTTCATCCTAGAGCAACAAGTATAATCATATCTCAAGCATAGTTGCCGAGCATACCAACGCAACATATAAATTTGATCCCATAAAAGTTTCCCTTTTTGAGTCAAGCGATAATCCCTAAAGTATTCACGTTGATCCAACATTACTCCCATTATATAGTTGAATGGGGTTTTCTCAGGATTATCAAAGTAGTACATGATATTTTTCACATACTGAGCATCGAGGGTTTTAGGAGGTTACCCATCTCCATGAGTAGCAAGTACACCTATTTTTTTGGTATTTCGTGTTCCATATCCATAACTAAAGATAGAAAACAACTTAGAACATCAAATAAAATCTACTTAGTGATAAAGCAAACAAGCACACACGAGAATATTCACCCCACGCTATTGCTCCCCGGTAACGGCGCCAGAAAAAGGTCTTGATAACCCACAAGTATAGGGGGTCAATTGTAGCCTCTTTTGATAAGTAATAGTGTCGAACCAACGAGGAGCTAAAGGTAGAACAAATATTCCCTCAAGTTCTATCGACCATCGATACAACTCTACGCACGCTTGACGTTCGCTTTACCTAGAACAAGTATAAAACTAGAAGTACTTTGTAGGTGTAACGAGATAGGTTTGCAAGAATATAAAGAGCACATAAATAAAAACTAGGGGCTGTTTTAGGTAAAGAAGCAATAAAGTTAGTGTAGCGAGTGTGGAAAAGTGGTGATAGGAGTTGCGAAATTGTCTCTAAGCAATTGACTACGTTACTAGACTGATAGCAAGTTTTATGTGGGAGAGGCCACTTCTAGCATGTCATCCCTGACTTGGAATTCTATGCACTTATGATTGGAACTATTAGCAAGCATCTGCAACTACTAACGTTCATTAAGGTAAAACCCAACCATAGCATTAAGATATATTGGTCCCCCTTCAATCCCGTATGCATCAATTTCTACGCTAGGTTGAAGCTTCTGTCACTCTTGCCCTCCAATACGTAGTCCTATCAACATACAACTAACCCTATGGTGTGATCCACATGCGCACTCATATGATGGGCACCAAAGGACAGCAACATAACCACAATCAAATTAACCCAATCATAGCAATTCACCAATTACCGATAGGACAACGAAAATCTACTCAGACATCATAGGATGGCAACACATCATTGGATAATAATATGAAGCGTAAAGCACCATGTTCAAGTAGAGGGCACAGCGGGTTGCGGTAGAGTGGACCGTTGTAGATAGATGGGGGAAGTTGATGAAGATGTTGGTGAAGATGACGGAGGTGTTGATGTAGATCGCCGTCGCACGATGATGGCCCCGGTGGCACTCCGGTGCCACCGGAAGCGAGGGGAAGAGAGCCCCCCTCCTTCTCCTCCTTCCTTGGCCTTCTCCCTATGTGGGAGAAGGGTTTCCCCTCTGGTCCATGGCCTCCATGGCGGCGCAGGGGCGAGAGCCCCTCCGAGATTGGATTTGTTTCTCTGTCTCTTTCTGTTTCTGCGTTCCCAGATTCTGGCCTTTCATCGTTTCTTATATTACCGGAGATCCGTAACTTCAATTGCGCTGAATTTTTGACACGATTTGTACCCGAATATTATCTTTCTTGTGGCGAAAGAAGGGCACCAACCGCCTTACAGGGTGGCCACAAGGGCTTAGGGCGCGTCTGACCCCATGGGGCGCGCCCCCTGCCTCGTGGCCCCCTCGGGCATCGTCTCGCGTTGATTCTTCTTCCCAAAATTCATAAATATTCCAAAAAAAATATCCATCCGTTTTTAAGCCGTTTGGACTCCGTTTGATATGGATATTCTGTGAAAGAAAAAACATGCAACAAACAGGAACTGGCACTGGGCACTGGATCAATATGTTAGTCCAAAAAATAGTATAAAAAGTTACCAAAAGTATATGAAAGTTGTATAATATTGGCATGGAACAATCAAAAATTATAGATACGATGAAGACGTATCACTCCACAAGAGGGCCCCGGTATCAATATCAAAGAATGGGGCAAAGTCCATGAGTGCAAATTGACGAACAAAAAGTAAATTGTATGCTGATACGTCCAAAACGTATCTATAATTTCTGCTTGCTCCATGCCTCTTTTGTGTGATATTGCTATGATATTTATGCACTTCCATACACTTTTGATCATATTTGGACTAACCTATTAACTCAGTGCACCCCAGTGCCAGTTTCTGTTTTCTGTTGTTTTTGTATTTCAGGTTTTCCCATTACGTAAATTGCCAGAAAAATTCTGGGAAAAATATATAAAAAATCAGCGTTCCGGAAGCTTCCATGCGACCAAAGTAGGGCCAGAGGGGGGCCACAGGGGCTCCAGGCGCCCTGTGGGCGCGGCCCCCCTCCTGGCCGCCGCGCCAGGCCGTGTGGGCCCCCCTTAGCTCCCCTGGCGACCCCCTTTGGCATATATTTAACACCCGTCGCGGAAACCCTGATTCCGGAACACTTTTCTCCAGAAGCTATTCCGATCTCCGCCGCCATCGCCACCAAGTTTCGGGGGACCAGAATTCCTGTGCCGGCACCCTGCCGGGACGGGGAAGTGCCCCCGGATTCATCTCCATCGACGTTGCTTCCTCCCTCCATGATGCGGGAGTAGTTCCTCCTCGGGGCTGAGGTTTCTACCAGTAGCTATGTGGTCAAATCTCTCTCCCATGATGTGATCTTCGTTGTGATCATAGGCTATGTTAATCTAGGGTGATCCCATGATATTTCCCCTTCCTCTATGTATTGGATTGATGTACCCACTTGTCTTTATCTAGTATAATCCCCGAGACCAAGGTGACAGCGGTCTATTGGACATGGATTAGAAGAATATTTTCATGAGTGATTTCCTCTTTTGTGTGTGGATTGAAGATTGAGAGTCTCTTGGTGCTTGTCTTTGACTATCCTTTAGATATGTTGTGGTGATTGTGGTACTCTATTTGGATGACCGCGGTGACATTGGGAAATCCATAGATTGAGAACTACGAACTTTGAGGTGTGCTTTTGTAGCCCTACATAATTCTCGTCCTCTCTTGACCACAAAGGAATGACCTCCGGGTGCGTCCCCCTTGCATGTTTTATGGGAAATATCATGTGATTCGATTATGTTAATGTTGTTGGGAGTTGCCACTAGTGAAAGTATGAAGCCTAGGCCTTGTTTCCACCATTGCAATACCATTTGTGCTCACGTTTACCACTTGTTTGCTTGCTGCACTTTTTATTATAGATTTATATTACTTTGCTTTGCCACTCCTATCATCCATATTTTACTATCTCTTCGCCGAACTAGTGCACCTATACAACTCCTAGTTGTATTAGGTGTGTTGGGGGCACAAGAGACTTCTTGTATCTTAGTTGCAGGGTTGCTTGAGAGAGACCATCTTCGACCTCTACTTCCCTGAGTTCGATAAACCTTAGCTCATCCACTTGAGGGAAATTGCTGCTGTCCTACAAACCTCTGCGCTTGGAGGCTCAACATAGTCTACAAGAATAGAAGCGTGTGTAGACATCATATGCAAGGGACTCAACAAGCATGACTTTCTCGATTGTGAGATCATGAGAAACGACAACCTTGCCAAGCCCCAATACCTTAGAAGATGAAGCATCACCCCATTCGACATTGGTGGCCATAGATGAACCTTGATGCACGTCCACCACCAAGTCTTTGCTTCCGGTCATATGATTTGTGGCTCCACTATCGAGCGACCATGATCCCCCACCGGAAGCAAATTCCTACGAGAGATCAATGCTTGGATTTATGTACCCATTTTGTAATGGATCCTTTGAGGTTAGTAACAAAGGTCTTAGGAACCCAAATAGACCATTCAATGTACTCATAAGAAGAACCAACAAATTTAGCAAAAACATGTCCATCACTAGCACGACATAACACATAAGACGGTTTAAAGTCGCCGGCTTTGTTGGAAGGAGTGGCAATATTTTTCTTGACTCCACTACCCTTCACATTGTTCTTCTTCTTCTTAGGAGTACCCTATCCCTCCTTCACAAAGGTTTGCTTGAGTGGAGAGGGTTGCTGGGTCTTGTCATTCTTCTTCTTCTTGGACTTGGGGGCAAACCCAATTCCCTCCTTGGCAACAACTTCCTTTTGATTGCTCAAAAGGTCATTGAGGTTCTTCTCACCTTGTATGCAAGATACAAGGACTTTCTCAAGTTGCTTCTTTAACTTGGCATTCTCTTCAACAAGATGCACATGCTCATAACATGGGTTAGTAGTATTTTCATTATCAATTAAAACCATGCGAGGAAAAGTGGCTTTCTCCTTGGTTAGCGAAAGTTGAAGTTGATCATGAGACTCCTTGAGGCTAGCATGTACGCTCTTCAAGACCATGTGAGCCTTCTAAAGTGTATCAAACTCCTCCTTGAGTCTAGCATGATCAACCACAAGTTTTGCCTTCTCGGAATTGAGCACACGAGAGACAACTAAAGCATGATCAAGATCATTCTTTAATTTAGCATGATCATCGTTGTGTGACTACTCAAGAGCCAAACGAAGACCACGCTCTTCCTCAAGAGCATCATATAGATCCGATATCTCATCGCCATAGTCCCAACTATGACCCTCCATCTTGGAGATGGTCTCCTTGTGAGCCTCGATCACGTCATTGGCTTCACCAAGTTGTTCCAAGAGAGAAATGAAGTGCTTCTTGGGTTTACCTTTGAGCTTACACATAAAAGATTCAAATTCATTTTCCTCCTCCTCCGCCCCCTTACTCTCATTAATGCAATCCGTCAATGAAGGATTAGAAGTGATAGTAGAATTGATGTTGGGGGTTACCTTGTTGGTGGCTTTATCCATGAGGCACTTAGCAGTGATGTTCTCATTTGGTGAGTCGAAGAGAGATGACCGTGGAGTTGTTGCAATGGTGACCATCTCCTCATCTTCTTCATCATCGTCATCTTCATCATACTCTTCTTGGGCCACCAATCCTTTGGGAGGAGGAGTCTTTGTGAAGTTGTTCTTGTTGGGATAAGACTTGGCCTTGTCCTTTCGGATAAGCTTGCCTCCATTGTCTTCTGTTTTCTCATATGGGCAATCTACAAAAAAGTGACTCACATTGCCACAATTGTAGCACATCCTCACTCGTTGCTTTCCCTTGAAGCCACTTGAATTATTCTTATTGAAGTTGGGCCTTGAGTTCTTCTTGTTACCCCAAAATTGCCGTGATGCGAGAGCCATGTGCTCGTGATAGGCATATTTGGTGTCTTCGGGGCAACACTCATCTTCATCCTCTTCTTCCACACAAGCCTTGCCCTTCAATGCAAGGTTGGGCTTGTTTGATCGTTGAGCTCGCAACACCGCATTGTCGGCGGTCTTGTACAAGATCCTCATGGCAACGAACTCATCCAACACTTCACTTGAGGACAAAGTGTGTAAGTCCGGTCTTTGGCGGATGATGGAGGACATGGCCTTGTGATAAGGCATCATGGCCTTGAGAAACTTGCGCTTGATCCAATTGTCATCTGTATCCTTGCTCCCATGACCTCTAAGTGAGACAGCAAGAGTGGTTAATCTCCGATAAAGTTCACGGGGATCTTCATCTTTGATCATGGCAAACTCATCGGCTTCATCTTGCACAACTTCATAATTTGAGTGTTGAATGCTTGCGCTTCCCTTGTACAAGGAACCAACATGCTCCCATGCTTCCTTGGCAACGGAGAAGGGTCGAAGGTGTGCAATGTCTTCGGGAGGGATAGCTTCTTGAAGAATGCAAAGAATGGATGTAAGTGCATCTAGTGCCACCCCTAGTTGGTTTTGGAGTATTGACGACAAACCTGGTTGAGGGACTAATGTGTTTGTGAGAATTGCAGGATAACACAGGTAGTAGTCCCTCATTGATTCGGTTTACCTACCGGAGATGACCCCTAAAAATGTATGAAGACATTGACGGCAATGGTGGTATATGAAGATAATCATATTGAAGACTATGACGAGAAGAAGACATTGTGTGAAGACTATGGAGCGCGAAGACTTAGACGTTTCATTATTTCCTTTTCTTCTTTGTTGAGTCATAGGAACCACCGTACTGTTAAGTGGGGTCCAAGTGAACTAAGTCAGAGTGACTGAAGTGATGCTCAACCAAATCCTATGTCTTCGAGTGAAGACAATGAGAGCAAATCTTATCTAGAGCTGGATGAGTCAGCCTTGCTTGTAGCCCAAGTAAAGTTGTCGTGTGTGTTTGAAATCTGACCGTTGGAACATGTGTCAGTTCCTTAGTGACCCAGGGTCACTTTGGACAAATCAGGTTGGGTTGCCTAGTGGCTATAAATAGCCCACCCCCTACACCATAAATTGGTGGCTGCCCAGAGTTATTACACGGCTTTTGTCGTTTGAGAGCAACCCACCTCCGAAGCATTTGAGAGAGAGATCCTTGCGAGGACAAATCCCAAACACCTAGAGCCAAAGAGTGTTAGGCATCACTGAAGTCTTTCTGTCTGTGTGACCTGAAGACTTGTTACACTTGAGGACTGTGTCTCCTCCAGCCGGTTAGGCGTCACGTTCTGAGCATCCAAGAGTCATTGTGGATTGCCGGTGAACGAAGTCTGTGAAGGTTTGGAAGTCTACCTTGAAGACTTACCAGAGTGATTGGGCGAGGACTAGGTGTCCTTAGCTCAAGGGGAATAAGGTGAAGACGCGGTCTTCTGAGTTAAATCTCAGCCTCCCTAACCAGACGTATAGTTGTCACAGCAACTGGAACTGGTCTAACAAATCACTGTCTTCCCCGAGCTACTGGTTCTATCCCTTCCTTCTCTGTACTTACTGTCTTTCATTGTGAAGTCATTGCCTGCTTGCCTTATCTGTTTCACTTCACTGTGAGACTACTTGTTCTGTTTGGCTTCATACAATCTTCCATCCTGATCCATACTGCCTAGCTGCTATTAGTCTTCATGCTTTCACTTCATTGAATACTTGACTATGGCTTGTCTAGTGTAGTCTACCTTCCGCTGCATATAAATAGGATTGGTTTTATCGTTTGTCTTCGAAACTTCCATGTTTTGAAGACTTTCCTAAAAATCGCCTATTCACCCCCCCTCTAGTCGATATACTGCACTTTCAATTGGTATCAGACCAAGGTACTCCCTTGTTCTGTGTGATTCGGTTTAACCACCTGGAGTTTTAGCTATGTCGACTGCAGGGATAATCAAAGTCTCCGCTGTGTGCCCCATCTTCAATGGCACTGAATACCCCTACTGGAAGAACAAGATGTGCATGCATCTTGAAGCCATTGACTGGACCTCTGGTTTGTCGTCAAGAACGACATTCCTAAGACTGGTGAAGGTCTCACCCCTGCTGATGTCAAGAAGCTTGTCCAACTGGATTCCATTGCCAAGAATATCATCTGTGGTTATCTGACCAAAGGACAGTATGGCCGTGAGAGTGCTCTGGAAACATCGAAGGAAGTCTGGGACTGGCACTCTAAGGTCAACGAAGGCGTCTCAACCCAGAGAGATCAAAGAATCAGTGTCCTTCGCAACCTATTCAATCGCTTCAAGAGACATGACAATGAGAATGTCCAGCATACATTCGATCGACTCACTGACATCACAAATGAGCTTCAGGCACTTGGAGCCACTGAGATCACCAAGCATGAAATCGTCAAGACACTACTGAGATCACTTGACAGCTCATTTGACATCCTTGCCCTGAGGATTCAAGAACGCCCTGACTTCAAGACTCTCGATCCATCTCACATACTTGAGAGGCTCAACACACATGAGTTCCAGCTATCTGAGAAACGTGACATCTATGGTCCCAACTATGGCCGAACTCGCGCTTTGAAGGCAAAGGCTGCTTCCTCATCTGAAGAAGAATCTGACTGCAGTTCTGAAGATCCTGAAGACATTGGAAAGGAGCTTGCCATGCTTGTGAAGAAGTTCCAGAAATTCACCAGGAAGAAAGGCTTCAAAAAGTCTTCACAATCCAGCTCAAGAAATGATGAAGCTTCTACCCATGACTACAAGAAGAGAACATGTCATAAATGCAAGAAACCTGGTCACTACATCTCTGAGTGTCCTCAATGAGACAATGAGAAGAAGAAAAAGAAGAGCAAGGAATATGATTCTGATGACAAGAAGAAGAAGAAATCCTCAAGGTTTTCTTCCAAGTCTTCATTGAAGTCTTCATCACACAAGAAAAATTCATCTGGCAAGGCTCGTGCGTTTGTTGGCAAAGAGATGGATTCAGATGAGGAGTCTGCTTCAGAAGAAGCGGAGGTGGAGTCTGAGGAAGAGTCCGATTCTGGTGCTGCAAGTCTGGCTCTAGCCACAGCCTACGTTGCCAAGTCCATCTTCAACACTGAAGACAATGGCCCCGTCACCAACACTGATGATGAGGACGACGACTCTGCTCCCACCTACTGCTTCATGGCACGCGGTGCCAAGGTAAAATCACGCGATGCTTACTTTCAAACATCCAGTGAAGATGACTCTGATTGTGAATCAAAACCTAGCTACAAAACACTTGCTAAAATTGCCACTGAACAGCAGAAAGCTATGGAACATATTCAAAAACTGTTAGACAAAAGCGATGACCTGTTGGACGCGGAAATGACCCGTTCTCAGTCCTTAATTGAAGACATAAAAAATCTTCATGTTAAGTACGAGGAACTTGAAAGTCTTTATGAATCGCTCTCAAAAACTCATGAAAAGCTTTCCCACGATTACCTTCAAAGGAAGCGAGAACTTGAGAAATTGAAAGCGGCTCATGAAGATCTTCAAAAAGAAAATGAGTCACTCCGCGCACAACTGATCAGCTCCGCTCAGGAAGGATTTGAATCACCATGTCTAAAATGCATTGAGCGCGATAACGCTACATCTGTTGCTGAATGTTCTACTGCTTCCACTGTTGCAATATCTTCAACTGCTAATGTGGTAACTAACCCCTCTGCTGAGGATACCACTACTATTGCTGATGAAAATGCTAGGTTGAAGACTTTGCTTGAAACAGGGATGTACAAAAGCCTCAAAGGGCATCAGACTTTATGTGATGTCCTCAAAAAGCAGATACTGGACCGAAACCCTAGGAAAGAGGGTGTAGGGTTCGAGAGGAAAATGAATGTTGATGGTTCATACTAGAAGCCTGAGCAGTACCCAAAACCACATGGGTTGCTGCAAAGGAACCTTCAGTGGATCCGTCTACCCTATCTGGCTTCACTTGTGCCAATCCTATTATCATTGATGAATCCTTTGATGCAAACTATAAATTGTTTAAGAATCAGAATGGTGAAGTGTTTGCCAGGTATATTGGTACTAACTGCAGGAACGGGCCACCTATGAAGAAGACCTGGGTTCCCAAAGGTTGTCTTGAGAAGCTTCCAGTAAATGTCATCATGACACCATCTGGGAAGAAGACAAACCCCGAACCAAAGGCTTCATATGGTCCTAAGGCCTCATACAGACAGATGACTCACCGGAGTCACCCTAACGCCAATGTTTTGCAGGGAAATTATACTCAGGCCCCTGAATATGAGCGTGTTTCCTCAAACCGCTATATTCACAAAACAAAGAACTTCTCTACTTATTCTTATTAGTATTATTCTCCTACTACAAGACTATTTGCTAGGGCTCCAAAGCCAAAATTCTCAGATGCTGCTCTTAGACTCATTGCTTCTAAGCCACCCCTGAAGATGTGGTTGGTTAAGAAGAACTAACTTTCTTGCAGGAAAGGTCTCCAGCCGAAAATTAAAGGCGTCTGATGCTATTGCTGGGGACCTAAAACATCTTGTAGGGCACAAGATCAAATGCCCAAATGATCTTACTATCTTTTTTGTTCCTGAATCTTTTGCTAATCATCTTACCAGTCCTAACTTGGATCTAAGCTTTCATAATCCACTTGTACGTCAAATGTTTATGCTTCACATTGACTATTGGTGAAGCATATCCCCCTAACTACATTATAAAGAGTGACACCAAAGACTTCAGAATGGATTATGGACAGCGGATGCACAAATCATATGACTGGAGATCGAAGTCTTCTTATGGACTCAACCTTACATCCATCTAACAAGAGTCACATCACATTTGCTGATACTGGTAAAAGCAAAGTATTGGGTCTAGGTAGAGTTGCAATCTCAAGGGATCAGCACATGGATAAAGTCATGCTTGTTGAATCCCTTGGTTTCAACTTAATGTCTGTCTCAATGCTTTGTGACTTAAACATGATTGTGATATTTGGAAAATATCGTTGCCTTGTACTAATGGAATCTGACAAGTCTCTAGTCTTTGAAGGATACAGAAAAGGTGATCTGTATATGGTAGATTTCTCAGCTGGACCGCAGATGGCCGTATGTCTTCTAGCAAAAGCTTCAGAGTGCTGGCTCTGGCATCGGAGGCTAGGACATGCCGGCATGAGGAATTGGCACACTCTCGCGAAGAAGAAGCACGTCGTAGGCATCAAGGGCGTCAAGTTCAAGAAAGATCATCTGTGCGGTGTCTGCGAAGCTGGGAAGATGACTAGGGCCAAGCATCCCTCGAAGACAATCATGACGACATCCAAACCCTTCTAGCTGCTTCACATCGACTTATTTAGCCCTACTCACTACTCCACGTTCACTACCACAGCTTGTCTCTATGGCTTCGTCATTGTTGATGATTATTCAGGATACAATTGGAATCACTCATGAGTCCTCAGCTCCGTACACACCTCAGCAGAATGGCATCATAGAGCGCAAGAACAGAACCCTAATTGAGATGGCTCGAACGATGCTCGATGAATACAAGACACCAAGAAAGCTATTGATACTGCATGCCATATCATCAACCGTGTTTATCTTCACAAGCTTCTGAAGAAAATGTCCTATGAACTACTTACTGGCAAGAAGCCAAATGTCAGTTACTTCAAGGTGTTTGGAGCTAGGGGCTGGATCAAGGATCCTCATCACAATTCAAAATTTGCACCAAAAGCACATGGAGGTTTCATGCTCGGCTATGGAAAGGACTCACACTCCTACAGAGTCTTCAACATCTTTCTCTATAAAGTGGTTGAAACTGTGGATGTGCGGTTTGATGAAATGAATGGCTCACAAAGAGAGTTACTTCCAAATGTGCTGGATGAAGCTTCACCTAGTGAATCCATCAAGCTAATGGGAACAGGTGAAATCATGCCTTCTGAAGCATAGCCTGACGAGGAACTCATCATTTCTGCTCCAAATCAACCTGAAGACAATGCTCAGCCTAAAGACAATCCTCCTGATGATGACAATGAACAGCAAGAGCAAAATCTTCATCCATCTCATTCTCATGTTGCAAATGAAGTACAAGTTGAGAAGATAATTGACAACATAAATGCACCTGGTCCACTCACTCGTTCAAGAGCAACACAGCTAGCAAATTTCTGTGGGCACTTTGCATTTGTCTCAATATCTGAACCCAAGAAAGTTGCTGAAGCCTTCATGGAACCTGAATGGATTCAAGCAATGCAAGAAGAGCTTCAACAGTTTGAGCTGAACAACGTATGGGAACTTGTCAAGAGTCCTGACCCCCGCAAGCACAACATAATAGGCACAAAATGGATATATCGCAACAAGCAAGATGAGCATGGTCAAGTTGTCAGAAACAAAGCTCGTCTCGTTGCTCAAGGATACACTCAAGTTGAAGGGATTGACTTTGATGAAACATTTGCTCCTGTGGCTAGGCTTGAAGCTATTCGCATACTGCTAGCCTATGCAAATCATCACAACATACTTCTGTATCAAATGGATGTGAAGAGTGCCTTTCTCAATGGAAGGATTGAAGAAGAATTGTATGTTGCACAACCACCTGGCTTTGAAGATCCAAAACGTCCTGATATGGTATACAAGCTCAACAAGGCACTGTATGGCCTCAAACAAGCCCCGCGTGCTTGGTATGACACACTCAAAGACTTCCTGAATAGCAAAGGCTTCAAACCTGGTTCCCTGGATCCCACTGTGACGCCCGAGACCGACGTCCCAGAAGATTCCAGAAGATTCCCGAAGATTCCAGATGTTCCGGGTTGGCCGTGTGTTCTTTTGTGCTTGTGTTATTTTATTTTTTGCATTGCATCATGTCATCATGCCATCATGTCATTTTTTTTATTTTTGCATCTCAACCTAAATAAATCGTGTGGACCTTCGGTCCATTTAAATCGAGGGAAGGTGACTTCTCTTTATAACATATAAAAGTCTCTCAATATTTAGGGAGCTATATATTAATTATTCCATTGCTTCGGAATCACCATAACACACTTGCATTTTCCCCATGTCTATTTCACTTCGAGCTTCTCCTTCCAAACCTTGCCAATAATTCTTTCCGTTGTTTCGAGGTTCTTCCAAAAACCCTCCTTCTATTTTATTTAAATTCCTGACATTTTTTGAGAGTCCAGGGATTTTACCCCTTGCCCAAAGCCTTTTTCCTAACTCCTCTTTTCTTACTTTTCCTCTTTTGTTTTTCTGTTTTAGTTGGAAAACAACAACAGTTTTATTTTTAAAGAGAGCCTAGCAGCCAGGCCATTCCGACCCAGCCGCACCTGCCTCTTGGGCCTCCTTCCCATTGGCCCAACACCAGGCCTTTGGCCCGCTCCCACTACACCAAACCCTAGCGCTCAGCCCGAGCCTCGCTCCTCCCTCTCGATGCCTCCCAGCCGCCGCACCCTTTCCTCCCGATT
>LR738713.1:68972738-68990579 GCA_902687465.1 Secale cereale
CCTTGACAGTTCGACTTTGAATAAAACTCCTCCAGCAAGGCCCAACATTGGTTTTAATTTGCTCATAATAACAACTTAATTAATTAATTAAATTGCATAGGGAGTTAGCGCTACCCGAGGATTCTTAATTCTACATAGCAGGGGGGGCCAGTGCTGATGGTGTTGGTCCCAAACTAGAGCCACTTGCGGATACCACCCAGTTCGCTGGGATCTTCGGTATCTGTACGTACTGCTCATCCGGACGTGGCCTGAGACGAGATACGCGCGGCTACTATCAGGGTGTCGGCACGCCGGGAGGTCTTGCTGGACTTGTTTTACCATTGTCGAAATGACTTGTGCTACCGGGATGCCGAGCCTGATCGGATTTTCCCTAAGATAAGGAGTGATGATATTATATTTATCACTTCAGCTAATCGTGAGAGCTTGTGATGGGCTAAGTTGGAACACCCCTGCAGGGTTATGAACTTTCGAAAGCCGTGCCCGCGGTTATGTGGCAGATTGGAATTTGTTAATGCCCGGTTGTAGAAAACTTGACAGAGGATCCGAGATAAAACACACAACTGTGTGAGTAACCGTGATTGTCTCTTTTCACTTTGAGAAGAGAACACGGTGGGGTTATGTTTGACCGTATGTAGTTAGGATCTTTAGCGATCACCTCTTTTGCGACCGCTTGCGTAGATGCTCTTCTCATTCTGGTACTCGTAAGGTAGCCACCATATATTGCTTAGCCGCTGCTGCAGCCTCACCACTTTACCTCTTCCTACCCATAAAGCTTTGCTAGTCTTGTTACCCATGGTTATGGGATTGCTGAGTCCTCGTGGCTCACAGTTACTTCACCACACCAGATGCAGGTTCAGCCGAGTTTGAAGCAGGAGCTGGTTCAAGTTCTTCACCGGGAGTCCGATGAAGAGAGTGCTTGTGACGTTTCGACGATCAGTAGTGGTTTCTACTAGGATTCGATCCTGACCTGTGGCTTTATGTTGTTTTGGTATCTTTCTTTTGGATCTTCACCCGTAGTCGGGTTGTGATGTTTTGAATGATGTATTGCTTATGTAATGTATTGTGTGAAGTGGCGAGTGTAAGCCAACTATCTTCTTTTGCAATTTAATCCCTCTTTTACATGAGTCGTGCAAAGATACCAAACTTGAGATCATTCTAGGATGGGCTTATACCTTTAAGTCGTGCCTCGACACGTAGGAGGTATAGTCCCATCCTGGGCATTACAAGTTGGTATTCAGAGCCTTCTCCGACCTAGAAGCCCCCACTGATTGATCGAATCGTTGACGGTTGAGTCTAGGCACACACTGGAAAATGTTTTGAGTCCTATATATTATATCGGAGAGTAGGATTTCTTTTGCTTCTCATCCCCTTTCTCTCTGGTGAGGACTCCTGACGATTACTCTTTTCTCTTCTACTTTCAAAAATTGCACCAAATTTTTTTTAGGATCCCGCGAGTATTCTGGGATTGTTTCGATGTTCTTGTGACAAGGATATTGTTCTCGATGCCTCCTGTTCCCGGGGAGTTGAGCTTCGGGGTATCATTGACACAAGCATATCACGGCAGTACTAAATACTTAAGACGGCCGACATCGAAAATCTCTCCTATACGGCCAGTGGCAAGATAACCCCGACATCACCCAGTACTGGGGAGGTAGTTCGAGAGTATTGCCATAGCTTGTTATACTGGATGCTTTTCGAAGGTCCGAGGTAAACAGTTTCCGAGAAAGACTGGTTATGTGTTGAAGGATGGATACACCTGGATGTAGGTTTAGAGTTGATTGCGCGGTGCTTCCCGTGTATCCCCAACACCTGATTGCATAACTGGAAACTTTCGGAAATCTATAGGTGGGTTTATCAAGTAGTTCTAGGCATTCTTCCAACGGATGCATGATATGAAGTTTGGGGTTCTACATTGAGTGAAGTGGTTTTATGGACTTGTTCTGATCGGGAGTTGCATCTTAAAGGGTCCTTGGCTATGCTGATCCGGGGATTGCAAAACCCTTTTGTAACACGTTCCATGAGCTTTCAGCACGAAGATGTCGAACGAAGCTTCTATCTTGTATTTGTTCTATCTGTTCCCTGTTCCTTTTTATTTTCATTTTGCTCTCCAAGTGGCTTCTCGTCAAGTTGATGTACCTGCGGAATTCATTCGTTCAATTCTCTGTTCGGATGATGTTGTGAAGATTAGGTTGTTGCATATCTATCCTTTGTTTCGTTTTGATTCTGGTATTCGAGTTGCTTCGATGTCAAATGTTGATTCCATACCTTCCTAATCGGTGTTCTCATAGTTATATGAGAGTGCTAATTCTTCTTGATCATCGATCTTTTCATGTTAAATTCTTTTCAACCGGTGTGCCTTCTCTTCAAGTTTTTCCATACAGACACCGTTGAGAAATCTGACGATTTGTCTGTTTCATTCACCCCAAGTTGTCTTTGTTTTTCCCGCCCTCCCACCCTTCTTCTTCTTGGAGCAAGAAAATTCTCAAATGAAGTATCCATTTTATTCATGTGATGTTTCTTCATTCTTTTCCTTCAATGTTCTTATCCGGTGATTATCGTGAAGATGCTCAAGAGCTTCAAGTTCATCATTCTTTTGTTCTCTAATTCTGCCGGTGGATGTAATTCAAGATTTCGATGTTCATCTTATCCTTTTTCCTCTTTTCACAATGCTTTCTTATTCCGGTGCACCAATTAATCATTCACCTCTTGTTATTCATATCCGGAGTGCTGAAGATTCATAATTCCATTCTTAATCCGTTCAAGCTATTTTGAGCTTTGTCTCCTTATTCAAGACTTTTTAATTCAACCGGTGCAATATCTCTTAAGCAATCTTTTCAACGGTGATTTTCTTTGAGTGGGCCTTAACCCACAGGTCTTTTCCCAGGATCTTACCTGACTCTTGTATTTTCCGGAGTATTCTAAAATTCTTTTCAAAGTGTGACGTAAGAATGATTCCATCAGTCACATGCCTTCTCCAAGATCGCTTTCAAATTCTTGTTCATCATTGGTTCAACCTTTTAATTCTTCATTCCGGAGTGCTCAACAATTCACGGTGGTGTATCTCATCGTCTTCTCAGTTTTTGAAGACCCGAAGAAGTGTTTCTCTTAAATCTTGGCCCGCTCTCTTGATGAGTTGTGATTCTAGCTTCTTGCCATCCTCATTATTGTTCCGATTGTGAGGAATTCTTTCGTGCCATCCGAAGCATTTCATGAATTCTTTTCCTTGTGATCCTCCGAAGGCCATCATTTCAGAAGATTTCTTCGTTCTCAGTTTTCAACTTCGTCCTCTAAATATTCTTCATTGTTGTCTCTTTGTTCGTCTCCATATTCTTACGGTGGTTCTTTCAAGTTACTCTTCCTTGTTATCGTATTAATTCATTTGTTCTTTTCATAATCCTACCGGTGGTTCGTTGAAGATTTACCCAAGCTTGTGCTAGATCTCTCTTTAATTCTTTCCAACGAGAATAAGTAGTATGCCAAATCCTTTGGTTGTCATCAATTAAATTGGGGAAGGAGATGCATAACATAATTCTTATTCTTATTCCTTCAAGGTGATTTAATCTCTTTTTTCCAGAGCTTGTTCATCATATCATATCCTTGGTTTTAAGTTCTCCATCTTGTTTTCCGGAGCTCCAAGTTATTTCAATTATATCATTTCAACTTCATCTAATTCATCGCAGGCCTTGAATCTTATTCTTTCATGTTTCACTTCTCATGCTTTCATTACCGGAGTTCTCATGGTGGTTCATCATCATTTAATTCATCCTTGAAGCCTTCATCAAGATTCTTGTTGGAGGAGCTCAAATATTTCTTCTTCTTGCATTTTGAAGTGCAATTCTTTCTACCTTATCTTTTCAGATGGTGTTATGTCATTCTTGTTAATTCCTTCATGTTTCATGATTCACAAGTTGTCAAGAATGAGATATTTAAAACCCTTCATTTTCCTTGTTCAGGAGATGATTTCAACCCTTCAATTATTCGTTCGAGTTATCTTGGGTTGTATTTCACCTAAAAGCTTTCCCTAAGGATTGTTGCTATGATGGTGCTTATAATGACCCAAGTTCCTCATTTATCCTTCCGGTGAAATAAGTTTTTTCATCTCCTTGTTGATCTCAATCCAATTAAATGTTTTCGTCAGTGGCTGGTTGTCACCTCTTAGTTCTGAGATGTTTTCCATAAGCCCACATCAAGCTTATTCGTTTTCGTTGTTGATCTTTCCAACAACTCCGTTCAACCCTTCTTCGTAAGGATGCTCTTTCAAATTCAATTTTGAGAGAAGTTGTCTTTTCTCTCCATTCATTTCTTTCATTGATTATATGCTATTCTTTCATTCCGGAGGTATTGTGATGTTGCTCTCTCCAAACCATCATCTCGTTTGTATCGAGATCATGTTATTTCCCTTGCTTATCATTTAACCGGAGTGTTGTATTCTTCATTCAAGTTCCCTCTTCTTATCAAGTTTTGCCTATCTTTTGTTAACCGGAGTGCTATCTGAATTCTTTCTTACCCCTTTGTGCCATTCTTTTAATTGTTTCGGAGGCAATATGTTGCTGTTTTCATCAAGTATCATCTCAACTTGGCAAGTTCTTTTTAATTCCTTCCATTTTCAGACGGAGTGTTGTCCAAATTTTGTCATTCTTATTCCTTGACCATACCATTGCAGTGTCATATTCTTTTGGTTCGTGAGCTCTTGCTTCATGTCTTTCAACCTGCAAGGTTCTCATAATGCTCCTCTTTACTCTTTTATAACGGAGTGCACTTAACTTTGTTCATCTCAGTTGTATTCTTCTTCCATTTTGGTCAACCTCTCAAGGTTCTTTGGTTTCACTCGTCTGTCAAAGAAGCAACTTTGTTTTACCTCTTCCTCTTCCGTTGTTACCCGGTGATATCTCTAGGATCTCGGGTCGAGATCCTCTGTTAGTGTGGGAGAGTTGTGACGCCCGAGACCGACGTCCCAGAAGATTCCAGAAGATTCCAGATGTTCCGGGTTGGCCGTGTGTTCTTTTGTGCTTGTGTTATTTTATTTTTTGCATTGCATCATGTCATCATGCCATCATGTCATTTTTTTTATTTTTGCATCTCAACCTAAATAAATCGTGTGGACCTTCGATCCATTTAAATCGAGGGAAGGTGACTTCTCTTTATAACATATAAAAGTCTCTCAATATTTAGGGAGCTATATATTAATTATTCCATTGCTTCGGAATCACCATAACACACTTGCATTTTCCCCATGTCTATTTCACTTCGAGCTTCTCCTTCCAAACCTTGCCAATAATTCTTTCCGTTGTTTCGAGGTTCTTCCAAAAACCCTCCTTCTATTTTATTTAAATTCCTGACATTTTTTGAGAGTCCAGGGATTTTACCCCTTGCCCTAAGCCTTTTTCCTAACTCCTCTTTTCTTATTTTTCCTCTTTTGTTTTTCTGTTTTAGTTGGAAAACAACAGCAGTTTTATTTTTAAAGAGAGCCTAGCAGCCAGGCCATTCCGGCCCAGCCGCACCTGCCTCTTGGGCCTCCTTCCCATTAGCCCAACACCAGGCCTTTGGCCCGCTCCCACTACACCAAACCCTAGCGCTCAGCCCGAGCCTCGCTCCTCCCTCTCGATGCCTCCCAGCCGCCGCACCCTTTCCTCCCGATTCCCTCTCCCTCTCCCCTCGCTCGAGCGACCCCCCCATCCTCTCGCTCTCGGGCCCTCTTCCCCCCGAGCCTTTCCCCCCAGCGCCGGCCTTCTTCCCTCCCAGCACCAGGAGCGCGCCTCCCTCTGCCTGCGTCGAACCGCCCCGCGCCTCGAGCCCCTGCAGCCCCCTCGCCAGGAGCAGCGGCCGGGCCCGATCTCCCCTCCAGGCGAGCGCGCGCTGCAGCCCCAACGTCCTTCCTCCGGCGCCAGGTGAACCGCGAGGCCGAGCCCTCCGCTCCTGGGGTCTTCCTCCGCGCCTCCCTGGCCTCCTCCCGATGCGTCCGCCCCTCCATCTCCAACCGCGACCGGCTCCCGTGCTGGGCCAGAGGAGCTCCCCAGCGTACCGCAGCGCGTCCGTCCTCGAGTCCAGGCGTGGCCCCCCTCCAGCGCGTCGTCCGCCTCGACCGCGCCAGGAGCCAGCCCCGTTCGCCAAGGCCAGGGGCCCTCCTCTCGCAGCACCGCAGCACATCCCTTCGCCGGACTCCGCCCCGTGCTGCCGTAGTTGTGTTGCTGTTGTTGTTCGCCCGGAGCCGTGTTGTTTTGTTTTTGCTGCCATGTTTTGCAGCGCCTCCTTTGCTTGCTGCCGGACGCCAAGAGCTTCGAACGAGGAACCCCGAGACCCTCGAGTACAACTACATGAACGAGTTCAACTACACGATGAAACGACAAGTACCCCTCCGATGGCATGTACCTCTACGAACGGGAACACCTACACGACTACACGATGTACCACGACATGACGGATGAACATCTACAAACGTGTACCACGACGACCGAGTACATCTACGGCCCGAACGTCTACCGTCGCCCCGTGTACCACTACGGCTCAAGTTCCTCTCCGATACGTCCAAGTACCACGACACCGACCCGAACATCTACGGCTACGGAACAAGTACCACTACATACGTGAACAACTACATGGCCATGCGACAAGTACCACTACTTCCGCAACCGTTGCCCGAGTACAACTACCGCCACGTGAACCACTACTTCCTCTACGACCCGCGTGAACGACTACTTCCTCTACTTCCGCTACGTCCCTCGACGATCTCGAACCGCCCCGAAACGTTGGTTCCGAAGGTATAACCCCCGAGACGATGACCCGTGGATGCTTGTTGTGGTTGTATGAAATGTTTCCTTATGTGCATCGTGCCCGTTCCACCTTTTGTCATGTTCCTCGGTTGCCTCGTCACCGACTCGTGGGAACCCGGCAACGGGATCGACCCACTTCCATCTTGTTCGACTTGCTCACGTCATCTTCCTTTTGCTCCGGACTCTCAACGAGTTACCGGAACCGAGGTGTTGCGTTGCATCTTTTCGGATCGTTGCCGTGGCACCCTTCTTCCACCACGGTGACAATACTTCATATCCTCTTAAGTCAACCTTTAATTAATAATTGCATAAACTTGATCATGTCATCCGCATCATATTAACAACATTTTATATATGTTAATTGTTGTTGCTTTATAATTATTAAACATGCTCATGGGGATTTTCCGGATATGTTGTTGTTATTCTCCGGCCTCATTTAAAATGTCTAAATAGTGTAGTTTTATATTGCTTCACCTCTTGCCATGTTAAAAACATTTAATCTTGTCTTGTAAATAACGAGAGTCAATTAAATAATTAATTGTGGTGTTTTGTCAATATGCAACTCGTTGCATATTGAGCTCCACTTAACTTGTAGTATTGTTTGTGCATTTTGCCATGCCTTGCATATTTAAACCGGACATGCATCATACTTGGATGTGCATCGTATGCCATGGTTATGATTGTGTGTTTACCGTGTTGTTTTCTTCTTTCCGGTTGCTTCTCTTGTTAGCTTCGGTTTCGTTCCGGAGTTGTGAGGATTCTCTCGACTGTTGCTCCGTCTACTTCATGGATCCGTTCTTCTTCCTTGTGGAATCACAGGCAAGATGATCATACCCTTGGATACCTTTACTACCATTGCCATGCTTAGTTGTCTTGATGCTATCGTTACATGTCGCGCTACCCATCTTTATGTCAGCCTCTCCTTGTTGCCATGAAACCTCTAACATTTGAAACCTTCCTAGCAAAACCACTGTTTGGCTATGTTACCCGCTTGCTCAGCCTCGCTAGCTCAGTTCCTCTTATAGCGTTGTTAGTTGCAGGTGAAGATGAAGTTCGTTCCAGGAGGGAACTTGTTGTTGGTTATATCACAATATCTATAATTATTATTAACACACCTATATACTGGGCATGGGTGGAAGGCTTGGCCTTTTGCTCGGTGTTTTGTTCCACTCATGCCACCTTAGGCGCCGATAAACTGGCATTATGTTCCTTGATTTTGCGTTCCTTACACGATGGGTGGATGGGGACCCCTTGACAGTTCGACTTTGAATAAAACTCCTCCAGCAAGGCCCAACATTGGTTTTAATTTGCTCATAATAACAACTTAATTAATTAATTAAATTGCATAGGGAGTTAGCGCTACCCGAGGATTCTTAATTCTACATAGCAGGGGGGCCCAGTGCTGATGGTGTTGGTCCCAAACTAGAGCCACTTGCGGATACCACCCAGTTCGCTGGGATCTTCGGTATCTGTACGTACTGCTCATCCGGACGTGGCCTGAGACGAGATACGCGCGGCTACTATCAGGGTGTCGGCACGCCGGGAGGTCTTGCTGGACTTGTTTTACCATTGTCGAAATGACTTGTGCTACCGGGATGCCGAGCCTGATCGGATTTTCCCTAAGATAAGGAGTGATGATATTATATTTATCACTTCAGCTAATCATGAGAGCTTGTGATGGGCTAAGTTGGAACACCCCTGCAGGGTTATGAACTTTCGAAAGCCGTGCCCGTGGTTATTTGGCAGATTGGAATTTGTTAATGTCCGGTTGTAGAAAACTTGACAGAGGATCCGAGATAAAACACACAACTGTGTGAGTAACCGTGATTGTCTCTTTTCACTTTGAGAAGAGAACACGGTGGGGTTATGTTTTGACCGTATGTAGTTCGGATCTTTAGCGATCACCTCTTTTGCGACCGCTTGCGTAGATGCTCTTCTCATTCTGGTACTCGTAAGGTAGCCACCATATATTGCTTAGCCGCTGCTGCAGCCTCACCACTTTACCTCTTCCTACCCATAAAGCTTTGCTAGTCTTGTTACCCATGGTTATGGGATTGTTGATTCCTCGTGGCTCACAGTTACTTCACCACACCAGATGCAGGTTCAGCCGAGTTTGAAGCAGGAGCTGGTTCAAGTTCTTCACCGGGAGTCCGATGAAGAGAGTGCTTGTGACGTTTCGACGATCAGTAGTGGTTTCTACTAGGATTCGATCCTGACCTGTGGCTTTATGTTGTTTTGGTATCTTTCTTTTGGATCTTCACCCGTAGTCGGGTTGTGATGTTTTGAATGATGTATTGCTTATGTAATGTATTGTGTGAAGTGGCGAGTGTAAGCCAACTATCTTCTTTTGCAATTTAATCCCTCTTTTACATGAGTCGTGCAAAGATACCAAACTTGAGATCATTCTAGGATGGGCTTATACCTTTAAGTCGTGCCTCGACACGTAGGAGGTATAGTCCCATCCTGGGCATTACACCCACACTCTTCACGAAGACATATGATGATGAACTGTTTGTCTGCCAAATCTATGTGGACGACATTATCTTCGGCTACACTGACAAAAGATACAGTGATGAGTTTGGTCACATGATGCAAGAGCAATATCAGATGTACATGATGGCTGATATGAAGTTCTTCCTTGGTCTTCAAATTCGTCAGCAAAGCAACGACATCTTCATATCTCAAGAGAAATACCTCAAAGATTGCCTGAAGAAGTTTGGTATGCAAGACTGCAAAGGATACACGACGCCTATGCCAACTAAAAGTCATCTGAGTCTCGACGCCAATGGTAAAGATTTCGATCAAAAGGTATACCGCTCCATGATTGGTTCTTTACTTTATTTATGTGCATCTAGGCCAGATATTATGCTTAGTGTTTGCATGTGTGCTCGATTCCAAGCGGCACCAAAGGAGTCACATCACTTAGCTGTGAAGCGAATACTTTGATATTTGGCTTACACCCCAACACTAGGATTATGGTATCCAAAGGGCTCAGAGTTTGATCTAGTTGGATTCTCATATGCTGATTATGCTGGTGAAAAAGTTGATCGCAAGTCTACATCACGCACATGTCACTTTCTGGGACGATCACTTGTCTGTTGGTCTTCAAAGAAGCAGAACTGTGTATCACTCTCCACTGCTGAATCTGAATACATTGCTGCAGGATCTTGCTGCGCTCAGCTTCTCTGGATGAAGCAAACTCTCAAGGACTATGGTGTCCATCTGAAGCATGTGCCACTTGTTGGGGAATGTAGTATTTTAAAATTTCCCTACGATCACGCAAGATCTATCTACCAGATGCATAGCAACGAGAGGGAAGAGTGTGTCTACGTACCCTCGTAGACCGGAAGCGGAAGCGTCAAGTGACGCGGTTGATGTAGTCGAACTTCTTCGCGATTCAACCGATCAAGCACCGAACATACGGCACCTCCGCGTTCAGCACACGTTCATCTTGATGACGTCCCATGAGCTCTTGATCCAGTTGAGCTTCACGGGAGAGTTTCGTCAGCACGACGGTGTGGTGACGGATATGATGTATCTACCGGCGCAGGGCTTCGCTTAAGCACTGCGACGGTATGACCGAGGTGTGTTTCTGTGGAGGGGGGCACCGCACACGGCTGGAACAATTCAACTTGTGTGTCCTAGGGTGCCCCCTGCCCCCGTATATAAAGGAGCAAGGGAGAGGCCGGCCCTAGAGGGGGCGCGCCAAGTGTGGGAAGTCCTACTAGGACTCCCAAGTCCTAGTAGGATTCCCCTTTCCTTTCCGGAGTAGGAGAGAAGGAAAGAGGTGGAGAGGGGAAAGGAAAAAGGGGGCTGCACCCCTTGTCCAATTCGGACCAGAGGGGGGGGGCACGCGCCTCCTTCCTTTTGGCCTTTCTCCTCTATTCCCGTATGGCCCAATAAGGCCCATATACTCCGAAAAATACCCGAATCACTCGGAACCTTTCCGATGTCTGAATATAGTCGTCCAATATATCGATCTTTACGTCTTGACCATTTCGAGACTCCTCGTCATGTCCCCGGTCTCATCCGGGACTCCGAACTCCTTCGATACATCAAAACTCATAAACTCATAATACCGATCGTCATCAAACGTTAAGCGTGCGGACCCTACGGGTTCGAGAACTATGTAGACATGACCGAGACTCATCTCCGGTCAATAACCAATAGCGGAACCTGGATGCTCATATTGGTTCCTACATATTCTACGAAGGTCTTTATCGGTCAAACCGCATAACAACATACGTTGTTCCTTTTGTCATCGGTATGTTACTTGCCCGAGATTCGATCGTCGGTATCTCTATACCTAGTTCAATCTCGTTACCGGCAAGTCTCTTTACTCGTTCCGTAACACATTATCTCGTGACTAACTCATTAGTGTTTTGCTTGCAAGGCTTATTATGATGTGTGTTACCGAGAGGGCCCAGAGATACCTCTCCGACACTCGGAGTGACAAATCCTAATCTTGATCTATGCCAACACCACGAATACTTTCGGAGACACCTGTAGAGCATCTTTATGATCACCCAGTTACGTTGTGATGTTTGATAGCACACAAGGTGTTCCTACGGTATTCAGGAGTTGCATAATCTCATAGTCATAGGAACATGTATAAGTCATGAAGAAAGCAATAGCAGTAAAACTAAACGATCATAGTGCTATGCTAACGGATGGGTCTTGTCCATCACATCATTCTCCTAATGATGTGATCCCGTTGATCAAATGACAACTCATGTCTATGGCTAGGAAACATAACCATCTTTGATCAATGAGCTAGTCTAGTAGAGGCATACTAGGGACATACTGTTTTGTCTATGTATTCACACATGTACTAAGTTTCCGGTTAATACAATTCTAGCATGGATAAAAGACATTTATCATGATATAAGGAAATATAAATAATCATCTTTATTATTGCCTCTAGGGCATATTTCCTTCAGTCTCCCACTTGCACTAGAGTCAATAATCTAGCTCACATCGCCATGTGATTTAATACCGATAGTTCACATTGTTATGTGAATAACACCCATAGTTCACATCATCATGTGACCAACACCCAAAGGGTTTACTAGAGTCAATAATCTAGTTCACATCTCTATGTGATTAATACCCAAGAGTAATAAGGTGTGATCATGTTTTGCTTGTGAGAGAAGTTTAGTCAACGGGCCTGTCACATTCAGATCCGTATGTATTTCGCAAATTTCTATGTCTACAATGCTCTGCATGGAGCTACTCTAGCTAATTGCTCCCACTTTCAATACACATCCAGATTGATACTTAGAGTCATCTGGATTTAGTGTCAAAGCTTGCATCGGCGTAACCCTTTACGACGAACTCTTTATTACCTCCATAATCGAGAAATATTTCCTTTAGTCATCCAATTACTAAGGATAATTTTGACCGCTGTACAGTGATCTACTCCTGGATCACTATTGTACCTCCCTGTCAAACTCATGGCAAGGTACACAACGTGTTTTGTACACAGCATGGCATACTTTATAGAACCTATGGCTGAGGCATAGGGAATGACTTTCATTCTCTCTATATTTTTCTGCCGTGGTCTGGCTTTGAGTCTTACTCAACTTCACACCTTACAAGTCAGGCAAGAACTCCTTCTTTGACTGATCCATTTTGAACTACTTTAAAATCTTATCAAGGTATGTACTCATCAAAAGTCTTATCAAGCGTCTTGATCTATCTCTATAGATCTTGATGCCCAATATGTAAGCAGCTTCACCAAGGTCTTTCTTTGAAAAACTCCTTTCAAACACTCCTTTATGCTTTCCAGAAAATTCTACATCATTTCCGATCGACAATATGTCATTCACATATACTTATCAGAAAGGTTGTAGTGCTCCCTCTCACTTCTTGTAAATACAGGCTTCACCGCAAGTCTGTATAAATCTGTATGCTTTATCAACTTATCAAAGCGTATATTCCAACTCCGAGATGCTTGCACCAGTCCATAGATGGATCGCTGGAGCTTGCACATTTTGTTAGCACCTTTAGGATTGACAAAAACTTATGGTTGCATCATATACAAGTCTTCTTTAATAAATCCATTAAAGAATGCAGTTTTGTTATCCATTTGCCATATTTCACAAAATACGGCAATTACTAACATGATTCGGACAGACTTAAGCATCGCTACGGGTGAGAAAGTCTCATCGTAGTCAACTCCTTGAACTTGTCGAAACCCTTTCGCAACAAGTCGAGCTTTGTAAACAGTAACATTACCGTTTGCGTCGGTCTTCCTCTTGAAGATCCATTTATTTTCGATGGCTTGCCGATCATCGGGCAAGTCAACCAAAGTCCATACTTTGTTCTAATACATGGATCCCATCTCAGATTTCATGGTCTCAAGCCATTTTGCGGAATCTGGGCTCATCATCGCTTCCTCATAGTTCGTAGGTTCATCATGGTCTAGTAACATGATTTCCAGAACTGGGTTGCCGTACCACTCTCGTGCGGAACGAACTCTGGTTGATCTACGAAGTTCAGCAGAAACTTGATCTGAAGTTTCATGATCATCATCATTAGCTTCCTCACTAATTGGTGTAGGAATCACTGGAACGAGTTTCTGTGATGTACTACCTTCCAATTCGGGAGAAGGTACAATTACCTCATCAAGTTCTACTTTACTCCCACTCACTTCTTTCGAGAGAAACTCCTTCTCTAGAAAGGATCCACTCTTAGCAACAAAGACCTTGCCTTAGGATCTGTGATAGAAGGTGTACCCAACAGTTTCTTTTTGGGTATCCTATGAAGATTTACTTCTCCGATTTGGGTTCGAGCTTATAATGTTGAAACTTTTTCACATAAGCATCGCAGTCCCAAACTTAAAGAAATGACAGCTTAGGTTTCTCGTCAAACCACAGTTCATACGGTGTCATCTCCACGGATTTAGATGGTGCCCTATTTAACGTGAATGTAGCTGTCTCTAATGCGTAACCCCAAAAGCGATAGTGGTAGATCGGTAAGAGACATCATCGATCACACCATATCTAATAAAGTACGGTTATGACGTTCGGACACACCATTACACTGTGGTGTTCCAGGTGGCGTGAGTAGTGAAACTATTTCACATTGTTTTTATTGAAGGCCAAACTCGCTAACTCAAATATTTTACCTCTACGATCATATCGTAGAAACTCTTATTTTCTTGTTACGATGATTCTCCACTTCACTCTGAAATTCTTTGAACTTTTCAAATGTTTCAGACTTGTGCTTCATTAAGTAGATATACCCATATCTGCTCAAATCATCAGTGAAGGTCAGAAAATAACGATACCTGCCGCGAGTTTCAACACTCATTGGTCCGCATACATCAGTATGTATGATTTCCAACAACTCTGTTGCTCGCTCCACGGTTCCGGAGAACGGAGTTTTAGTCATCTTGCCCATGAGGCATGGTTCGCAAGCACCAAGTGATTCATAATCAAGTGATTCCAAAAGTCCATCACTATGGAGTTTCTTCATGCGCTTTACACCAATATGACCTAAACGGCAGCGCCACAAATAAGTTGCACTATCATTATTAACCTTGCATCTTTTGGCTTCAATATTATGAATATGTGTATCACACGATCGAGATCCAACAAACCATTTTCATTGGGTGTATGACCATAGAAGGTTTTATTCATGTAAACAGAACAACAATTATTCTCTAACTTACATGAATAACCGTCTTGCAATAAACATGATCAAATCATATTCATGCTCAACACAAACACCAAATAACACTTATTTAGGTTCAACACTAATCCCGAAAGTATAGGGAGTGTGCGATGATGATCATATCAATCTTGGAACTACTTCCAATACACATCGTCACTTCATCCTTTAACTAGTTTCTGTTCATTATGCAACTCCCATTTCGAGTTACTACTCTTTAGCAACTGAACCAATATCAAATACCGAGGGGTTGCTATGAACACTAGTAAAATACACATCAATAATCTGTATATCAAATATACCTTTGTTCACTTTGCCATCCTTCTTATCCGCCAAATATCTAGGGCAGATCCACTTCTAGTGACCATTTCCTTTGAAGTAGAAGCACTTAGTTTCAGGCTTGAGTTTAGCTTTGGGTTTCTTCACGGGAGTGACAACTTGCTTGTCATTCTTCTTGAAGTTCCCCTTCTATCCCTTTGCCCTTTACTTGAAACAAGTGGTCTAGTTAACCATCAACACTTGATGCTCTTTCTTGATTTCTACCTTCGCCGATTTCAGCATCGTGAAGAGCTCGGGAATTACTTTCGTCATCCCTTTCATATTATAGTTCATCACGAAGTTCTACTAACTTGGTGATAGTGTCTAGATAACTTTGTCAATTACTATCTTATCTGGAAGATTAACTCCCACTTGATTCAAGCAATTGTACTACCCAGACAATCTGAGCACATGCTCACTGGTTGAGATATTCTCCTCCATCTTGTAGGCAAAGTACTGTCAGAGGTCTTATACCTCTCGACATAGGCATGAGTATGAAATACTAATTTCAACTCTTGGAACATGTCATATGCTCCGTGGCGTTTCAAAACGTTTTTGAAGTCCAGGTTATAAGCCGTAAAGCATGGTGCACTAAACTATCAAGTAGTCATCATATCGAGCTTTTGTCAAAACGTTCATAACGTCTACATCTGCTCCTGCAATAGGTCTGTCACCTAGCGGTGCATCAAGGACATAATTCTTCTGTGCAGCAATGAGGATAATCCTCAGATCACGGAACAATTCCGCATCATTGCTACTAACATCTTTCAACTTGGTTTTCTCTAGGAACATATAAAAAATAAACGTGGAGCAACATCGCGAGCTATTGATCTACAACATAGATATGCTAATACTACCAGGACTAAGTTCATGATAAATTAAAGTTCAATTAATCATATTACTTAAGAACTCCCACTTAGATAGACATCCCTCCTGTAATGCCCAGGATGGAGTTATACCTCCTACGTGTTGAGGCACGACTTAAAGGCATAAATCCATCCTAGAATGATCTCAAGTTTGGTAATCTTTGCACATCTCATGTAAAAGAGGGGATTGTAAACATAAATAGTTGGCTTACACTCGCCACGTCACAGAATTACAATTCAAGTCTCAATCATCATACATAAAGAACATCACAACCCTCTAAGGGCAAAATCCAAATGTCAAGATACCAAACATAGACAAATAAACCACAGGCGGATCGAATCCTAGTAGGAGTCTCCACTACTGATCATCCGGGTATCGCACATAGTACCGACTACGCTCCTCGTCGTACTCCCAATCCAGCTCGGTGCCATCACCTGGATAGCTCACAACTGGACCTGCATCTGGTGTGGTGAAGTAACTGTGAGCCACAGAGGACTCAGCAATCCCGTTTCCGGGTAACAAGACTATTTAAGCCTTGGGAGAGGATAAGGCTGAAGAAAAGAATAAGTGTCTGCAGCAGCAACTAGCAACTAGAAGAAAGTTACGGAGAGGATAAGGCAACTGGATAAGGCTGAAGAAAAGAATAACTCCCGAATCCCTATTCGGAAATTGACAGTCACGGAACACACGCTGGTAGTGTATTAGAAACATTGTGTCAAGTTATCTACAACCGGATATTAACAAGCTCCCATCTGCCACATAACCGCGAGCACGGCTTTCGAAAGTTCAAACCATGCAGGGGTGTTCCAACTTGACCCATTACAAGCCCACGATCCGCGGAGTCGCAACTCCAAAGTGGGAAGACCCGAGTATCCTCGGAATCCCGTGCTCAAGATATACCGAACTAAGGTAAGGCTAATCCAGCAAATCCTCCCGGCGTGTCGACACCCTGATAGTAGCCGTGCGTATCTAAGTCTCAGGACACGACCGGATGGGTGAAGCTACGGGTTTTTACCAGACCTTGAGTTTCCTCGAGGTGGCCCCGCAGGCTCCCCGTTTCGGACCAACACTCATGTGGAGCACTGGCCCGGGGTGGTTGAATTAAGAAAGAGGGTTAATTACTCCCTATGCAAGTTTAGTTTGTTATTAGGCAAATAGTACCAATGTTGGGACTTGCTGGAAAAGACTTAGCACTTAGCGGTTTATCGAGGGGGTCCCATACACCCCAACCGTGTTAGGAACGCATAATCAAGGAACATAACACCGGTTTATATGGTTCCTAACGGCATGAGTGGAACAAATCACCAAGCAAAAGGCTTAGCCTTCCACCCTTGCCAATATATAGATGATTTCATTTAAAGCATTTATATAGTGTGATAAAAACCCAACCAATCTTCAACATCAAGCAAGCATCTTCGATCTTCTCCTGCAACTAGCAACGCTATAAGAAGGGCTGAGCGAAGCGTACTTAGCCAAGCAACGGTTTGCATAGGTAGGTTGGTTAAACATGGCAATGGTTTACAAGTAGGAGGCTGACAAGAAGATCATGGGCATCGAGGCAAAACTATAGAGCGGAACTACTAGCAATAGGCAAATATAGTAATGTTATCGGGGTTCGGTCATCTTGCCTGAAGAGAAGTCGTTCGGATCGTAAGAAGGGTCCTCGTGCTCAACCTCGTTGGAAACCTCGTGCTCGTACTCGAACTCAGTCTCGGCTTCCGGCTCTAAACAAAACAATCACACCAAGCACACATCAACAAGATGCAATGCGCACTCGAAAAAGATGAATGCATGATGGATGCACTAAGGATGCACACGGAGCACGGAAATAGCACTCAAGCAAAACACCTCAAAACATGATAACAATCTGATATTATGATTCTACACGGAAAATCAATCAAGTTACATATAAGATTCGCTGAAATCGGAGTTACGGGCTAAAAGTTATGCCCGAAACAAGAAATGAGCGAAAGCTGAAAATTACAGCATCATAGCAACTTCGGAGCACAAAATAATTAAGCTACAGCACTCAAATATCATGGCAAAGGACATGAACACAAACTAGACATATACTACAGCAACTAAGTCCAAAGGTGCACCCCCAACGGAGCCACGGATCAATAGCAATGATCTTGGACATATTGAACTTGACAATAAAATTCTGGCAGCAGAATTTTATTGAAACTTTGGAGCAAAAGATAAACATGCTACA
>LR738713.1:68990734-69022091 GCA_902687465.1 Secale cereale
CCACTTAAATAGACATGTGAGGACATGAATGGAAAGACAACAATATATACTACAAGGAACAATCAAGATCCACTCCAAAACTAACATGGTTTGTCCTAGAACATCACACGAACATGGCATCGGAACGTTACAGATTTCAGACTTAGTGAAAAACCACTAAGTCCCAAAACAGCAATTTCATCATGGCATCTAAAAGAGCATGTTTAAGTCACCTCGAAACTAAACATGGAAAGTGGTAAGCACCTCATCAAAGTACACATGAAGGTGATTCCGAAACACACAAGCATGCATTATTGAGGTAAACACAACGATAGCAACGAGCTCAACAAGATGGCATTTCATAACAAGTGAAACAACATCACAGCCACATGGCACTTTGCAACGATGATAAACATGGCAAGAATAACTCTATCATGCAACCTATCACATCCAACATGTAGATCATGGCAAGACGAACACGTGGACATGTCATTTGCATCAATCGGACAAACGAGCTAGAAGATATCACATGGCAAAGATGACATAAAAACATCACATAACAGCAGTTTATATCATGATGCACTCTTGCAACAGCAAAACAAGCACCTAGATGATCTCTAACATGCATGACAACAAGAGATGAAACGTAGAGCACGATCCCACGAACGTCTGGACATGCTATATGCGCGAATCGGAGCAACACACAAAAAGATGTAGCAGTTTGAGTATAGCATCAGAAACTATATCTCAGGGACTTAGCAGAAAAACGGTGTAACCTCATATCTGAAGGGAGTCAACGGCCCGGGGCGGATCTGGCGGCCCGGCTGGGATGCGGCGGCCTGGTGGCTGAGGGAGACCCACGGGGCGGAGGCGGCCCGCGGTGGAGGTAGGCCGGCCCGATGGCGCGGCTCGGGAGGCGGCGGCGCCTGGCGGCCTGGGCGCGGCTGGGCCCTGGCGCGGGATGGGCCCAGGAGGCGGCGGCGCCCGGCGGCTTGGGCTGGACCCGAACGGAGGCGAGGCCGCGGCTGCGCGGTGGAGCTCGGCCTCCTGGCCCCGGTGCGGGAGGCTGCTGGCGAGGCGGGCGCCTTGGCGGGCCGATGAAGTGGTCCCCGACGCGGACCTGGCCGAGCGAGGGAAACGGTCGAGGCCTCCCTGGCGCGCGCGGCTCGATGCGGCGTTGACCCGGCCGATCGATCGATTGGCCAGATCGATCAGCTGCGGCGGCGGCTGGTTCCCTCGGGAGAAAGGCCAAGTGGCAGATGGAGTTTTTTGGATCTGAAGAAAAAATGAGGGGAAGAGAGGAGGAAGAAGGGGCTAGGGTTAGGGATGCCAAAATTAGACTAGGGTCTAATATATAGCAGTTTTTAGGGTTTGGGAAGATTTAGGGGTGTTAGGAGCCCTCCGATCGCGATCCGACGGATCCGATCGCGGGGGTAGTCTAGAAGGGCCTAGGAGAAGATAGAGGACTGCTGTAGGGGTGTTTCTGGGCCACAAAGAGAAGGCACTTTGGACCCACACGAATAACGGATGGGATAGCCAACGGAGTCCAAACGCGACGAGATTTGAGAGGCGGGTTGCACACAACAAAACAACAACACACACAACAACCTCGCGGCACACCGGTAACGTTACACGCCCAAACAACAAAGTAGGCCTACGGGACGTCACAGACACGTGAGGGAGCTCCAGAACGCGAAACGGACAACGGGAAGAAACGCGTGGAACCGGATGCAACCAACAACACAAATGCAATGCGATGCACATGTCTACATGATATGAATGAATGCCACACACTCACACAACAAAACGACGAAAACCGGAAAGACAAAGAACCCGGAATGGAAATGGATGAAGCCGGAGATATATTATATACCCAAAAGGGAAAGTATTACATCCGGGGCATTACAAACTCTCCTCTACTACAAAAAGATCTCGTCCCGAGATCTAGGACTGGAAAAAGGAAGGGTACTCGGAACGAAGATGATCTTCTCGTTCCCAGGTAGCTTCTCGGTCGGTGTGATGTGACCACTTGACTTTCAGAAATTTGATGGACTTGTTGCGGGTCTTGCGTTCGGTTTCTTCGAGAATGGCAACGGGATGCTCTCGGTAGGACAGGTCTTGTTGAAGATCAATCTCCTCAAACGGAATCATGCGCTCAGGTGCCTTGAAGCATTTGCGAAGTTGAGACACATGGAAGACATCATGAACATTTGCGAAGTTGGGAGGGAGCTCAAGTTGATAGGCTAGATCGCCTCTTTTGCCAAGAATCTTGAAAGGCCCGACGTATCTAGGAGCAAGCTTTCCTTTGATACCGAATCTTTGGGTTCCTTTCATCGGAGACACACGGAGATAGACATGATCATCGATGTTGAATGCCAAATCACGATGCTTGCCGTCATAGTAGCTCTTCTGACGCGACTGAGCGGCCTTGAGATTCTCACGTATGACTTTGCACATTTCTTCGGCTTCTGAGATCAAGTCATTGCCAAGAAGTTGTCGTTCGCCTGTTTCAGACCAGTTGAGAGGGGTACGGCACTTTCTGCCATAGAGAATTTCAAACGGTGCTTTGCCTGCACTTGCTTGAAAGCTGTTGTTGTAAGAGAACTCGGCAAATGGAAGGCAGTCTTCCCATTTCATGCCAAAGGAGATGACACAGGCTCTAAGCATATCTTCTAGAATCTGATTCACGCGCTCGACTTGACCACTAGTCTGAGGGTGAAAAGCAGTGCTGAACCTGATCTTAGTGCCCATGGCGGACTGAAAGGAGTCCCAGAACCTTGATGTGAACAAGCTTCCACGGTCTGAGGATATAACTTGAGGAATGCCATGTAGGGACACAATTCTGGAAGTGTACAGCTCTGCCAACTGAGCTGCATTGATTGATTCTTTGACTGGAAGAAAGTGAGCGACTTTGGTAAGCTTGTCAATCACCACAAAGATAGCATCATTTCCTCGCTTGGATTTAGGAAAACCAGTGACGAAGTCCATTTCAATGTGGTCGAACTTCCACTCGGGGATAGGAAGAGGTTGGAGAAGACCGGCTGGACGTTGATGTTCTGCTTTCACTCTTCTGCAAACATCACATTCATTCACGAATTGGGCAATCTCCCTTTTCATGCGTGTCCACCAGTAAGATTGCTTGAGATCTTGATACATCTTGGAACTGCCAGGATGAATGGAAAGGAGAGAATCATGAGCTTCTTCCATTATGAGCTTCCTGAGATCACCTTTGGGAACAACGAGTCTGTCCTCGAAGAACAAGGTATCTCTCTCATCAACACGGAAGCACTTGTATTTCGGAATGCCCTTAGCAATAGCATGTTTCACTTTCTTCACCATGGTATCACTGAGTTGGGCCTCACGGACTTGATCTTCCAAGGTAGGAGCAATTTGGAGATTTGCAAGAAAACCCTGCGGAACAACTTGGAGGTTGAGTTTCCTGAAAGCTTCACAAAGCTCAGGTTGGTACGGCTTGATAAGAAGGCTGTTGCAATATGCTTTTCTGCTCAAAGCATCTGCAATCACATTCGCCTTGCCAGGAGTGTATTCAATGCTGGGATTATACTCTTGGATCATTTCAACCCAACGAGTCTGACGGAGGTTCAGATGCGGCTGTGTGAAGATGTACTTCAAGCTCTTATGATCAGTGAAGATGTCGACCTTTCTGCCCAACAACAGATGTCTCCACGTGATCAAAGCATGTACCACAGCTGCTAGCTCGAGATCATGTGTGGGATAGTTCTTCTCACTTGGCTTTAGCTGACGAGAAGTGTATGCCACAATTCTCTTATCTTGCATAAGCACACCATCAAGACCTTGAAGAGAAGCATCACAGAAAACTTCATAGGGCTTGGTTTCATCTGGAGGAGTCAGAACTGGAGCAGAGACAAGCTTTTCTTTGAGAGTTTTGAATGCCACTTCACACTCTGGAGACCAAAAGTATTTGACATTCTTCTGAAGCAAGTTGGAAAGAGGCTTGGCAATCTTGGAGAAGTTCTCAACAAACCTTCTGCAATAGCTGGCAAGACCCAGAAAACTGCGGAGCTGCTTGACGTTCTGAGGAGCTTCCCAGTTGACAATTGCTTCAACTTTCTCGGGATTAACCGCAATACCGTCAGCTGAGATGATGTGGCCCAGGTACAAAACGTTATCGAGCCAAAACTCGCACTTGGAGAACTTGGCATAGAATTTATGCTCTCGGAGTTGATCAAGAACCAGACGTAAGTGCTTTTCGTGATCTTCTTCATTCTTGGAAAACACCAGAATATCATCCAGATACACAAGCACAAACTCGCCAGTATAGGGGTTGAAGATGTAATGCATCATCCTCGAAAAGGTAGGAGGAGCATTGGCGAGACCGAAGGACATGACGGTATACTCGTATGAACCGTAGCTCGTTCTGAAAGCCGTCTTGGGAATGTCTTCCTCGCGAATGCGAATTTGGTGATAGCCCATTCGGAGGTCAAGCTTAGAGAACACTTTAGCTCCTTTGAGCTGCTCAAAGAGTTCGTTGATGTTGGGGAGCGGATACTTGTTCTTAATCGTCTTCTTGTTCAATGGCCGGTAATCAACACAGAGACGCTCCGTGCCATCTTTCTTCTTGACAAATAAGACACCACAGCCCCACGGAGACGTACTAGGCCTGATGAGACCCATACTCTCCTGCTTATCAAGCTGCTTCTTCAATTCCTTCAATTCATCCGGAGAGAGCTTGTACGGACGCCGGCATGCTGGCTCAGTACCCGGCTCGAGTTCAATGACAAACTCCACCTGACGGTGTGGAGGCATGCCTAGAAGTTCTTCAGGAAAGACGTCTTGGTATTCGTTCACCACCGGAATTTGAGATATGGCATTAATTTCGCCCTTATCATTGAGAGAGAAAAGCCTGATAGTGTTATCCCTTGAGGCAAAGATAATCACATCTTCATCAGAATGAGTCATCTTGACTTCCTTCTGTGCACAATCAATATGAGCATCGTGCTGAGAAAGCCAATCCATTCCGAGGATGAGGTCGATGTCAGAATTACCAAGAATCACCGGAGAAGCCAAAAATCGATAATCACCCATGCGAATAGACACATCCGGAGCATATATGTTGGAAGACATACGTCTCCCCGGAGAAATAACTTAAAACTTCTGAGGCAGACTTTGGATGTCAACATTATTCTTGGATGCAAATGGTTGAGACATGAAAGAGCATGAAGCACCCGAATCAAATAAAACTTTAGCAGGGATAGAGTTAACTGGAAGGTTACCCAAAATGACATCAGAAGAATTCTCCGCTTGTGCTACATTCATCAGATTGACCCTTGCAGACTTTGGATCATGCCTGACAATAGCTGAACTCACAGGTGGAGGAGGAGGAAGACGCTTCGGATTCGGACATCTGTTGGCATAGTGACCTTTCTGAGTGCATTTGTTGCAAGTCACTTCTGAGAGAGGACGGAAATGAGAGCCACTGGACTTGGAGCCTGGAGACTGAAACTGCTTCTTCGACTGGTTGCTCGGGTTGGGTGGGTGGGAGAAACCACGACCACTAGAGTTCTTGTAGTTGGAGTTGTTGGAGTTGTTGGAGTTGTTGTATGGAGCTCGAATCACTGGAGGAGGAGGAAGCCAGAATTTCTGATGCTTCGAGACCATCTGAGACGATGAGGAAGAGTGAACGGCATCTCGAATTCTCTTCTTAGAAGCCTCCATCTTAAGCTGAGCTGCTTCTTGTTTCAAAGCCATGTTATAGAACTTGTCGAATTCATCGGGCTCGAACAAAGTGAGAGCAAGCTGAAGTTCATCTTTGAGACCTCCACGGAACTGATAGATTTTACTCTTGGCATCAGGAATGTCTTGCTTAGCATAGCGAGCGAGGTTTTGGAACTTGACATTATACTGATAGACTGTCATGGAGCCCTGCTTCAGTTTGCGGAATTGCTCACGCATACCCTCGATGACACTTGTAGGAATGTGGTGCGAGCGAAAATCCTTGCAGAAATTCTCCCAAGAGATCACTTGACCTGGCCTCGAGTCTTTGTACTGCTTCCACCAGTCAGCTGCTTGATCTTTCAGTTGGAAGGCTGCAAACTTCACATAATCATCTTCCTTCACGTTACTGCACTCAAAATGCTTCTTTATGTCGGTTAACCAATCTTCAGCATCAAGAGGGTCGACACAGTAACTGAAAGCTTTAGGATTGTTGGCCAAGAACTGGTTGAGAGTAGCATGGTGCTGCTGGTTGAAGAAGTTTCCTTGGTTCCCTGGAATACCCTGATTAGCTTGATTAGCTTGCATCTGCTGCATCATCTGCATCATCAACTGGGTGTTCTGAGCTGTAGTCTGCATAATTGCTCTCCAAGCCTCAGGCGGAGGAGGAGGGGAAGGAGGACGATCTGGGACCTCTTCCACCTCTGGGTTAGCGTTGGGAACCTTTTTCGGAGCCATCCTGAAAGAGATGACCACGAATCAGCAATTGATTGACAAAAGGTATAAGCTGAATCAATTGCATGAATTGCATCAAGTCTTCACAATAATCATTAGAACAATAAGAACGAATGACATCATTCGAACAAGAGGAACGAATGAAATTCTCAGTTAAATGATAACATCAGTCTTCACGAGAAGCCACATAGGGGACAAAAGGATAAAATAAGAAAACAACAAGGTACAGACGGGAACAACACAAGAGAGGAGTTTCATTCTAACATCTTTGTGCTGAAAGCATATGAACGCGTTACGAAAAGGTTTTGCAATCCCCAGATCAGCATAGCCAAGGACCCTTTAAGATGCAACTCCTGATAGTAACATCGGTCATATAACCCCTTCACTCAATGTAGAACCCCGAACTCACTAACCTGCATTCGTTGGAAGAATGCCTACGATCTACTGGATAACCCACCTATAGATTTCCGAAAGATTCCAGTTATGCAAGCAGGTGTTGGGGATACACGGGAAGCACCGCGCAATCAACTCTAAACCTACATCCAGGTGTATCCATCCTTCAACACATAACCAGTCTTTCTCGGAAACTGTGTACCTCGGACCTTCGAAAAGCATCCACTATAACAAGCTATGGCAATACTCCTGAACTACCTCCCCAGTACTGGGTGATGTCGGGGTTATCTTGCCACCGGCCGTATAGGAGAGATTTTCGATGTCGGCCGTCTTAAGTATTTAGTACTGCCGCGATATGCTTGTGACAACAATACCCCGAAGCTCAACTCCCCGGAACAGGAGGCATCGAGAACAATATCCTTGTCACAAGAACATCGAAACAATCCCATAATACTCGCGGGATTCCTAAAAAAAATTTGTGCAATTTTTGAAGATAGGAGAGACAAGAGTAGTCGTCAGGAGTCCTCACCAGAGAGAAAGGGGATGAGAAGCAAAGAAATCCTACTCTCCGATATAATATAGGACTCAAAAAGTTTTCAGTGTGTGCCTAGACTCGACCATCAACGATTCGATCAAACAGTGGGGGCTCCTAGGTCGGAGAAGGCTCTGATACCAACTTGTAATGCCCAGGATGGAGTTATACCTCCTACGTGTCGAGGCACGACTTAAAGGCGTAAATCCATCCTAGAATGATCTCAAGTTTGGTAATCTTTGCACATCTCATGTAAAAGAGGGGATTGTAAACATAAATAGTTGGCTTACACTCGCCACGTCACAGAATTACAATTCAAGTCTCAATCATCATACATAAAGAACATCACAACCCTCTAAGGGCAAAATCCAAATGTCAAGATACCAAACTTAGATAAATAAACCACAGGCGGATCGAATCCTAGTAGGAGTCTCCACTACTGATCATCCGGGTATCGCACATAGTACCGACTACGCTCCTCGTCGTACTCCCAATCCAGCTCGGTGCCATCACCTGGATAGCTCACAACTGGACCTGTATCTGGTGTGGTGAAGTAACTGTGAGCCACAGAGGACTCAGCAATCCCGTTTCCGGGTAACAAGACTATTTAAGCCTTGGGAGAGGATAAGGCTGAAGAAAAGAATAAGTGTCTGCAGCAGCAACTAGCAACTAGCTTACGTGAGTGAGAACGAGAAGAGAAAGCCTCGGCGAGAAGTGATCACGAAGTGATCCTAGCTACAAGCTCAACAAGCATAACCCCTCCGTGTTCAACTCCCGAATCCCTATTCGGAAATTGATAGTCACGGAACACACGCTGGTAGTGTATTAGAAACATTGTGTCAAGTTATCTACAACCGGATATTAACAAGCTCCCATCTGCCACATAACCGCGGGCACGGCTTTCGAAAGTTCAAACCCTGCAGGGGTGTTCCAACTTGACCCATTACAAGCCCACGATCCGCGGAGTCGCAACTCCAAAGTGGGAAGACCCGAGTATCCTCGGAATCCCGTGCTCAAGATATACCGAACTAAGGTAAGGCTAATCCAGCAAATCCTCCCGGCGTGTCGACACCCTGATAGTAGCCGCGCGTATCTAAGTCTCAGGACACGACCGGATGGGTGAAGCTACGGGTTTTTACTAGACCTTGAGTTTCCTCGAGGTGGCCCCGCAGGCTCCCCGTTTCGGACCAACACTCATGTGGAGCACTGGCCCGGGGTGGTTGAATTAAGAAAGAGGGTTAATTACTCCCTATGCAAGTTTAGTTTGTTATTAGGAAAATAGTACCAATGTTGGGACTTGCTGGAAAAGACTTAGCACTTAGCGGTTTATCGAGGGGGTCCCATACACCCCAACCGTGTTAGGAACGCATAATCAAGGAACATAACACCGGTTTATACGGTTCCTAACGGCATGAGTGGAACAAATCACCAAGCAAAAGGCTTAGCCTTCCACCCTTGCCAATATATAGATGATTTCATTTAAAGCATTTATATAGTGTGATAAAAACCCAACCAATCTTCAACATCAAGCAAGCATCTTCGATCTTCTCCTGCACCTAGCAACGCTATAAGAAGGGCTGAGCGAAGCGTACTTAGCCAAGCAACGGTTTGCATAGGTAGGTTGGTTAAACATGGCAATGGTTTACAAGTAGGAGGCTGACAAGAAGATCATGGGCATCGAGGAAAAACTATAGAGCGGAACTACTAGCAATAGGCAAATATAGTAATGTTATCGGGGTTCGGTCATCTTGCCTGAAGAGAAGTCGTTCGGATCGTAAGAAGGGTCCTCGTGCTCAACCTCGTTGGAAACCTCGTGCTCGTACTCAAACTCAGTCTCGGCTTCCGGCTCTAAACAAAACAATCACACCAAGCACACATCAACAAGATGCAATGCGCACTCGAAAAAGATGAATGCATGATGGATGCACTAAGGATGCACACGGAGCACGGAAATAGCACTCAAGAAAAACACCTCAAAACATGATAACAATCTGATATTATGATTCCACACGGAAAATCAATCAAGTTACATATAAGATTCGCTGAAATCGGAGTTACGGGCTAAAAGTTATGCCCGAAACAAGAAATGAGCGAAAGCTGAAAATTACAGCATCATAGCAACTTCGGAGCACAAAATAATTAAGCTACAGCACTCAAATATCATGGAAAAGGACATGAACACAAACTAGACATATACTACAGCAACTAAGTCCAAAGGTGCACCCCCAACGGAGCCACGGATCAATAGGAATGATCTTGGACATATTGAACTTGACAATAAAATTCTGGCAGCAGAATTTTATTGAAACTTTGGAGCAAAAGATAAACATGCTACAGCCACTTAAATAGACATGTGAGGACATGAATGGAAAGACAACAATATATACTACAAGGAACAATCAAGATCCACTCCAAAACTAACATGGTTTGTCCTAGAACATCACACGAACATGGCATCGGAACGTTACAGATTTCAGACTTAGTGAAAAAACACTAAGTCCTAAACAGCAATTTCATCATGGCATCTAAAAGAGCATGTTTAAGTCACCTCGAAACTAAACATGGCAAGTGGTAAGCACCTCATCAAAGTACACATGAAGGTGATTCCGAAACACACAAGCATGCATTATTGAGGTAAACACAACGATAGCAACGAGCTCAACAAGATGGCATTTCATAACAAGTGAAACAACATCACAGCCACATGGCACTTTGCAACGATGATAAACATGGCAAGAATAACTCTATCATGCAACCTATCCCATACAACATGTAGATCATGGCAAGACGAACACGTGGACATGTCATTTGCATCAATCGGACAAACGAGCTAGAAGATATCACATGGCAAAGATGACATAAAAACATCACATAACAGCAGTTTATATCATGATGCACTCTTGCAACAGCAAAACAAGCACCTAGATGATCTCTAACATGCATGACAACAAGAGATGAAACGTAGAGCACGATCCCACGAACGTCTGGACATGCTATATGCGTGAATCGGAGCAACACACAAAAAGATGTAGCAGTTTGAATATAGCATCAGAAACTATATCTCAGGGACTTAGCAGAAAAACGGAGTAACCTCAGATCTGAAGGGAGTCAACGGCCCGGGGCGGATCTGGCGGCCCGGCTGGGATGCGGCGGCCTGGTGGCTAAGGGAGGCCCACGGGGCGGAGGCGGCCCGCGGTGGAGGTAGGCCGGCCCGATGGCGCGGCTTGGGAGGCGGCGGCGCCTGGCAGCCTGGGCGCGGCTGGGCCCTGGCGCGAGATGGGCCCAGGAGGCGGCGGCGCCCGGCGGCTTGGGCTGGACCCGAACGGAGGCGAGGCCGCGGCTGCGCGGTGGAGCTGGGCCTCCTGGCCCCGGTGCGGGAGGCTGCTGGCGAGGCGAGCGCCCTGGCGGGCCGATGAAGTGGTCCCCGACGCGGACCTGGCCGAGCGAGGGAAACGGTCGAGGCCTCCCTGGCGCGCGCGGCACGATGCGGCGTTGACCCGGCCGATCGATCGATTGGCCAGATCGATCAGCTGCGGCGGCGGCTGGTTCCCTCGGGAGAAAGGCCAAGTGGCAGATGGAGTTTTTTGGATCTGAAGAAAAAATGAGGGGAAGAGAGGAGGAAGAAGGGGCTAGGGTTAGGGATGCCAAAATTAGACTAGGGTCTAATATATAGCAGTTTTTAGGGTTAGGGGAGATTTAGGGGTGTTAGGAGCCCTCCGATCGCGATCCGACGGATCCGATCGCGGGGGTAGTCTAGAAGGGCCTAGGAGAAGATAGAGGACTGCTGTAGGGGTGTTTCTGGGCCACAAAGAGAAGGCACTTTGGACCCACACGAATAACGGATGGGATAGCCAACGGAGTCCAAACGCAACGAGATTTGAGAGGCGGGTTGCACACAACAAAACAACAACACACACAACAACCTCGCGGCACACCGGTAACGTTACACGCCCAAACAACAAAGTAGGCCTACGGGACGTCACAGACACGTGAGGGAGCTCCGGAACGCGAAACGGACAACGGGAAGAAACGCGTGGAACCGGATGCAACCAACAACACAAATGCAATGCGATGCACATGTCTACATGATATGAATGAATGCCACACACTCACACAACAAAACGACGAAAACCGGAAAGACAAAGAACCCGGAATGGAAATGGATGAAGCCGGAGATATATTATATACCCAAAAGGGAAAGTATTACATCCGGGGCATTACACCTCCGGTCATCTAAATGATCACGTGATCCAAATCAACTAAACCATGTTCGATCATCACGTGAGATGGAGTAGTTTCAATGGTGAACATCTTATGTTGATCATATCTACTATATGATTCACGCTCGACCTTTCGGTCTCCAGTGTTCCGAGGCCATATCTGCATATGCTAGGCTCGTCAAGTTTAACCCGAGTATTCTGTGTGTGCAAAACTGGCTTACACCCGTTGTATTTGAACGTAGAGCTTATCACACCCGATCATCACGTGGTGTCTCGGCACGACGAACTTTCGCAACGGTGCATACTCAGGGAGAACACTTATACCTTGAAATTTAGTAAGGGATCATCTTATAATGCTACCTTCGTTCTAAGCAAAATAAGAAGCATAATAAGATAAACATCACATGCAATCAAAATATGTGACATGATATGGCCATCATCATCTTGTGCTTTTGATCTCCATCTCCAAAGCACCGTCATGATCACCTTCGTCACCGGCGCGACACCTTGATCTCCATCGTAGCATCGTTGTCGTTTCGCCAACTATTGCTTCTACGACTATCGCTACCACTTAGTGATAAAGTAAAGCAATTACATGGCGATTGCATTTCATACAATAAAGCGACAACCATATGGCTCCTGCCAGTTGCCGATAACATTACAAAACATGATCATCTCATACAAAACCGTATAACTCATCATGTCTTGACCATATCACATCACAACATGCCCTGCCAAAACAAGTTAGACGTCCTCTACTTTGTTGTTGCAAGTTTTACGTGGCTGCTACGGGCTTAGCAAGAACCGTTCTTACCTACGCATACAAAACCACAACGATGTTTCGTCAAGTATGTGCTATTTTAACCTTCACAAGGACCGGGCGTAGCCACACTTGATTCAGCTAAAGTGAGAGAGACAGACACCCGCCAGTCACCTTTAAGCAACGAGTGCTCGTAACGGTGAAACCAGTCTCGCGTAAGCGTACGCGTAATGTCGGTCCGGGCCGCTTCATCTCACAATACCGCCGAAGCAAAGTATGACATGCTGGTAAGCAGTATGACTAGTATCGCCCACAACTCATTGTGTTCTACTCGTGCATATCATCTACGCATAGACCTGGCTCATGATGCCACTGTTGGGGAACGTAGTATTTTAAAATTTTCCTACGATCACGCAAGATCTATCTACCAGATGCATAGCAACGAGAGGGAAGAGTGTGTCTACGTACCCTCGTAGACCGGAAGCGGAAGCGTCAAGTGACGCGGTTGATGTAGTCGAACTTCTTCGCGATTCAACCGATCAAGCACCGAACGTACGGCACCTCCGCGTTCAGCACACGTTCAGCTTGATGACGTCCCATGAGCTCTTGATCCAGTTGAGCTTCACGGGAGAGTTTCGTCAGCACGACGGCGTGGTGACGGATATGATGTATCTACCGGCGCAGGGTTTCGCTTAAGCACTGCGACGGTATGACCGAGGTGTGTTTCTGTGGAGGGGGGCACCGCACACGGCTGGAACAATTCAACTTGTGTGTCCTAGGGTGCCCCCTGCCCCCGTATATAAAGGAGCAAGGGAGAGGCCGGCCCTAGAGGGGGCGCGCCAAGTGTGGGAAGTCCTACTAGGACTCCCAAGTCCTAGTAGGATTCCCCTTTCCTTTCCGGAGTAGGAGAGAAGGAAAGAGGTGGAGAGGGGAAAGGAAAAAGGGGGCTGCACCCCTTGTCCAATTCGGACCAGAGGGGGGGGGGCACGCGCCTCCTTCCTTTTGGCCTTTCTCCTCTCTTCCCGTATGGCCCAATAAGGCCCATATACTCCGAAAAATACCCGAATCACTCGGAACCTTTCTGATGTCCGAATATAGTCGTCCAATATATCGATCTTTACGTCTTGACCATTTCGAGACTCCTCGTCATGTCCCCGGTCTCATCCGGGACTCCGAACTCCTTCGATACATCAAAACTCATAAACTCATAATACCGATCGTCATCAAACGTTAAGCGTGCGGACCCTACGGGTTCGAGAACTATGTAGACATGACCGAGACTCATCTCCGGTCAATAACCAATAGCGGAACCTGGATGCTCATATTGGTTCCTACATATTCTATGAAGATCTTTATCGGTCAAACCGCATAACAACATATGTTGTTCCTTTTGTCATCGGTATGTTACTTGCCCGTGATTCGATCGTCGGTATCTCTATACCGAGTTCAATCTCGTTACCGGCAAGTCTCTTTACTCGTTCCGTAACACATTATCTCGTGACTAACTCATTAGTCTTTTGCTTGCAAGGCTTATTATGATGTGTGTTACCGAGAGGGCCCATAGATACCTCTCCGACACTCGGAGTGACAAATCCTAATCTTGATCTATGCCAACACCACGAATACTTTCGGAGACACCTGTAGAGCATCTTTATGATCATCCAGTTACGTTGTGATGTTTGATAGCACACAAGGTGTTCCTACGGTATTCGGGAGTTGCATAATCTCATAGTCATAGGAACATGTATAAGTCATGAAGAAAGCAATAGCAGTAAAACTAAACGATCATAGTGCTATGCTAACGGATGGGTCTTGTCCATCACATCATTCTCCTAATGATGTGATCCCGTTGATCAAATGACAACTCATGTCTATGGCTAGGAAACATAACCATCTTTGATCAATGAGCTAGTCTAGTAGAGGCATACTAGGGACATACTGTTTTGTCTATGTATTCACACATGTACTAAGTTTCCGGTTAATACAATTCTAGCATGAATAAAAGACATTTATCATGATATAAGGAAATACAAATAATCATCTTTATTATTGCCTCTAGGGCATATTTCCTTCACCACTCTACTGCGACAATGAAAGCGCCATCAAGATTGCCAACAACCCAGTTCAGCACTCGAAGACAAAGCACATTGAAGTTCGTCATCACTTTCTCACAGACCATGTCATGATGGAAGATATTGATATCATACACGTCAACACTGAAGAGCAGCTGGCAAATATCTTCACAAAGCCCTTGGATGAGAAAAGGTTTTGCAAGTTGTGGTGTGAGCTAAATATCTTAGAATCCTCGAATGTCCTATGATCAGGCACACATCCTAACACTTATGCATATTGATGACTTAGATGTGCTACACACGAAGTAAAGTATATCTTCAATCAATGAAGACTTACACTCTGAGTGTGAATACATTAACATGGAATTTGACTTCGGAGCGCCATGATAATTGTGCGCCGTGTCTGGGTCTAATACTTCCTATACGGTGGGTAACGCCACCACCAAATCTTTGCTTGAAGTGTTTTTCCTGGCGTTACATTTGCAAAGTCTTCGCATTTGGTTTATCTTCATATATGACATATATAGACTTGTGTTCTGTCCTCTACAACATTCACTTATAGCTATGTCTTCTTATTTGAATCTTTTGAACTAAGTGAATGTGATTGGACCCTAACCTCTCTATGCTTTCTCACCTCAAACTCCATCTATCCAAATCATATGCATTCTGTTGGAACAGTCAAATGTCTTCTCTGCGTCCTTGTCAGCAGAAGATATATAGACAAACTTTAAATCTGTTTTTAATGCTCAATCCTTTATGCCTGAAACCCAGAGAAGCCGGAACGACCACCCCAACAGTCCAGGAGTACGTGGGATCGTGGGACAACTCCCAATGTGTTACATGTCCGCCACGTGTCCCTCAGATGTGAACCGCCAGGGGCACCTGCGTAATTGCGTTGTGCCGTCTCCCATGCTTATAAATGCACGTCCCATCACGGTCAAAAACTCTTCTACCACCTCTCCACCTCGACCAACCCTAGCGCCTCTGCTAGCTCTCGACGACGCCGGCGATGAAGCGCTTCGCTGCCGCGACCTCGTCGACGCCGTCTTCACGCCGGCCGCGGACATCGTCTTCTCCGCCGCCATCGTAGGTGCCTTCCATCGCCAAGTTAGGGCACGGAAGATCGAACTGCTTGGCATCCAGTTCTTCTCCGTCTAGCAGTTCATCGTGTGGTAAATTAAAACTCTCTTTTTACCATCTTCTTGATCCAATAGATTTGTCACTTTTTACCATAATAAGTTTCTGCCTCCACATATTTGGATCTATCCTGTCTGCATCTCATACTCTGCCTAGAATATTCACTTATGCTTTACACGTAGTTAGATTCCTCACTGTACCTATTCATGGATTCATATAAATTTGGAACCAACTCTCAACATATAAGTGAATGTCTTCGCGCTATGAGGTCAAAGTCTTCTAAACTGACTTATCTTCAAAATCTTCTGAGAATGCATATGACCTCTTCCCCTTCCCTCGCATCTCTAATGCTGTCACATGTACATGTCCGTGGGAGAATCCCTTGGTTCTCATAGTCTGCATTCATTTGCACAATTCTTGCAGCGTCATATTCACTCTCTCGAAGCCAGTTCTTGTCTGACCAGCAGACGAAAGCCTTTGATTGCATTGAAGCCTTTCAGTTTGAAGCCTTTCAGGTTGAACCCAATGGCAACTGAGAAATCTGTTAGGAAGGACGGCAGACAGCGCCGTGGAAACACCTCCAAGGATTTGCCTCTTGACCTCATTGAAATGTACAAGACTGATCCAGAGGAGGATTACAATCAGAGGAAGACTCGAATCCATTGGATTCGAAGATATTGGGTAGAACAATGGTTCAAGTACAGATTTGTGACCCAAGAGTATGCTGAGAAGAATGCTATCAAGCGACCCTGGGGATTCATTCTATACAAAAATCTTCCACCCAGGACTCAAGCTGAAGCCATTGCTCAAGGCTTCTATCCCTGTATGGTCAAAGGGCCACAACCAGCAGATGCCGACCCATCATCACTGTTATGGTGTCGCGATGACAATCTGTTCAAGCGAAATCTTCGGTATGCCAAGAACTTGGCCAAGGAAAACAAGAAGACTTGGGGATTAGATTTCAATCCTGGCCCCTCTGTGCCCCGTGCCGATGGTACGCGCGAAGCTGAACCTAACCTTGTTGGGCCCTTCTACAACTTAGAAGGCCTCATCAGTCATATAAGGGTTCAAGGGGCGGATGTGGATCAACCTGCAGACGACGCTGATTCTGATGAAGCGCCTGCATCTCCGAAGCCAAAGAAGAAGAAGAAATCCAAGGCTTCGAAGACCACTCCACCAATTGCTTTAAGAGTGAAGCCTTTGGCCACTGCTCCACCAGCACCTAGTGTGCAATCTGAGGAGCACTCTCACATTTCCAAGAGCAAACAGCTAAGGAGGAAGCCCATGCACAACCCCAGTCCAGCTCTGACTCATGATGTTGTTCTGAAGAACACCAATGAAGCCATTGATCTATCAAGCGATGAAGATCTAGCTGATGACGCTCTTGAGCAATTGATCAAGAGCAAGCAAGATGCAGAAATCTTCAATGATCCGCCCCTCTTTGATGTGGAAGTGTTGAACAACTTCATTGATGAGTGGTTTGACACCCCCAACCTCAGCTTTGACGATCTGCAACTTCACGTTGGCCTAAGCGTCTCCTTCAATGGCGCCATTGGTTCTGAGCTAGCTCTTGCTCAGAGAATTGTTGAGCTGAAGCAAAAGATAGACTATGAAAAGGCTCAGTTCAAGAAGCACATGGCCAAGCTCAGCGTTCAAGAAATCTAGAACTTCAAAGTCATGATGCATGAGCTCAAGGAAGCCTTTCACAAGAGGCGTGAAGAAGCCAAAGGTTCTCGTGAGCGCATCAAGGCCTTGGCTGCCAAGTGCGTCCAAGCTTACAATGAAGCTGAGAAGCGCAAGGCCCTTGGGCGTCCTGGTATCGACCCTAGGATGGCTGCAAAGAAGAAGAATCCAACTGTGGCCCAAGCTGAAGAATCAAGGCAGGAAGAACCGCGCATTGTCTTCCCTGCCAGCATGACAGGCACGAAGCCTCAAGTCTCCACAGTTGCTTCAGAGCGCAAGAAGACGAAAGTGGCTGAAGCTGAAGCCCGCAAGCACAAGAACACCACTGATGATGCTCCCCCCACTAAGAAGCACAAGACCAAGAAGGTCCGGGATGCTCCCATAGAGCCCCTTGTAGTCGATCCCATTTCTGTCGCTCGTCCTGCGTCTGCACACCAAGAACGTCGTCTGACTGTTCATGAGCCTGCTCCCACAGAGGCTAGTGAAGACATTCCAGCTGTTGACCCCACCGTAGCTGAAGACATTAGTCCTCACGACAATGTTGAAGATTATGAAGTCCTTCCTCAGATCGAGTATAATGTGGTATCATCGCCTGTTCTCACGAACAGCGAACGCATCAGCATTGGTCGTCCATTGACGCCAATTGCTCAGGATGACTCATGGGTTGATCACCCTCAAGAATCCCCACGTGTTGAAGACACACCAGAAACTCCACCAACTCAAGTCACCGGTTCGTGCTTGAAGACGAAGACTTTGAGGCCCAACCAACTCCATCTCCAAAAGCGTCACCAGCATTCCGCAGGCTTCGCAAAGGACCAAGGCCTCAAGTCGACCAACCCAGTGTTCCAGAAGGAGATGTGCACCAATCAGTTCCTGACGCCTCTCCTACTGTGAACGTCCCAGAGTCTGAAGCCAAAGTGGCTGAAGATATTCCGGCTGCATCAGCCGATGAAGAACAACCAAGAGAAGAAGAAGCTCGTGCTGCCACACCCCCTGTTCTCGAGGAGAACGTGTCCGACCCTCCAGCTCCTGAAGTGGAGGTTACAAATTCTGAGGCCGCCACCAACACCAACACTGAAGCCAATGACGTTGTCATGGCTGAAGCTAATGTGGCGCCTGAATCCAATGTGGTGCCTGATGTGATGGCACCTGAAGCCAATGCTACGCCTGAAGCCACTCAGCAGCCCGAAGCCAATGCATGTGCTCCTGTTCCGCCTCCAAGGCCACACACAATCGAGCAAGCATACAACGAAGATGACCAGCTCATCTCTGTCAGATGGACTATCCTTGTTCCACCGCCTGCTGCTGGTCCTCAATTTGACTACCATGTTGAGCACAGGCCTCAGGTTCAGAAGCCTAAGCCAAGACTGCCAAGGTTCCCAAGTACTGCCACTTCACCAGGGTCCTTCAATGCAAATGGCTTCACTGCGCACAACACCTTCTTTGACAGGGCCAAGAACCCCTATTCCAAGCCGAGGATATCATCAGATAGATTTTGGAGCCATCAACAGTGCATTAATTATTCAAGAGTACTCTACGATCAAGGGCGCATCTTCCCTCATATGCGTCTTGATACTGAAGCCATTACTGGACTGCCCTGTCTTGAGAAAGCTCTTGATTGCTTCCGTGATGCTGGCATTCTGAATTTTGTGACTGACAAAGAGCACTGGAATGAAGATCTGCTTCTGCAATTCTATGCAACCCTCCACATTCGAGGTTACAGCAGGGATCCAAAGACATGGATCCTTGAGTGGATGACAGTCAATGTCCATCATGAAGCCAAAGCCTTTGACCTCATTGAGCTTACTGGCCTGCCCACTCCAGGAGAACTATATGAACCTGGTTGTCAACTACACAGCGAAGCTCTGGAGAGTATCTTTCAGAATCCCAAGCCGAACATGAGCCAAATGTTGAGCATGATGAAGCCTTTGCCAATCGATGCTGAATATCCAAAGGAGTTCTTTGTTGAAGACCTTGAGTATCTGTCACGCACCATATATCATATCATCAGGCGAACTCTATGGCCTGTCAAAGGACACTCTTCATCAGCCAAGCTTGAAGGCACAATGAAGACATTGGTCTTCTATATCTTCAATGGCATCAGCTTCAACGCCCAAGACTTCTTTATCAGGCCGTTCGCTGTGTCAGTCTCTGATCTCTTTGGACTCAAGTTCTACGCTCCATGGATCATGCGCCTCATCAAGCTTCATTCTGCCATCAACTATCATCCTTCTGCTCGCAACCATCATATATTCTTGCCAGAGGTTGATATGTCAGCTGAAGCCATATACCAAGAGCCTGCCAAAGAGCCTGTTAATCTTCACAACACTGATCACCAGAGCTTCACTCAGCCAATTGAAAAAGTTCCAGCAGTCTCTCGCGTTTATCCTCTGGCTGGTCGTACTCGCCTACCTCGCCATGCAGAGACTAAAGCTACTGAGAGCACCATTTCCCAAAGGCCTCGGAAGCGTTCTCGTGTTCTCAATGACCGAGAGCTTCTCGTTGCCTTACATCAGAAACAAGATAAGCATCACTACTGGCTGAAACGTTAGATGCAAAGCCTCTTGGTGGACGCCAATCGCATTCGCAACCTTGCCACCAAGAATGCCTTTATTGCTCATGAAACCTGTCGGAGGTCATGGAAGAGTTTGACTTTGCTGAGTGCTTGATACGTCCAAAACATATCTATAATTTCTGCTTGCTCCATGCTTCTTTTGTGTGATATTGCTATGATATTGATGCACTTCCATACACTTTTGATCATATTTGGACTAACCTATTAACTCAGTGCACCATAGTGCCAGTTCTTGTTTTCTGCTATTTTTCTATTTCAGGTTTCCCCCATATTAAAAGTGCTCCAAAAATTCCAGGAAAAATATAGGAAAAATCAGCGTATAGGAAGCTTCGCGAAGAACCAAAGATGGGCCAGAGGGGAGCCAGGGGAGGCCTAGGCGGCCACCTGGTGCGGCCCCACCCCTGGCCGCGCCAGGGGGGCGCCTGGGGCCCCTGCTCCGCCTCTGGCTGCCCCCCTTCGCCTATATATCCCTCTCGTCCCGAAACCCTCGAGGACAGAACCCTTTTTCGTGATCTCGCCTCTGTTCCGCCGCCGCAGCTCTTCCAAGATCGGGAGCATCAGGAGAACTCTTCCCGGCACCCTGCCGGAGGGGAGAACCACCACCGGGAGCTTCTCCACACCATGGACGCTTCCCGGATGAGTCGTGAGTAGTCCACCTTGGACCATGGGTCCATGATCAGTAGCTATGTGATGTTCTCCTCCCCTCTTTGCTCTTCATGGTTTAGACCTCGTGAGCTGCCCTACATGATCGAGGCACATATGTAATATTTCTGCTGTTGCTTTGCTGAGTTTGCTGGGATCTGATGGATTATGAGACTATGTTCAGATTGTGTTTGAGTAATATATTTGATTCACCTCTTTTATATCTTTGTTCTTGAGTAATTCTTGCATGTTCTCCGTTGCTGTTTATTGCTTTCGCCAAGTAGTAGGTAGTAACTCCAAGAGGGAGCGTTATGCTTGATTGTGGGTTCATGCCCCCTGATGACTAGCTTGAGTGACAGAAACATGAGTCTAGGGGATATGTTGTTGCCACAAGGGAGAAAACAACGGTGCTTGTACTTGCGGGTGCAAGGATTGTTTACTTTACGCAAAGTTCTTTTAATGCAGTTGTCTGTTGCTTTGAGTTTACACTTTGGATGGGATTCGCAACTTAATACCAACGAGATGTTCTGGATAGATATCTCAAGGTGGATCATTAGTAGTAGATGCAGATGGATTTCGGTCTACTAGCCTTGGCGTACCACCCATGCTTTTGAGCCTCTACCTTTCTTTGCAGCATAGTTAGCATTGGTTTGCGCACATAATCCTGTCAATTGCTCAGCTGTAATTTGTTTACCTCGCTTTGCTGTTTTATCGTCTTTTGGGAGAGAGACATCACTAGTGAACATCATGGGACCCCGGTCCATATTACCACCGCTGATCACACCTTCTATTTACTTCCTATTTTTATTTCCTAGTTGCAGTCATAGCTATCATTATTATCTCTTGTGTTTTATCCTTTGTAAACAACAAGGCCGGAGGGATTGACAACCTCTCTGTACTCGTTGGGAGCAAAGTTATATGTATCTGTGTGCAGGTCCCGTCAACCGCTAAGTTTCTAGCGCCGTTGACACCTACTTGTCGACCCTCGGAGTCTCACGGGATTCGATCCTTGGTATCTTTGCCAAGGGAAATTTGCCGCTACGCTACATCTCAACCTTCCACTTGGGGTAACCAACGAGGGGCGAGAAGCCATCAAGCAAGTTTTTGGCACCGTTGCCGGGGACTCCACTCTTCAAGATAGGGGAGTTGCACGCTATCTTTTATCTTTGCTTTTTAGTCTTGTTAGTTTACCTTTCAGTTTTTGCTTTAGTATCCTTTATCAAAAATCACAAAAAAATTATTTGCTTTTCTGTTAGTAGTCCTTTCTGTTTAGTCAAGCATGTTAGGACTTGGTGCTTTGAGGGAATCAGAAGTTCTAGATTTCCATCGAAGGGATGGAGAAAATATGAAGAAGGCATGGGACAGAATTTCTGATGCACATAGGAGAATTATGCCTTGGATACCTATAAAAATTGTGCTTAGAAATTTTTACCATGGTCTTTTTAAATGGTGTAAACACTCTCTTGATATTATAGCTGAAGGAGATTTCCTAGAGTGTGATGAAGCTAGAGCTCTTGAAATTATACATGGTCTATCTAGTTACTTTGTTTATGATCACAGTTTTGATACTGTCATAGATAGACTTGCTACTATTGAGAAGAGAATGGATGATCTAGACTTGATGAAGGTAGAGAAACCCAAACCCAATAAGAGAGATATTTTGGAAATAGACAATGATTGGGAGCCTTTTGTTAGGATTAGCATCTCTAATCAAGACTTCCTTGCTTATTGTGATATTGGATCTATGGTTTCTACTATGCCAAAAATTGTTCATGATTCTTTAAAATTTAACATGGACAAATTATCATCCTATCATGAACATGCTAATGGAGATATTTCTGAGATCCAGGGAAGAATAAAAGACGTACCAGTTACATTCCTTAAAGGAATTGCAATGGTTGATCTCTTCATCATGAAGCCAAACCAAGGAAATGTAGTGCTTGGAAGGGACTTCCTCCGAGCCGTAAAAGGCTTCATCGATATAGGTAAGGGACAAATCCGCCTACGCGGGAAGGCAAAAGGTACGTACCCCTTTCCTAGAAGGAACAAGGATGAACTTGTTGAGGAACCATTTGAAGCAATTTATAACTCCGATTATTATGATGACTTTTGATTCCTCCTTTTTGCATCATGCCTAGCTTAAAGGCATAAAAGAAAGCGCTTTTGGGAGGCAGCCCACAACGAATTAGGTTTTATTTTGCTTTTATTGTGTCTTGATGTTTGTTACTACAGTAGCATCATCATTGTATCTTTTCTTTTCAGCTTTGTGCCAAGTTTAGCCTCCGATTGCAAGAAAGTTCAAAAGTTGTGACGTGTTGTCCAGAAAACAGATTCTGTCCTTGGACAGAAAAATTCGAATAAAATCACCAGATCATCTTTTCTATCTCAATTTTTTTGACAGCATGCTCTATACAATTGGCTTTCGAGCGTCTGTTCTGAGTTTTTTTATTTGAGTTGCAGAAGTGCCCCGAAAAAATTATTTACTACCTGCTGGTCTGTTTTTCACAGATTCTGTCCTGTTTTGCCTTTTCTTTGTTTTGCAAACCTTGAGCTTGCTTTTTCTTTGCAAAAACCTTTTGGCAATCTTGAGAAACAGTAGCTCTTCAAGATTATCTTTATTTCCAGTAGGGAAAAATTATTTTATTGTGGGTACTAACCTCGCTAATCAGATTATGATGAGTTATGTATGAAGGGAGTTTTTAAGTGTGCGAGGGAAGATGATAAAAGAAGATTCAGGAGGGTCAAACGCTCAAGCTTGGGGATGCCCCCGTGCACCCCAAAGAAATATTCAAGAAGACTCAAGCGTCTAAGCTCGGGGATGCCCCCAAGAAATATTCAAGAAGACTCAAGCGTCTAAGCTCGGGGATGCCCCCATGCATCCCCTTCTCCATCAACAATTATCAGTTCGTCTTTCGTTCCACTATAATATCACTTCATGCGTTATGTGCTATGCTTGGAGCGTCTTGCTCTTAGTTTCTTTTTTTTAGTTTTCTTTAGCTTTGCTTGCTGTTCATAACAAGTTAGAACCCAGCTTTCTTTGTGTGGGAGAGAAACACGCTCCACTTCAACCTAGAACACAACATAGGATTTTCATGCTTATCTTTGCTGTGTGTGTTCTTTGTCTTTCCTTAGCTGCTGTGATGTTTAGCTCTTAGTTTTCATGCTTTTCTTTTTAAAGAGCTTTTGTTTAGTTGGTTGCTGAACTCTCTTGAGTTTTCATGTTTATCTTGTTAAGAGAGTTTGCCTGTTGCACTGAGTTGTGTGTCTTAACTTAAAGTAGGTAATTGAGGTTGCTATTTAATTTTAGTAGTAACTTGCAATAGTTTTGAGGTATTGCCATGAGTAATGTCTAAACTTTTGGTATCAAGAGCTTTAGCCTATTAGTGATAGATGTCGTATTTTGGGCAATCCGTGTTTATTTTCGAAAACCTACAAAATAGTTGAGAACTTTAGCTACTAGATGGATCACTAATCTTTGGAGGGATCGAATATTAGAGTACACTCACGTACCATGAGTCGAGGATGCGCAAGGATAACCAAACCCCCATACACTCCTCCTCGGGGTACTTTTCTCTTTGTGAACCTCCTAATTAGATTGAGAGTTACCGATAATAAGTGCATGAGTTGTTCGGACTAATGTGAGTATTCGAAAGTTGACACTTCCACCTAGCCATATTTTTCTAGCCTCTTCGGTACCGTGCATTGCCCTTTCTCACCTCGAGAGTTGGCGCATACTTCGCTGGTGCATCCAAATCCTTGGCATGATACGCTCTGTCATCATAAGCCTCATTATATCCTTCCTCAAAACAGCCACCATACCTACCTATCAAGGCATTTCCATAGCCTTTCCGAGATACATTGCCATGCAACATCCATCTTCTCATGACTTGATCTTCATGTCATACATGCTTTTTGCTTGATCGATGAGCCGCATGCTAGTTGGGCCTTGCCCTAATCATTGCTGCATGACGTGCTAGTATCATTGCATATCCTGCTACACCGGCAGAGGCATACATTTGCATACATCATGATAGTTTCATTTTCTTTATGTTGAGTACTTTTGTAAAGTGTGAAAGATCTTCTATACTTCTTGTAATACATAGAGTGTTGCCCCTAAAGTGAGGAAAAGATCCCAAAGAGGACAAAATCAAAAGATCCCAAAGAGGACCAAATCAAAAGATCCCAAAGAGGACAAATGAGAGTTAAATAGAAAGAGCCATTGAGGCCACAAAAAAAAGAGAAAAAAGAGAAAAAGAAATAAAAAGAGAGAAGGGGGCACACTACTATTCCTTTTGAGAGATCCACACTCGTACTCCATCTTATACCTTGTACTCCATAGAGATTATCATTCATGCATATAGCTATGTGGGGACCTTCACACTATAGAACTTGGCTTGTATATTCCAATGATGAGCCTCCTCAAAAGAGCTCTAGGTCTTCTTGAGCGAGCAAGTTGGATGCACCCCCACTAGTTCCATTGGACAGCTTACCTTAGCTCATATGTGCATCCGTTGCATGGCAATCCCTACTCCTCACATCATATCTATCATTTGGCTTTCTCTCGCCTATGATTGTCCTCATTGATGTGAGCCTTTCACACCTTTTTTGTCTTCCCCCTTCATCATTTTTCTCTCTTTGCCATCCTAAGTGTCAACTTTCTTGCTTACGCTCATCCATTGCATGAGTGCTCAAAATATCGAAAGGGAGTGGATCATTTTGACTTGTACCTGGCTAGTGGTCTGGGGATGAGTCAAGATAAGATTCCAAAGAAGACCAAGTGTGAAACTTTAGTAGATTAAGTTCTCAACAATACAAAAACTATGTTTTACTCTCTCGTATATCCCTATCCCCTTTCTTGCACGCAAACACCATTTGGAGACATTCGAGTCACGGACAGCGAGAGCTCTTGCACCTTTATGTTCTTATGTTGCTTGTTACAATGCTAATATAGGCTCTTGCTTGTTATGACTTGAATTGAATTACATGCCTTGATTGCTTTACTTAAAAAGTTCTTATATGGTTGGTAGCATGTCACCACAGAAATTATGCTTGTTATCATTTACCTACTCGAGGACGAGCAGGAATTAAGCTTGGGGGTGTTGATACGTCCAAAACGTATCTATAATTTCTGCTTGCTCCATGCTTGTTTTGTGTGATATTGCTATGATATTGATGCACTTCCATAAACTTTTGATCATATTTGGACTAACCTATTAACTCAGTGCACCACGGTGCCAGTTCCTGTTTTCTGCTGTTTTTCTATTTCAAGTTTCCCCCATATTAAAAGTGCTCCAAAAATTCTAGGAAAAATCAGCGTACAGGAAGCTTTGCGAAGAACCAAAGATGGGACAGAGGGGAGCCAGGGGAGGCCCAGGCGGCCACCTGGCGCGGCCCCACCCCTGGCCGCGCCAGGGGGGCGCCTGGGGCCCCTGCTCCGCCTCTGGCTGCCCCCCTTCGCCTATATATCCCTCTCGTCCCGAAACCCTCGAGGACAGAACCCTTTTTCGTGATCTCGCCTCTGTTCCGCCGCCGCAGCGCTTCCAAGATCGGGAGCATCAGGAGAACTCTTCCCGGCACCCTGCCGGAGGGGAGAACCACCACCGGGAGCTTCTCCACCACCATGGACGCTTCCCGGATGAGTCGTGAGTAGTCCACTTGGACCATGGGTCCATGATCAGTAGCTATGTGATGTTCTCCTCCCCTCTTTGCTCTTCATGGTTTAGACCTCGTGAGCTGCCCTACATGATCGAGGCACATATGTAATCTTTCTACTGTTGCTTTGCTGAGTTTGCTGGGATCTGATGGATTATGAGACTGTTCAGATTGTGTTTGAGTAATATATTTGATTCACCTCTTTTATATCTTTGTTCTTGAGTAATTCTTGCATGTTCTCCGTTGCTGTTTATTGCTTTGGCCAAGTAGTAGGTAGTAACTCCAAGAGGGAGTGTTATGCTTGATTGTGGGTTCATGCCCCCTGATGACTAGCTTGAGTGACAGAAACATGAGTCTAGGGGATGTGCTGTTGCCACAAGGGAGAAAACAACGGTGCTTGTACTTGCGGGTGCAAGGATTGTTTACTTTATGCAAAGTTCTTTTAATGCAGTTGTCTGTTGCTTTGAGTTTACACTTTGGGTGGGATTCGCAACTTAATACCAGCGAGATGTTCTGGATAGATATCTCAAGGTGGATGATTAGTAGTAGATGCAGATGGATTTCGGTCTACTTGCCTTGGCGTACCGCCCATGCTTTTGAGCCTCTACCTTTCTTTGCAGCATAGTTAGCATTGGTTTGCGCACATAATCCTGTCAATTGCCCAGCTGTAATTTGTTTACCTCGCTTTGCTGTTTTATCATCTTTTGGGAGAGAGACATCACTAGTGAACATCATGGGACCCCGGTCCATATTACCACCGCTGATCACACCTTCTATTTACTTCCTGTTTTTATTTCCTAGTTGCAGTCATAGCTATCATTATTATCTCTTGTGTTTGATCCTTTGTAAACAACAAGGCCGGAGGGATTGACAACCTCTCTATACTCGTTGAGAGCAAAGTTATATGTATCTGTGTGCAGGTCCCGTCAACCGCTAAGTTTCTGGCGCCGTTGACACCTACTTGTTGACCCTCGGAGTCTCACGGGATTCGATCCTTGGTATCTTTGCCAAGGGAAATTTGCCGCTACGCTACATCTCAACCTTCCACTTGGGGTAACCAACGAGGGGCGAGAAGCCATCAGTGCTGAAGCAGATCTTCAAGACGATGGCTTCACAGAAAGATTCAAGTTTGACCACACTCCCCCAAGGAATGTTGTTTTGCTTCGAACTCCGTCTCTTGAAGACTCTGAATATTCCTCCTCCGCTGCAACGATTGATGCCAGAGTGATAGATGATCAAGATGATGCTACCTCACCACCTCCTCCTTCAGCGCGTGTCGACACTTCACCAACTACTTCTGCACCGCCAAACACCAACGCCGACCCTGCATCCTCTCCTGCTCCAACTGGGAACGAGTAGAGGCTATATGTCTTCAAACCTTTTTGGTCCTTACTGACAAAAGGGGGAGAAGCATATGAGTTGATAGTCTTCAAGCGGGTCCATATGGGCGGGTGCTTTATATTTTGCCTAGTGTTTACAACTCTCGCTTTTGCTACATTTGGTTCTTTGAGTTGTAACACTTAAACTTGATGGTCGTCTGCTACGTTTTCTGATACTCTGTAATGCGATGATAAATTCCGCATGTGCTATGATATTTGCCGCACTTAGTCATTTTGCAGACGTCCATTTCTCATTATGCATATCATTACATTCGACATATCGATTGTGCATGATGAATTGTCTTCATAAGTTGAAGAGGATCTCCACAGGTACAACCTGCCATGTGCATTTTCATTCAAAAGCAAATCAACTATATGCACATCTTCAGGGGGGGCCTTTTGCTACTTATGAAGACAATACCTTTATCCTTTACAATTTCACATACTTTTATCCCCGTTGAAAACTTCAACCAGTTTGTCATCAATCACCAAAAAGGGGGAGACTGTAAGTGCATCTAGTGCCACCCCTAGTTGGTTTTGGAGTATTGACGACAAACCTGGTTGAGGGACTAATGTGTTTGTGAGAATTGCAGGATAACACGGGTAGTAGTCCCTCATTGATTTGGTTTACCTACTGGAGATGACCCCTAAAAATGTATGAAGACATTGACGACAATGGTGGTATATGAAGATAATCATATTGAAGACTATGACGAGAAGAAGACATTGTGTGAAGACTATGGAGCGCGAAGACTTAGACATTTCATTATTTTATTTTCTTCTTTGTTGAGTCATATGAACCATCATACTGTTAAGTGGGGTTCAAGTGAACTAAGTCAGAGTGACTCAAGTGATGCTCAACCAAATCCTATATCTTCGAGCGAAGACAATGAGAGCAAATCTTATCTAGAGCTGGATGAGTCAGCCTTGCTTGTAGCCCAAGTAAAGTTGTCGTGTGTGTTTGAAATCTGACCGTTGGAACACGTGTCAGTTCCTTAGTGACTCAGGGTCACTTCGGACAAATCAGGTCGGGTTGCCTAGTGGCTATAAGTAGCCCACCCCCTACACCATAAATTGGTGGTTGCTCACAGTTATTACATGGCTTTTGTCGTTTGAGAGCAACCCACCTCCGAAGCATTTGAGAGAGAGATCCTTGCGAGGACAAAGCCCAAACACCCAGAGCCAAAGAGTGTTAGGTATCACTGAAGTCTTTCTGTCTATGTGAACTGAAGACTTGTTACACTTGAGGACTGTGTTTCCTCCAGCCAGTTAGGCGTCGCATTCTGAGCATCCAAGAGTCATTGTGGATTGCCGGTGAACGAAGTCTGTGAAGGTTTGGAAGTCTACCTTGAAGACTTACCAGAGTCATTGGGCGAGGACTAGGTGTCCTTAGCTCAAGGGGAATAAGGTGAAGACGCGGTCTTCTGAGTTGAATCCCAGCCTCCCTAACCAGACGTACAGTTGGCACAGCAACTGGAACTGTTCTAACAAATCACTGTCTTCCCCGAGCTACTGGTTCTATCCCTTCCTTCTCTGTACTTACTGTCTTTCATTGTGAAGTCATTGCCTGCTTGCCTTATCTGTTTGACTTCACTATGTGACTACTTGTTCTGTTTGGCTTCATACAATCTTCCATCCTGATCCATACTGCCTAGCTGCTATTAGTCTTCATGCTTTCACTTCATTGAATACTTGACTATGGCTTGTCTAGTGTAGTCTACCTTCCGCTGCATATAAATAGGATTGGTTTTGTCGTTTGTCTTCGAAACTTCCATTTTTTGAAGACTTTCCTAAAAATCGCCTATTCACCCCCCTCTAGTCGATATTCTGCACTTTCGATGGACTCGTTGAATTGATGATCTGCAGCTTCTCTTGGAGTTAAGTTGTATGGATCATGCAGGTAGAAACCTTGCTCAATGATTCTCCAAAGATTAGTAGAGCAATGGTTTAAATGATGTTTAAAACGAAATGTCCAAGTAGCAAAATCAACATTTTTCACAAACTTAGGAGGAGGACTAACCGAATTTAATGCGGGGTGGGAACGGGTCCTCCATAATTGATGGGAGGTGCGGAGTGGGCAAAAATGCCACACCCATTCTTAGTCACCGGGACTTGCTCACTACTAGCTTCTCCCTTGTCGGGAATAGCATCTGACACGTTGTTAGTGGGAGGAACCACTTCCAACGGTGCGGTGGGTAATTTAAGTCCCTCAAGAAATTCTTTGAACATGCCTTTGACCTCAGTCGTCAATGATTCTTTCATTGTGTCCAAGGCCACATTGAACTTCTCACGAGAGACCGAAGGTCCCCCATCGGACGTAGACAAGGACGGATTTCCACCGGAGTGTCCTTCCGTCTCGACTACGTTGTCACCCATACTCTTTGGATTGTAAAGTCCTTAATAAAGAGACGAGGCTCTGATACCAATTGAAAGGATCAATATGGTTGACTAGAGGGGGGTGAATAGGCAACTAACATTTTTTAGCTTTTCTTAACCAAATTAAACTTAGCAACAATATAGGTTGTCGAGATATGCAACTGGGTGGGCAACCTATATGATGCAACAATAATAAGCTCACAATCAAGCTAGCTACGAAATACAAAAAAAAGCTTGCATGAGTAAAGGTAAGAGATAACCACAAGTGGAGCCGGTGAAGACGAGGATGTGTTACCGAAGTTCCTTCTCTTTGAGAGGAAGTACGTCTCTGTTGGAGCGGTGTGGAGGCACAATGCTCCCCAAGAAGCCACTAGGGCCACCGTATTCTCCTCACGCCCTCACACAATGCGAGGTGTCGTGATTCCACTAGTGGTGCCCTTTAAGGTGGCGACCGAACCTTTACAAACAAGGTTGGGGCTATCTCCACAACTGAATTGGAGGCTCCCAATGACACCACGAAGCTTCACCACAATGGACTATGGCTTCAAGGTGAACTCAACCATCTAGGGTGCTCAAACACCCAAGAGTAACAAGATCCGCAAGGGATTAGTGGGGGGAATCAAATTTCTCTTGGTAGAAGTGTAGATCGATGCCTTCTCAACCAATCCCTAGGAACTCAACAAGTTTGATTGTCTAGGGAGAGAGATAGGGCGGAAACGGAGCTTTGAGCAACAATGGAGCTTAGGGAGGAAGAGGTGAGTCTTCTTGGGGAAGAAGACTCCCCTTATATAGTGGAAGAACAAATCCAACCATTATCCACTAACTCTACCCGCGACATGTGGTATTACCGCACCAGACTTGCGGTACTACCGCAAGGCCATGCGGTACTACCGCAAGTGGTGTGGTACTACCGATGGCGCGGCAGGATCCAGACCTAGCCCTATTGCGTATAGCAACGGACGGTAGTACTACCGGAGCTGTACTACGGCACGCCCCTGCGGTACTACCGCAAGGCAGGGTACAGTCTGGTCGGGGAAGAGCACGAACTAATAAAATTACATCCGTGGCTACTTCCGCAGAGTTTCGATCGATGCAAAAACCCGGCACGGTACTACCGCTCGCATGGAGTGCTACTATTGCGTACGGTGCGGAAGTAAAAAATTACTTTGCTCCTACTTCCGTGCTAGCCACGACGCTGGGGCAAAGCTCACGGTACTACCGCGACCTTGGCACGGTACTACCGCGATGTGCGGTACTACCGTAGTCACGGAGTGGTACTACCGTGGGACCCTGCGGTACTACCGCTCCCTTGAACGGTACTACCGCATGCCACTTAGTAGTAGTAGTAGTAGTAGTAGTAGTAGTAGAAAGTCTTTGTTTTTGCAATGACAAGGAAAACAACCGGTGCTCCAAAGAAGTGAAGGAAAGGTGGTGCAAATGAATAGATGTGTACGTGTTGATTCCACCCTAACCTTTCCGAAGCGGACCCCCTCTTAATAGTACGGCTTTCCTACGACTCAATTCCACC
>LR738713.1:69022101-69036585 GCA_902687465.1 Secale cereale
TACTTCCGTGCTAGCCACGACGCTGGGGCAAAGCTCACGGTACTACCGCGACCTTGGCACGGTACTACCGCGATGTGCGGTACTACCGTAGTCACGGAGTGGTACTACCGTGGGACCCTGCGGTACTACCGCTCCCTTGAACGGTACTACCGCATGCCACTTAGTAGTAGTAGTAGTAGTAGTAGTAGTAGAAAGTCTTTGTTTTTGCAATGACAAGGAAAACAACCGGTGCTCCAAAGAAGTGAAGGAAAGGTGGTGCAAATGAATAGATGTGTACGTGTTGATTCCACCCTAACCTTTCCGAAGCGGACCCCCTCTTAATAGTACGGCTTTCCTACGACTCAATTCCACCGAAAAGAAACAAAAGGAAACGTCGTCTTCAATAGGTTCCGAGGGACAATGAATCGTCTTGTTCCTAGACATTAGATATCTAAAACGCTTAATGCACACGATTGTCCGTAAATGCATTGTCATCAATCACCAAAACTACTCAGGGAGAAATATGCCCTTACAAACCCCATTCAACTTGATAATGGGAGTAGCGTTGGATCAACGTGGATACTTTAGGTATCATCGCTTGACTCATAAAGGGAAATTATTATGTGATCAAATTCATATGTTGCATTGGCATGCTTCGAATCTATGCTTGAGATATGATTATACGTGTTGCTCTAGGATGAAGGCTCCAGACCTTCCCTTTTCATGTGAATTCAATGATATTGAAACCTTGTCTTCTTATGCTAAAGGTATATATAATTACTATGATGTTGAACAAATAGAAGAATTTGTTGCTTTTAAGGGTGCTTATGAGATTCAATCTCTAACTGAAAACTATGAATATTATGATGGTGCTGGCTATAGATCTAAAATTTTTGCCATCCTTAAATTTTGCTATGATAATTATAAATACAATTACGATATTAATGCATTTATTGAGAAAGTCTCCATTGTCCAAGAGGAGACTAACATTTTGCAGGAGTCTATGGAAGAAGAAATTGATGACATTGTGAGCTCATTGGGTGAAAAAGATGAGGAGGAGAGCGAAGAACAAAAGGAGGAAGAGCGGATTGATCACCCGTGCCCACCTTCTAATGAGAGTAACTCTTCAACTCATACATTGTTTAATTTCCCTTCGTGCTTACCAAAGGATGAATGCTATGATAATTGCTATGATCCCTTGGATTCATTTGAAATATCCCTTTTTGATTATGCTTGCTATGCTTGTGGCCAAGATGCCAATATGAATTATGGTTTTGGAGATTGAAAGAACATGCGGTGCCCCCATGTTTGGTTTTGGTAATTGATGACAATCTCTATGGACTAATGGTTGCCTTGAGTTATATTTGAAGGGTTTGTCCATAGGCTTTTCTTGGAGTTCATTTGTTGGTTTCAAGGAGAGTTTGTGATGACCAAGGTGCTATTAAGGAATTATCCAAAGATTGGTCTTGTGGGTGTTGAGCTTATTGCAAGCATGTCTTGAAGAAGAAGAGTTTGTGATCATTCATGTTTACCTTCAAGACATCATCCAAATGAAGAGAGTTGGAAAGATTCAAGGTTGATCAAAACTAAGTCAAAGAATGAATCAAGTTGATCAACACACAAAGTGTAGAAGATGTACCGAGAGGGTTCAAGCAATCCTATGGTATGGTAAGCATTGTCAATCATGCTTTGTGTACTAACCCATGGTCTTCGTGAGAGTTCTTGGTGGGGTTAGGTTGCGGTGTGCAAGTTCAAGTGGAGCATCATGAAGAGATCAAGTGCTTGAAGCTTGCCGTCCATTGTGGTGACAATGGACTTGTGAAGATATGCCGAAGAGTGGCTCACCCATAGTGGAGTATGGGGGAGCAATCTACGTCTAGTTCATCGAGACAACGCAATCAAGAAAGGTGGTCCAACTTGAGGAAGTCAAGATCATCTACGTCTAGTTCAAGTGGACTTTGTGCAAAGCAAAGGTTTGCCCTTGATAGGATTTCTATTTTACCGGTCTCGTGGTGGTAGTTGGGAGACCGGGTTATAGGATCGTTTGTCGTACTATCAAGGGGGGCTCTCAAGTTGGTAGCTTGATCGTATCATTAGTAGAAAGCTCAAACCATTGCATCCTTGCATCATGTTTCTTGGTTCTTGTTTGGTTCTCTTTGTGAGTCTTAGAGCTTATGGTCATCTTGATGACAAGCTTGAGTTCATCGAAAACGGAGTTCACATGTGTCTTCTATGATGTTTTCGGTGTTGGGTGTTTTACCGGTCTTATCTGAGGAAGGGTTCTCACCATTTTATTATGGACCTTTTCTAACTTGCTTATTATTGATATTTCTATCAAGATTGTGTTAGCCCTTGTCGCTAGCTTTCCAACAAACTTGGTTTCATCGAATTCGGAGTCCGTATGCAAAAGTTATTGTCGTTTTGGTGTACTGAAAAGGCTGCAGCGGTACTACCGCGCGTAGGAGCGGAAGTAATTTTTTACTACCGCTTTCGGGAGCGGTACTACCGCTTGGAGCAGTACTACCGCGGCTACTTCCGTGGCTACTTCCGCTCGGGACCAAAAACTCGTCACAAGTCCAGCGGTGGTAGGCACGGATGTATTTTTTTAGTACCGCTCGCAAGCAGTAGTACCGCTACCCTTAGCAGTACTACCGCTACCCCTAGCGGTAGTACCGTGAGGTCAAGCGGTACTACCGCTCCGACGGTTTTTCTGGCCTTTTTTCCTCCTCGTTGTTGTTTTTCAAAGGGGTTCTACTGCCCTAGCGGTAGTACCGCTCCTGGAGCGGTAGTACCGCTCTGTGCGGGCTGTGAGCATAACGGTTGGATTTTTCCCCCACCTATAAAAGGGGGTCTTCTTCCCCAATGAACCTAATCCTTTGATCTCGTGTTCTTCCCCCATTGTTGACCTTCTTCGAGCTTGCTATCTCTTAATCCCTCCATGGATTCTTGCTAGTTTTTTGGGGGAAAAGAGAGAGGAGATCTAGATCCACATTTCCACCAATCAGTTTCTCCTCTAGGTGAGGGGAACCCCTTGGATCTTGATCTTGGAGGTCTTGGTGTTCTCCTCCTTGTTCTTCCTCTCATTTCCCTCCCTAGCATTAGTTGCTTTGGTGGGATTTGGGAGAGAAGGACTTGGGCACTCCGTGTGCCCTTGCCATTGCATTTGGTGCATCGGTTTGAGTTCTCCACGGTGATACGTGGAAGTGAAGTTGAGAAGCTTATTACTCTTGGGTGCTTGGTACCCTTGAGCTTGTTCCTCTTGGGTGCTTGGGCGCCCTAGACGGTTGTGGTCACCTCGAAGCCATATTCCATTGTGGTGAAGCTTCATGGTGTCGTTGGGGAGATAGCCCCAACCTTGGTGTTCGGAGCTCAATCATTGTGGTGTAAAGCTCCGGGCAAGCGTCGGGGTCTCCAATTAGGTTGTGGAGATCGCCCCGAGCAATTTGACGGGTACCGGTGACCGCCCCCAAGGGTTGCCAAAGTGTACGGGTTCGGTGACCACCCCCAAGGGTCGCCATTTGTACGGGTTCGGTGACCGCCCTCAAGGGCCCCTTAGTGGAATCACGGCATCTTGCATTGTGCGAGGGCGTGAGGAGATTACGGTGGCCCTAGTGGCTTCTTGGGAAGCATTGTGCCTCCACACCGCTCCAAACGGAGATTAGCATCCGCAAGGGTGTGAACTTCGGGATACATCGTCGTCTCCGCGTGCCTCGGTTATCTCTTACCCGAGCCCTTTACTTATGCACTATACTTTGTGATAGATATATTGTTTCTTATCATATATCTTGCTATCACCTAGTTGTTTATCTTGCTTAGCATAAGTTGTTGGTGCACATAGGTGAGCCTAGTTGCTGTAGGTTTTGTGCTTGACAAATTAACCGCTAGGTTTATTCCGCATTTGTTCAAGCCTAAACCGTAATTATTTTAAAGCGCCTATTCACCCCCCTCCCCTCTAGGCGACATCCACGATCTTTCAATTGGTATCAGAGCCTTGTCTCTCTTCATAGGGCTTAACCGCCTAGAGAGTAAGGATGTCGACTAGGGGTTTAGGATTCTCTGACACTCTTAGTTTCAATGGCACAAATTTTGATGTTTGGGTAATTCGCATGCTTAATCTCTTTAGGGTCATGGACCCAAATTTAGAGCGAATTGTAGATATGGCTTTTTGATGCTTTGAGCAATGTAGTTATATTTCAACTCATGCCGTTCCGGGATGCTCATGAGTTGTGGACAAAGCTTCAAGATAAATATGGTGTGTCCAAGAACTGTAGGAATGATTGTTCTCCCTCCACCTCTGGCCGTGTTGTCTTCTCAACTTCTTCTACTTCACCTACATGTGGTTTGCCACAAGGTAATGATATGGTGAGTAGTGTTGGTCATTGCAATGATGATAGTATGCTTATTGTGGATGATCCTTCATCACTATCTTATTGCAATGCATCTTCTTTGGACTTTAACACTTCGAGCACCCTACATGTTTCACATGCTTGTGTTGATAGTCCTTGCATATCATGTTGAAATTGCTTGACTAAAACTCATGATGATATGCTTGCTATGTCTTGTTGCCATGATAAAAATGCATCTGTTTCCTCGAATTGTTGTGCTAACAATGTAGAGGAAACCCAACACCCCATGGAACAAGATGTAGTCTTGAATGGTGCTTCAAGGGATCCTACATCATCATCTATTGTGTTTTGCCTTATGGCTAAGGCTTCAAAGGTATCTCCCACTTTGAACCCCAATATATCTTGTGATGATAGTGATGATGACAATGATGATGATGTAGAAAATGATGAAGAGAATGATAATGTTGCCTCCTTAAAAATTAAGGGGGAAATGATTTTTAAAGCTCTTCTTAAGAATAAATTAGCTCGTTCCAACTTTATGGAAATCATGTCTATTGCCATTGAGGGCAAGAAATATATTGATGAGTTGGAATCTCATCTAGAGGAGCATGAGGTCACCATTGAGAAAATGGAAGGTCATGAGCGTGATTACGCTAATGAGATTGCCGACCTCTCGCAAGCTCTTGAACTTGAACAAACCACCAAGGAATCTCTTGAGGAGACTTTTGCTCTAGAACTATCTAGAATAAAGGAATCCCGTGATAGAGCTCTCGAGGTGGCTAATGATTTTGAAACTAAAAATGAGAAGCTTGAAGTTGCACATGCTAAACTCCTTGAGGATTTTGAGCACTTCAAAAATGGCTCAAGGGTCATTAAGAGTGAGCTCATCAAACTCACCGAGTCTCATGCTCAACTTAAAGCTTCATATTCTAAAGAGCTTGCCGAGTTGCCTTCTCCTCTTGCTATTATTGATGATGCTTGTGCTACTAACTCTATTTCTAGTGAAGCATCCATTTTGAAGGAGAATGTTGAGCTAAGGGCTCAACTTGAGTTGTTATCTAGCAATTATGGGAAATTGGAAGAAAGTCATGTAAAGCTCACAAGCTCTCATGATGATCTTCTAGTATCCCACAATGTTCGAAAGATAGCTCATGAGGCTATGATTATCAAGGTAACATCTAGTGAGTCTCATGTGGTCGCTAGCACTACTTCTAGTCAAAATGCTATATTTCCATGTGCTAGTCCTCGTAATTCATCTATGCATAACATTGGTACATTTTATGATGAATTGCTTTCCTTGCCTTGTTGCTCTAACAATGAAGCCTATACTTCCTCTAGTACTTGTGTTGATACTAACCATGTAGAGGAAATCAAAGAGCTCAAGGCCCAAGTCTCTTCCTTGAAGAAAGACTTGGAAAAGTGTCATGAAGGGAAGTCCACACTCAACAATATCTTGAGTGTGCAAAAATCCCCCAATGACAAAGGTGGACTTGGATTGAACTCCAACAAGAAGAAAAGGTCCAAGATCATTAACAAGAAGAAGGGCCAAGAACAACTCAAGAATTCGGCCAAGATTATTTGCTTCAAGTGCAAAATTGAAGGGCATCATGTTAGATCTTGCCCATTGAAGAAGAAGGACATTAGTGACAAGCAACAAGGGAAGAGACCACAAGTTCATTCTCGTGCTCAACCGCAAGTTGGAGAAAGGCCGCTTCCCAAGAAGGCTCATGGTAATGCTTCTCATTTTGAGAAATCAAATGAGAAGAAAGTGAAGAGTAGATGTTGCTACCTATGCCGTGAGAAGGGTCACCTTGCTTCTTCATGCACTAGTGGTAACTTATCCAACCCAATTATTATTGATGATGTCTATTCTCTTGGGAAGGATAAGGTTGGCAATGTGTTTGCCAAGTTTCTTGGGACTCAAAGTGGTGTCAAGAAAAGAACCATTTGGGTAGCCAAGCCTATTGTGACTAACCTCTTAGGATCCAACTTGGTTGGGGACCAACAAGCTAAAACTTGATCAATAGGCGTTGTTGGAGGGCATTGGAGACTTGGCTACATTATGAAGAATTAAGGGGTCTTCATCATTCATATTGTCTCAAGCCAAGTCATTCGGATTATCAAGTTTCTATCTTATATCCAATGTTCCTCCTTGCGGTAACTCGTGCTTAAATTGTTTACATTGAAAGTTACTTGCCCCTTTGCATGTTTTGGTTTTGTTCCTTGCATGTGTTTGTATATGATGTGCGTCCAATTTTTATATCTTGAGAAATCAAGTATGTGTATATTGGTTTGCACATCATGTATGCGTGTGTCACGCGTTGAGCCTTTGTGCTTCTTGCTTTTATCTTAGTTGGCTCTTGTGAGAGATTAATGGAACATCCCATTTTGGGGGAGTGATGTGCTTTGTGCACCTCACAATCCTATAAATGTGTGTACATGAGGAATACCATCTAGTATTGATATTACAAGATTATCTAGTCTCTATGTGGTATGTCTTCTCATGAGAAAGTCAAATTCTAGATGTTCCATTAATTATCTCTTGTTGGTTCTCTTTTGCATCTTGGTAAGTTTTTCATTGGTATCACATTATGGGGGAGTAATATTCTATGTGCATATTACAAGCCTAGAAAATGTGTAAATTTGATATATTGTCACCTAGAGTTGATAGTATAAATTATGTTGTTCCTAGGTGGCATGTTAGCTCTACAAGTTGCATTTTGCTTGTGTTTGGCGTGAAGATGATGTTGGATATCATTGCTATCTATCACCGGGAATTATTTCCAAAATACCTCTTGTCTTTGACAATTGGTAATCATTTATGTGGTGGAAATTATTGATCATCTTTACATTGTCTTTTGGTTTTATTTGTCTTATCTCTTGCCAAGTTTGTGTCAACTCCCAGTGCCTTCCGTGCCACTTGTGGATCTTGTTTTTTTATTGATTTTGTCAAGTGTTTTCTAGATATAGTGAAAGTGGTGATCCTACCTTGTGCATTTTGTATTCAAATGCAAATTCTCTTTAATGCACAATTCTTGGGGGAGCTATCCTATTTTCGATAGAACACTCATCTTGTGATCCATTTCAAGTGTGTGTTGATGGAAGGCAAGCTGTTTCTTTTTGGTACTTGTGCCATCATGAAACTTTATAGATGGGTTGGTTTGTTTGGAACCATCCTCTCTTTTGGGAGTCCGATATCTTTCCTTTTGCGTGTATCAATGGATATCTCATTCCTTGATGTATCTTCTAATAGATATCTTCCAAGTGATGATTTCTCCATTTGGTATCCTATTTTCACTTGGTATTTCTTTTTCATTTTGTTTCGTTTCTTGAAAGTCTTGAGCATGCATATTTACTTCATGTATTTTCTTTGGCATGCTTTCTTTCTTTAACCCAATATATAGGAGAAACTCCACCTAGTCTCAATTTGGATGAGATGTGCATGAAATTCATTTTCATATATAAATGCACATGTGTTTGTGGAGTTTGTCCTATGTATTGGTGTTTCTAACTCTTTGGTCCCAATGAGTTTGGGTACCATTTTGTTTGCGTTGTTGTTCTAGGAACAATTGGAGATGCATTGGATGCTCGGCTCTTTCAAAAGGAAGGTGGTGTCACCATGTGCTTATTGGAGTCAAACTAGGATGATCAATGAACTACTATCTACCTTTAATTGGTATCTACTACATCCTTCCAATGGTATCTCGGTAACAAGTATCACCATCTACTTCATGCACACATTTCTTGCACCAACCTTGTGTAGGTTGTATCATGGCATGTTAGTCATTCCTTCTAATGATACTTGTTTCCTTTCTCAAAGCATCCCAACAATGATCTCTTGTTGCTAGTTGTGATGTCTTTGATGCTCGTGTGGTTGGAACTCATTTATATACAATAAGAACATATCTAGCCATGTGCTATGCCTTCAAGCAAATATCTTATTGGTATGTTTATGACTTCCTTGGGGATATCTTATTCATTCCTTTTTGCAACAATTTTGTGTGTACATCCTTCTTTGTGGATTGATATCATCATGATCTTCATCTACCTAGAATCTTATACACTTGAGAGAAGTTGCATATCTATTTGATATCCCCTTCTTTCTCGTCCACCTTTTTGTTCCTGTTTTATTTCTTTGGTGGCTCCATGAAGGTGTGTGTCTCGAGTGCGGATCTTATATTGTTTCATCTTGATGCACTCTTTTGTGGTGAAGATCATTCTCTCTTGCTTGTCTTGATGAGGCTTTGCCATTTCTATTGGTATCCCTCCTCATGACAAAGCTATCCTTTTTATATCTTCACCACAGGTTGCCACAAGCATAGGTTATTTATATGATTATTAGTGAGCTTGTGAACCCATTTGTTGTGTTGTGTGGGAATGATAGGCCTTGCACTGTGTATCTCATTCATTCAAGAGTATACTGATGCTTAATGTTCATCCATACATTAATCTTCTCAAGTGCTTTGCCATGAGTCACACACATCATTTTGGTTGAGCGTACTCTTAAGTTGACTCTTTTATATATTGCTCAACCAGTTGTTTGTTGCAAGTGCTAGGCTTTGTTTCCTTCATGCTCACTTGCACTTGGTGTGAGTGTCTATTGATCTTGGGGGAGTGATGATCCTATTTTGTGCACTTGGTATCCTAATGAAAATATTCTAAGGAGTGCATAAATTATGGGGAGCTCCACTAATGTCTTTAGAACACTCCGTTGCTATGTCGTGAGGTTCTATTGATCTTGGGGGAGCGACGATCCTATTTTGTGCTCATTGTATCCAAATACGAAACTAAATTGTGCACAAATCATGGGGAGCTTCCCTAGTTTCTATAGAACACTCCTTTGCTCTTATCATAATATCTTTTATTCATTTGGCATGTAAGATCATTGGTCTAGTTGGGTCAATTGGTATCTTTTGATAGCTTGATTCAATTGGTATCCTTTGATTGCTTGATTGCGTGTTTTTCTCCCTTTGTTATGCCTTTGTGGCATATCATTCTTTTGCAATCTTTGGGCCTCAATATAGTTTGTCTTCCTCCAAGTATTTACAGTTGGATATATGTATTGCCTTCCACTCTCTATTTTGAGGAATACATAATTTATGGAGGAACACAATTTATATTGACCTTCTAAGCTATTCGCCCATTTTGGCAATCGATGCCAATGGGGGAGAAGTTTCAGAGAGTTTAGTGTTGTGAGGAAGTTTAGAGAGTTGTCTCTTCGCTCTTCTTGCTTTGGTTTTGTTCCTAAGCTTTTGCATCTCATGTGCATACATTATTGTAGCATGGTATGGTGATGCATAATTCCTTATATAAACTCTCTTGAAAGTGATTGTCATCAATTACCAAAATGGGGGAGATTGAAAGAACATGCGGTGCCCCCATGTTTGGTTTTGGTAATTGATGACAATCTCTATGGACTAATGGTTGCCTTGAGTTATATTTGAAGGGTTTGTCCATAGGCTTTTCTTGGAGTTCATTTGTTGGTTTCAAGGAGAGTTTGTGATGACCAAGGTGCTATTAAGGAATTATCCAAAGATTGGTCTTGTGGGTGTTGAGCTTATTGCAAGCATGTCTTGAAGAAGAAGAGTTTGTGATCATTCATGTTTACCTTCAAGACATCATCCAAATGAAGAGAGTTGGAAAGATTCAAGGTTGATCAAAACTAAGTCAAAGAATGAATCAAGTTGATCAACACACAAAGTGTAGAAGATGTACCGAGAGGGTTCAAGCAATCCTATGGTATGGTAAGCATTGTCAATCACGCTTTGTGTACTAACCCATGGTCTTCGTGAGAGTTCTTGGTGGGGTTAGGTTGCGGTGTGCAAGTTCAAGTGGAGCATCATGAAGAGATCAAGTGCTTGAAGCTTGCCGTCCATTGTGGTGACAATGGACTTGTGAAGATATGCCGAAGAGTGGCTCACCCATAGTGGGGTATGGGGGAGCAATCTACTAGTCTTCATCGAGACAACTCAATCAAGAAAGGTGGTCCAACTTGAGGAAGTCAAGATCGTCTACATCTAGTTCAAGTGGACTTTGTGCAAAGCAAAGGTTTGCCCTTGATAGGATTTCTATTTTACCGGTCTCGTGGTGGTAGTTGGGAGACCGGGTTATAGGATCGTTTGTCGTACTATCAAGGGGGGCTCTCAAGTTGGTAGCTTGATCGTATCATTTGTAGAGAGCTCAAACCATTGCATCCTTGCATCATGTTTCTTGGTTCTTGTTTGGTTCTCTTTGTGAGTCTTGGAGCTTATGGTCATCTTGATGACAAGCTTGAGTTCATCGAAAACGGAGTTCACATGTGTCTTCTATGATGTTTTCGGTGTTGGGTGTTTTACCGGTCTTATCTGAGGAAGGGTTCTCACCATTTTATTATGGGCCTTTTCTAACTTGCTTATTATTGATATTTATATCAAGATTGTGTTAGCCATTGTCGCTAGCTTTCCAACAAACTTGGTTTCATCGAATTCGGAGTCCGTATGCAAAAGTTATTGTCGTTTTGGTGTACTGAAAAGGCTGCAGCGGTACTACCGCGCGTAGGAGCGGAAGTAATTTTTTACTACCGCTTTCGGGAGCGGTACTACCGCTTTCGGGAGCGGTACTACCGGTTGGAGCAGTACTACAGCGGCTACTTCCGTGGCTACTTCCGCTCGGGACCAAAAACTCGTCACAAGTCCAGCGGTGGTAGGCACGGATGTATTTTTTAGTACCGCTCGCAAGCAGTAGTACCGCTACCCTTAGCAGTACTACCGCTACCCCTAGCGGTAGTACCGTGAGGTCAAGCGGTACTACCGCTCCGACGGTTTTTCTGGCCTTTTTTCCTCCTCGCTGTTGTTTTTCAAAGGGCTTCTACTGCCCTAGCGGTAGTACCGCTCCTGGAGCGGTAGTACCGCTCTGTGCGGGCTGTGAGCATAACGGTTGGATTTTTCCCCCACCTATAAAAGGGGGTCTTCTTCCCCAATGAACCTAATCCTTTGAGCTCGTGTTCTTCCCCCATTGTTGACCTTCTTCGAGCTTGCTATCTCTCAATCCCTCCATGGATTCTTGCTAGTTTTTTGGGGGAAAAGAGAGAGGAGATCTAGATCCACATTTCCACCAATCAGTTTCTCCTCTAGGTGAGGGGAACCCCTTGGATCTTGATCTTGGAGGTCTTGGTGTTCTCCTCCTTGTTCTTCCTCTCATTTCCCTCCCTAGCATTAGTTGCTTTGGTGGGATTTGGGAGAGAAGGACTTGGGCACTCCGTGTGCCCTTGCCATTGCATTTGGTGCATCGGTTTGAGTTCTCCACGGTGATACGTGGAAGTGAAGTTGAGAAGCTTATTACTCTTGGGTGCTTGGTACCCTTGAGCTTGTTCCTCTTGGGTGCTTGGGCGCCCTAGACGGTTGTGGTCACCTCGAATCCATATTCCATTGTGGTGAAGCTTCATGGTGTCGTTGGGGAGATAGCCCCAACCTTGGTGTTCGGAGCTCAATCATTGTGGTGTAAAGCTCCGGGCAAGCGTCGGGGTCTCCAATTAGGTTGTGGAGATCGCCCCGAGCAATTTGACGGGTACCAGTGACCGCCCCCAAGGGTTGCCAAAGTGTACGGGTTTGGTGACCACCCCCAAGGGTCGCCATTTGTACGGGTTCGGTGACCGCCCTCAAGGGTCCCTTAGTGGAATCACGGCATCTTGCATTGTGCGAGGGCGTGAGGAGATTACGGTGGCCCTAGTGGCTTCTTGGGGAGCATTGTGCCTCCACACCGCTCCAAACGGAGATTAGCATCCGCAAGGGTGTGAACTTCGGGATACATCGTCGTCTCCGCGTGCCTCGGTTATCTCTTACCCGAGTCCTTTACTTATGCACTATACTTTGTGATAGATATATTGTTTCTTATCATATATCTTGCTATCACCTAGTTGTTTATCTTGCTTAGCATAAGTTGTTGGTGCACATAGGTGAGCCTAGTTGTTGTAGGTTTTGTGCTTGACAAATTAACCGCTAGGTTTATTCCGCATTTGTTCAAGCCTAAACCGTAATTATTTTAAAGCGCCTATTCACCCCCCCCCCTCTAGGCGACATCCACGATCTTTCAGAGATGAACTTGCTATAGTCCCTTATGTCAAAAATAAAATTGTTTCTATTGCCATGATTACATATATGATCAAGATTATGCTAGGTAGCATTCCACATCAAAAATTGTCTTTTCTATCATTTACCTACTCGAGAACGAGCAGGAATTAAGCTTTGGGATGTTGATACGTCTCTGTCATATCTATATATTTTTATTGTTTCATGCCAATATTATAAAATTTTCACATACTTTTGGCAACATTTTATATGATTTATTTGGACCAACCTATTGATCCAGTGCCCAGTGTCAATTCATGTTTGTTGCATGTTTTTTGTTTCGCAGAAAATTCATACCAAACGAAGTCCAAACGCGGTAAAAATTTATGGAGAATTATTTTGGAATATATGTGATTTTTAGGAGTTGGAATCAACGCAAACGAAGGCCCACACCCACCACAAGACACCAGGGCGCGCCCCAGGGCCCTGGCACGGCGTGATGGGTTGTGCTCACCTCGAATGTCGGTTGGACCTATACTTCGGGCGCAAGGAAACTTATATCCAGAAAAAAAATGTGTTAAAATTTCAGCGCAACCGGAATTACGGATCTACGGATATTTAAGAAACTATGAAAGGCCAGATCTGGGAAACGCAAAACAGAAGAGAACAGAGAGACAGATCCAATCTCGGAGGGGCTCTCTGTGACGCCCCAAGACCGACGCTCCAGAAGACTTCCAGCTATTCCGGGTTTCGCCGTGTGTTTTATTTGCTTTTGCTATGCATCATGTCATCATGCCATCATGTCATTTAATTTTAAAAACTCAACTAAATAAATTGTGTGGACCTTCGATCCATTTAAACCGAGGGAACTCACATGGTGATTTCTCTTTATAACATATCCTCCTAATATTTATGGAGCTACTAAAATTATTTCACTAATTTGAAATCACTCATAATTAAACACACTTGCAAATATTCTCCATGCCTATTTCACTCCAAGTTTTGACTCTCAAACCTTGCGAACAATTCTTATCCATTTTATCGAGGTTCCTCCAAAAATCCGAACATTTTTGGACACTTCAAAAACCTAGTCCTAGTTCAAACCCATTTGAATAAAATTCAAACGAGTTTGAATTTGCTTCGTTCAATCTTGACTCATTTTATTCTCTTGGGTCACCCTCATTTTTACGAGTCCGGGAAAATTATCCCCATGCCCAAGTTCCACCCCTAACCTCTCTTTCTTTTCTTTCTTATCTTGTTTTTTAAGAGAGAGAGAGAGAGAGGGAGAGTGAGGCCAGCCATTGGCCTCCCTGGCCCATCTCTCCCCGCGGCCTCCTCTCAGGCTGGCCCAAGGCCCAGCCACGCCGCACCTAACCCTAGCCCGATCCTCACCTCATTCCCATCGATCTCCCTCTTCCATTCCTCCCTCCTGTGCGCCGCCAGAGAGAGATAGGGAGAGAGCAGCGCCCGATCCCGAGCACCCTCGCCCAAGGCCGCCTCAACCTCGCCACCCCACCTCCCCGCTTCATCCCGCTGACGCCCTGTAGTCGCCGTGCCCGTCAGCTCCGTCGCCGGACCAGCGTCGTCCCTGCCCCGCATCACACCTCCTCCTCCCACCGCGAGCACGCCAGCCACTGCCTTGGCCTCCACCCCACCTCGCGTCGGCCGCCCTGCGCCACCTCACCCCGCCGTCGAGGCGACCACCAGGAGGCCATAGCCTCACGTCGTCCCCATGGCCCGAGCCAACCCCGCGTCTCCCCCTCGCCGAAGAGCACCAACGCTGCCGACAGGAAGCCGTCGCCCCGCCAAGTTCCCCCGCCGGACCTTCTTCTTCCTGCGCCAGATCTAGGCCGTCGTCAAGTCGTTGTCGTCCTTCTTCCTGTCCCACTCGCTCATGACCACGCCAAGGCCAACTCCCAGTCTCTGCTTCGTTCACCGTGACCCCAAGGCCAACGACCTCATGCCTCTGCAGCTCATGGGCCTCTTCTTGCCCCGGTCGGCCTCTGCTTCCCCGCCGGCCTCCCTTGCTTATGCTCCGCGAGGAGGACGTCCCTCGATGCCTCCTTCTTTTTGTCAAGACCATCGTGGTGCACTTCAACATGAGTGCAACCACG
>LR738713.1:69037359-69052356 GCA_902687465.1 Secale cereale
GAGACGATGCCCGTGGACGAATGTATGTTGTGTTGTATGAGTTGAACCGTGTGTTGCTCCGTGTCCGAATTGTTGCTTGCACGTTCCTCCTTGTTGCCATGTCGTCGTCATGTGGGAACTCGGTATCCGGGAGCACCCCACCATCTTGCATGACACGCTCACGCCGCCCTTCTTTTGCTCGATGTCTCAACGAGTTGTTGAAACCCGGAACGTTGCCGTGGCATCGTTTCCGTTTCCGCCGCCATGACACCCCTTTCTTTCCGTCGTGGCGACAAATACTCCATATCATCTTCATGCCAACTTTTAACAAAATTGCATAAAACTTGCAAATGTCATCCGCATCATGATAACAACATTTAAATGGTTAAATTGTTGTTTGCTTAAATAATTGCTAAATATGCATATGGGGATTTTCCGGAATTGTTGTTTGTTGTTTCCGGCCCCGTTTAAAAATGCCTAGATAGTGTAGTTTGCTCATGCTTCACCTCTTGTCATGTTAACAAACATTTAATCTTGTCTTGTAAATAAACGAGAGTCAACTAAATAAATAAAATGTGGTGTTTCGTCTATATGCAACTCGTTGCATATTGAGTTCCACTTAACTTGTAGTATTGCTTGTGCACATTGCTATGCCATGCATATTTAAACCGGACACGCATCATATTTGTTTGTGCACCATATGCCATGGTTATGATATGTGTGTTTACCATGTTGTTTGCATCTTTCCGGTTGCTTCTCTCGTGAGCTTTGGTTTTGTTCCGGAGTTGTGAGGATTCGCTCGACTACGTTGCTTCGTCTACTTCTTGGACTCGTTCTTCTTCCTTGCGGGATTTCAGGCAAGATGACCGTTCCCCGATATCACCTATATCTTTGCTTTGCTAGTTGTCTCGCTCTATAGTTATGCCTCGATGCCCATTCTTGTCTTGTCAGCCTCCTATGTTGCCATGAAACACTCTAACCGCCTTCCTAGCAAACCGTTGATTGGCTAAGTACGCTTTTGCTCAGCCCCTCTTATAGCATTGTTAGTTGTAGGTGAAGTTAGAAGATTGCTCCATGTTTGGACTACTTTATTGGGATAACACAATATATATCTTATTTAATTAATGCACATATATATTGGTAATGGGTGGAAGGCTTGGCCTTTTGCTTGGTGTTTTGTTCCACTCATGCCGCCTTAGGACCCGATAAACCGATGTTATGTTCCTTGATTTTGCATTCCTAACACGGTTGGGGTTTATGGGCCCCCCTTGATAATTCACATTGCTTAAAGATTTTCCAGCAAGACCCAACTTTGGTACTACATTTGCCTAACAACTAAAACTTGCATAGGGAGTAATTAACCCGAGTTCTTAATCAACAACCCGGGCCAGTGCTCCTCGTGAGTGTTGGTCCAAATTGGGCAGACTGTGGGGCCACCACAGGGAAACTCGAGGATTGGTATATACCTGTAGGCTGACCTATCCGGTCGTGGCCTAAGACGAGATACGCACGGCTACTATCAGGGTGTCGGCACGCCGGGAGGTCTTGCTGGATTAGTTTTACCTTTGTCGAAATATCTTGAGCACGGGATTCCGAGAATACTCGAGTCTTCCCAACATGGAGTTGCGACTCTGCGGCAGGTTGAGCTTGTGATGGGCTAAGTTGGGACACCCCTGCAGGGTTATGATCTTTCAAAAGCCGTGCCCGCGGTTATGTGGCAGATTGGAGTTGTTAATATCCGGTTGTAGATAACTTGACACCATATCCTTAAGAATACACTACCTGTGTGAGTAACCATGACGGTCTCTTTTCGAAGGGGATTCGGAAAGTGAACAGGGTGGGGATATGCATGAACGTGAGTAGCTAGGATCACTTATTGATCATTTTTGGCGACCGTTGGCACATATCCTCATCTCACTCTGACTTCGTAAGCTAGTTGCTTAGTGCTTGCTGCAGCCACTTTATTACCTCTCCACACCTAAAAGGCTTTGTTAGTTTTGATACCCGGGAATGGGATTGTTGAGTCCTTGTGACTCACAGATTACAACACACACCAGATGCAGGTACAACTGAGCACGACGCAGGAGATGGACAAGAACTTCACTGGGAGTTCGATGAAGAGCGTGGCCGTATGTATGTGACGTATCCCGACGATCAGTAGTGGTTCCTACTAGGGGCGATCAGGACTTGTGGTTGTGGTATCTTTTCTCGTTTGATTTTGTCTGTAGCCGGACTCTGTGTTATTTCGATGAACGTATAAATGTTGAATTAATTGTGTGACGTGGCGAGTGTAAGCCAACTATTTATCATTTTTACCCCTGTTCATTACATGAGTTGTGCAAAGATACCATGCTTGCGATCATTCCAGTATGCGATTATGTCTCTAACTTGTGCCTCGACATGTAGGAGCTATAGTCGCATCCTGGGCATTACACTCTCGCCCCTTCGGAGCCATGGAGGTCAAGGAACAGAGGGGGAACCCTCCTCCCATCTAGGGGGAGGCCAAGGAAGAAGAAGAAGGAGGGGGCTCTCTCCCCCTCTCTCCCGGTGGCGCCGGAACGTCGCCGGGGCTAGGATCATGACGATGATCTACATCAACAATCGTTCTACCGTCAACACCAACTTTTTCCCCCTCTATGTAGCAGTGTAGCCTCTCTATTCCTGCTGTAATTCTCTACTTAAACATGGTGCTCAACACTATATATTATTTCCCAATGATATGTGGTTATCCTATGATGTTTGAGTAGATATGTTTTGTCATACGTGCTGTTTGGTGAAATTGCTGTGATTGGTTTAAATTGCTTGTGGTTATGTTGTTGTCCTTTGGTGCCCATCATATGAGCGCGCGTGTGGATCACACCATAGGGTCAGTTGTATGTTGATAGGACTATGTATTGGAGGCAAGGGTGAAATCAGCTTCAACCTAGCATAGAAATTGATGCATACGTGATTGAAGGGGACCAATGTATCTTAAGGCTATGGTTGGGTTTTACCATAATGAACGATAGTAGTTACGAATGCTTGTTGGGGTTCCAATCATAAGTGCATCATAGATTTCCAAGTAAGGGATGACATGCTAGCAGTGGCCTCTCCCACATAAAAACTTGCTATCGGTCTAGTAACGTAGTCGATTGCCTAGGGAAAATTATTCTCTTGTGTTACAAAAAGCTTGCTACTACACTACTATATTTTTGTCTTGCAATTTATTTCAAGTTTTATTCTTGCTAAGTACTCCTAGTTTTATTCTTGTTTTAGATAAAGCAAACGCTAAGTGTGCGTAGAGTTGTATCGGTGATCGATAGAACTTGAGGGAATATTTGTTCTACCTTTAGCTCCTCGTTGGGATTCAACACTCTTACTTATCGAAAAAGGCTACAAACGATCCCCTACACTTGTGGGTTATCAATCTCCGCTGGCGATGGCGCTCGAGGGATGACCGGGGGTGGCATCACCGCGGTGGGCCGCAGGTGGGGGATGGGTGGTGCGGCAAGACTGCAGGGGAGCGTCGTCGACCGTGGGCAGCGGAAGAAGGCGGCTAGGCCGGCAGCGTCAGGATGGTTCGACGGAAGAAGAAGAGGGCCTGGACGTTGAAGGTGATCTGTCAGTTCATTTCTCATCTAACGGCCTAAACCAAATTGATTGACCACAAAAAATATTTAGGCGACCGTCATCTAGCCACGCCCCAATTTTACTACTCCCCATCAAATGTCCACATTTCGAGGTGCATTAAAATGATGCATGCAAAAATTAAGAGAAAACTCGCCAACGTAAAAGTGCTCTTAGCTATTTACCAAGGGAGTTTTTTTCCAGCTGTTGGAGATGCTCCCTCGTTGCATTTCCTTGTGAGCCCTCTCATCCAACCGAAGGAAGCCACATCACCCTGTAAAACAATTCAGTAAGAAATCTTCCGTAGCGATTGGTCGGCTCTATACATGGCGATCCGTCGGACCGGGACTAACCAAACCTGAGGCCGGAGTGATCAATCGCTAACCGGTGGGGGTGAGGCGACTGACCGGTGGGCTCAAAGTGGAGTGTACGGCCAATCATAATGAACAATAGTAGTTACGGATGCTTGCTGGAGTTCCAATCATAAGTGCATCATAGATTTCCAAGTAAGGGATGACATGCTAGCAGTGGCCTCTCCCACATAAAAACTTGCTATCGGTCTAGTAACATAGACGATTGCCTAGGGAAAAATTATTCTCTTGTGTTACAAAAAGCTTGCTACTACACTACTATATTTTTGTCTTGCAATTTATTTCAAGTTTTATTCTTGCTAAGTGTGCGTAGAGAGTTGTATATCGGTGATCGATAGAACTTGAGGGAATATTTGTTCTACTTTAGCTCCTCGTTGGGATTCGACACTCTTACTTATCGAAAAAGGCTACTAACTATCCCCTACACTTGTGGGTTATCAATCTCCGTTGGCGACGGGGCTCGAGGGATGGGCGGGGTGGCATCACCGTGGTGGGCCGCAAGTGGGGGAAGGATGGTGCGGCAAGACTGCACGGGAGCGTCGTCGGTCGTGGGCGGCGGAAGCAGGCGGCTAGGCCGGCATCGTCAAAATGGTTCAAAGGAAGAAGAAGAGGGCCTGGACGTTGAAGGTGATCTGGTAATTCATTTCTCATCTAACGGCCTAAACCAAATTGATTGACCACAAAAAATATTCACGCGACCGTCATCTAGCCACATCCCAATTTTACCACTTCCCATCACATGTTCAGATTTCGAGGTGGATTAAAACGATACATGCAAAGATTAAGAGAAGACTCACCAACGATAAAAGTTCTTTTAGCTATTTACCGAGGGAGTTTTCTTTCCAGCTGTTGGAGATGCTCCCTCATTGCATTTCCTTGTGAGCCCTCTCATCCAACCGAAGGAAGCCACATCACCATGTAAAACAAGTCAGTATGAAATCTTCTGTAGTGATTGGTCGGCTCTATACCTGGCCATCCGTCGGACCGGGGCTAACCAAACCCGAGCCAGAAAACCTAAGCCCAAGCCCGACCCGTCAGTGAGAAAGCCCGTCGGGCCTTGGGCCAGACCCCTTTCCTAAAATGCAAAAAAACCAAGCCCAGACCCAGACCTGATGTGTTCCTCGGACTCAAAACTCAGGCCCAGAGTCGGCTCACCGGTTCCGCCAGCGTTGCCTCCCGTGTTCCATCGGATGTTGAGTTCGTCTTCGATTCCCATTTGCCTGCTTGATTGATTAGTTGGAATATATAATCAAATCAAATCGAAATCAAATCTATCCTGTGAAATCAAATCTATTCTGTTCCTTTCATTGGAAGGAATATGGGTAGCGATCAGCGACCAGCTCACTCACACCTCCGAGTCCAACCGGGGCCGTACACTCCACTTTGACCCCACCGGTCAGTCGCCTCACCCACCTCCTCGATGCATCCCGCCGCCTCCCATGTGGCCTCCACTCTCCGCCGCCGCCTCCTCTCCGCCTCCCGGCGGCCTCCATGCCTCCCCCCTCCGACCTCCCCGCCCGTCTCCTGCGGAGCCGTGACGGAGGAGAGGGACCCATGGAGCTCGCCGGCGACTCCCTCGAGCTGCTCCCCCACCGTCCCGCCACCGGCTGCTGCTCCCGCCCCCCGCCCCCTCTCCACTCCCGTCGCCGGGAAATGGCCGCACCACCAGCTCCATCGCCTCAACTTTCCCGACCACCAGGTGCCTGCTCCTAGACCTGCGCTCTATCTACCCCCCGATTGTGCGGATATATTTTCAATTTCGATTTGGAGACGAGCTAGCAGTTTCCGATACGATCAAATTTCCTAGACTAGCCTTGTGGAGTTCTTGTTCCCCTTCGTCGGTGGATTTGTCGAGAAAATCAAGTCGCCTCCCGTACCAGCTTCGACGTTTCTGTGTAACACATTCGCCAAAACTTTGCAGGTTGATCCTATGAGAGTAGGACTCCGAAGTCTGACAAGCACTTCCGCTTCAACCAGAGTAACCTACGGCCACAGGGGCTCCAATGCATATTCGACTTCCTGTGCTACAAAGCCAGAAGTGCTACCAGTGGAAACACCCTCATCGGATATGCTTGTCGATTCGTTCGGGAGGTTCCACAACTACTTGAGGATCTCCTTGACCGAGCGCTGTAACCTGAGATGTCAATACTGTATGCCTGCCGAAGGAGTCGAGCTCACACCAAAGTCAGAGCTTCTGTCACATGATGAGATAATCCGAATTGCCAATCTTTTTGTTACTTCTGGTGTGGACAAGATCAGGTTAACTGGTGGAGAACCAACCGTTAGAAAAGACCTTGAAGATATTTGCTTGCATCTTTCTGGCCTCAAGGGGCTTAAAACTCTTGCGATAACCACAAATGGGATTGTTCTTTCCAAGAAGCTCCCGAGACTGAAAGAATGTGGTCTTAACGCTTTAAATATTAGCTTGGACACATTGATTCCTGCAAAGTTCGAATTCATGACGAGGCGGAAAGGGCACTCCAAGGTCATGGAGTCAATAGATACTGCCATACAGCTTGGATATGACCCTGTGAAGGTGTGCAGTTTTTTGCACACTAAGTTATTTCAGTGCTTTGTTTTCAGATGTCATTTCAAAAAGTAGAGATATATTCACTTCATTCTATACATAATTTGTTGACATATTTCCCGCCATCCTTTTTCTGCTGCCAGATTAACTGTGTTGTCATGCGTGGAATGAATGATGATGAAATCTGCGATTTTGTTGAATTGACTAGACACAAACCTATTAATGTTCGATTTATTGAGTTTATGCCATTTGATGGTAATGTTTGGAATGTCAAGAAGCTGGTCCCTTATGCAGAGATACTGGATAAAGTGGTAAGTATCATGTCTGAAGTTAACTTTCTTTCACATCATTGCATCCATCCTCCAACATGTAGCTTTGACGTTACTACAAAGTTTTTCTTTGTGCTGTATATTCATTTTGTAAGCTACAAATAATTTATTTTATTTGCGCCCATGTATCAGCGTCAACGGTTTAAAGGTGTAGAGAGACTTCAGGATCACCCTTCAGACACCGCAAAGAATTTCAAGATTGATGGGCATGCTGGAACAATTTCATTTATTACATCAATGACAGAACATTTTTGTGCTGGTTGCAATAGATTGCGATTATTGGCTGATGGCAACTTCAAAGTGTGTTTATTTGGCCCCTCAGAGGTATGTCAATCTGCTTACTGTCAATGATTTGACATTTATTGCCATGTGCATGTTCGCTATGGATGCGTTTTCTTGGAATGTTCACTCAAGAATGGTAATAGCATTACTTTTTCGGTGTTTAATCAACAACTTAACAATTAATTAGGTCAGTACGCCAAATAGTTCCTGATCACTGTTCTTTTCCTGAATTGTACTGGTTGCAGCACTAAACTAGTATTAATGCTTCACAGTACTTCCTTGAATTGTACTGCATGTAGAATCAAATTAAAGTAGTATTAATGCCATCCAAGTTTCAGGCAGTTGTGATGACCATTTGACCCAATAATGCTAATATGCTTAGATCATACAATTTGACCCAATAATGGTAGTATGCTTAGATCATTTGATCTAAGCATGATGCAGATGAGAGATTGGAGTGACCTTACTCATGTGCTTTGTTTTCGTTTCTTGCTTTTGCGGTTTACTTTCTCAAAGATCAAGTATGCGGCGTCTTAGGTCTGAGAGTGAAGTTAGGACTATTATATGTGCTATGCTACAAACGCTAGGTTTATTTGCTGTTACAAGTCTCATTCATTCAATGTACTTGCATTCTAGAACTCATTTTATTCCACCATGTTTATATCTGTGAAATTCAATCTTCCTCTACAGTTATGTTTTCTGTATATGTATTGACTGTAATGAACAGAGGAGGATGGATCTTCTGTAGAAAATAAAATTGAAATAAATGCACATGTCCTGACTTCTGCAGGTGAGCTTGAGAGAGCCTATTCATTCTGGTATTGATGATGCTGGACTGAAGGAAATAATTAGTGCTGCGGTATGTGGAGAATTTACTTGGTTGCCATCTTTTATGAAAGAATTATGCCTTTCCTCTTTTTTTTTGCTGTTTGTCAAATGGTGAATTCACATATTTGACCACTCATTTCCTTAAGCAAAAGACCAAGGTTTTGTTTGTTCCTTTGATGCGCTGTTCCATTGCACACCACTTAACGGAAAGTTAGAATTTTACTTTTCTTAGAAGCAGTCTATAATCTCGGACCAAACAAACACCGTTTTTAACAAGTTCCAGATTCTTGGACCTGTACTATTTCATGTACCGTACATCACAGTTTGAATAATTCAACAAAAAGAAATTCCTCCATGAGAAATAAATATCATGGAAAAGCTCATTTTTGTGTTTTTTACCCAGAACGAAACCCATCTGTATGTGGTTTTCTGAAACTTCAGTGCCATTATTAAAAACAGCAACATATCAATATAAGCTCCTGGCGGTAAACAACTAATAAATGGTAGTGACAAAGCATTAGGGTTCATTACTATTTGTTAGGGAATCCTGTTATGTTTATTTACTAACCAAATGTGTGATTCTCAATAGTCACCTCCATGTGGGCAGGTTAAAAGGAAAAAAGCTAAACATGCTGGGATGTTTGATATTGCCAAGACAGCAAATAGACCTATGATACATATCGGTGGCTGAGGTATGCTCTATGCCTTCTTTTGCCTTCGATGAAAAAAGATTAGTAGTACTTGTAACTGTTCTTTCTCTTGGTGTTTAAACAGAACAAATCACAGCTGCTTTTACACTACCTATGATCTTCTGCTTCTATTGTGTTTCTTAAACTTGTGGTGCTAAATTGGAGCTGCAAATTTTGTATTCTGACAGAACCAAATGCTGCTTCCTGTTAAACACGAACTAAATTTATGATTTTTCTTCTGTATTAGGAACCTAGGGAAGCACACATGTGAACTATTTCAATTCATTCATGGTTTTGAATTGTTGCTATCTCAACTAAAAACACCATGGATTCTTCTGAATACCTTTTGTAGAAGTACAGATTATTTGGCACTTATTGCTCACAAAGGTATCCATATGTTGAATTAGGCTGGATATGTTGTAGGACTGTAGAGACCCATTGGTACTCAATTCTTATCATTCACTTTTGTCATACCAGGATCAACGGCTGAGTTCCTTCTGCCCTGCGTGACAGCTAAGATAAATTGTTAGCTGGCTGTTGTTTTCTGACAAAGGTTGCAGAATTTAGCTCCAGAAATTGGCAACTCAAAGGCAATACAGTTGTTAAAATATAGTACTATACCTGTGAAAGAGCATTTCAGAACCTCACACTGTTCAGACTTCACATGTTTGTACTTTTCAGTATATACGACAGACCAAACTGTTCATGTTGTATATTGTATCCTCTCGAATAATGGCACTGTTGTAAAGCTGTACACTATTCTTTTTGTAATCTATTAGAGCAACTTCAAAGGGCCAACCCATTTCGTCTACCTGCGTCCGTTTGGGTCGGCACGGACAAAAGCGGCGGCCCAACGCGTCGATCCAAATTCAAATCACGTCCGCGTCGCGTCCGCGCCGACGCATTTGCGGCCCAAATTTGCGCCCTAAATGCGTCGGCGCGGACGCTTTGCGCGCCTTCTCGCTATCCGTCGCATCCCCACATGGCGGCCGTCCAACTATCCGCTGCCCATGTGGTCAGCTTAATTTATGACGACGGGCTCACGCGTCAGCGACTACGCTCGTCCTTTTTTAAGCCGATCGTGTGGCGGGGCCGTCCACATCTGCCATCCTTTGCTCCCTTGTCGCCGGCAGACCCTAGCCACCACAACCACAGCGAGATGGGCCTCTTCTCCGGCGCTAGCGGCAGCAAGGCCAAGGGCAAGTCCCCCGCCACCCCTTTCCGCTCAGAGTTCCTCCCACCTTCGCCGGCGGCGGCGCCTCGTTGGCAGAGGCAGCGCGTGAACGTGCCAGTGCACCAGGCGGAGTGGCACTGGCAGCACCGCCAGCCTCTGCCGTATCCCGACGTGACGCTGCCGCACGACTGGCATCTGGATCCAGATAGGATCCTAGTGCCGGCGGCGCCGCGGTCGGCTCGTGCTCAAGCGGAGGAGGTGCGGCGCCGGCGGTCGCTGCTGACGCCGGAGCAGCGCCGCAACCCCGCCTACGCAACCGACTTGCCCAACTGGGCGAGCTGGTTCACCTTCGAGCACGAGGAGGCGAGGCGACGGGGCGTGCGCGAGGTCAGCCGGAGGTCGCCGCCACCGGCGCTCGTCATCCGTGAGGAGGACCAGGCGGCCCTTGCGGCCGTCTATCGGGAGAGCGAGGAGGACGAGCGGCGCAGAGCGGAGACGACGGAGGCGGAAGATGAGGCTCGGTACGAGGCGGCAATGGCGCAGGCCCTTGCCCTCTCCACGGCGGGCGACAACGTGGTGCCGCCGATGGCCCCGCCGTCCCCCATCAAGCCGGAGCCGGAGCGGGAGCCATCCCCCATCGAGCGCTACTCCTGGACGGGAGTACTGCGCGAGTGGGTACGCGCGCCGCCGGTCTGGATGGGGGCGACGCTGGCGCAGGAGCAGGCGTACCTCGAGATGTGGCGCCAGCGCCGGCTGGCAGAGGAGCGCCGTCAAGGCGAGTACGAGGAGATGCTCGAGCGCGACCTCGAGGAGGAGCAGCGCGAGGCCGCGGCTGCACAGGCGGCCGCACACCCCCCCTCCCTCGCCCCGGCACTGCCTGCGTCGGCACATCCTGACATGACGGCACTCTGGAACACGGCGTTCGCCTGGGCCGGGCCGGCGCCGACGCTCATCGACCTCATGGACCCCGAGGACAACGACGACGACGCTTAGGGCAGCGCGCCGCCTCGTAGTTTAGACTGTTTTTATTTATTTTTAAATGTAAATGTGGACATGTGGACTCTCGCCGGCCTTCGTGGCCGACTTTAATGTTTAATTAATGTTGTTTCTTTTTTTAATATGCATGCGTTCATTTTTTTTGCGCCGTCAAAATGGGTTTAGGCCAGCGTTGGGCACACACGCCGACCCAAATGCGGAAGCAGGCATCTGTGTCCGTCTGGCCGACCCAAACAGACAAAAAGTGGACGAAATCGCCGTCCGTTTGGGTCGGCCCGGTGGAGTTGCTCTTACTACTATGAGTTCCTACTTAATCCTTGTTAGGTTGGTAGAAATATTGTTTGGTTTGGCAATGTGGGATTTTTTTGAGAAGGAAGTTAGTGGTTGCTATGATGTCTTGGAATTATAGCTTCATTCTTGCCAATTTATACTACTGGTTTGTATCATATTTTGTGTGCGAAAAATAATATTACTTATGGGTGTAAATCACACAACAAAGGCCACATCATATTTCTGCCAACAGTCATGAGTTATGTCACTGCTATAGTTGCTCCTCTAATTATAATGACTTTTCTTGACCAGTATGAGGTCACTGCTATAGTTGCTCCTCTAATTATAATGACTTCTCTTGACCAGTATGAGGCCTGGCCCATCTTCACTGTTGGTATAGGGCCCAAGCCCATGTGTGTGACCTAGATGAGAGCAACCAGAGTTATATGCGTGTGTGACACACCGTAGTAAGAGTGAGCCGCCAGACACACCAAGCCACATGTATGCGGGTATGCCTCTCTCGTTCTACATGGTATCAGAGCTGGGGCGAGGGAGGAAGGCGTCGGCGGTAGAGTCGCCAGTAGGGCGGCGGGGTCCGACGGAGGACGAAGGCGGCGGATCTGGGCGCGGGCTGCTGGAGAGGAGTACGCACTGTGGGCTGCGCGGGAACTCGAGGTGACCGGCGGCTGGCTGCGTGCTGCTGGAGGCTGCGGCTGCGTGGAGGTGCAATGAGGTGTGTGCGCGTGGAGCTGCTGCTGAGCTACTACTGCTGGTGCTAGTGGAGAAGGAAGTGTTGCTTGTAGCTGCGTCAGAGAGAAGGGTGATGCTGCTGTTGGGGGTACTGGCTCGATCTAGTAAAGTCGTGTGTGCTTCTGCTGCTGAGGATTGATAGAGGAAGAAGAGGAGGTGACATTGATGTTGCTCGCTAGAAGAGGAGGTTGGCTGAACTGCAGGTGGTGGTGCTGCTTGCAGGTGCTGGCTGTTGTTGGTGTAAGTTTTTTTCGCTGCTGATTGGAGAAGAAGAGGGAAGGAAATCATGGGGGTTGAACTCACTACTGTTCTAGAGAAACTTGCGTAGCTCATGACTGCGAAGGCCGAGGGGTTACCTCCTGCAAGTGGTGCCATCGTTGTGCCCCACGCGGATCAGGTGTTCAAGCTTGAGCTCATGCCAAATGATGTCAAGTTGAATGGCGTGAGCAGCTACCTGAGCTGGTCGAGGCGGGCCTTGTTGATCTTGAAGACAAAGGGTCTGACATAGTATGTTCTTGGAATGGTTGAAGAGCCGGCTGACAAGGCGAGCCCAGAATGAAAGAAGAGGAGTGTCACCGACTCTATTATTTTGGCCTGGATGTTGAACTCCTTGATTCCAGCCATTGCGATGTCTGTTGAGGCATTGCCAACTGCTTCTGCTGTATGGAGCATGTTTTTCACAAGGTATTCCGGTAAGGGAAACCTGATGCTCATGTCTCAAATTGAAGACAAGATTCATGTTGTTCGTCAAGGTGACAGAAGCGTGCTAGTGTATGTGAATGAGCTTGTGAATGAGCTGCAACACCTTTGGGCAGATCTGGATCAGTGTGATCCCCTTGAGATTCCACATGCAGAGTCCATGGAGCTTGCCAGGAAGTGGGTTGAGCGAAGGCGTGTGGTGCAGTTTCTAAAGGGCCTAGATCAAGCTTTTGAGAGTAGACATGCTGCGATGCTACATCAGCCGACACTTGTGACCCTTGATGAGGCCATTGATGCGATGTCCCAAGAAGAGGTACGCTTGCAGTCGAGAAGGGGAGTTGGAAATGAATCTGCTTACAGGGTGGCTGACCAGCGAGGGGTGTGTCACAATTGTGGTCAACCAGGGCATATCAGCCATTTCTGCACTGGACCTAGGAATGTCAGAGGCCGAGGGTACAGTGGTGGCAGTAGCAGCCGAGGTGCTTGGAATGTGAGTTGTGGTCGGAATGGGAGTGGCGGTTCTTGGAATGCTCCTCATTGGAATGCTCCTGAGGCAAATGTAGTTGCTTCAGCTGCAGGGAAGCAACCTGTAGGAGGACAGGAGACTGCTCCCAGCTATGCCAACTTTGTTGATACAAATGAAGGTAACATTGAACACGCATCAATCGCAGCCCATAAAATAAACTCTGAATGCGTGCTTGACTCTGGAGCATCACAACATGTTGCTGGAGACTTTAATGACTTTACATCTTGATGTAGGGTGGAACCCTAGTTGGCCGATCTTTCACGAAATGGAGGGAATCTCCAAGAATAAGAGGAGCACAAAGGGGAGAACACAAGAGAAACACTCAAGAACAAGTCCAATCACACATCCACTAGACAATCTAACACACAAGATCACAAGGTACATGAACAACAAAGGGAAAGATACAAGGTAGAGTTCATCTCCAAGAGGAGGTCTTGAATCCGTGAAGGATCTTCCCGTTTAGGGGTCTTGAATCCAAGGTGGATCTTCTCCGTAGAGGGGCCGCGGTCTCTCTCGTGGAGTAGATCCGGGATGGATGAGCAAAGCTCTGTCTCTCATATGAGCTAAATCAATGTTGACCCTAAAAGATGGAAGGGAAGGAGTACTTATAGTCTAGGGGTAAGTTGGGGGGATACATGGGGTGAAAACCCTTCAACTACGCGCAGGCAGGGCGGTAGTACCGGTTTTTGCGGTTTAGCGGAAGTTCCGGCCTTGCACCGGCCTTGCATCGATCGATCACAGAAGGTAGACCGGTAGTTGACCGGTAGTACCGGCAGACCGGTAGTTGGACCGGTAGTACCTCTTTCTCTGCGCTGGGAAGATTCCTCTTCTTTCTTCTCTTCCATGATTCTCTCGCGGATGGTGTAGTTGTACACTTGCGCTCGCACTCCTCCTCCTCGTCCATGGTGTTCCGACAATACCTATGTATGCACACGAGTGGAGTGTCAAGTAGTATACCATCCTCGAAGGGGTTAAGTGAACACGTGTAAAGGAGATGATTCACCTTTATGTATGAGAAGTAGAGGTCGCACATGTCACTTGCCAAACAGACTCTTGACATGGTGATGTCCTTAGGATGCTCCGCAGCATCCCCTCCCCCTTGGAAAAGATCCGACCTCGGATCGAAAGCCAAATCACCATGGGAAAGAGGTGGTGTCGCCATGTAGAAGCGGTCGATCACCAAGCACTCATTATCTTGAAGCTCGAAATGGGCACTCTCCAATGTCGCACCAGCTAGTGATTCCTTCAAAAGGAGCAAGGACAACAAACACTTGGAAAAACAAATGTGGTTAGCGTTAGTGCAAAACCAAGCATTCAAGAGGTGATTCACCCAACAAGTGTTGTCATCAAGCATAGCATAGGGTGTGACGAAGGGTTGTGGCATGGCGTGTAAACATATCAATTGAGCACGAGAAAAGATATCATGGGGCCAAGTATGCAATTGGGAGGTAGTGATGCAAATATGTGTGACAAGAGAATAAGCATCTACCTCATGGTCATAGCAAGCATGCATAAAGCGCTCAATGAAAGGTCTATGGTAGGCATAAGAATCATTCAAAACACCAAGGAAAATGAAGTGTCTAAGCACATGAGTCAAGTGCAAGACAATCCAAGCATAATGTGCATAGGGTGTAGTGAAAATCATGTGGCACTCAACACAATAGAAAGAGCAATTGTACATCATGTGTGAGGCAATCAAGTCAAACATGTGACAAGCAAAGGGACATGGCATATGTGAAGGGATGACATTGGTGCAACCAAACATGTGATATGAGCAAGTAGGCAACAAGTTGGATGAAACACACAAGGCATATATATCATGAAGCATGGCAATGTGACAATGACAAGTTGAAGCGAGATCTCTAACATGTGTGCAATCAAGGGGTCCAAGATGACAAAGAAGTCTCATGGTGCAAGCAACACATGTAGTGTGATCCACAATATCCATGCTCATGGTTTTTGGTGTCTCAA
>LR738713.1:69052661-69093197 GCA_902687465.1 Secale cereale
AGAGAAGGATATCACCTTGAAAGTGTGTCCTTGTGCGTCCTTCACAATGCCGAAGCACAAGCAAGTGCGATGTAGAAGCGTCGTGAACAAAGGTGGTTCGCTCTCAAGAGCTCGAATGGTCAACTCACGTGAAGTGGAAGTCGACACGAAGTCCAAGTATCCTACACATGCACACAACAAAACAAAGAATGTATGTGCATGGTAGATAAACACATCATCCATCATGATGGTTCTCTTCTCTTGCACATAACCATTAGAAGCAAAAGTGCATGAATAATATGATGCAACAATGGCTATATTTATGGCACTAGGCATATGGTGCAAAGAGATAAGACAAGAATGCTTCACAAGAAATATGTCAAAATCTCCAAATAAATGCGAGAATGCTATGGGGGCAATCTCATTGGCAAGACTAAAATCATGGTTGAGCTCAATGCATGGACAATCATATCGCATGAGAGAGGCAACATGTGGAGACATATGACAACAAGCAATATCAATCATGTCGTGCAAACTAGTGGAGCGAAGATGCAACACACTAGATGAGTTCATAGAAATCATGTCATGTGAGCAAATAGTAGGTATAAGCAATGCACACGACATATCACAAGCACGAGCACATAGCATGAACAAGGTATCATCATAGGCATTTGGCACAAAGCAAACATGGCAATAACAAGCAATATCTCCACCAAGCTTGCAAATACACATACAAGTATGAGAATCAATCATCATGTGTAATGCGAAGCATGGGTCACAAATGCATGGCAAATGCATATAAATGAGCATATCATGCAAAGTGAACATGGCAAGAGGGGCATAAGAGATATAATGGACAATAACCCATAACCATGTGAGGGCAGTGTAGAAGAGATGCGCGAAGTCTTTGCGCGAAGGGAGCGGTTGGAAAGATAATCCACGGAATCCCAAGTCATCATTGCTCTCTAGAGCTCTTTTCGTCAACTCGTGCTCTTGCGAGGTTGACGAGTACGTGTGGGTACCTACACAAAATACACACAAACCAAAGAAATTGTGCGTGTGGTAAATGTACACATCATCCATCATGATGTGTATGTGCATGTGTGAGTTAGCACAAGATAAGCATCGCTCAAAGAAATGTGATGCATGGTATAAGAACATGTCATCCATCATGAATGAATAGTTATTATGTATAGCACAATGGGGACGCAAATTAGAGCAAGTATGTGGCACAACAATAGCATTTGCATTCATGGGGAGCATATTGTGCACACAAGCATGGGGATCATGCAATGGATGGGATGGATCAAAATCTCCTAAAATGTATGAGGAAACTATGGGGGTCTCCTCATGAGCAATATCGGAAACATAATGTGGAGAAGTGGAACAACATCCAAAACAATGCATGTCCGAAGCTAGGTAATCATGGCATGGCATATGATGGATATGATGCAAAGGAAGCATGTCAATATCATCACAAGACAAACAAATGCCAATAACCATGGGCTTGTCATCTATGCCATAAGTGCAAATTGGGTTTATCTTAATGGCATATGCATAGTTACTACGATGAGATTGCAAATATGACATACGAGTGATCTCATGCATAGCATATGACAAGTCAAGCGGATTATCAAACATGATGTGACCTAAAGAATTATCACAAGAGATCCTATGCAACATGGCATCACAACTAATAGACTCCACATGGCAATCATTATACTCATCATAAATGGGTAATGCATCACATGAGGTAGTCGAACTAGCATGAAGCATGGCAATAGGTGGATCAACATCATGCAAGCAATCAATGTTAACATAGTCCACTAGTGGGACGAGAGCATCACCTTCACCTTTGTTACCATTCTCATTCCACTCATGTGGTGTAGGTGAGGTGGGAAAGAACAAATGGTGGTCATCATCTTCATCTTGATGGAACTATGTGGGGGTGCATAATATTCCACCATGGCCATCGTCTTGTCCATAGGAAGGACGAAGTCGTCGAGGATCGGCGCGTCATCAAATGTGGGACCTAGCACCAAATGAGAAGACGCAATAGAGGTAGAAGTCAAGTCGTTAGCGTTGAAAGTGGCCTCACATGCCGAATCAACCTTCTCACTCTCTCTATGTGGTGGTGATAACCCTCAACCGTAAGGGATCGAGATAGTCTTCGCGGGTAAGAATAACCCAATTTATTGATTCGACACACGGGGAGCCAAAGAGTATTTATAAGCTTTAACAGTTGAGTTGTCAATTCAACCGCACCTGAAATATACTAACTTGCAACAAAAGATAAGTGGTAACAGTGATATGATAGTGATGATAGTAATAGTAAAAGTAAACAGCAAAAGTAAATAGCAGTAGTAAATGGCAGAAGTAGCAACTAGTGACAAGCAAGGTTTAAAATACTGTAGGCTAGGGAGATGGATGGTTGGGCGCTGCATGGATGAGATAGATTCTAACTTGGGGCACGGCACACGGAAAAGTAATGATCATCTAGGCAAATATCAAACAGTAGGCATGTATCCCGTATGTAGTTGTACGTGCTTGCAATAAGAACTTGCACAACATCTTTTGTCCTACCATCCCGCTATGAACGGGGCCAAAAGGAACTAATGGATATTAAGGTGCTCCTGTCAAAGAGCACCGGAACAAAGCAATGAACTCAATGGATACATGTAATCCTCAAACTACGGGCCATCCCCTTTGGTGTCCCAAGCTATCACTTTTGGGATCGCCGGTTCTGAACCGTAACAGGTGCATACAACTCATAGATAGGATCAAGAACACAAATATATTCATGCAAACACATATGGTTCAGATCTGAAATCATGGCACTCGGGCCCTAAGTGTTAAGCATTAAGAATAACAAGTTGTAGCAAAGATGATAAACACCATACTAGATGATAGGCAACATGCCCCCAACAATCTGACGAACTATTACATGATCTAACTCATCCAATCCCTACCATCCCCTTCGCCTACAGCAAGGGAATTACTCACACATGAAGGGAGAAGTCATGGAGAGATGATGGAGTGGTGATGATGATGACGATGGCGACGATCTCCCCTCTCCGGAGGCCAAATCAGCCTCCAGATTAGCCCTCCCGAAGAAGAACAGAGGGTGGCGGCGGCTCCGCGACGAAAAACAGCGAAAGGACTTCCGATCTGGGATTTCTGCGTCGGGAGGAAAAATACGGGCTAAAGTAGGGCACCAGGGGGGTGTGGGGCCCACCCAGGCGCCCCCCGGCGCGGCCCAGGGGGGGCGCGCCCACAGGGCGCCTGGGCACCCCCTGGCCCCCCTCTGGCCCCACTTCTGGCATTTTGTTTCTTCGGGTGCGTGGATTTTTCGTGGATTTTTCTGAGATGCTTAAAAATCCGTTTTCCTGCACACAAATAAACCATACAGGCAGCTCTGCTGAAAACAGCGTCAGTCCGGGTTAGTTTAGTCCAAATCATGCAAGAATGAGGTCAAAACAATATCAAAAGTGTTTGGAAAAGTAGATACATTTGAGACGTATCAACTCCCCCAAGCTTAGCATATTGCTTGTCCTCAAGCAATTCAGTTTAACGAACTGGACGCGACAAAGAAAACTTTGACAAACTCTTTTGCTTCATTAGATGTATATAAGCATTTACTACGAAAAGAGTTCAACAAGTATTAAAACAATACTTATGAGAACAATGCAAGGAGCAATCATTCTTTCAAGTGACCAGTCACAAATAATTAAGAGTAAACCATATATTACCGAAAATCAAGACAAGACCACATTGCACATAGCTTGAGCATATTAAGGTGGTATCTCGCTAGCCTCCATGAGTGAAGCAAAACATAAATGCAGAGACTCCTCCAGAGTTTTAAAGGAGACTAGAACTAAGAATTTCAGAATAAATCATATCACAAGTATGCAGAAGACAATGTAATACTTTGGGACAATGCACATTATACTTAGAATGACAATTATGCTCTCCTAGTTAGTGCTTTGAAGAAAGAAGATGAGACTCTCGAACCGTGGCTTTTATTGGCAAAGTTGAAAACCCGTGATCGGAAACAAAAACTAAACATGTACCAGAGCTCTTGGTTTTAAAAACAGAAGTAAATATGTTTTTGAGAGGTGCATATTTCGTCAACGAATGCTAGCAGATAACTCAATCACTTTTTAAGCTAGACAAGTCTCGAGGAATGGCTCCCGCATGAGGACGATCACATCCTCTTAATCTCCTTTGTTTATCACTGCCAAAGTTTTCTGATTTCTCATGAACAAAGCATGAAGGAGGGTTTGTTTGTTATATTATCTTTTTGAGCCGGGCGCACTCAATGCTAGTTCCTTTTCATATTAGGGGTTCGCACATTATACATGCAATCCAGGGGTGAATGTGACGCCCGAGACCGACGTCCCAGAAGATTCCAGAAGATTCCAGAAGATTCCAGAAGATTCCAGAAGATTCTAGATGTTCCGGGTTGCCCGTGTGTTTCTTTTGTGCTTGTGTTTTTATTTTTGCATTGCATCATGTCATCATGCCATCATGTCATATTTTATTTTGCATCTCAACCTAAATAAATCATGTGGACCTTCGGTCCATTTAAATCGAGGGAAGATGTCTTCTCTTTAAAACATATAAAAGCCTCTCAATACTAGGGAGCTATATTTTAAATATTCCATTTGTTGGAATTCACATAACACACTTGCATAATTTTCCCCATGTTTATTTCACTTCAAGTTTGACTTCTAAATCTTGCCGGTAATTTCTTTCCGTTGTTTCGAGGCTCCTCCAAAAATCTAAACTCCTTTTTTTTGCAAGCTAAATGTTTTAGTTTGCACTTCCTTTGTGTTGGAACTATTTTGTTGGGTTGGTAATATCCCGTAAAGCCTTATAAAAATGTTCCATATTTTATTTTCTGTTCTGGCCTCTTTTCTTATTTTCTTTGCGCTCTCTCTATTTTTATTTCTGTTAAAGAAATAAAAAGAAAAAGAGCCTCCCAGTCAGCCTCCTTCCTTCCAGCCCGACCGAACCCTATAGGCCCAGCCTTCCCTCTCCTCCTTCCCAGGCCTCAAGGCCTCTCTCCTCCCCCTTGGGCCCATTCTCTCCTGGCCCAACCGGCTCCCACCGAACCCTAGCCATCCCTCACACCCAGTCCGGTTCGCTCCTCCCTTCCCTCGCTCGCTCCCAGCCGCCGCCAGATCGAACGAGCTCTGCCCGAAACCCCTTTTCCTCCCGATCCCATCGCCCCCTTTCTCTCGATCCAGCGCCCCTTCGCCTCGTCCCCTGCCTCGATCCCGATCCCTTCCCTCGACCCCGCGCGCGGGCTCCCTCCCCCGCGTCGCCTCAGGCCTCCAGCGCCCGGAGCCTCGCAGCTCCGCCCAGCGGCCAGGAGCCCCGCGCCCCGCCTACAGAAGCGCCGGTCGCCGCAGGTTCCAGCTCCGGCCGCCCCTTCCGTCCACCTGCGCGCCGGCGCCTCCCTTCCCCAACGTCTCGTCCGCGCCCGGCCTCCTCCTCGCCAAGTACCGACGCCGGAGCCATCGGAACCCTCGTGTACCTCTTCGTTACAAGAACCGAGACCGGACCGTCAAGTACATCTACACGATGACTCGCCAAGTACCACGACATGACGGATGAACATCTACAAACGTGTACCACGACGACCGAGTACATCTACCGTCGCCCGAACGACTACCGTCGCCCGAACGTCTACCGTCGCCCCATGTACCTCTACGGCAAGTACCTCGACGACATGTACCACTACGGCTCAAGTTCCTCTCCGATACGTCCAAGTACCACGACACCGACCCGAACATCTACGGCTACGAGCTCCGTGAACGACTACCGTCGCCGTGTACCACTACCGTCGCCGAGACCGCTAGTACATCTACGAACTCGACGCCGGAACGACTACTTCCTCTACTTCCACTACGTCCCTCTACGATCTCGAACCGCCCCGAAACGCACGCTTCGAAGGTATAACCCCGAGACGTGACCCGTGTGATGCATGCTTGCTTGTGTTGTATGAAATGTCTCCCGTGTGTGCTCCGTGCCCGTTCCGACCTTGTCATGTTCCTCGGTTGCCTCGTCACCGACTCGTGGGAACCCGGTAACGGGATCACCCCATCATCTTGTTCAACTCGTTCACTCCACCTTTTGTTTTGCACCGGTCTCTCAACGAGTTACCGGAACCGATATGTTGCCGTGGCATCATTTTCGGAATCGTTGCCGTGGCACCCTTTCTTCCACCACGGTGACAAATGCTTCATATCTTGTTAATGTTAACCTTTTAATAAAATTGCATAAACTTGATCATATCATCCGCATCATGTTAACAACATTAAATGCTTAATTGTTGTTTGCTTATAATTATTTAAACATGCTCATGGGGATTTTCCGGATATGTTGTTGTTATTTCCGGCCTCATTTAAAATGTCTAAATAGTGTAGTTTTATTATGCTTCACCTCTTGCCATGTTAAAACATTTAATCTTGTCTTGTAAATAACGAGAGTCAACTAAATAATTAATATGTGGTGTTTCGTCAATATGCAACTCGTTGCATATTGAGCCCCACTTAACTTGTAGTTTTGTTTGTGCACTTTGCCATGCCTTGCATAATTAAACCGGACATGCATCATACTTGTTTGTGCATCGTATGCCCTGTTTATGATATGTGTGTTTACCGTGTTGTTTTGCTTCTTTCCGGTTGCTTCTCTTGTTAGCTTCGGTTTCGTTCCGGAGTTGTGAGGTTTCTCTCGACTGTTGCTCCGTCTTCTTCGTGGATCCGTTCTTCTCCCTTGTGGAATTCCAGGCAAGATGACCGAACCCGGATACCATTACTATTTTGCCTCTTGCTAGAAGTCTCGTTCTATAGTTTTGCCTCGATGCCCATGTTTTCCTGTCAGCCTCCTACTTGTAACCAACTGCCATGTTTAACCACCCTACCTATGCAAACCGTTGCTTGGCTATACGTAGGCTTCGCTCAGCCCCTCTTATAGCATTGTTAGTTGCAGGTGAAGATTGAAGATGCTTGCTTCATGTTGAAGTTTGGTTGGGTTATATCACACTATATAAATGCTAAAAAAATGAAATCATCTATATATTGGCAAGGGTGGAAGGCTAAGCCTTTTGCTTGGTGTTTTGTTCCACTCATGCCGTTAGGAACCGTATAAACCGGTGTTATGTTCCTTGATTATGCGTTCCTAACACGGTTGGGGTGTATGGGACCCCCTTGATAAACCGCTAAGTGCTAAGTCTTTTCCAGCAAGTCCCAACATTGGTACTATTTGCCTAATAACTAATAAAAACTTGCATGTGGACTAGCTATCCCTTTTATTTTAATTCAACCCCCCGGGCCAGTGCTCCTCATGAGTGTTGGTCCGAAACGAGCGGACTGCGGGGCCACCTCAAGGAAACTTGAGGTTTGGTAAAAACCCGTAGGATGTCTCATCCGGTCGTGTCCTGAGACCTAGATACGCGCGGCTACTATCAGTGTGTCGACACGCCGGGAGGATTTGCTGGATTAGCCTTACCTTAGTTCGGTTTAACTTGAGCACGGGATTCCGAGGATACTCGGGTCTTCCCACCTATGGAGTTGCGACTTCGCGGATCGTGGGCTTGTGATGGGCCAAGTTGGAACACCCCTGCAGGGTTTGAACTTTCGAAAGCCGTGCCCGCGGTTATGTGGCAGATGGGAACTTGTTAATTCCGGTTGTAGATAACTTGACACAATGTTTCAATACACTACCAGCGTGTGTACCGTGACTGTCAATTTCCGAATAGGGATTCGGGAGTTGAACACGGTGGGGTTATGTTTGACCGGCTTTAGCTAGGATCACTTCGTGATCATCTTTCGACCGATGCACATCTCTTCTCGCTCTCTTTTACGTAAGTTAGTGCTAGTTGCTGCTGCAGACTCTTGTTTGTTCCTTCACCTCATATTTCTTTCTTCAGCCTTATCCTCACCCAAAGGCTTAAATAGTCTTGTTACCCGGGAACGGGATTGCTGAGTCCTCTGTGGCTCACAGTTACTTCACCAGACCAGATGCAGGTTCAGCCGAGTTTGATGCAGGAGCTGGTTCAAGTACTTCATCAGGAGCTCGATGAAGAGTTTGGCTGTTTGCTTGTGTTTTCGACGATCAGTAGTGGTTTCTACTAGGATTCGATCCTGACCTGTGGCTTTATGTTGTTTTGGTATCTTTCTTTTGGATCTTACCCGTAGTCGGGTTGTGATGTTTTGTATGATGATTGCTTATGTAATGTGTTGTGTGAAGTGGCGAGTGTAAGCCAACTATCTCCTTTTGCTTTTAATCCCTCTTTTACATGAGTTGTGCAAAGATACCAAACTTGAGATCATTCTAGGATGGGCTTATACCTTTAAGTCGTGCCTCGACACGTAGGAGATATAGTCCCATCCTGGGCATTACAAGTTGGTATCAGAGCCTTCTCCGACCTAGAAGCCCCCACTGATTGATCGAATCGTTGACGGTTGAGTCTAGGCACACACTGAAAACTTTTTGAGTCCTATATTATATCGGAGAGTAGGATTTCTTTGCTTCTCATCCCCTTTCTCTCTGGTGAGGACTCCTGACGATTACTCTTTTCTCTTCTACTTTCAAAAATTGCACCAATTTTTTTTTAGGATCCCGCGAGTATTCTGGGATTGTTTCGATGTTCTTGTGACAAGGATATTGTTCTCGATGCCTCCTGTTCCCGAGGAGTTGAGCTTCGGGGTATCATTGTAACAAGCATATCGCAGCAGTACTAAATACTTAAGACGACCGACATCGAAAATCTCTCCTATACGGCCAGTGGCAAGATAACCCCGACATCACCCAGTACTGGGGAGGTAGTTCGAGAGTATTGCCATAGCTTGTTATAGTGGATGCGTTTTCGAAGGTCCGAGGTAAACAGTTTCCGAGAAAGACTGGTTATGTGTTGAAGGATGGATACACCTGGATGTAGGTTTAGAGTTGATTGCGCGGTGCTTCCCGTGTATCCCCAACACCTGATTGCATAACTGGAATCTTTCGGAAATCTATAGGTGGGTTCATCTAGTAGTTCTAGGCATTCTTCCAACGGATGCACGATATGAAGTTTGGGGTTCTACATTGAGTGAAGTGGTTTTATGGACTTGTTCTGATCGGGAGTTGCATCTTAAAGGGTCCTTGGCTATGCTGATCCGGGGATTGCAAAACCCTTTTGTAACATGTTCCATGAGCTTTCAGCACGAAGATGTCGAACGGAGCTTCTATCTTGTATTTGTTCTATCTGATCCTTGTTCCTTTTATTTACTTTTTGTTCTCTAAGTGGCTTCTCGACAAGTGATGTACCTGCAGAATTCATTCGTTCAATTCTCTGTTCGGATAGATGTGTTGCAGCATAATCTTCTTCATAAAAATATCTACCCTTTGTTTTTGTTTCAATTCTGGTATTCGAGTTGCTTCGATGTCAAATGTTGATTCCATACCTTTCCTAATCGGTATTCTCATATTTCTATGGGAGTGCTAGTCCTTCTTGATCATCAAGATGGTCATGTTAAATTCTTTTCCAACCGGTGTGCCTTCTCTTCAAGTTATTCCATACGGACGTCGTTGTGAAATCTGACGATTTGTCTGTTTCATTCATCCCAAGTTGTCTTTGTTTTCCCCACCCTCCCACCCTTCTTCTTCTCAGAGCAAGAATTCTCAAATGAAGTATCCATTTTATTCATGTGATATTTCTTCATTCTTCCTTCAATGTTCTTATCCGGTGAATTATCGTGAAGATGATCAACAGCTTCAAGTTCATCATTCTTTTGTTCTCATATTCTTCTTCGGTGGATGTAATTCAAGATTTCAGTGTTGATCTTATCCTTTTCCTCATTTCACAATGCTTTCTTATTCCGGTGCACCAATTAATCATTCTCCTCTTGTTATTCTTATCCGGAGTGCTGAAGATTCATAATTCCATTCTTAATCCGTTCAAGCCATTTTGAGGATTGTCATCCTATTCAAGCCATTTAATTTAACCGGTGCAATATCTCTTCAGCAATCTTTTCCAACGGTGATTTCTTTTGAGTGGGCCCTAACCCACAGGTCTTTTCCCAGGATCTTACCTGACTCTTCTTTTCCGGAGTTATTCTGAAATTCTTTTCAAAGTGTGACGTAAGTATGAATCCCATCAGTCACATGCCTTCTCCAAGATCGCTTTCAAATTCTTTTTCATCATTGGTTCAATCTTCCAATTCTTCATTCCGGAGTGCTCAACAATTCTTCATGGCATTCTCGTCTTCATTCTCAGCAGTTGAAGACTGGACAAGTGTTTCTCTTAAATATTGACCCGTCTTCTTGAAGATTCGTGGTTCTAGCTTCATGCCATCCTCATAATTGTTTTCGATTGTGGGAATTGTTTTCATGCCCTTTCAGAGCATTTCATGAATTCTTTTCCTTGTGATCCTCCGAAGGCCATCATTTCAGAAGATTTCTTCGTTCTCAGTTTTCAACTTCGTCCTCCAATTATTCTTCATTGATGTCTCTTCGTTCGTCTCCCTATTTTCATGGTGGTTCTTTCAAGTTACTCTTCCGTTGTTATCATTTTAATTCATTTGTTCTTTTCTCAATCCTACCGGTGGTTCGTTGAATCCGAGCTTGTGCTAGATCTCTCTTTAATTCTTTGCAACGGGAATAAGTAGTATGCCAAATCCTTTGGTTGTCATCAATTTAAATTGGTGAAGGATATGCATGACATAATTCTTATTCTTATTCCTTCAAGGTGATTTAATTCTTTTGTCTGGAGCTTGTTCATCTTATCATATCTTTGGTTCTAAGTTCTTCATCTTGTTTTCCGGAGCTCCAAGTTATTTCTATTATATCATTTCAAAGCTCAATCTATTCATCGCAGTCCTTGAATCTTATTCTTTTCATCTTTCACTTCTCGTGTTTCATTACCGGAGCTCTCATGGTGGTTCATCATGTTTTAATTCATCCTCGAAGTCTTCATCAAGATTCTTGTTGGAGCTCAAGCTTTTTCATCATGCATTCAAATTGCAATTCTTTCTACCTTATCCTTTCAGATGGTGTTATGTCATTCTTGATAATTTTCCTTCATGTTTCATGATTCACAAGTTGTCAGGAATGAGATATTTAAAACCATCATTTTCTTTGTTCAAGAGATCTTTTCAACCCTTCAATTTATTCGTTGGAGTTATCATGGGTTGTATTTCACCTAAAGCTTTTCCCTAAGGATTTTGCTAATTATGGTGCTTATAAATGACCCAAGTTCTTCATTTATCATTCCGGTGAATAAGTTTTTCGTCTCCTTGTTGATCTCAATCCATTCAATTGTTTCCGTTAGTGGCTGGTTGTCACCTCTTAATTTTGAGTTGCTTTCCTAAAGCCCACAACGAGCTTATTCTTTTCGTTGTTGATTTTTCCAACAACTCTATTCAACCTTCTTCGTAAGGATGCTCTTTCAAATTCAATTTGGTGGGAGAAGTTGTCATATTTCTTCGCCATTCATTTCTTTCGTTGATCTATATTCTATTCTTTCATTCCGGAGGCTTTGTAATGTTGCTCTCTCCAAACCATCATCTCGTTTTTATCGAGATCATGTTTTTTCCCTTGCTTATCATTTAACCGGAGTGTTGTATTCTTCATTCTAGTTCCGTCATCTTATCTAGCCTTTTCTCTCTCTTCAACCGGAGTGCTGTCTGAATCTTTCTTACCCCTTGTGCCATTCTTTCAATTGTTTCGGAGGCTGTATGCTGTTGTTTTCATCAACTATCATCCTTCTTCTCAAGTTGTTGTTCATTTCCTTCCATTTTCAGACGGAGTGCTGTCCAAATTCTGTCATTCTTATTCCTTGGCTATACCATTGCGGTTTCTTATTCTTTTGGTCCGTGAGCTCTTGTTTCATGTCTTTCAACCTTCAAGGTTCTATTTGTGTTCCTTGTTCCTCCTGCTTACCGGAGTGCTATTAACTTCGTTCATCTCCGTTGCATTCTTTCTTTCAACTTGTTTAACCTCTCAAGGTTCCTGGTTTCACTCGTCTGTCAAAGAAGCAACTTTGTTTTACCTCTTCCTCTTCCGTTTTTACCCGGCGATATCTCTAGGATCTCGGGTCGAGATCCTCTGTTAGTGTGGGAGAGTTGTGACGCCCGAGACCGACGTCCCAGAAGATTCCAGAAGATTCCAGAAGATTCCAGATGTTCCGGGTTGCCCGTGTGTTTCTTTTGTGCTTGTGTTTTTATTTTTGCATTGCATCATGTCATCATGCCATCATGTCATATTTTATTTTGCATCTCAACCTAAATAAATCGTGTGGACCTTCGGTCCATTTAAATCGAGGGAAGATGTCTTCTCTTTAAAACATATAAAAGCCTCTCAATACTAGGGAGCTATATTTTAAATATTCCATTTGTTGGAATTCACATAACACACTTGCATAATTTTCCCCATGTTTATTTCACTTCAAGTTTGACTTCTAAATCTTGCCGGTAATTTCTTTCCGTTGTTTCGAGGCTCCTCCAAAAATCTAAACTCCTTTTTTTTGCAAGCTAAATGTTTTAGTTTGCACTTCCTTTGTGTTGGAACTATTTTGTTGGGTTGGTAATATCCCGTAAAGCCTTATAAAAATGTTCCATATTTTATTTTCTGTTCTGGCCTCTTTTCTTATTTTCTTTGCGCTCTCTCTATTTTTATTTCTGTTAAAGAAATAAAAAGAAAAAGAGCCTCCCAGTCAGCCTCCTTCCTTCCAGCCCGACCGAACCCTATAGGCCCAGCCTTCCCTCTCCTCCTTCCCAGGCCTCAAGGCCTCTCTCCTCCCCCTTGGGCCCATTCTCTCCTGGCCCAACCGGCTCCCACCGAACCCTAGCCATCCCTCGCACCCAGTCCGGTTCGCTCCTCCCTTCCCTCGCTCGCTCCCAGCCGCCGCCAGATCGAACGAGCTCTGCCCGAAACCCCTTTTCCTCCCGATCCCATCGCCCCCTTTCTCTCGATCCAGCGCCCCTTCGCCTCGTCCCCTGCCTCGATCCCGATCCCTTCCCTCGACCCCGCGCGCGGGCTCCCTCCCCCGCGTCGCCTCAGGCCTCCAGCGCCCGGAGCCTCGCAGCTCCGCCCAGCGGCCAGGAGCCCCGCGCCCCGCCTACAGAAGCGCCGGTCGCCGCAGGTTCCAGCTCCGGCCGCCCCTTCTGTCCACCTGCGCGCCGGCGCCTCCCTTCCCCAACGTCTCGTCCGCGCCCGGCCTCCTCCTCGCCAAGTACCGACGCCGGAGCCATCGGAACCCTCGTGTACCTCTTCGTTACAAGAACCGAGACCGGACCGTCAAGTACATCTACACGATGACTCGCCAAGTACCACGACATGACGGATGAACATCTACAAACGTGTACCACGACGACCGAGTACATCTACCGTCGCCCGAACGACTACCGTCGCCCGAACGTCTACCGTCGCCCCATGTACCTCTACGGCAAGTACCTCGACGACATGTACCACTACGGCTCAAGTTCCTCTCCGATACGTCCAAGTACCACGACACCGACCCGAACATCTACGGCTACGAGCTCCGTGAACGACTACCGTCGCCGTGTACCACTACCGTCGCCGAGACCGCTAGTACATCTACGAACTCGACGCCGGAACGACTACTTCCTCTACTTCCACTACGTCCCTCTACGATCTCGAACCGCCCCGAAACGCACGCTTCGAAGGTATAACCCCGAGACGTGACCCGTGTGATGCATGCTTGCTTGTGTTGTATGAAATGTCTCCCGTGTGTGCTCCGTGCCCGTTCCGACCTTGTCATGTTCCTCGGTTGCCTCGTCACCGACTCGTGGGAACCCGGTAACGGGATCACCCCATCATCTTGTTCAACTCGTTCACTCCACCTTTTGTTTTGCACCGGTCTCTCAACGAGTTACCGGAACCGATATGTTGCCGTGGCATCATTTTCGGAATCGTTGCCGTGGCACCCTTTCTTCCACCACGGTGACAAATGCTTCATATCTTGTTAATGTTAACCTTTTAATAAAATTGCATAAACTTGATCATATCATCCGCATCATGTTAACAACATTAAATGCTTAATTGTTGTTTGCTTATAATTATTTAAACATGCTCATGGGGATTTTCCGGATATGTTGTTGTTATTTTCGGCCTCATTTAAAATGTCTAAATAGTGTAGTTTTATTATGCTTCACCTCTTGCCATGTTAAAACATTTAATCTTGTCTTGTAAATAACGAGAGTCAACTAAATAATTAATATGTGGTGTTTCGTCAATATGCAACTCGTTGCATATTGAGCCCCACTTAACTTGTAGTTTTGTTTGTGCACTTTGCCATGCCTTGCATAATTAAACCGGACATGCATCATACTTGTTTGTGCATCGTATGCCCTGTTTATGATATGTGTGTTTACCGTGTTGTTTTGCTTCTTTCCGGTTGCTTCTCTTGTTAGCTTCGGTTTCGTTCCGGAGTTGTGAGGTTTCTCTCGACTGTTGCTCCGTCTTCTTCGTGGATCCGTTCTTCTCCCTTGTGGAATTCCAGGCAAGATGACCGAACCCGGATACCATTACTATTTTGCCTCTTGCTAGAAGTCTCGTTCTATAGTTTTGCCTCGATGCCCATGTTTTCCTGTCAGCCTCCTACTTGTAACCAACTGCCATGTTTAACCACCCTACCTATGCAAACCGTTGCTTGGCTATACGTAGGCTTCGCTCAGCCCCTCTTATAGCATTGTTAGTTGCAGGTGAAGATTGAAGATGCTTGCTTCATGTTGAAGTTTGGTTGGGTTATATCACACTATATAAATGCTAAAAAAATGAAATCATCTATATATTGGCAAGGGTGGAAGGCTAAGCCTTTTGCTTGGTGTTTTGTTCCACTCATGCCGTTAGGAACCGTATAAACCGGTGTTATGTTCCTTGATTATGCGTTCCTAACACGGTTGGGGTGTATGGGACCCCCTTGATAAACCGCTAAGTGCTAAGTCTTTTCCAGCAAGTCCCAACATTGGTACTATTTGCATAATAACTAATAAAAACTTGCATGTGGACTAGCTATCCCTTTTATTTTAATTCAACCCCCCGGGCCAGTGCTCCTCATGAGTGTTGGCCCGAAACGAGCGGACTGCGGGGCCACCTCAAGGAAACTTGAGGTTTGGTAAAAACCCGTAGGATGTCTCATCCGGTCGTGTCCTGAGACCTAGATACGCGCGGCTACTATCAGGGTGTCGACACGCCGGGAGGATTTGCTGGATTAGCCTTACCTTAGTTCGGTTTAACTTGAGCACGGGATTCCGAGGATACTCGGGTCTTCCCACCTATGGAGTTGCGACTTCGCGGATCGTGGGCTTGTGATGGGCCAAGTTGGAACACCCCTGCAGGGTTTGAACTTTCGAAAGCCGTGCCCGCGGTTATGTGGCAGATGGGAACTTGTTAATTCCGGTTGTAGATAACTTGACACAATGTTTCAATACACTACCAGCGTGTGTACCGTGACTGTCAATTTTCGAATAGGGATTCGGGAGTTGAACACGGTGGGGTTATGTTTGACCGGCTTTAGCTAGGATCACTTCGTGATCATCTTTCGACCGATGCACATCTCTTCTCGCTCTCTTTTACGTAAGTTAGTGCTAGTTGCTGCTGCAGACTCTTGTTTGTTCCTTCACCTCATATTTCTTTCTTCAGCCTTATCCTCACCCAAAGGCTTAAATAGTCTTGTTACCCGGGAACGGGATTGCTGAGTCCTCTGTGGCTCACAGTTACTTCACCACACCAGATGCAGGTTCAGCCGAGTTTGATGCAGGAGCTGGTTCAAGTACTTCATCGGGAGCTCGATGAAGAGTTTGGCTGTTTGCTTGTGTTTTCGACGATCAGTAGTGGTTTCTACTAGGATTCGATCCTGACCTGTGGCTTTATGTTGTTTTGGTATCTTTCTTTTGGATCTTACCCGTAGTCGGGTTGTGATGTTTTGTATGATGATTGCTTATGTAATGTATTGTGTGAAGTGGCGAGTGTAAGCCAACTATCTCCTTTTGCTTTTAATCCCTCTTTTACATGAGTTGTGCAAAGATACCAAACTTGAGATCATTCTAGGATGGGCTTATACCTTTAAGTCGTGCCTCGACACGTAGGAGGTATAGTCCCATCCTGGGCATTACAGTGAAACTTGTCCAACTTAAAAGAGCTCATGAATTAACTGCTACTTCCTCATGAGCTAAAACATAGGCACAAAAAGAGAAATGCTTTTGATTAATTTCGATATGGTACATGAAAGTCTTCGTTAGGAATGGCAGGTAAATACCATGTATAGGAAGGTATAGTGGACTCATATGGCATAACAGGTTTAGAGGTTTTGGATGCACAAGCAGTCATTCCGCTTAGTTCGGGTGGAGGTTTAGCAAAAGACTGGGAAGCGACCAACTAGAGACCAATAACGGTCATAATCATGCAGAGCGACAAAGCAACATTGAATCGGGCATGAAAGTGATATAACTATTCTAAAACTCAAAGATCATCAAGGCAAAGTAGACTTTTTAGTCTTAAACATGTGTAAGCATGTGCCAAGTCAATCCAAAAATTCTCTAAAGGGAAATACCACCTTAGTATGCCAGACTATGAACAGTGCGATGCATGTAGATCATTTCAATAACACATTATGTACTCTAGTTATTCAGGACTAGCCACAAGGAAAGCATGAACCACTGAAAAAGCATTGTGAACATAGCACTATGTCGCTACAAGCTGGTCTCTAGATCATAAGTACAGGCATATGTACAAAAGTAGAAACAGAAAGAGTTCATACCGGTCTTCCTTGTTGCTTCCTTTCAGTCGATTTTCGTCATTACTGCTTGTCACTTGCACGATCGAACGTAGAAAATATAATCAAATGCCATCACGGACTCGAGCTGATCTCTGAAAACAAAGCAAACTAAAGAGAGAAAGGAAATCTTTTTGAGTTTTTTAAAAACTTGAACAAAAAGCAAAAGAAAGAGAAAATCTTTTTGTTGTTTTTGCAAATAGAGGAATAAAGAAGAACGGGTAAAAACTTCGAAAAGATCAAAGTGAATAAAACGGATAATACAATGGAAAAGTGAGAAGGGCACGTACTCCCCCAAGCTTAGGCTTTTGGCCTAAGTTGGTAGCAGCTACTGCCCCTAGGAGCCTCCTGCTCCAGGGGTATGGTGGTGAGACCAAGGGTCGTAGAAGGATGATGGCGCGTACACCGAACTCCTCGGAGTCTCCCACGAGGAAGGTTCCGAATGCCAAACAGAGGAAGACCCTTCACCAAACTCGGTGGCGGTCTCTTCCTGAAAATGTGGTATCTCACCGTGCCTCTCCTCGTTGGGCACAACCCCCCCCCCATGGGGCTATGGAACTGATGCTGGACCATGAACTCATCGAACTGGACAACATCAAAGGACCATCCGTTCCTGCGAGAAAAATAAAACAAAAGAGGTGCAGGTAGACGGATCTCGCGTTCCGTGGTAGTTCCGAAACGCAAGATATAAACAAGGTTATCAAGCTCAGAACCCATGGTAACAAACTTATGCCTTTTCATAGCAGCAAGATCAAAGCTTAAATAAGTAAAAGGAGTATCATCAGGGTGTGGGGTGCCTCCAAGATGCTCTAAGATAAGTGTGGCATAAATGCCACCATATAAGTCCCCCTTGTTACCGCTCATAGCAAGGCGTCGAGCAATTAAGGTACCCAGATTATAATCAGACCTCCCCGAGAGGGCTGCTGCCAGGATAGCAATATCCGGAGCAGAAATGTTGCTCGTGTTGTCACGAGCTAACACCCCTCTAGCAATATAATATGCAAAATACCTGAGGTGAGGAAACAAGATGCTGGAGATCTTCGACCGATGAATATCCCTCGTACCCATGCTGCAGAGAGAGTTGATGACGGTTTTTAGCTCGGAGGGCTGCGTGGCCATCCTTGCCGTCCTCCCAACGTTCGGCACACCTATTACTTCACAAAAATTTCCCAGAGTCATGGTGATAAGATCATTATAAATTTTAAACTCAATAGCACCTGAATCAGGATTATATCTAAAACTGTTAATGAAACCGGAGGTGAGTTTCTGATACTGAGTAACACGGCTCGTGACGAGTCGTGTCAAACCTGCATTAGCACAAAGATTATAAAACTCATCCTTGATTCCCGCGGCTTCCATGAATTCATCACATGGAAATGTCATCGCACGTGCTGGACTTGTGTCTTCCAACAACTCCAGGGGCACATGATCTTAATTATAGCTCACCCTAGCAGTCGATGGTGAAGCTGCGGCTCTAGTGACTCGATCGGAGTGTGCAGGCCTCCTCTTCTCAAGCCATCCTTTTGCCCTTCCTAACAAACTCATTTCTGAAAATTTTTACAATTTACAAAAACGAGTATTAAAACAAAGTGAGCTAAGGCAAACTACTCAACTCACTTGCCCAAGGCACAAACTTGCATCAAAACTTGGAAAACAACTTTCTACACATGCATGCAAGCTCATCTCTACAGCACCAAGAACTACTAAATACTCACGAATGAGGCCACCAATCAAAAATCTAATTGGAGGGGTGGAGGAGTCACATACCAGGGAGTATTTGCTCAAAATTTCAGCTCAAATGATGGGCTGTAGAGAGAGATCGAAGAATCGCCCCCAAGAACAGCAAGAACAGCAAGAACAAGACCAGAACTCGGGTTTCTGGAAAAGAGAGAGAGAGGGGAAGAAGAAGTACCTGGAGGGGGGTCCTGTGGGCCCCAGGCGCCCTGTGGGCGCGGCCAGGGTCTGGGCCGCGCCAGCTGGCCGCCTGGGCCACTGGTGGCCCCCCTGGCTGGCCCCAGGACTTTCCGGGTCTCTCCCGTTGTGGAAATTTTTAATATAATTTTTCTGAAAACTTCACTGTTGAAAATTTTTCGAAGTTCAAAAAGCTGCGAAACTCTCTGAAAACTTGAAGCAGTTAGTAGTATTGTGAAGCTTCAAAAACATAGATACTTGGTACAGCAAGTATGACAACACTAAAAACAAATAAAAACATAGAAAGCTCAACTTTTTATCCATATAAAACACGTTCACTAGTAAGGTTGATCAAGTCTTACCAACAAACAAGCGGTATATAGAACAAAAAGTCTCACCTCCTACGAAGTAATCATTGAACTTTTACCTTGATGGACATTGTCCCTACCATGATAGTTTTGTATTTGTGAGGCACATGTAGTGGACAGTCCCATTCTCCAATTTTCACGGTCTCGATATTCTCTATAGAGTTGAGGGCATGCCTCCTGTCGGTCTTCTTCGGAAAATATACCGTGTGTTCTTTATCATTCACATGAAAGGTAACCTTCCCTTTATTGCAATCAACGACAGCACCTGCGGTGTTAAGAAAAGGTCTACCAAGAATAATGGACATGCTCCCATCCTCGGGCATGTCAAGCACAACAAAATCAGTAAGAATTAAACAATTAGCAACTTCAACTGGAACATCCTCACAAATACGTATCGGAACAGTGGTTGACTTGTCAGCCATCTGAAGGGAGATATCTGTAGGAATTAGTTTCTCTAAACAGAGCCTCTCGTAAAGAGAGAGAGGCATAACACTCACTCCCGCTCCAAGATCACATAAAGCAGTTTTGACATAATTATTCTTTATGGAGCAAGGGATGGTGGGTATACCTGGATCACCGAGCTTCTCAGGAATCTTTCCACTGAAAGAATAGTTAGCAAGCATAGTAGATATTGCATCATTAGGAACTTTTCTTTTGTTAGTGACAATATCTTTCATATATTTTGAATAAGGAAGTAACTTAATAGCATCAGTCAAAGGGATTTGAAGAAAAAGAGGTTTAATCCATTCACAAAACTTATTGTAATGCTCTTCTTCTTTAGATTTGATGGACTTACCTGGAAAGGGCATGGGTTTCTGTACCCATGGTTCTTTCTCCTTCCCATGTTTTCTTGCGATGAAGTCTTCTTTAGTGTACCTCTTACGTTTGTCAGGTGCTTCTTCTTCTCGAACTTCAGGCGGATCATTCTTCTCATTATCATTACCTTCAGGTTCAGCACCGTCTTCAGTCTCAGCATCGGAGATAGATACACTGTTGGGATGAATAGCTGGCTCTTCATCCGCAATAGGGTCGTTAGAATTGTCAGTTTCCTTATGTTTCTTCTTCTTATTTGGAGAGACAACAATTTCTTCTTCCTGCATTTGAGAATCTTGCTCGATTCTCTTCGGATGTCCCTCTGGATAGAGAGGATCTTGAGTACTAGTTCCTCCTCGGGTCTTAATCCCAAAAGCCTGCAATTTATCTTGTTTGGCATTGTTAGCAAGTAAATCTCTTTGCACATTAGAAATTTGATCGAGCTGAGTTTGAACCATATGAAAATGCTTCACAAGACATTGAACATCATTAACTGTTCTATCTAAAACACCAAGCAACTTTTTGATAGCAAGGGAATTATCATGCAACTGACTTTCTATCCTCTCATTAAAATGATTCTGTTTCATAATAAAATTATCAAACTCACCTAAACATTGATCAGGAGGCTTACCATGAGGAATGTCACTTGCGTTGAAATCTAAAAGAGAGTGTACCTCTACCATAGGAGGGTGAGTAGTAGGCTCACACAGCTTCTCAATAGGGGGTAGATTCTTCACGTCTTCAGCTTTAATACCTTTCTCTTTAATAGACTTCTTTGCTTCTCGCATATCCTCGGGGCTTAGAACAAACATGCCCCTCTTCTTTGTTGGTGGAGGTGGTTCACGGACGGACCAATCTTCATGGTTTTTGGCAATCCTGCCCATTAAATCTTCCGCGTCGTCCGGTGTTCTTTTCCTGAAAACACAACCAGCACAACTGTCCAGATAGGACCTAGATTCATCAGTTAGACCAGCATAGAATATATCAATTAATTCATTCTTAGGGATTTCATGTCCTGGTCTAGCCCGAATCAAACCGCAGTACCTCCCCCAAGCTTTAGGGAGGGACTCATCATGCAACTGTTTAAAGTTGTAAATTCTTTGTAAAGCAGCATGTTGCATATGAGCAGGAAAGTACTTATCAACAAAAGAGTGAGCTAAGTCCTGAGGACTCTTAATAGAACCGCATGGAAGTGAATCATACCATGCTTTAGCGCCCTCCTTCAAGGAGAAAGGAAGAAGCTTGGTCACATAAAAGTAGCGTATCTTCTCATATGTGGTAAACAGGCTACCTAGCTCACCAAGTTTAGTTAGGTGTGCAATAGCATCATCATTTTCTCTGCCATAAAAGGGGTCAGCTTCAACCATAGGTATAAGTGAAAGATCAACAGAGAAATCAAAATCAGGATCATCAATGCATATAGGAGATGTAGCAAACTCAGGATTAGGAACGATTTTGTTTCTCAAAGAGTGTTTTTCAAATATTTTCTTAATAGTTTCAGGGTCAGACTTTGTCAGTAATATTTTCTTAATAGTGTTTTTCAAAGAGTGTTTCGCAAACTTTGTCAGTTCCCTGCATAAATCTTCATCAATTATATAGTAATCATCATCAAGGAGCCTCTCCTGGAGTTTACTCAAATCAGGATAATCATAAGTTTCACCAATAGGGTAGCGAGTAACAGGAAGTTCAATTCCATATTTTTCAGCAGCAGCAGTAATTTTTTTCTCAAGAGCATAACCAAGCGAACTAATATCATCATCAAAAGTAGTAGAAGCATCATCAAGAGTATCAGACATAGTAACAGATTCAGTAGGAGCATCATGTGGTGGTGGTGAGGCAAACTTACTCATAATAGAAGGTGAATCGAGAGTAGCACTAGTGCTCAGAGCAGTACCTCTTCTTGTAGTGGATAGTAAGATCGGAACCTTGGGGTCACCTTTCTTACCCATAGTGAATAAAGTGCAGCAGGTAGGATGCCTCAAGTAGACTTGTAAATATTGCTATGCTCCCCGGCAACGGCGCCATAAAATGATACTTGATAACCCTCAACCGTAAGGGATCGAGATAGTCTTCGCGGGTAAGAATAACCCAATTTATTGATTCGACACACGGGGAGCCAAAGAGTATTTATAAGCTTTAACAGTTGAGTTGTCAATTCAACCGCACCTGAAATATACTAACTTGCAACAAAAGATAAGTGGTAACAGTGATATGATAGTGATGATAGTAATAGTAAAAGTAAACAGCAAAAGTAAATAGCGGTAGTAAATGGCAGAAGTAGCAACTAGTGACAAGCAAGGTTTAAAATACTGTAGGCTAGGGAGATGGATGGTTGGGCGCTGCATGGATGAGATAGATTCTAACTTGGGGCACGGCACACGGAAAAGTAATAATCATCTAGGCAAATATCAAACAGTAGGCATGTATCCCGTATGTAGTTGTACGTGCTTGCAATAAGAACTTGCACAACATCTTTTGTCCTACCATCCCGCTACGAACGAGGCCAAAAGGAACTAATGGATATTAAGGTGCTCCTGCCAAAGAGCACCGGAACAAAGCAATGAACTCAATGGATACATGTAATCCTCAAACTACGGGCCATCCCCTTTGGTGTCCCAAGCTGTCACTTTTGGGATCGCCGGTTCCGAACCGTAACAGGTGCATACAACTCATAGATAGGATCAAGAACACAAATATATTCACGCAAACACATATGGTTCAGATCTGAAATCATGGCACTCGGGCCCTAAGTGTCAAGCATTAAGAATAACAAGTTGTAGCAAAGATGATAAACACCATACTAGATGATAGGCAACATGCCCCCAACAATCTGACGAACTATTACATGATCTAACTCATCCAATCCCTACCATCCCCTTCGCCTACAACAAGGGAATTACTCACACATGAAGGGAGAAGTCATGGAGGGATGATGGAGTGGTGATGATGATGACGATGGCGACGATCTCCCCTCTCCAGAGGCCAAATCAGCCTCTAGATTAGCCCTCCCGAAGAAGAACATAGGGTGGCGGCGGCTCCGCGACGAAAAACAGCGAAAGGACTTCCGATCTGGGATTTCTGCGTCGGGAGGAAAAATACGGGCTAAAGTAGGGCACCAGGGGGTGTGGGGCCCACCCAGGTGCCCCCCCGGCGCGGCCCAGGGGGGCGCCCACAGGGCGCCTGGGCACCCCCTGGCCCCCCTCTGGCCCCACTTCTGGCATTTTGTTTCTTCGGGTGCGTGGATTTTTCTGAGATGCTTAAAAATCCTTTTTCCTGCACACAAATAAACCATACAAGCAGCTCTGCTGAAAACAGCGTCAGTCCGGGTTAGTTTAGTCCAAATCATGCAAGAATGAGGTCAAAACAATATCAAAAGTGTTTGGAAAAGTAGATACGTTTGAGACGTATCAGGTGGCTCACTCACTCCCTCAAGGTAGGTGCACTCAGTGTCGCATATGGTGGAGTCACTCATCTCACTCAAGTGGTGGGGGTTGTGGCTCTCCTTACATGGGAATTGGGGCAGCTCATCATATATGGGGCTAGTGGTGAACTCGCTCTCACTCTCAATATAGTGGCACAAGTCACTCAAGTCATCATATGTCGCCGTGGTCGAAGGGAAAATCCCATGCTCAACCATCTCGTAATCGTCGCCGTGGATGAAGGCCGAAGATGGCACATCATCACTCTCGCCTCCAAAGATGGAAGCATCATCCTCGCTCGCCACAAAGTCGTTCGCCTCCAAAGCTTGGTCCTCGAATGGCTCCGTAGTCGTAGTCGTCGCCGCACCGTCTTGAAAAAGAGTCGAAGTAGACTCGGCATCATCAATGCCACAAAGAGGGATGGCAGTGGAGTCGAACTTGGGAGCGTCATCTTGGAGCTCCATTAGCTTGGACATCATGGTGGTACTAGCCTCATGCTCGCCGACTTGGATCTTGGTCTTCGAGAAGTGTGCTTGTGGTGGAGAAGCCTTGGCCTTCGTGAGTTCTTGTTTCGCCTTGAGAGCACCAAAGTAGTTGTCGTCGAGGGACTTGTAGTTCTCGAGGAAGATAGTCTCGTAGATGTCGTTGTGCAATCCCATCATGAAGTGGAGATTCATCAAAATGGGGTCGTCCACGCCGGCTCGTCGCAAGGCAATCTTCATGTCCTTGAAGTACTCGTCGATGAACTTGGATCCTTGGATGGTGTTCTCTAATTGGCGTAGAAGTTGTTTCGTGTAGGTGGGAGGCACAAACTCTTGCCGCAAAGCTCTCTTCGTCTTGGGCCAATTCACGTTGAAGCTCGTCGAAGGTGTGTGAAGCCACCATGTTGACGCGTTGTCGTGGAAGTGTCTTGTGGCGCACTTCACTTGATCTTCGTAGGGAACTTGATGTAGCTTGAGGTAGTCATCCATCTTGCGCTCCCACTCGAGATACTCCTCGGGGTCTTGAGTCACATAGAAAGGAATCTCGTAGTCATTGTCGAGGTCGTAGTAGCTCGTGGAAGTCACGGACTTGAGCTTGGGGAGCTTCTTTTGAGCATAATCTTGAGGTGCTTGTGGGCGAAGATGCCGCATATCCAAAGGCGAAGATGCCTTGAAGTCGCTTGGCAAAGATGCCAAAGTACATGGTGAAGTCGTTGAGCGGTTGTTGGTGTTGAGCTCTTGACCTTCACGTTCTTATCGTTGATGGTGTCGATGCCGATGTGATCTCGCCGAAGATGGTAGCTCGGAAGGGTGTGCACTAGAGCATCTTCTCGAAGATGAGGGAGACCTCTTGCAGTTCTTGATGAGGGCTTTGAGCTCCTCCATTTGAGCATTCATGTTGGCGCACAAGTTGTTCGTCATGGCATCGAACTTGTCGTTGTTGTTGTAGACCGAAGTATATGAAATGCTTTGCCTATCCATCACAAGACTCGAGCAAAGGTGAGTAGGAGATGAGATAAACAATACCAACTTACCTTTTCCCAACGTTGAGGATGTATCCCGTTTCACTCAATGTGAAATAAAAGAATAGTGGAATTGGTACTGGACTTGTTCACTCACACCTATCAAGTAAAGCTTATCGAGTGGCTTGGTTAGGATAAGTGGCACAAAAATTTGATGCAAAATGTTAGCAAGAGTCAATAAAGTTGAAAGAGATTCACAAATTCGCAAGTGAAACAAGTAGACCAATAGCAATATGGGTGGCACACGGAAACACACACACACGGATAGATAGATGGGGTCGTGCAACCAAGGAATGAGCACAAAATGTGGAGTCCACGGAAAACGCCCGTGTTGCACAACTCTAGAGAGACGCTAGCACGATTGCTCTATAGGCGGATACGACACTTGTGCACAACCTATAAGATGCAAAATGTATGAACTTTCTATCCCAAGTATGCTATGTGTATGATGTTCCGGTGCTTCGAGCACAAGATGATCCAAGATGATCAAGTATGATATGATATTTTGTGATGCTATGGCTCTTGCTTACAAGCTTCTTTGTCTTTCTCTTTTTGCTTAAAAGCTTATTCTATCTCTTTTTTTTGTATGGCCGCGATACAAACCAAGATAGCAATTGTGTATATGCGGGAACAATCTTGTGACACAAGAGATGATATGATGTTACGAAGATGATATGGTACGTATACAATGGAATGGCGGATCGATGATCACTAATGTGCACAAGTAACGTTGCCGGCAATACTCAAAGGCTGGTCTCGATAGGCAAGTGACGCAAAATGGGCTAGGGGTTAACAATGCAATTGTAAGGGGGATATACAATGATGTCGTCGAAGTTACCGTCCGTGTCGATGATGAGAGGTGGTGCTCTTGATGTAGACCCGTTCCTAATTAGCAGAAACACCTTAGGAAACGGAAAAACCACAACTCAAAATCTCAAAGACAAATGTCAAATGGTGGTAGCGGACAAACGGTGGTGGTTGCGTAAATGTTGGTGGAAACCCGGTCAAAATGGGTTATGCTGGTGGAAGTGTATGATGGGCTATACACGTTGTCGGAGTTGAAGTCACGGTCCCTAAGTAGCCGAAACACCTTAGGAGGCACAAGCCACAACTCCAACAAGCTCAACAAAATTTGGTTAAATTGGGTTGGTAATGTATAGTGGGCTAGGCTGTGCGGAAGTGGTGGTGGTGGTTGTTGAAGAAGAAATTGTCCCTAAGTAGCCTAAACACCTTAGGAGACTCAAATCACTACTCAAGCAACCACAAATGCTATGGGGGACAAAAAGGTTAGGTTGCGGAAGTCGGTGGTGGTTATGCGGATGATGTGGTGTAGGGCCTATACAAACTTGCCAAATTTGACAAAATTTGATGGAGTCTAATGGTGGTTACACCAATATGAGCAGCCCGGGCACGTCGCTAGCTTTTCGACGAGCCAAAGAACACTCGAATCGGAGTTCGAGAGTGAAAGTTATGGTCAAAACTGTCAATCTCGGAAAGCTGAAACTGGGTGGGGCGGAAGTACCGCTTGGTATGGCCGGTTGTACCGGTCCTGGAGCGTCCCGGGGCACCAGTTTTGGGTACCAGGTGATGGGGGGGCGGTAGTACCGCCTTGGTGGCCGGTTGTACCGCTGGAGTCGGGAAAATTCACAGATCTGGATCGAGTTGGGTTTTGGGGCGGAAATGGATGATTTCGGGGGCAAAATTGCGGAGATTTCGTGGATGGAAAGTGGGGAAACTTGGGGAGATGCTAGATCCACTTGAGACACAACAAATCCATGGATCAAAATCAACAAAATCTCATCAAACCAACAGATCACAAAAAAATTTGGGGCTATTTTTGGTGGGGATTTTCGAAATTGGGAAGAACACAACAAAAACAAGGCTAGAAAACAAGAGTAGGGGCTCCAATTTCGTGAGAAACCTTGGCTCTTGATACCATAATGATGTAGGGTGGAACCCTAGTTGGCCGATCTTTCACGAAATGGAGGGAATCCCCAAGAATAAGAGGAGCACAAAGGGGAGAACACAAGAGAAACACAAAAGAACAAGTCCAATCACACATCCACTAGACAATCTAACACACAAGATCACAAGGTACATGAACAACATAGGGAAAGATACAAGGTAGAGTTCATCTCCAAGAGGAGGTCTTGAATCCGTGAAGGATCTTCCCGTTTAGGGGTCTTGAATCCAAGGTGGATCTTCTCCATAGAGGGGCCGCGGTCTTTCTCGTGGAGTAGATCCGGGATGGATGAGCAAAGCTCTATCTCTCATATGAGATAAATCAATGCTGACCCTAAAAGATGGAAGGGAAGGAGTACTTATAGTCTAGGAGTAAGTTGGGGGGATACATGGGGTGAAAACTCTTCAACTGCGCGCAGGCAAGGCGGTAGTACCGGTCCTGGGACCGGTAGTACCGGTTTTTGCGGTTTAGCGGAAGTTCCGGCCTTGCACCGGCCTTGCATCGGTCGATCACAGAAGGTAGACCGGTAGTTGACCGGTAGTACCGGCAGACCGGTAGTTGGACCGGTAGTACCTCTTTCTCTGCGCTGGGAAGATTCCTCTTCTTTCTTCTCTTCCATGATTCTCTCGCGGATGGTGTAGTTATACACTTGCGCTCGCACTCCTCCTCCTCGTCCATGGTGTTCCGACAATACCTATGTATGCACACGAGTGGAGTGTCAAGTAGTATACCATCCTCGAAGGGGTTAAGTGAACACGTGTAAAGGAGATGATTCACCTTTATGTATGAGAAGTAGAGGTCGCACGTGTCACTTGCCAAACGGACTCTTGACATGGTGATGTCCTTAGGATGCTCCGCATCACATCTTATGTTCCACACTCTCTTGCACATCAGAAAAACATTCACACAGCAGATGACACAACCTAACTCATCATAGGTGTCGGGACAGTCAATTGCACGCCGAGTCTTGAATTATCCTCAGTGTTGCATGTGCCCGCTTTTCCTGTGAACTTAGTGTCCTTGAGTGCTTTGGTTGACCAAATAGATTGCCGGATAATTCTTGACAAAGTTGTGTTCTTGATCCAGGAGAGATTGACGGGCATGAGTCTTGGAACTGGAACAAGGCGTAGGGGGCTGTGGTACATGGACCGCAGCATGCTGGGCCAGGAGGGATTTCACATGCTAGCTGCAATTGCTGAGGATAAGGAGATTAGGGCACTGATCCATCACTGTAGGATGGGACATGTGTTGGAGATATGCCCTAGAGGAAATAATAAAAGCATTATTATTATATCTCCTTGTTCATGATAATTGTCTGTTATTCATGCTTGAATTGTATTGTACGGAAACAGCGATACATGTGTGAATACATAGACCACAATGAGTCCCTGGTAGGCCTCTAGTTACCAGCTCGTTGATCAACAGATGGTCACGGTTTTCTGACCATGGACATGGGATGTCGGTGATAACGGGATCACATCATTAGGAGAATGATGTGATGGACAAGACCCAAACTTGAGCATAACACGAGATCGTATAGTTTGTAATGCATAAGCTTTTCAGTGTCAAGTATTTATTCCTTAGACCATGAGGTTGTACAACTCCTGGATGCCGTAGGAATACTTTGGGTGTGCCAAACGTCACAACGTAACTGGGTGGCTATAAAGGTACGCATCGGGTATCTCCGAAAGTGTCTGTTGAGTTGGTACGAACCGAGACTGGGATGTTGTCACTCCGTATGACGGAGAGGTACCTCTGGGCCCACTCGGTAAGACATCATCATAATGAGCTCAATGTGACTAAGTAGTTAGTCACGGGATGATGGATTACGGATCGAGTAAAGAGAATTGCCATGACGAGATTGAACAAGGTATCGGGAATACCGACGATCGAATCTCGGGCAAGTACCATACCGATGGACAAAGGGAATAACATACGGGATTGAGTGAATCCTTGACACAGTGGTTCATCTGATGAAGATCATCGAGGAACACGTGGGAACCAACATGGGTATCCAGATCCCACTGTTGGTTATTGACCGGAGAGTCGTCTCGGTCATGTCTACGTGTCTCCCGAACCCGTAGGGTCTACACACTTAAGGTTCGGTAACGCTAGGGTCGTAGAGATAAATGCACGTGGAAACCCGAAAGTTGTTCGGAGTCCCGGATGAGATCCCGGACGTCACGAGGAGTTCCGGAATGGTCCGGAGGTAAAGATTGATATATAGGAAGTCCAGTTTCGGCCAACGGGTGATCTCCGGGGGTCACCGGGAGCGTCCCGGGACCACCGGAGGGGCCCCGGGGGTCCACCGGGTGGGGCCACCCATCCCGGTGGGGCCCCTAGGCCGCAAGGGGAAGTGTCCAGCCCTAATGGGCTGGCGCACAACTAGGGGCCCACCTCCCCATGCGCCTAGGGTTAAAACCCTAAGGGGGAGGGGGGCCACCACTTGCCTTGGGGGGCAAGAACTCCCCCCTGGCCGTCGCCCCCCCTGCAGATTGGATCTGCAGGGGCCCTGGCGCACCCCCTGGCTCCCTATATATATGTGGGGAGGGAGAGGGCAGCCGCACCCTTGCCCTGGCGCCTCTCCCCCTCTCGTCACACCTCCATACTCCAACGCAGGGCGCCCGGCGAAGCCCTGCTGCGATCTCCACTGCATCCGTCATCACGCCGTCGTGCTGCCGGATCTCTGACGACTTCTCCTCCCCCCTTGCTGGATCAAGAAGGAGGTGACGTTGCTGCATCGTACGTGTGTTGAACGTGGAGGTGTCGTCCATTCGGCGCTAGATCATCGGTGACGAAGAACGCGAAGAGTACGACTACTTCATCCACGCTTCTTCGAAAGCTTCCGCTCGCAATCTCCATAACGGTATGTAGATGCACTCTTACTTGCTCGTTGCTAGATGTCTCCATAGTTGGATCTTGGTGAAAGCGTAGAATTTTTTTGAATTATGCTACGTTCCCCAACAGTGGTATCAGAGCTAGGTTTTATGCGTAGCATCTTGCACGAGTAGAACACAAAGCAGTTGTGGGCGTTTGATCTTGTTCAACTTTCTTACCGTTACTAGTCAATCTTGATTCGGCGGTATTGTGGGATGAAGCGGCCCGGACTGACTTTACACGTACGCTTACGTGAGACTGGTTCCACCGACAGACATGCACTAGATGCATAAGGTGGCTGGCGGGTGTCTGTTTCTCCTACTTTAGTCGGATCGGATTCGATGAAAAGGGTTCTTATGAAGGGTAAATAGAAGTTGACAAATCACGTTGTGGTTTTGGCGTAGGTAAGAAACGTTCTTGCTAGAAATCCTATAGAAGCCACGTAAAACTTGCAACAACAATTAGAGGATGTCTAACTTGTTTTTGCAGCATGTGCTATGTGACGTGGTATGGCCAAAACGAAGATGTGATGAATGATATATGTGATGTATGAGATTGATCATGTTTTTGTAATAGGGAATCACGACTTGCATGTCGATGAACTTGACAACCGGCAGGAGCCATAGGAGTTGTCTTAATTATTGTATGACCTGCGTGTCACTGAATAACGCCATGTAATTACTTTACTTCATTGCTAAACGTTAGCCATAGTAGTAGAAGTAATAGTTGGCGTGACGACTTCTTCAAGACACGATGATGGAGATCATGATGATGAAGATCATGGTGTCGAGCCGGTGACGAGATGATCATGGTGCCCCGAAGATGGAGATCCAAGGAGCAAGATGATATTGGCCATATCATGTCACTTTAATTGATTGCATGTGATGTTTATCGTGTTTATGCATCTTGTTTACTTAGAACGACGGTAGTAAATAAGATGATCTCTCACTAAAATTTCAAGTATTGTGTTTCCCCTAACTGTGCACCGTTGCTAAAGTTCGTTACTCCGAAGCACCACGTGATGATCGGGTGTGATAGGTTCTAACGTTCGCATACAACGGGTGTAAGACAGATTTACACACGCGATACACTTAGGGTTCACTTGACGAGCCTAGCATGTACAGACATGGCCTCGGAACACAGAAGACCGAAAGGTCGAACACGAGTCGTATAGAAGATACGATCAACATGAAGATGTTCACCGTTGATGACTAGTCCGTCTCACGTGATGATCGGACACGAGCTAGTCGATTCGGATCGTGTATCAATTAGATGACTAGAGAGATGTCATTTGAGTGGGAGTTCGTTAAAATTTGAATAAGATGAACTTAATTATCATGAACTTAGTCTAAATTCTTTATAATATCTCTTGTAGATCAAATGACCCACGCTCAGGTTTCCCTCAACTTCAACGCATTCCTAGAGAAAACCAAGCTGAAAGACGATGGTGGCAACTATACGGATTGGGTCCGTAACCTGAGGATTATCCTCATAGCTGCCAAGAGAACTTATGTCCTAGAAGCACTGCTAGGTGACGCTCCCGCCCCGGCAAACCAAGACGTTATGAACGCTTGGCAGTCGCATTGTGATGATTACTCCCTGGTTCAGTGCGGCATGCTTTACAGTTTAGAATCGGGGCTCCAAAAACGTTTTGAGCACCACGGAGCATATGAGATGTTCGAAGAGCTGCAAATGGTTTTCCAAGCTCATGCCCGAGTCGAGAGATATGATGTCCCCGACGCATTCTATAGCTGTAAGATGGAGGAGAACAGTTCTGTCAGTGAGCACATCCTCAAGATTTCAGGATTGCACAACCGCTTGTCTCAGCTAGGAATGAATCTCCCAGATGAAGCGGTCGTTGACAGAATCCTCCAGGCGCTCCCACCAAGCTTCAAGAGCTTCGTGTTGAACTTCAATATGCAGGGGATGGAGAAGTCCATTCCCGAGGTATATTCGATGCTGAAATCAGCGGAGGTGGACATCAAGAAAGAACATCAAGTGTTGATGGTCAATAAAACCACTAAGTTCAAGAAAGGCAAGGGTAAGAAGAACTTCAAGAAGGACGGCAAGGGAGTTGCCGCGCCTGGCAAGCCTGTTGCCGGGAAGAAGCCAAAGTATGGACCCAAGCCTGAAACAGAGTGCTTTTATTGCAAGGGAACGGGTCACTAGAAGCGGAACTGCCCCAAATACTTAGCAGACAAGAAGGCCAGCAACGTCAAAGGTATATATGATATACATGTTATTGATGTGTACCTTACCAGCACTCGTAGTAGCTCCTGGGTATTCGATACCGGTGCAGTTGCTCACATCTGTAACTCAAAACAGGAGCTGCGGAATAAACGGAGACTGGCAAAGGATGAGGTGACGATGCGCGTCGGGAATGGTTCCAAGGTCGATGTGATCGCCGTCGGCACGCTACCTCTACATCTACCCTCGGGATTAGTTTTAAACCTCAATAATTGTTATTTAGTACCAGCTTTGAGCATGAACATTGTTTCTGGATCTCGTCTTATGCGAGATGGCTACTCTTTCAAATCGGAGAATAATGGTTGTTCTATTTATTTGAGAGATATGTTTTATGGTCATGCCCCGCTGGTCAATGGTTTATTTTTGATGGATCTCGAATGTAGTGATACACATATTCATAGTGTAGATGCCAAAAGATGTAAAGTTGATAATGATAGTCCCACATACTTGTGGCATTGCCGCCTTGGTCATATTGGTGTCAAACGTATGAAGAAGCTCCATTCAGATGGACTTCTAGAGTCTCTTGATTATGAATCATTTGACACGTGCGAACCGTGCCTCTTGGGCAAGATGACCAAGACTCCGTTCTCCGGAACAATGGAGCGAGCAACCAACTTGTTGGAAATCATACATACCGATGTGTGCGGTCTAATGAGTGTTGAGGCTCGCGGAGGCTACCGTTATGTTCTCACCCTCACGGATGACTTGAGTAGATACGGGTATATCTATTTGATGAAACACAAGTCTGAGACCTTTGAAAAGTTCAAGGAATTTCAGAATGAGGTTGAGAATCAACGTGACAGAAAAATAAAGTTCTTACGATCAGATCGTGGGGGTGAATATTTAAGTCATGAATTTGGCACACACCTTAGGAAATGTGGAATTGTTTCACAATTGACACCGCCCGGAACACCTCAACGTAACGGTGTGTCCGAACGTCGAAATCGTACTCTGTTGGACATGGTGCGATCTATGATGTCCCTCACCGATTTACCGCTATATTTTTGGGGTTATGCTTTAGAGACTGCCGCATTCACTTTAAATAGGGCTCCGTCAAAATCCGTTGAGACGACTCCGTATGAACTTTGGTTTGGCAAGAAACCAAAGCTGTCATTTCTAAAAGTTTGGGGTTGCGATGCTTATGTCAAGAAACTTCAACCTGAAAAGCTCGAACCCAAATCGAAAAAATGCGTCTTCATAGGATAACCAATAGGAAACAATTGGGTACACCTTCTACCACAGATCCGAAGGCAAAGTCTTTGTTGCCAAGAATGGATGCTTTCTGGAGAAAGAGTTTCTCTCGAAAGAAGTGAGTGGGAGGAAAGTAGAACTTGATGAGGTGATAGTCACCCCTCCTGGACCGGAAAGTAGCGCAGCACAGGAAACTGTTCCTGAGGTGCCTGCACCGACAAGGGAGGAAGTTGATGATAATGATCATGAAGAAACAGATCAAGTTACTACTGAACTTCGAAGGTCCACAAGGGTACGTTCCGCACCAGAGTGGTACGGCAACCCTGTACTGGAAATCATGTTGTTAGACAACGGTGAACCTTCGAACTATGAAGAAGCGATGGCGGGCCCGGATTCCAATAAATGGCTTGGAGCCATGAAATCCGAGATAGAATCCATGTATGAAAACAAAGTATGGACTTTGGTGGACTTGCCTGATGACAGGCACGCCATAGAAAACAAATGGATATTTAAGAAGAAGACAGTCGCGGATGGTAATGTGATCATCTATAAGGCTCGGCTTGTCGCTAAGGGTTATCGACAAGTTCAAGGGATTGACTACGACGAGACTTTCTCTCCCGTAGCGATGCTGAAGCCAGTCAGAATCATGCTAGCTATTGCCGCATTTTATGATTATGAGATATGGCAAATGGACGTCAAAACAGCATTCCTTAATGGCTTCCTCAAGGAAGAGTTGTATATGATGCAACCGGAAGGTTTTGTCGATCCAGAGAACGCTAACAAGGTATGCAAGCTCCAGCGCTCGATTTACGGGCTGGTGCAAGCATCTCGGAGTTGGAATATTCGCTTTGATGAAGTGATCAAAGCGTTTGGATTTATACAGACTTATGGAGAAGCCTGTATTTACAAGAAAGTGAGTGGGAGCTCTGTGGCATTTCTCATATTATATGTGGATGACATATTGTTGATAGGAAATGATATAGAATTCTTGGAAAATGTAAAGGCCTACTTGAATAAAAGTTTTTCAATGAAGGACCTTGGAGAAGCTGCTTACATATTAGGCATCAAAATCTATAGAGATAGATCGAGACGCCTCATTGGTCTTTCACAAAGTACATACCTTGACAAAATATTGAAGAAGTTCAATATGGACCAGTCAAAGAAAGGATTCTTGCCTGTTTTGCAAGGTATGAGATTGAGCAAGGCTCAGTCGCCGACCACGGCAGAAGATAGAGAAAAGATGAGTGTCATTCCCTATGCCTCGGCCATAGGTTCTATCATGTATGCCATGCTGTGTACCAGACCTGATGTGAACCTTGCCATAAGTTTGGTAGGGAGGTACCAAAGTGATCCCGGTACGGAACACTGGACAGCGGTCAAGAACATCTTGAAGTACCTGAAAAGGACTAAGGATATGTTTCTCGTTTATGGAGGTGACGAAGAGCTCGTCGTAAAGGGTTACTTCGATGCTAGCTTCGACACAGATCTGGATGACTCTAAGTCTCAAACCGGATACATGTATATTTTGAACGGAGGGGCAGTCAGCTGGTGCAGTTGCAAGCAAAGCGTCGTGGCAGCATCTACATGTGAAGCGGAGTACATAGCTGCTTTTGAAGCAGCGCAGGAAGGAGTCTGGATGAAGGAGTTCATCACCGACCTAGGAGTCATTCCAAGCGCGTCAAGCCCGATGACTCTCTTCTGTGACAACACTGGTGCTATTGCTATTACCAAGGAGCCCAGGTTTCACAAGAAGACCAAGCACATCAAGCGCCGTTTCAACTCCATCCGGAATTATGTTCAGGATGGAGACATAGATATTTGTAAAGTGCATACGGATCTGAATGTCGCAGACCCGTTGACTAAACCTCTTTCACGAGCAAAACATGATCAACACCAGAACTCTATGGGTGTTCGATTCATCACAATGTAACTAGATTATTGACTCTAGTGCAAGTGGGAGACTGTTGGAGATATGCCCTAGAGGCAATAATAAAAGCATTATTATTATATCTCCTTGTTCATGATAATTGTCTGTTATTCATGCTTGAATTGTATTGTACGGAAACAGCGATACATGTGTGAATACATAGACCACAATGAGTCCCTGGTAGGCCTCTAGTTACCAGCTCGTTGATCAACAGATGGTCACGGTTTCCTGACCATGGACATGGGATGTCGGTGATAACGGGATCACATCATTAGGAGAATGATGTGATGGACAAGACCCAAAATTGAGCATAACATGAGATCGTATAGTTCGTAATGCATAAGCTTTTCAGTGTCAAGTATTTATTCCTTAGACCATGAGGTTGTACAACTCCTGGATGCCGTAGGAATACTTTGGGTGTGCCAAACGTCACAACGTAACTGGGTGGCTATAAAGGTACGCATCGGGTATCTCCGAAAGTGTGTGTTGAGTTGGTACGAACCGAGTCTGGGATGTTGTCACTCCGTATGACGGAGAGGTACCTCTGGGCCCACTCGGTAAGACATCATCATAATGAGCTCAATGTGACTAAGTAGTTAGTCACGGGATGATGGATTACGGATCGAGTAAAGAGACTTGCCATGACGAGATTGAACAAGGTATCGGGAATACCGACGATCGAATCTCGGGCAAGTACCGTACCGATGGACAAAGGGAATAACATACGGGATTGAGTGAATCCTTGACACAGTGGTTCATCCGATGAAGATCATCGAGGAAAACGTGGGAACCAACATGGGTATCCAAATCCCGCTGTTGGTTATTGACCGGAGAGTCGTCTCGGTCATGTCTACGTGTCTCCCGAACCCGTAGGGTCTACACACTTAAGGTTCGGTAACACTAGGGTCGTAGAGATAAATGCACGTGGAAACCCGAAAGTTGTTCGGAGTCCCGGATGAGATCCCGGACGTCACGAGGAGTTCCGGAATGGTATGTAGGTAAATATTGATATATAGAAAGTCCAGTTTCGGCCAACGGGTGATCTCCGGGGGTCACCGGGAGCGTCCCGGGACCACCGGAGGGGCCCCGGGGGTCCACCGGGTGGGGCCACCCATCCCGGTGGGGCCCCTAGGCTGCAAGGGGAAGTGTCCAGCCCTAATGGGCTGGCGCACCACTAGGGGCCCACCTCCCCATGCGCCTAGGGTTAAAACCCTAAGGGGGAGGGGGCCACCACTTGCCTTGGGGGGCAAGAACTCCCCCCTGGCCGCCGCCCCCCTGCAGATTGGATCTGCAGGGGCCCTGGCGCACCCCCTGGCTCCCTATATATATGTGGGGAGGGAGAGGGCAGCCGCACCCTTGCCCTGGGGCCTCTCCCCCTCCCGTCACACCTCCATACTCCAACGCAGGGCGCCCGGCGAAGCCCTGCTGCGATCTCCACTGCATCCGTCATCACACCGCCATGCTGCCGGATCTCTGACGACTTCTCCTCTCCCCTTGCTGGATCAAGAAGGAGGTGACGTTGCTGCACCGTACGTGTGTTGAACGCGGAGGTGCCGTCCGTTCGGCGCTAGATCATCGGTGACGAAGAACGCGAAGAGTACGACTACTTCATCCACGCTTCTTCGAAAGCTTCCGCTCGCAATCTCCATAACGGTATGTAGATGCACTCTTACTTGCTCGTTGCTAGATGTCTCCATAGTTGGATCTTGGTGAAAGCGTAGAACTTTTTTGAATTATGCTACGTTCCCCAAAAGTGGTATCAGAGCTATGTTTTATGCGTAGCATCTTGCACGAGTAGAACACAAAGCAGTTGTGGGCGTTTGATCTTGTTCAACTTTCTTACCGTTACTAGTCAATCTTGATTCGGCGGTATTGTGGGATGAAGCGGCCCGGACCGACTTTACACGTACGCTTACGTGAGACTGGTTCCATCGACAGACATGCACTAGATGCATAAGGTGGCTGGCGGGTGTCTGTCTCTCCTACTTTAGTCGGATCGGATTCGATGAAAAGGGTTCTTATGAAGGGTAAATAGAAGTTGACAAATCACGTTGTGGTTTTGGCGTAGGTAAGAAACGTTCTTGCTAGAAATCTTATAGAAGCCACGTAAAACTTGCAACAACAATTAGAGGATGTCTAACTTGTTTTTGCAGCATGTGCTATGTGACGTGGTATGGCCAAAACGAAGATGTGATGAATGATATATGTGATGTATGAGATTGATCATGTTTTTGTAATAGGGAATCACGACTTGCATGTCGATGAACTTGACAACCGGCAGGAGCCATAGGAGTTGTCTTAATTATTGTATGACCTGCGTGTCACTGAAAAACGCCATATAATTACTTTACTTCATTGCTAAATGTTAGCCATAGTAGTAGAAGTAATAGTTGGCATGACGACTTCTTCAAGACACGATGATGGAGATCATGATGTTGAAGATCATGGTGTCGAGCCGGTGACAAGATGATCATGGTGCCCCGAAGATGGAGATCCAAGGAGCAAGATGATATTGGCCATATCATGTCACTTTAATTGATTGCATGTGATGTTTATCATGTTTATGCATCTTGCTTACTTAGAACGACGGTAGTAAATAAGATGATCTCTCACTAAAATTTCAAGTATTGTGTTTCCCCTAACTGTGCACCGTTGCTAAAGTTCGTTACTCCGAAGCACCACGTGATGATCGGGTGTGATAGGTTCTAACGTTCACATACAATGGGTGTAAGACAGATTTACACACGCGATACACTTAGGGTTCACTTGACGAGCCTAGCATGTACAGACATGGCCTCGGAACACGGAAGACCGAAAGGTCGAACACGAGTCGTATAGAAGATACGATCAACATGAAGATGTGACGCACCCGATTTGTCCGTACACTAATCATGCACGCAAATGTGTACGGCCAAGATCAAGGACTCACTGGAAGATATCACAACACACCTCTAGACACAAATTAAAATAATACAAGCTTTATATTACAAGCCAGGGGCCTCGAGGGCTCGAATACATAAGCTCGAAAACACAAGAGTCAGCGGAAACAATAATATCTGAGTACAGACATAAGTTAAACAAGTTTGCCTTAAGAAGGCTAGCACAAAAGTAACAACGATCGAAAAGGCAAGGCCTCCTGCCTGGGACCTCCTAACTACTCCTCGAAGCCGAACTCCATGTAGAAACATCATCGGGATCCTCTGGCTCCTGGACTCCATCATCTGGTTGCGACATTCGAGAAGAAGGGATGAAGGGGGAAAAAGGGGGAGAAAAGCAACCGTGAGTACTCATCCAAAGTACTCGCAAGCAAGGATCTACACTACATATGCAATGGTATATGTGCAAAGGGATAATATATGTGGGTTAAACTGCTGAAAGCCAGAATAAGAGGGGGATAGCTAATCCAATCGAAGACTACGCTTCTGGCCACCTCCATCTTGCAGCAGTAGAAAATAATATATGGAAGTAACAAGTATCCTCGCGTCTCGCAGCCTCCGTGTTGAAGCAGTAGAAGGGAAATAGATGGTAAGTTCACCAAGTAACATCATGTAGCATAATCCTACTCGGCGATCCTCCCGCAGATCACCCTGTGAGAGAGCGACCACCGAGTTGTATCTGGCACTGGTAAGGGTGTGTTTTATTAAGTATCCGGTTCTAGTTGTCATGAGGTCGGAATACAACTCCGGGTCGTCCTTTTACCGAGGGACACGGCTATTCGAATAGATTAACTTCCCTGCAGGGGTGCACCACATAACCAAGCACGCTTGATCCCATTTGGCCGGACACACTTTCCAGGGTCATGACCGGCCTCGGAAGATCAACACGTCGCAGCCCTACCTAAGCACAGCAGAGAGGTCAGCACGTCGGTCTAAGTCCTAAGCACACAGGGGTCTGGGCCCATCGCCCAATGCACACCTGCATGTTGCGAGGGCGGCCGCTGAGCAGACCTAGCAACCTCCATTACTAAGGAAGTTACGTTACGCCGTCCAACCCGGCGCGCGCCGCTATGCCGCTGACGTCCAGAAGGCTTCGGCTGATACCACGACGTCGAGTACCCATAACTATTCCCACGTAGCTGGTTAGTGCGTAAAGACCAAATGGCCAGACTCAGATCAAATATCCAAACTCGTTAAGCGTGTTATTATGAAAATCACCGCGGACAACGACCAGGGCCAGGCCACCTCTCCACTCTGTGTCTCAACCTGCCCTGTCGCTCCGCCACAAAGATCCACTCGGGGGCCGTCAGGAACTCAGGCCCACCACTACCTGGATGGAGCCACCTGTCCTTTCAGCCCCCACATCGAATCACTTGCGGGTACTCAAAGAGCCGACCCAACTTTAGTCACATCATGTGTCATGTAAAGTATGTATATAGTATATACCCGTGATCACCACCCGAGGTGATCACGGCCCGATAGTATAGCAGGGCAGACGGACAAGGGTGTAGGGCCACTGATGGTGTACTAGCATCCTATACTAAGCATTAGGATGGCAGGTAAAGTATCAACAGTTGTAGCAATAATGACAGGCTATGCAGCAGAATAGGAGTAACCGAACAGTAACATGCTACACTACTCTAATGCAAGCAGTAGAGAGAAGAATAGGCGATATCTGGTGATCAAAGAGGGGGCTTGCCTGGAAGCTCTGCAGACGAAAGGAATCTTCGGAATCGTAGCCGTAGTCGAACACCGAAGCATCAATTGTCTCAGGGTCTATCACATTATCGGAGTCTATCGAAAATAAGCAACGAAGGGGGAAACAAATAAATAATAGAGCAAACAATAGCATCACAAAGCATAACATGGAAATACGCGGTGCTACGTGTGACCTAACGCAGTAGGAGGTGATACTGGCAAGGATGAAAAACATTCGGGAAAGTATTCCCGGTGTTTCGTGTTTTCGGGCAGATGAAACGGAGGGGAAAAGTTGCACGTTCGGTATGATAGAGATGTGTGGCGGACGAACGGATCGCGTATTCGGATTCGTCTCGTCGTTCTGAGCAACTTTCATGTACAAAGTATTTGCATCCGAGTTACGGTTTAAAAGATATGATTTTCTAAAGTTTTTATTAATTTCTGGAATTTAGTATTAATTAAATTAATTCGAAAAAGGATTTATGACATTAGCATGACCTCATGCTGACGTCAGCATGGTTGACTGGTCAACCTGACCAGTGGGTCCTACCTGTCATTGACTGCTAGCTAATTAACATTGGTTAGTTACATTAGCCGGTTATAATAAGGTTTAAATAGTGATTAAGTTAATCTAATCAGTATTAATTAATCAATTAATTAACTCTTTAATTAATTGTTAATTTAATTCTTTTTATTACTTTTATTATTATATTATCTTTATCTTTTTTTTTGTTCTAGGCCGTGGGGCCCATGCGTCATAGGGGCAGGGGAGCAGGCCCAGCAGCCATTGGCCAAAAGGTCTTAACGGGCGACGGGCAAGCGGTAGCGGGCGAGGCCGCCCGAGCCCGCGAAGGGGATGACCTGGGCGCGGCGGGGCGCTGGCCTCGGGCACCGACCGGGGCGAGGTTGCCGGCAATGGC
>LR738713.1:69101818-69128770 GCA_902687465.1 Secale cereale
TTTTTTTACTTTCTTCTCTTTATTTTTGTTTCTTTTAGTTTTACTTTATAGTTAGTTTTAAAATATACCATCTCAGTCCCTAAATTAGCACTAGTAGTTAAGCCATTGTCATAATTAATTTGGCACTCGAAATAAAGTAGTTTGTATTTATCTGTTATTTAAAGAGGGTTTAAATAATTGTTTTACTGATGTTTTAATTAATTTAGATCCCTCTAAATATTTTATGAAAAGGTCCTTTCTCCACCATAATTATCGATGAATTATTTGGCACAACCCGAACATTAGTTTGAATATTTTGAAACCTTTATAGTTTGACTTGATTTTGTATTTGGATTTGAATCGGTCTCGAACTAACTCGAGATTAGCAACTATAATCGAGGTGACGTGGCGTCATTAGCAGAGGGTTACTGTAGCTTAACTATCCGGGCGTCACAGAGCAGCTAGCACAGATGCAGGGGGAGCAACAAGGCAGCAATCCAAGCTCAGTTGACACAGAGGACTTGCCAATTGCTTTGAGAAAAGGTACTCGAGAAAAAGCAGGGATACCTGAGCCAAAGTATGGGTTCGATGCCAATGATATTGGAAATTATGTTTCCTATGAAGCATTATCTCCAGCCCACAAATCATTTGTTGCTTCTTTTCAGCTGGTGTCTCTTCCAACTGATTGGAAGGCAGCAAAAGTGGATCCAAAGTGGCGAGCAGCTATGATAGAGGAGCTGGAGGCATTAAGTAAGAACAAGACATGGGTACTAACTCCTCTTCCAAGAGGAAAGAAGGCAGTTAGCTGCAAGTGGGTATACACCGTGAAGCAGAATGCCAAAGGGAAGATTGAAAGGTACAAAGCAAGGCTTGTGGCGAGGGGGTACAACCAAACCTACGGCATTGACTATGATGAGACCTTTGCTCCAGTAGCAAAGAAGAACACTATGAGGATTTTGATCTCCTGTGCAGCAAATTTCAAGTGGCCTTTACACCAGCTTGATGTGAAGAATGCCTTCTTGCATGGGGACTTGAAGGAGGAGGTATACATGGATATTCCACCTGGGTTCTCAACTTCTGAGACTGCTGGTAAGGTATGCAGGCTAAAGAAAGCACTTTATGGACTGAAACAATCTCCAAGAGCTTGGTTTGATAGGTTTAGACGGGATGTGTGTGGCATGGGGTATGGACAATGCAATGGTGACCATACATTGTTTTATAGACACTCTAAAGGAAAAATGACCATCCTTGCAGTTTATGTTGATGATATCATTATCACCGGCGATGATGACGTAGAGATAGCAAGGTTAAAGGGGTGTCTGAGTAAGGCATTCGAAGTTAAAGATCTTGGTCGACTCAAGTACCTCCTTGGTATAGAAGTGGCAAGGTCTGGAAAAGGAATAGCTCTTTCTCAAAGAAAGTATACCCTGGATCTCCTCAGTGATGTTGGCATGTTGGGTTGTCGAGCTGCTGCAACCCCAATTGATCAAAATCATAAAGTGACCTCCCAATCAGGTGATCTGGTGGATAAAGAAAAATATCAACGATTGGTGGGAAGATTATTGTACTTGTGTCATACACGACCAGACATTGCATTTGCAGTAAGTGTTGTGAGCAGATATATGCATGAGCCTAGGAGTGAACATCTCGAGGCAGTATATAGAATCCCGAGATACTTGAAGGGTTCTCCTGGGAAAGGATTGATATACAAGAGTCATGTACATCTTGTCGTGGATGGTTATTGTGATGCTGATTGGGCTAACTGTCTGGATGACAGGAGATCAGCCTCAAGCCATTGTGTTTTCGTAGGAGGAAATCTAGTGTCTTGGAGAAGCAAGAAGCAACCCGTTGTTTCCAAATCAACCACAAAGGATGAATACAGAGCCATGTCTCAGGGATTGAGTGAGTTGTTATGGAGAAGAAATCTATTAGGAGAGATGAAGATATTGAAGACCAGTTGTATGAATGTATGGTGTGACAACAAGTCGGCAATTAACATAGCAAACAACTCAGTTCAACATGATAGAACCAAACATGTGGAGATTGACAGATTCTTTATCAAAGAAAAACTAGATGCTGGGATTATCAAGACAGAGTATGTGAGTTCAGGACAACAAATTGCAGATTGCTTGACTAAAGGACTGGGAACTAGAGAATGCAGTTCAACGTGTGACAAGATGGGAATGATAGATATCTACCACCCATCTTGAGGGGGAGTGTTGACCAGTATAAGGGTCTGGCCCATCTTCATTGTTGGTATAGGTCCCAAGCCCATGTGTGTGACCTAGATGAGAGCAACCAGAGTTATATGCGTGTGTGACACACCGTAGTAGGAGTGAGCCGCCAGACAGACCAAACCACATGTATGCGAGTATGCCTCTCTCGTTCTACAACTTTTGAGTGTACGTATTTGTGCAAACATTTTGACTTCTAAGAAATAATTGGTTTCCTCTAAATAACGTGTTATTCACTAAGACAAGGCAGCACTTTCTTCCTTCTGCACAGAAATACTTGTGTATGTTAGTTATTATGTCAGCGGATGGTTTGGTGATACGTCCCAAACATATCTATAATTTCTGCTTGCTCCATGCATGTTTTGGGTGATATTGCTATGCTTTTGATACACTTTCATACACTTTTGATCATATTTGGACTAACCTATTAACTCAGTGCACCCCCAGTGCCAGTTTCTGTTTTCTGCTGTTTTTGTATTTCAGGTTTTCCCATTACTTAAATTGCCAGAAAATTTCTGGGAAAAATATATAAAAAATCAGCGCTCCAGAAGCTTCCATGTGCCAGAAGTGGGGCCAGAGGGGGGCCAGAGGGGCCCCAGGCGCCCTGATGGTGCGGCCCCACCCCTGGCCGCGCCGGGGGGCCGCCTGGGGGCTCCCACCTCCTCTGGTGCCCTACTTGGCCTCCTATTTATTCTCCCGTCGCGAAAACCCTGATTCCAGAACCCTTTTCTCCAGAAGCAATTCCGATCTCCGCCACCATCGCCACCAAGTTTCGGGGCACCAGAATTCCTGTGTCGGCATCCTGCCGGGACGGGGAAGTGCCCCCGGATTCATCTCCATCGACGTTGCTTCCTCCCTCCATGATGCGGGAGTAGTTCCTCCTCGGGGCTGAGGTTTCTACCAGTAGCTATGTGGTCAATTCTCTCTCCCATGATGTGATCTTCGTTGTGATCATAGGCTATGTTAATCTAGGGTGATCCCATAATATTTCCCCTTCCTCTATGTATTGGATTGATGTACTCACTTGTCTTTATCTAGTATAATCCTCGAGACCAAGGTGACAGCGGTCTATTGGACATGGATTAGAAGAATATTTTCATGAGTGATTTCCTCTTTTGTGTGTTGATTGAAGATTGAGAGTTTCTTGGTGCTTGTCTTTGACTATCCTTGAGATATGTTGTGGTGATTGTCGTACTCTCTTTGGATGGCCGCGGTGACATTGGGAAATCCATAGATTGAGAACTACGAACTTTGAGGTGTGCTTTTGTAGCCCTACATAATTCTCGTCCTCTCTTGACCACAAAGGAATGACCTCCGAGTGCGTCTCCATTGCATGTTTTATGGGAAATATCATGTGATTAGACTATGTTAATGTTGTTGGGAGTTGCCACTAGTGAAAGTATGAAGCCTAGGCCTTGTTTCCACCATTGCAATACCATTTGTGCTCGCGTTTACCACTTGTTTGCTTGCTGCACTTTTTATTACAGATTTATATTACTTTGCTTTGCCACTCCTATCATCCATATTTTACCATCTCTTCGCCAAACTAGTGCACCTATACAACTCCTAGTTGTATTAGGTGTGTTGGGGACACAAGAGACTTCTTGTATCTTAGTTGCAGGGTTGCTTGAGAGAGACCATTTTCAACCTCTACTTCCGTGAGTTCGATAAACCTTAGGTCATCCACTTGAGGGAAATTGCTGCTGTCCTACAAACCTCTGCGCTTGGAGGCCCAACATAGTATACAAGAAATAGAAGCGTGTGTAGACATCAAGCTATTTCTGGCGCCGTTGCCGGGGAAGTAAGTGTTTGAAGGTATACCTTTAGATCTTGCAATTAAATCTTTCCGTTTCTTGTTTTTTGTTTCACTAGTTATGTTTATGGAAAACCGCACTCTTAGTTCGCTGCTTGGGGAAGGCCGCTTTACCACACCCGTGGTAGAGAAGTCTCCTCCACCTACTGAATGTATCCTGTTCCAAATACCACTTGGGATAATTGAAATAATTAGGAATGATTGTTATGATGGGACAGTCAATCCTAGTATTCATTTGTTGAAACTTACAGAACTTTGTGAGTTGTTTAAGATTTTAGTTTTGACAAGAGATGGAGTCATGAGGAAATTATTTGCCTTGTCACTGAAAGGAAAAGCATTGGAATGGTATAGGCTACTAGATGACTCTCACCTGCTGGATTGGGAAGAGATCCAGTCTCTCTTTTACTCCACGTTTTATCCTCTTCATGAAGTCCATGAGAATAGGAATTATGTTTATAATTTCTATCCTCATGACGGAGAGAGCATAGCTCAAGCTTGGGGGAGACTGAAAACGTTAATGCTAAAATGTCCTAACCATGGGCTCCCCAAAGATATGATTATTACTAATTTCTATGCGAGGCTCTCTCGACAGGATAAATATTTGCTCGATGCTTCCTCTATGGGTTCTTTCACAAACGAAAAGATTGATGCTAAATGGGAACTCCTTGAAAGAATTCAACACAACACTGAAGATTGGGAGATCGACAAAGGTAAAGAGTCGGGTATAATTTATGAGTATGATTGCATTAAGTCCTTTGTTGAAACTACAAGTGTTAATAAGTTTAGTGCTAAGTTTGGGCTTGATTCTCAACTCCTTGTTGATTTCCTCAAATCTTTTGCTTCACATCTTAATATGCCTAAGGAGGATTGGATCAAGCATCATGAACCTTTTAAAGAGATTTGCAAAGAAAATGAAATTGTTCATGATGATTGCAACATGCATGATCCAATTCCTAAAAATGAAGTTTTATATAAGCATGTTAATTTTTGTGGAGTGGATAGACCTTGTGAAAGGCCTATGATTGAAGAAGAGAAGTATTGTAAGCAACATAAGCATGGAAGAACAATCACTTGGGTCAAAGATTTAAATGAAATTGCTAGAGAATTGTGTGACCTTTATCCTTTTACTTGTGAACTTTGCTGTATAGAGGGTCACTTTAATTTTCAATGCATGCACTTTCAAAACATAACTGTTAACCAGTTGTGTGATAACATGATCACCCCTGATCTTTATGATGAGCTTATGTTATTTTTGATGTGTGAAGAGTTATCAGAAAAGACTTCTTGGCTAGATGTTAATGCCATAGGAATAAAAAACACTTTGCAAAATTGCCATCTCTATTGTGTTGTTAATTGCCATAAAAATGATTACATAAGTAAGATTAGAAAGGAGGGAACTTTACCAAAGTATAAAAATGTCTCTTATATTTCTGCTAATAAAAAGGAGAGTTTCTCCCAAGTTTCCCCTATTGTTTCTAATGATAAACCAGGATATGTGGAGAAGCTTCATCTCCAACCACTCCCTCCTAAGGTGAAGAAGAAGAAAAAGAAGAGGAGGAGGAAGAGGAGCAAGAAGGAAGAAGAATGGGTATCAACCTGGCCTGAGCATATTCCTCCCATCAACTTTTATCCTAACGGTTGTAAGTTTAAAGAATAAGGTGAAGTTTATTGCCTTAATTATCATCTTGATGATATGTCCGTAGGTACTATTGAAGATGATTTTGATTATGATATGCATGTTACTTATTGTGATTGGGAAAATGATGATAATGCTACTTATGATCTTGAAAATCTTTTTGGTACCAACTCTGAAAGTGATGATATGGAAAGCTCTAAGCTTGGGGATGATAGGATTGCAAATCCTTTACCCACTAGTGATGTGATAATTGATAATTCTTTTGCTAGTAAGAATAAAGACAACATGTTTACAAATATAGTTGCTAGCAATGATAATGCTCTTCTCTACTATGATGATGTTATAACTCCAATCTATAGTGATTATAAAGGTACCTATGACATAAGGAGAAATTATCCTTATGAAACTTGTTATAATCATGGAGGGAATTACTCCCTTGTTGAACACCATCTTCCTAATACACAATTAATCTATAGTGTTCAAGTTGTTTATGATAGTCCTACTCCCACTATTACCAATGAGAAAGATTATGCTTATGTGGAGAGTAAGAGTACCTTTTTGCATGTGGATCATGGTAACAATGCTTTATGTGATGCTTATATTGTTGAGTTTATTCGTGATCCCAATGAAAATTATTATGAGAAGGGAACATATGCTTATAGATATTTCAATAATATCAAGTTCCCTCTCTTTATGTTGAAGGTTTTGAAGCTGCACTTGTTTTGTATTCCTATGCTTATTGCTTTGTGCTTCAATGAATTATTCTATTGCAATATTCCTATGCATAGGAAGCATGTTAGGCTTAAATGTGTTTGGTATTTGCTTCTTGATGCTCTCTTTTGTTCTTCAACTCTTATTCCTACGAGAGCATCAATAAAGCCTTAAGCCTATCTTTATGGCTATAAAGAAAGAGCTCTAGGGAGACAACCCTTGTTATCTTTGCTTTCAGTTTGTTCTTTCAGTTTTTAGTGGTCTTGATGTTTGTTACTACTGTAGCAACATCATTGTATCTTTATTTTTCAGCTTTGTGCCAATTTTAGCCTCTGATTGCAAGAAAGTTCAAAAGTTGTGACATGCTGTCCAGAAAACAGATTCTGTCCTTGGAAAGAAAAATTCGAATAAAATCACCAGATCATCTTTTTGATCTGAATTTTTTTGACAGCATGCTCTATACAATTGTCTTTCGAGCGTCCGTTCTGAGTTTTTTGATTTGAGTTGCAGAAGTACCCCAAAAAATTATTTACTACCTGCTGGTCTGTTTTTCACAGATTCTGCCCTGTTTTGCCTTTTCTTCGTTTTGCAGACCTTAAGCTTGCTTTTTCTTTGCAAAAACTTTTTGGTGATATTGAGAAACAGTAGACCCCTTCAAGAATATCTTTGTTTCCAGTAGAGAAAAATTATTTTATTGTGGGTACTAACCTCTCTAATCATATTATGATGAGTTATGTATGAAGGGAGTTTTCAAGTGTGCGAGGGAAGATGATAAAAGAAGATTCAGGAGTGTCAAACGCTCAAGCTTGGGGATGCCCCCATGCACCCGCAAGAAATATCCAAGGAGACTCAAGCATCTAAGCTTGGGGATGCCCCCGTGCATCCCCTTCTCCATCAACAATTATCAGTTCGTCCTTCGTTCCACTATATTTTTATCACTTCATGTGTTATGTGCTATGCTTGGAGCGTCTTGCTCTTTTCTTCTTAGTTTATTTAGTTTTACTTGCTGTTCTTAACAAGTTGGATCCTAGCCTTCATTTTTTGGGAGAGAAACACGCTCCACTCCACTGTAGAACACAACATAGGCTTGCATGCGTATCTTCTTGTGTGTGTTCTTTATCTTTTCATAGCTGCTGTCATGCTTAGCTCTTAGTTTTCATGCTTATCTTTTAAGAGCTTTTGTTTAGGTTGTTGCTGTTGGAACTCTCTTTAGTTATCATGCTTATCTTGTTAAGAGAGTCGGCTTCTGTGGCACTGGTTGATATGTCTATGATAAAAATGCTATGTGCATAATGGTGCTTAGTAGTTCATGTTTTCTTATGGTTAGTCTCAAATAGCTGGGGATTCTTAATGTGTTATTGAAGTACCAGCATGATTTGTTTGCCTATGATGTGGTATGGTTTAGTGATATCGTCCTCCAAGAATTTATTTTGATTGACTTGGCATATGCTCACGTATATTTAAGACTGTAAAGAAAGTCTATCAAGCCTTGATGATCTTTAATTTCTGAGTAGTGATATAACTTCCATGCCCGATTCAATGTTGCTTTGTCGCTCTGCATGATTATGGTCGTCATTGCTCTCTTAGTTGGTCGCTCCCAGTCTTTTGCTAGCCTTCACCTGTACTAAGCGGACTGACTACTTGTGCATCCAAAATCCTTGAAACCAGTTATGCCATATGAGTCCACCATACCTTCCTATATATGGTATTTACTTGCCATTCCTAACGAAGACTTTCTTGTACCATCTCAAAATTATTCAAAGCATTTCTCTTTTGTGCCTTTGCTTTAGCTCATGAGGAAGTAGTAGGTAATTCATGATCTTCTTATGATTGGACAAATTTTACCCCGGGATTGCATGTCTAATCTGCAAACCCCTAATACGAGGAGGGACTGGCATGAGTGCGCCCAGCTCACAAAAGATAATAACAACAAACAAACCCTCCTTCACGCTTTGTTCATGAGAAATCAGAAAACTCTGGCAGTGATAAACAAAGGAGATTAAGGGGATGTGATCGTCCCCGCGTGGGAGCCGTTCCTCGAAACTTGTCCAGCATAAGAAGTAATTGGGTTATCTACTAGCATTCGTTGACGAATTATGCACCTCCCAAAAGCTTTTTATCTCTGTTTTTAAAACCACGAGCTCTGGTACTTGTTTAGTCTTTGCTTCCAGCCACGGGTTTTCAACCTTGCCATCAAAATCCACGGTTCGAGAGTCTCCACCTTCTTTCTTCAAAGCACCAACTATTGAGAGCATGATTGTCATTCTGAGTGTAATGTGCATTGTCCCAAAGTACCATTGTCTTCTGCATGATTGTGATATCGCTTATTCTGAAATCATTGTATCTAGTCGTCACTTAAACTTCGGAGGTGCTCCTGCATTTATGTTTTGCTTCACTAAAGGGGGCAAGCGAGGTATCACTTTGTCATGTTTGCACACCATGCTCACTACAAATCTATTGGGTGTTTCAGTATCATATTGTAAACTTTCAGTTCTTTGTGATATTCTCATGAGGTAACTTAATTACTAAAGATTCATGATCTCAATAAGCATTTGTCATGTGATTGTGAAAGACTCTTTGGTAGCATGTCACCACAGAAATTGTTCTTGTTATCATTTATCTACTCGAGGACGAGTAGGAATTAAGCTTGGGGATGTTGATACGTCCCAAACATCTCTATAATTTCTGCTTGCTCCATGCATGTTTTGGGTGATATTGCTATGCTTTTGATACACTTTCATACACTTCTGATCATATTTAGACTAACCTATTACCATCTCTTCGCCAAACTAGTGCACCTATACAACTCCTAGTTGTATTAGGTGTGTTGGGGACACAAGAGACTTCTTGTATCTTAGTTGCAGGGTTGCTTGAGAGAGACCATCTTCAACCTCTACTTCCCTGAGTTCGATAAACCTTAGGTCATCCACTTGAGGAAAATTGCTGCTGTCCTACAAACCTCTGCGCTTGGAGGCCCAACATAGTCTACAAGAAATAGAAGCGTGTGTAGACATCATTTGGGCAGTGGACTCCCAATATTGTAATATGCAGACTTTCATCCCCAATGTATGTATGTATAATATTTTAATCGTGTATAAATACGAAACCATTGCGGATAATTGTGAAAAGCCAAATCCTTGCTGGTGGCCACAGATTGGGAACTTTCAAAAGTGTACTGCTGGGTGGTGCTCATATTTTTTAGGCCGAGGAAGCTGAAGGCCTTGCATGTATGTCTTTGTAAGAGATAGTTGACTGTATATATTACATGCAGATTCATGTTGTAGCAATGTGGTTGAGGATATTCCGTTCCAAAGTATTTGTTGAAATGTGTTGCAGAGAATTTAGGCTTAGCAAATCTACATTTATGCATAATCCTTATCCCTTCTTGCATGGATTAAAGTGTTAAACTAGAAACGGGTTTTACCAGGGCTAATTCTGTGGTATACAACTATCAATAGACATGAAGACCAACCATATAATTACATTGTGAATTTGTGATCCTATTCAGTTTATTGGTTGTGTCTAAATTGTTAGCATCAGTGCATCACATCTGTTAGTTGTCACAATGAAAACTGCAACTTAAGCTCACTACTTGTATGCTATTTGAAGCGTGGCATGGTAATTGTATTCAGATCTAACTAAACTGATCTACTGTAGGTGAATTCTTTCTTGGATGGATATGTTGTATTCACATCTTTGCTACCAACTCTTAACAAGGCTTGTTTTGTTATCATTCTGAATGAATATGCCTTTTCCATTTGAACTTGCATTAATTGGATTTGTAGTGATGCGTAGTGCTAAAATTGATCATTTTATTCCGAGTTATTGCTTCGAGTTGTTTGTGCATGTATTTGTACCTGCTCATCTGTAACTAAAATGCTTAATCAGGTTCTGGTAACAAAACAATCTGGTTCATAGGAATGGGTTGTGGGCAAGGTTAATTTTTGGCAATCTTATTCCCTCTTCTGCATCTCTTTTTCATTTTTGTTACCATTGGCTTGCTGTTCTTTTTTGCTGTTGGTCTACAGGGCCATGTTGCGATGTCCATAGTTTCAGTTGCATTATGTAGCATTGCGAAAAATTAGTGTTCTAGATATTGCTTGATTCTTCAGTAAGCAAGTTTACGTCCAAGAAGCTTAATCCCTTACATGACCTCTTATACATCCGATTCAGAAAAAAAGTTAGAACATCTTATGTTTGTGAATGGAGGAAGTAATTTTCTTGCACCCTGTCCTGGTATACCTTGCTCTAGCTGTTGCCATGTCATATTGAAGCTAAAATATACCAATTGCATGTTACTTGGAGTAAAGTATGACATATTTTTTTAAGCTAAAACACATGGACTGAGGTAGGCAGTGTTGTCATTTCCACACAACTCATCATGATGAGTGGCCTCTACTGCTTTTCGATACTGCATTCATGTTTCTTATTGGTGCATAGTAGAGTTTAACTGAGCACGTCATGGAGAAGTAAGCGATGACATCAATATGTGTTCTTTGGAATGACATCATGTATGTTGCATTCTCTCAAACTCTCAATTTTATCCATCCTATCATCACTTTTTTTTGTGTACTCGTAACAAACTTCTATGGGTACCTATGTCTGCAGGAGCCACATCTGTTAATTCTGTCCAAGCTATTACTAGAGGATAAAGATTGCTAGCCTTGGTATGCCTAGAACCTCTACCTATCATACTTCTAAACAGGCCCATCAGATTTTAAAACTACCTAATATGCTATACGTAATTTTTTGCAGCTAAGGGCCTTTCACAGCACAACAAATGGAACTCAACATCACCAAGAGAAGGTGTCCTCTGGACATGACTACCAACTGATATGATCCACTAATTTGTTGCGACTTGTTGCCTTGACCAATTGAACTGCACTGTGGCTTTCTGATGGCAAGCTTGTGCTGTTTTATTCCTTTTTGTGCATTTAGTTACCTTTATGTGTAGCTAATATTGCATTGCAAGTGTTTCTCTCGACACTAATGGTGTTGGTCAGAAGTTTGCTATAGTATATTAACTCTGATGATACATTCCGTACTTTGCCTCGAGCTTTTGGTGCTCGTAAAACCTAGTTTTTCTTGAACGGATTACAACATAAATGGCATTATTGATATATTATACTCCCTCCGTTTCATATTGTAGAGCATATAGTTTTTTTTGAGAAGTCAAACCTCATCAACTTTGACCAAGTTTATGGAGAAAAACATTTACATCTAGAATACCAAACATACATCATTAGATTCAACATAAGACATAGTTTCATATTTTATATATTTGGTACTGTAAATATAAATAATTCTCTATATATTTGATCAAAGTTTTGCAAGTTCGACCTTTCAAAAAATTTATACGCACTACATTATGAACGGAAGGAGTAGCAACAAAATGGGTATCCATGTGCAACATACGCAAGTACATGATGTAATATCCTAGAATGGGTGTTAGGATATTCCTAAAAGCTCTATGCTTCTTAGGAATAAATGTTGGTCTGCCTCCTTGTGCCCGTGTCGTCGCCGTTGCGGCATAAGCTATGGAGAGAGGGGAGGCCATTCGTGTAGGCGATGAGGCTCTAAACTATCGCGAGGAGAGGCAATTTGAGGGAATGGTGAGCGCATCGGCTTTCACCATGGAAGGCAATTTTGAGGGAGGTCGTCTTGTCCATGGGCCATGACCGGGTGTTGTGGCTGCATCTTGAGGAGGTGCGCCGCCACCACATCCACGTCGGTGTGTCCACTTGTAAAGTCTCAACATCTGCACGACTTGGTTCTCCTCTACACGCACAATTGCTATGGTTTGTTGGCAGTGCCCTTCAGTATTGAGTGTGTGGGTGGGCATTTTGGGGGCGTTTTGTGAGAGGCTTTTTTTACATGGCATTGCATTTTGTGTTTACATAGTTGTGGAGCCTCGCCTTTATAGGACCTCAATGACGGGTTATGGCGGGCAGATCCGCGTGAGTGCTTGATTGGATTGTTGATTTCCATGGTTTATACTTGTAAAATATACATGGTTTACACTTGTAAAATATACATACCTCAACGCGTTGTTTTGCTTTCTAGTTAAAAATCACATATGACAGATGATATACACTTGTAAAAGAGATGTGGGTGTATAAATTTACCCCGATTCCAACTAGGTCTGAAGGGTTAGCCGTCTATAGAAGCACCGCAAAGAAAAAAGTTACCATGGATGGCGACATCTTACGTAAGCACGAAGAGGGGACGATGGTGAAGGGGATGGCGGGAGGCAGCCGCCGGCAGTGTGGGAACATCAGGTCCATTTATGAGCATCTCCAGCCGTTGAGCCCCCCAGGGATGCCCAAATAGCGCCCCCTAAGGGTGAGCCGGCGAAAACCGCGCCTTGGGGGTGTTTTTCCCCTAGCCGCTGACCCCCCACCGCGTTTTTCGTTTTTTCAATACTGAAAATCCGGCCACATCCGCCCAGCAACACCGCGTGCTCCCCCGTCACCCACCGGCCAGACCCGCTTGTCGGTATCCCATTGCCCTCTACCCATCCAACAACGCACCCTCGCTCGCCTCCTTCCTCGCCGATGCCGCCAGCCAGTTCAACATAGATAGTCAAATGATACATAGATAGTTCATAGCATATACTGTTAAAATAAAAGATCAACTACTCGTCATTTTCCGACTCTGACTCGGTAATGTCCTCCTCCGACATCTAAATGTAAGCGTCAGCATACCGCTCGTCCTCGGAGTCCCAGGACGACCCTTCTCCTAGCTTCATGTTCAATTGAGCGGCCTGCTTCCGTGCACGCTTGTCCTCCCGATAGGCGGCTTGCTCCTTCCTCCTCGCCACCCTCTCCGTCCTCCGTTGCTTGTAGAACTGGTGCTCGTTGATGATGTCCTGCGGGAAGCATTCGCGCCACACTGCCATGGCTTCCACGTCCATCTCCGCGATGGCGAGGCGACACTGGCGCCTTCGGTTGTCACGGCGATCCCCGTCGGTGAAAAGCCACGGAGATGTGCGAGATCCTGCGCCCGCTGGCTCGTCGACACGTCGGGGAAATTCACATCCTGACGAGGCTGCTACTTCTCGAGCTTGCGTTGTATTCCCTCGAAGATGAAAGGGAGATGCAACACAGTAGCGCAAGTATTTACCTTAGTTTTTGAGAACCAAGGTATCAATCCAGTAGGAGACCACGTGCAAGTCGCTCGCACCTGCACAAACAAATAAGAACTTCGCAGCCAACGCGATAAGGGGTTGTCAATCCTTTTACGGTCACTTACGAAAGTGAGATCTGATAGAGATGATAGTTTATATTTTTGATATTTTTGGTTTATAAGAACAGCAAATAAAAGCAATAAAAGTAAAGTAGATGTAGATTGATATGTTGAGAATAGACCCGGGGGCCATAGTGTTCTCTAGTGGCTTCTCTCATGATAGCGATATTCTACGGCGGGCAAACAAATTATTGTCGAGCAATTAATAGAAAAGCGAATAATTATGAGACTATCTAGGCATGATCATTGTATATAGGCATCACGTCCGAGACAAGTAGACCGACTCCTGCCTGCATCTACTACTATTACTCTACACATCGACCGCTATCCAGCATGCATCCAGTGTATTGAGTTCATAAGAACAGAGTAACGCCTTAAGCAAGATGACATGTGTAGAGGGATAAACTCAAGCAATATGATATAAACCCCATCTTTTTATCCTCGATGGCAACAATACAATACGTGCCTTGCTGCCCCTACTGTCACTGGGAAAGGACACCGCAAGATTGAACCCAAAGCCAAGCACTTCTTCCATTGCAAGAACTATAGATCTAGTAGGCCAAACCAAACCAATAATTCGAAGAGACTTGCAAGGATATTATGAGCACACATAAAAAGTTCAGAGAAGAACCAAATATCTTTCATAGATAACCTTGATCATAAACTCACAATTCATCGGATCTCGACAAACACATCGCAAAAAGAGATTACACCGAATAAATCTCCTCAAAGACCGAGGAGAACTTTGTATTGAGATCCAGAGAGAGAGAGAAGAAGCCATCTAGATAATAGCTATGGACCCGAAGGTCTGTGGTAAACTACTCACAACTCATGGTGAGGGCGATGATGATGATGAAGAAGAAGAACTCCGTGATGGATCCCCCTCCGGTGGAGCTCCGGAACATGCTCCAAGATAGGATCTCACGGGAACAGAAGGTTACGACGGTGGAATTAGGGTTTCTCTCTGTTATCGAAGGTTTCGGGGTACGTAGACTTATATAGGAGGAAGGAGGACACCGGGGGGGTGCTCGGGGGCCCCACGAGGCAGGGGGCGCGCCCTGGGAAGGGGGGGCGCGCCCCCCACCCTTGTGGGCCACCCCTTGATCCCCTGACGTGGTTCTCAAGTCCCCCGTGCGTGATTTTCTTCAAAAATATCTCTCGCGAATGTTTCATTCCGTTTGGACTCCATTTGATATTCTTTTTTCTGCAAAACCCTGAAATAGGCAAAAAACAACAATCTGGACTGGGCCTTTGGGTTAGTAGGTTAGTCCCAAAAATGATATAAAAGTGTATGATAAAGCCCAATAAACATCCAAAACTTCATAAATAATAGCATGGAACAATCAAAAATTATTGATACGTTGGAGACGTATCAGAGGCCGCCGGAGGCGCGATGCCGCCGCGTCGTACGCACGGGCCGCCTCTTCTGCGGTGTCGAAGGTGCCGAGACCGAGGCATTTTTCGCCAAACGAGATTTCGGCGGAGAAGGCGCCGGAGCGGCGCTCGCGGACTCCGTGAAAATCAGCAGCGCCCAGGCGGCGCATCAACATGGTGGAGCAGAGGCGAGAAAGAGAGGAGGTAGGAGCGTTGGCGTCGGAGAAGAGAGGGGAAATGTACGTCCACCGGAGGGGGTGGGGGTCGGCTTTTATAGCCGCGGGCGGGTGGCGTCCGCGTGGCGGGAGAGGGCGGGACGCGCGTCGCCGCGCCATCACTGAGCCGCCCGTGAGGCATCAATGGATACTGACTGGCACGGCAGCGCGCCGCAACTTTGGCATTGATTCCCCCGCGGGAACCAAGGCGATGAGGACGAAGAAGCGAGGAGAACCGCGGTGTCGCTGACTCGGCGGGCCTGCGGTTAGTTCGCGCCAAAACCGTTTTGCCCGGCGCCTCCGAACGCCCCCCCAGCGCGCCGGGTTTGGCCTGGGACCGCCGGGGCCAAATTTGGACCGAGCCGGTGAAAAATGGGCTTCTCGGGTGCGTCTGGACCGATTTTTGAGCGCCAACGCGAAAAAAATGCTTGGGGAGAACATGTTGAGGACGCGGCTGGAGATGTTCTAAGAAATGGATACGCAAAGTGTACTGCTTACGGAACCTGGGACAAGTATATACTTTTTTTAATGAAAAAACACTCCTTATATTAATTAATTAAGCAGAAAGTTATTACAATCATTCATCACAGTATACGTCACATAGGGCACGACAAAATTAACAAGCAACCCATCACACCTAGTATTAAAACTAACTGGCTGCATGGCCAAATCAAGTCCGGTTTAAATACGTAACTACTTCCTCTGTTTTTAAATATTTGTCTTTCTAAACATTTTAAATGAACTACAACATATAGATGTATGTAGACATATTTTAGAGTGCAGATTTATTCATTTTGCTTTATATATAGTCATTTGTTGAAATCGCTAGAAAGACAAATATTTAAGAATGAAAGGAGTATGAAATATAAAAATTTGTATATGAGTTTAGTCATCACAACATAATTGGGGAATTGATAATGAGTAGTAGTACAACCCTAGCTACATTACGGAATCTGTATATGAGTCTCAGTTTAGCTCCCGACGTTGGCGGTAAAAGCAATCAAGAGAGACGATTCCGTTCGCTTTTTGTTCGTTTGAATTAGCCGTTCGCCCGGCGTCCGTTCTGTTTTAGGTTTGGGGTCGACAGTGCACCCAACGCGCCGACCCATTTTATATCCGCACATAATTTTTTTAAAAAGACCCGCGGCCATAGATCATGCCAGCAGCCATGTCTCATGCCAGCGCCGGCATAGAATAAACACCACACAGTTCATGCTGGCGCACTCGTCAACGGCCGGCACACATACCAGCACACAAAAAAGGGGTGGAACTTGAGTTCGACCACGCCATCGCGGCCCCGTGGTCCAGCCAGCACACCTGCCGGCATACAAAAAAGGGATGGCGCTCGCCGCCATAAATCACTCGTCGTCGAACTTGAGCATGTCGGCCTGCATCTTCTCGAACCATGGCCTCTTCCTTGGCGACACGGTGTTGAGATCCACCTTCATGATCTCCACCCCGGTCATCATGCTCACGAGAGCCACTTCTTTCGCCTTGGTCTTGGCGTTGGCGGCCTTGACCTCTAGCATCTTGGCTCTTCTCCATCTCCAGGTCAATCATCTTGGCCTGCTTGTCGGCATCCATCTCGAGCCTCCTCCTTTGGATCTTCATGAAGGCGTCCATTTCCTCCGCTTTGCAACGCCGGCGTTCCTCCTCCCTTGAGTCCTTCTTAGTTATCATGCCCTTCACGGTTGCGATCAAGGCGTTCAACGCCGTGTCCCGCTTGTCCTCCTTCTTGGAGTTGGTCTCCCCCCGCGGCCGTGCCTTCTCATCGTCCCCAACCTCCTCCGCGGCTTGCTTCCCCTCATGCGACTTGAGGACGGCATATTGCGCCTTGAACTTTTCCTCGTCTTTGATGATCCTAAAGCAATGAGAGAGGTTGAAGCACTTGCCATCGTGTTGGACCTTGAATGTCTTCAAAGCTTGAAATGCCTACAAAGCTAGAAATGCCAGCGGCCGGTGCGCCACCCTCGAAGATGATGTTCTACATGTAGTCGTCGTCGCCGGAAGGCGGCCTTCCGTCGAACAGGTTGCGCGCGCCCGACAGCACGCCGGCTGGCATTTGCCACGCGCGTTTCCTTGCGCCTCCGGTTGACGAGCCATCGGCCACCGGTGTCGCCTTGAGGTCGATGGGCGATGACGCGGGCGTGGAAGACGCCACCACGCTCACCTTGGGCGAGCACTCCCCGAAGAGGTGGGAGGCCTGCGGGTAGACGTGGAAGCCAAGCATCGGGATGCAAGCCGACGCGCGGGGCGAGTCGGGTAGCACCATCCGAGAGAACGCTGATCCGGTGCTTACCGCGGCCACCGCGGCGTTGATGAGGCCGTGCTGGCTAGGGTTTAACCCTAGCATATAGAGCGCCTCCCTCGTTGTCGCCGCGACACGGGCGTTCGTGAGCTCCTGCTGCGCGGCGGCGGCCGCCTCGATTGCTTCATCCCTCGCGTCCGCCGCGTGCCTCCGGCCCTTCTCTTGGCCGACTCCCTTGCTCGTTGTTCAGGCGTCAGCTTCTTCTTCAGCTTTGGCGCGGCGGCGGTCTTCCGGGGGGAGCGAGGCTTGCCTTTGCCGGAGGGGGCGCTCGTCATGCCGGACGAGGCGAGGGAGGCGAGGCCAGCGGTGGCGTCGAGGTCGTCGTCCATGACGGGTTGGGGCGGGAGCGCGCGCGGGTGGGAAAGTTTTTTTTGGGGGGGGGGATGGAGGAAATGAAGGGAAATGGCGGGCCCGGGGGAGGAGAAGGCAAGCGTGCACGTGTCCGTCTCGTGTTCGCGCCGACACAAATCCGACTTAAAAATATGCTATGAATGGATTGATAGACGGACGAAAAGCGGACATGCGTCCGTTTGGGTCGGCGCGTTGGGCCGACTTTTATGTCCGCGCCGACCCAACGGATGACATGCGTTGCTCTTACTAACGGTAAACATAAATGAGCGCATCCTAAGGTCGGAGCTCCTTCCCTCCAGCTAGCAAGGAGCGAGCTGAGCCGTTGGATCGGCTGCGATGGCGGTTTCGCGGTAATTTTGCCGAATCGCCGGGGACACTCCGGGCTTTTGCGGCGAAGAAGTACGTACTTCTCGACTCCCGAGGTGGCGGCGGCCTGTACACAACACGTGAAGCAACATTGGACTGTAGCTTGGCTAAACCAACCAAGCCTGCCACCCCCGTGATCGACGAATTGAACTGCCTCCCACTCCCCGTGGACTCTTCCCACTTCCCACTCCCCGTGGACTCTTCCCACTTCCCAGGCCGCCGCTTGTCCGCTTCCACCGCTTCCGCGGCCCCGCCCGTCGCCGTCGCCCAAGTCTCAGCGGCGATGTCTCCCGCCTCCGCGCACGCCCTCACCGTCGACTCTCTAAACCCAAAGGTAGTACCGTAGGTCTCTGCCGCCGTCCGATCCACATGCGTTTCCAAGTCCAATGCTGGTGGTTGTCTGGTTTTGCAGGTGCTGGCGCTCGCGGATCACCTCGGTGGTGCCGTCGCCCGCCGCGCGCAGGTACCTCCCCTCCCCCCCAATTAGTTTCCAAGAGATTTAAGAAACGGAAGCCGGTGTTCCACGGTTTATGTGTCTGATCTGCCGTACACGAGACAGAACCATGTTAAGTTGCTCAAACCAGATGTTTGGACTTTGGAAATGAAAATTTGAATTTCCCCGACAATGTTTTCTGTTCCAAACGACCCCAAATCCAATGTCATTTTGGGACATCAAGAAACAACAACATCGCCCAAGCTTTAGCGATCGATTCGATTGGTTGGTAGAGCCCTTAATGGAACAGGAGAAGCTTGACACTTGTCAGGCACCCCACAAAAAAAAACTTGACAGGCAGCTAGGTTGACATGCTGTGGAGTACTGGTGTTAGGACAGGGTTGCATCAGCAAGCCTCTTAGCTACAGCTCCATGTCTCTTTCCTTTCACTGTGTTGATTCGCTTTATCACTACTGCCATGGATTGGGTGAGATCCGCATCCACCAGAGTGTATTTTTTTTTTTTTTTTGCGGGGGAAAGCATTTCATTACTTAATTGATAATGTTTTTACAATCATTCACTATTCAAAGAGCACTTCCCTTTGGTACATTTTTGCCACTCTACGAGTACGTATTTTGCTGCACCTATTAATTGTTGCTGACTTGTCTGCAGACTTGAAATTACATGTAACTTGAGCTTGGCACATCATGCAAATTAAGTGATCTTCTCTTCTTTTTCTTGGTGTCCAGCGCATGCAAAAAGAGCTAGAAACAAATCCAGCTTTATACCCTTTCAGTGAGGTATGTTCCTGTGAATCTCATCACATTGCTGAAAAATAATTGAATATCATCTTCCACTAAAAATTTCCCGAAATTCAGAGCTTTGCCACATCTACTTCTATATTTTTTACCGTGATTAATATTTCCATTTCTTCTGGTAGATAGTCTATTGCAACCTTAGCAATCCTCATTACCTCGGACAACAGCCAATTAAGTTTTTCCGTGAGGTGGGTGATTTGCTCCATAAGATTTTATTGACAATCTCGTTTCGTCATGCTCTGATGCTTTCTTGTCTTCCAGGTCCTCGCCTTGTGTGATTACCCGCATCTTCTTGACTGCAATGTAACTAGTTCCATATTCAGGTAATAAACACCACAGACCACACATCATATGAGGAAGATGCATTCAGATTCATAAGCGAGATAGCTCAACTCGATTGTTGCTGTTGCAGTTCTGATGCAATAACAAGGGCAAGGGAGATTCTAGATCTCATTCCTGGGAGAGCAATGGGAGGATACAGCCACTGTCAGGCAAGATCAGGAACCCATAACCTCTTTTGACAAATGCAGAAATGAGATCTGACAGTTTTCACCTCTAGGGTACTGAAGGGTTGCGAAATGCAATTGCTGCTGGAATAGCCACTCGTGATGCTTTCCCATGCAATGCAGAAGACATTTTCCTGACAGATGGAGCAGCCGCGCCGGTATTATTTGATCTACCATATGCGGAGCAATTCCTTCATCCACCATCTTGTGCATACCACTCTGAATAATAGTAGTAGTTGGAGATATTGTGCTCCTCTGCTACTGCTGGGCATCCTGACAATGTTATATCTCATACGCTGTCAAACTACTTTGTGGAAGTTCCTTTTGCACTTCAGTAATTAGCACTATTTTTTTACGAACCTCGTTCTTATCACTAATATAGTATTCCCTCCGTCCGAAAATACTTGTCATCAAAATGAACAAAAAAGGATGTATCTAGAACTAAAATACATCTAGATACATCCCGTTTTATCCATTTTGATGACAAGTATTTCCGGACGGAGGGAGTATGATTTACTTAAAGCACCTAATATGCCATGATAACAGGAGCAATGTCACTAAACATCCAAGATGAATGTTATTTTTATCTCCCCCTTTCCTTCTTTTCAGATATGATTCTTGACAATCGAGTTGTTTGTTTGATTTACAAACAGGTTCATATGGTAATGCACCTATTGATACGAGATGAAAAAGATGGCATCCTTTGCCCGATTCCATCACACTTCCTGTATACAAGCTCAATGGCTCTGTGTGGTGCAACTCTTGTATGTACTTCATTACTAGATCAAAATGAATCCACGTCAACTACAATTTTACTGGTTGCCAATCTGCAGTAAGCAAGATGATATCGGCTTTCTCAGGTGCCATATTACCTTGACGAATCAGGAGGTTGGGGCGTGAGTATTTCGGACCTGAAGAAGCAGCTGGATGGTGCCCGATCTGAGGGCATCACTGTTAGGGGACTTGTGGTTGTAAATCCAGGCAACCCTACTGGACAGGTGTGTTTACTGATCATTGACTTGTGCAATTTATATATTTTTCTACAAGTCTTAATGTGGTTAAATTGTACATAGGTTCTTGTGAGGGAAAACCAGTGTGAAATAGTGGAATTCTGCAGAAATGAAAACCTTGTTCTTCTAGCAGATGAGGTGAGGTTTTTGTATCTTTCTTTATAAGTATCTATATATTTTTCTTGAATTTTTTGTATATAACCTGCTGCATCCTTTCTTGAACTTACTGGTAGGTTTACCAAGAAAATGTCTACACGGATGAAAAGAAATTTAACTCTTTCAAGAAGATAGCACGGTGCATGGGTTTTGGTGAAGGAGATATTTCTTTAATATCATTCCATTCAGTTTCTAATGGTATATGACATTTATTACTTCCTTTATCCATGTTTCTCCTCAGTTAGTATAAGCAACTTCTTTTTATTTTGCGAAAAGTATTCAGATCTATCGTAAAAGAACACCAGAAGTACAATACCCAAAACATAATAAAAATTCCATCAAGGTCCCTGGACCACGGAAGGACCATTGTTGCCGCCAGAACGAACCGCCGACGTGCCGCTCTCATACAGGAGCCGGAGTGACCTTGTCGATGACAACCAGAAAGTCTTCGTGGATGCGTCCCTAAGGACCGCCACCCCGGAGTCCGCAGTCGTCGCCGTTAAACCCTTGAATCGATCTGAAGAACCTGAGGCCAAATCTCGTCGTCGCGTACGCACGACAAGAAACCCTAACCTTGCCGCCCCGAGGAGTTGGCAAAAATCTACACCGAAGCTTCGTCTAATCCGTCCCGACGGAAGAACATGAGGAGGATCGGAGCCCAGAAGACTTACTCAAGAGGAAGAAGCCATCCGTCTGGGCGCCGCCCCTGCAAGGATTAAAACCCTAACCTATCTACTAGGCGAAGCCGAGGCACTAGGATTCCCCTCCCCTCCACCGGCCGACGGAGCTGCAGGCAGATGGGAGGTGAATCCACGGGCTCACCGTTGGAGATCGAGGGGAGGAAGGCTTTGTCATAGTCGCCTTTCGAGAGGGGAAAGAAAGACGAGGTGTGGCACTTAGTACGCAACTCTTTTGTTTGGTGCACTCACGAGAAAGATTTCTTTAAAAATTGGACTTTGTAATGTAGTGATTTGTTTATTCTAATTTGAAGCCATTACTTGAAGGTAAACAGAAGACTAAACTCCATATCTAGCACGCCATGTGCTTTTTATCTATTAGCCTTCTATTAAAATTTCCAGGCACTATCTTTTCCCCCTTTGCTTAATATAAGTAGTGTCTGGCAAACTGTGTTATCTTCTATATCAAACCAAGGGTGGGATATCATCATTTGTTCCTACTTCCAAGTAATCTGAACTATTGGAGGAAAAAGTGTCATACACCATATATTCTCTATCGAATGGATCGATATTTCTTAGAAGTCTCGTTTCTCCATCAGGGTACTATGGAGAATGTGGGAGAAGAGGGGGTTACATGGAGGTCACTGGCTTCAATTCTGAAGTTCGGAAACAAGTATACAAAGTGGCATCCCTAAGCGCATGTTCCAACATCGCCGGCCAGATCCTCATGAGCCTCGTCATGAACCCACCAAAGGTGAGTAAATATATCCATCTCATTGCATCTTTGTATTTCTATATACGTTTTAGTAAGCCTCCTTTTGTCAGGTTGGAGATGAGTCATACACCTCCTACTGGGAAGAAAGAGAGCGCATTATGTTATCATTATCCCGGTGTGCAGAGGTTCCCTTTTGTAACATCCGCTTCCATGATTATCTTCATTGCTGATTCTGTTACGTGCAAAAATATCATTCCCCGAGTATCATATTGTTGGACTGGTTTTATTTAGGCCATGGTGCAGGCATTCAACAGCCTGGAAGGCCTGACTTGCAGCAAAGCTGAAGGGGCAATGTTTGTATTCCCATCTGTTCGGCTGCCTAAAAGGGCGATTGCGGCTGCTGAGGCAATGAACACCAAACTAGATGTGTTCTACGCTCTCCGCCTTCTTGAAAACACTGGCATCGTCGTCTTGCCTGGTTCTGTGTTTGGACAAGTGAGTGTGATGCACTTACTTAATTTGATGTACTTGTCTTTGGGACTGACTAGACGAGAAACAAAGATAGAAACTTAGATTTTATCTTTTTCATTCAAGATTATTATCCGGTCTATGGATGTCTTTGCAGAGAGATTTTCGTGTTGATATTCTAATATTATGTTCGTCTGTGTGTTTATACTCTGAATGAAGGTACTTGGCACATGGCATTTCAGATGCACAATCCTGCAACAGGAGGAGAAAGTACAACTGATCATCTATCGCTTTAAGGCATTCCATGAAGCTTTCATGGAGGAATTTCGCGATTAAACGTCACCAGCTTATTTCATGTGTAGCGCAACTTAGAATTCCTTACAGAGAAAACATGAGCTTTGTAAACTGTCAGTTACATGATTTATGTCTGGAACTATTGAGTTTTTCCTTTGTATCATTCTGAAGTTAATCTAAAACTTATCCTTTGCAACAAAAGAAAAAGTTTTCAATTTAAAATCCTGTTCAGTGTGCTGTAAAAACTGAGGTGGGAAAACTTGGTGGAAAGCAATTTGGAAGTCACTGTCATGAGTCATGACCTGAATATTGTAACCAATAATGCTACAAGAATTAGAAAAAGAATTTGCTTGCCAATTTATTAATGGGTAAGCAGCTGAACTTAATCTTAACAGCACATCCAATCATCTACTTTGGCACAGCTTGGTTGACCTAACATCCCTATTTAAAACTGCATCCACCACTACCCCACTAATGGCCATTTACATGACATGTACTCCATGATCAGTAGTTGTTTGGTTCCACGCCTCAAAGCTCAGCCATGGCTGCCTTGAGGTGCTACTCATCTACTGCAGCAATCATAGTCCCAAGGAGGAAGATTTGCGCAAGAGCTTCCATGGATGGCTGCTCCAGTTCCGAATCCAGGCAACGAGCTTCTAGCTCGGTCAGCTTCTCCTGCAAGGTGAACAAGGTAGGTACCTGTTCTTGCCAAAAGCTATGGCATGTCAAATACTGTATAATGGTGATGATGTAACTATGTTAGCATGTAACACCACTGTTTCTAGTAATCTGAAGGAAACACCATATTTTTGTTTTCCCAGGTTTATGAAAACAAAAACATGGGAATCCTCTGTTACACCGATGAGAACGGTGAACTGGTGTGCGAGGGCTTGGATGAAGGCCCGAGACTAACGTGGAGAGATATGGAAAAATCGACCCAAGAGAGGTAAGCTGTATACTATGTTCATCCTTTTTTCTGTCTGTTTTATTTTTGTTTTAACATCAGATTGAGTGCTGCTATATATAAATGACCAGTGTGTCTGCTGTGACATATGTTCTGATCAGAGAATCGAAGAACACGGCAGAAGATTGGCGGGAGAGAGCGCTGCGGATCGCTGGCGAGATCGATTGGAACATCCTTCAGTCTGCTGCTGGCACGGGGAAGAAGTGAAAATGGAAGCTGGCTTCAAGCTTAGCTGGCCTGTAGACTCATTAATCTCGTGGTGGTGTTTCAAGTCTTTGTAGAAACGCTGGCTGTTACTGTATGCGTAGATCGATCTCCATGGTTGTTTGCTTGATCTGCATGTAATAAGGATCTTATGTGTAACGTAGGAAGGATTTGGAGAAGACTGGAGGCTGATCTAGCTGGTCAACTCCTACTATTTGTCTAAGAAAACATTTAGCTTCACTGCAAATTCATGCTGATTCAGTTTTCAGTTTATCCTTTTATCATGTCTGTCGAGAAAAGAATTTGCTCCGACTCCAAGGGTGCCATTTATTAAAACGATCCAAGTATGATTTCGGTTTCCGATTGATCTGAATTTTTAACCTTCTCGTCCGGCTGTTGCGTTATAAGCGACCAATTCTTGTCCAGATCAAGCAATAATTTCAGCAAATAATCTCTAACTGAAAAATGTCAAGCACATCGACTGTGGAGTTTTCAGTGAACCATCCTCGTATGCTTGATGTTTAGAGAGAAGCTTGATTTTGGTTCTGTTTAAGTTTACAGCCAAGTTCACTCGTGCACACGTTGAAGTACCTTTCTATGAATGTGTGCTATGATTTAGCTTTACTGCTTTGAGCAAGGTTGTGTATGTAGCAGTGGAAAATTTCTGTTAATAACTAAGCACATAGTACAAGCGTTAGAAAATCCTCTGCCGTCTCTTTGCCAAATTCCCGGTGGAAAGAGGGAGAAAAAAATACACCAGGTTCAGATTTGCTCGTATATAGCTGATATTCAGATCATCTGCCGCGACCCAAGTTATGGCTGAGCGTTTTCATCACAACGATGGTGTTTTTTCAAGGTGGGGTGAGAGAGGCTCGAACTCTCGACCTCAGGATAACTCACGTTTTAGCTATGAGACCTACGCGCTAGCCAACTGCGCCACCACCCCTTTGTTGTGTTACCAGCGAAACAATCATCCTTGTAGCGACAAGACAGGACCATATAAATCCTTGAGAGAGTATAGGAAGATAGGTTTTTTCTTTTCAGAGAGGAGTTTCAGATAGGTAGTCTGCCCTTGCGAGGGTCCTCTCATTTCAGTTCGTGATCTGTTCCCAGATACCCAGTCCCCTCTCCAAGTTAGAGCATCTCTAGCACAACCTAGCGCCCGAGAAATGCTCTGAGAGGTGAAATCGGCTGCGGCCAAACAGAGTCCGTATTTGAAACCGTAAACTTTGAAATATAGCATTCCCCGGCGAAATGAAGAACGCATACTACATTCATAGTTTGATCATTGCTATATTTCGAAAGTTATTTTACATCGCGATGCCGCCCTACCCTAAACTAGCCAAAATCGGAGCTCTCCGGGTGCAGCGGCGGCGGTCACTCGTCGTCGTCAGATGAGACAAGATTGATGTACTTCTTGTCTTGCTCCTCTTGCTCGCGGCGCCATCCAGGCTGCTTGGCGTCGAACTCGCGCGCGGCGGCGAGCGCCTGCTCAAAGAGGAAGCCACTGAGCTCCTCGTCCCGCTGGCGACGCGCGTCCTCCTCCTACTCGCACGCAGTGCGCTCGGCGAGTGCCGCTTCGAAGGCGTCCAGGTCGGGCCCGACGAGGTAGTCCTCAGGGCCGATGACGCCGCTGAGCGGAGGAAGCTCGCCGGCTCCCTCTTCACCGGAAGTAGCGGCGCACTGAAAGAGCTCCCCGCGTCGAAGCGTCACGCATGGCGGCGGTCGTACTCCTCCGTCTCGCGGCGGAGGAGGGACGGCGGCACCGGGAGCCCGTAGTTGGTGTAGTGTTTGGGCGAGCGCTTGGGCACCGCGTCGGCGATGACACAACGCTTGCGCTCCATGTCTTCGCCTCCACCGCGCCGACCGGAGCTCCACCTCATCGCAGATCGGTGGGCGGGGGCGGAGGATTTTGCTCACCAGCGGTGAGAAATCGAGGAGGGGATTGGGGAATCGCGGCAATAGGGGGACAGGGTTTCGCCTCGTATGCTCGCGACAAACCCGTAGATATACCATGTGTGTGTGTGTTGGGGGGTGGTTTGCGGGCCACCATAAAATCATTTATGGGTCGGGCGACTATACAGGCTCTGATCTGGCCCAAAAAATGGACCACACCCGTATAGTCGTTGGATTTTTACAGTTCACACGTCTATAAAGAGTCTGCTAGAGATGCTTTTAGGCATTTGAGCTCAACTCTCACACACGCACATACAAACGGGTCCCAGGTTACCCTGTCACTCATGTAGCCAGCTAGTGACCCAACTGTTGCATGCAAATTCTGGATTTTTTTTTTCAAAACTGTGATGATTTTTAGAGCAAATTCAGAATCTTTAAGTCCTTACGAAAAAAATAATTAAAACTAGCACCCTGTCGGCCTCCCGTTGGCCGAAGAGGCACTCTTCAGCCTACTGTTGATGCAGATATCCCAGATATACTGTTGACACACCTGATCCCAGATATTTGTCAGCGCACTTG
>LR738713.1:69128780-69147434 GCA_902687465.1 Secale cereale
AAAATGGACCACACCCGTATAGTCGTTGGATTTTTACAGTTCACACGTCTATAAAGAGTCTGCTAGAGATGCTTTTAGGCATTTGAGCTCAACTCTCACACACGCACATACAAACGGGTCCCAGGTTACCCTGTCACTCATGTAGCCAGCTAGTGACCCAACTGTTGCATGCAAATTCTGGATTTTTTTTTCAAAACTGTGATGATTTTTAGAGCAAATTCAGAATCTTTAAGTCCTTACGAAAAAAATAATTAAAACTAGCACCCTGTCGGCCTCCCGTTGGCCGAAGAGGCACTCTTCAGCCTACTGTTGATGCAGATATCCCAGATATACTGTTGACACACCTGATCCCAGATATTTGTCAGCGCACTTGTCCATTCATGAATGTAAGGGTTAATGCTCTGAAGCCAAACAGCCATGGACTTGTTTCCTCCTACGCGACTGTACGCGAGATTGACATGCGCGTTGCATGGTTAGCTATATTTTGAATGTTGTGGTGACAACCATAATAGTATTACTTACTTGTTAACGTGGTCTAGTATGCGCGGAATATTTGGAATTCCAGGCTCTTGACATAGACCGTACTGTCTCATCACCCTATGAAGATCCATCTCCTCAACCGTCACGTCGAACACCAACTTGGCCTTGGTCATCCAGTAGTGTCGAGCTCTAGTGCATAAGGCAGATATCCCGACTGGATACCTGGTTGTTATAGTCTGATACGAGTAGGGCTCCCAGATAACTTGATCCTCGTGCAAACTATCGAAATGCACCATGAAGGACGGGTAGCAACCCTTCACCTGGGTATGCGCAAACTGTCTCTGTATATGACAACAAATATACATTAGTAATACTATTGCATGGCAAAAATAATCGAAAGAAATACATAATATAAATGTACCTCTCTCCGTGCCCAAACAGACCCTATAGTAGGCAAGTCGCCGATAGCAGGAACGTAAGCCCCTGGTATGTCCTCTAACCCAAACGGAGTATCAATGTAGACATAGTGTCGTCCAATAGGTAATATCTCGTATGACCAGAGCTGCAACAATAGTGGACATCCAACCAGACCTGATTTTCTAGACTTCAACAAGCAACCTTTGCACATGCCTCTATACGTAGCTGCTAACACAGCAGAACCAAAACTCCTCTGCACAATGTCCCCTGGGCAACGTGCGTCAGCTATCTCACGTGCAATACGGATGAGTCGTGCATCAACAGTGGTCACGTGGTTCTCCGTGAACATAGTCTTGCCGAACAACCATAGAATATATGTCTTTAGGGATCGATCAATCTGTGCCTGAGACAAATCTACTGCGGGGTATCCTAATGAGACAATCTACATAGAAAACATACAATTGTGTCAATGATGTACTAATGGTAACTAAAGAAATAACATAATCGGCTGGCCACGAAGTTTACCTGAAACTGGCTCAACCACCTAAAACAAGGCCCATGAGGATCGTCGTCTAAGCCCATAGAAGTGGGCACCACAGCTAGAAAACGAGCCTGCATATTTGCTAGCCAGCCAGGTTCTGCCTCTAGAGGACCCATGGCATCACCGGCCAAAGGTAATCCCAACAAGTAAGAGGCATCCTGTAAAGTAGGCGCCATCTCCCCCAGGGAAAGTGAAAGGTATGTGTCTTCGGTCTCCATCTATCTACTAAGCAGGTGAGAAGTGACCTGTCGTAGGAGAATCATTTCACTTGCCTCTTGCGCAACTGCATTGGTTCACCTTCCTCATCCAAGTTGGGATGTTCAACCCACTCCTCCAGTGTACCCTCAACCAGCCGTGCCAAGGGTAGAAGTCCAGCCAACTTAACCTACACAATACAGAGAATATAGCATCAAAATTAAGACATTATATGTGTCAAACATGTAAAGCATTATATGTATCAATACCTATCAAGCCATGAAGGGTGTATCATCCAGTTAGTCTTTGGGATGCGAGTGACCAAAACGTCTAACTTCTTGCCCACTTGCATAAGTGTAGCCTGGTGAACTCTATCAATCGTACCATCAAGCAACGGATACAAAGACATATCTGCAATCAAAACATAGTCTAGCCGACATTACAAATTAAAATATAGTCCCGACATATTACAAAGTAAAACATAGTCCAGACGACATTACAAATTAAAACATAGTTCTGACATATTACAAATTAGAAAATAGTCCAGCCGACATTACAAAGTAAAACGTAGTCCACACATATAACAAAGTAAAACATTGTCCGCCATGTTATATAGCTTGTGAGTTATTTCTTCCTCACCCTCCCCTTTGACCTCGACTGCCACGACCACGTCCGCCTCTGGCTCCTGTTGTTGCAGTTGTCGATGTGGAAGCGCTCATCAATGTGGAAGCACCATCTTTGTTCAGCTCGGGACAATATTTCATCATGTGCCCATAAGCCGCACATAGCAAACATCGTCTGGTTGCTCCACCAGCTTCAGATTGGTCCATATCATTTCGGATGCGACGGGCCTTACGCCGACCCCTGCTTGTTCGCCGAAGTTCTGGATCCGGGATGTATACTCTTTCACGGTCGTTTACCTTGTTGAAATTGCCAACAACTCTAAACCCCATCATTTCACCGGTCCATGTGTTGAGTACAACCTCTTTTAAGTAGTATGGGGACACAAAGGAGATGGCGTCCAACTCAACCTGGCCACAGGCAGCCAACACATGTGAGCATGGCAGGTGCAACAACTTTGGTTTGTTGCATGTACACTCACACGTTGGATAAAATTCCGTTCCAATTTTTACCTCATGCGTATTCACCTCATTTGAAGAACCGAAACCATCGGTAGGTAGCTGAACCTCATACCTCCTTTCCTGATTACCTACGAGTCTCACGGTGTGTTTCTTTGCTTTCTCTATCTTCTTTGCCATGTACTCCATGACACGGCTATAGTAAGGTGTCTTCTGATTATCTGTAATATGCTTCTTTGCTAACCCGTGCCGGTCTCTGAAATATCTCAAAGTGCCATGGAATACAGCCTCCACAATAGCTGTGAGTGGCAATGCTCTATTACTTCTGAGTACAAAGTTATACACCTCTGCAAGGTTGGTTGTCACGTGGACATACCTAGCTCCATGGGTGTCATGCATCAAAGACCAATTCACGGGAGGCTCTTTCTCTATCCACTTTGAAAAATCCTTTATTGCCCTCCCCTTCTTTCTCGTAGTATTAGGAGGGTCAATTCCTGGCAAGTCACAAAGACCAACTAGCTCCTCTAGCTCTGCCACGAGTGTTGCTAATTTAAGCTGGTCTTTTTCCATTTTCTTTCTAGCTCAGACCCGCTTCTTAGTAAACTCTTCAAGTTTTGACCAAATAAATTGGTATTTACGCTCTTGGCTCTGCTTGCATAATTTTTTAAACAAGTTCATCAACCGCTTGTTCTTGAACTGTGAGAAAAAGTTAGCCCCTAGATGCCGCATGCACCACCTGCTCTGCAAATCCTTCCAAGGCGTTGGTTCATCTACTATTGGATTCCTTAGTGTCTTCACAACCTTCAATATACTTGCATGTCTATCATGAATGACACACACATTTGGTCGGTCCTTCACGATGGCAATTTTCACTTGGCGGAAGAAGCATACCTAGCTCTTAAAGTTCTCACCCTCCACAAATGCCATGGCAAGTGGGATGATTTGATTGTTCCCATCCACACCAATGGTAGTTAGGATTTGCCCTTTGTACTGGCCAGTCAGGAATGTACCATCCACAAACATCACATGAGGACAATGCCGGAAAGCTTCGATGCACATAGCAAAAGAGAAGAATACTCGTTTCAACACCTTGAAACCTGGTATACTCAGCAACCTTGTGTGTTGTACATTAACATAAGTGTCGGGATTCCTTTCCTTCAGTATGTCCAGGAGACGGATAACATTATCATATGAGTCGAAGAGCGTCCCAAACCTTTCCTCCATAGCCTTCTGCTTAGCCCTCCAAGCCTTCCCATAAGGAATGTTATAATTCCATCTGACCTTCACTGCTGTCTGGATGTGTTTTGCTTCCATATCTTTCTTCTCCACTATCTTAGTATACATGAGTTGCGCAATGAGAGTTGAAGTCAGGTTTGGATGATTCACCAGAAGGTTTTTCCTCACACGATTATGTAGGACGACATCGATAACAACCCAGTGGATGTCATACTTCGGCACGTGCCCGTGGACCTTCCCAGGACAACCTTTTTCAACACACTTCACGATGTAGTTTGTTGGACTTGATATGTGTGTCCGGAAAACCCTCTGTGTAGACATGGCCCACTTTATCACTGCATACTTCATATTTTTCTTTGTATCGAACATTGCCCCTATCTGGACCTGGTTCATATTATACTGCCACGGAGTCTCATGACCATCATTTACCGTAAGGCTGGTCGATATATCCTGATTCCATGCAGCAGGAATCGGTACCTCCACTTCATCCTTGGAATTTTCAGAATCCAGATCCTCCACAAATCCAACCTCGTCCTCTTCCTCCATCACCATCACCATCTGCATTTCCTCCCCTTCCTCATCCCTATCAGCAAAACCCGAACCAGCTAATATTATTGACTAACTACGCTGCCCAGTATCCTAACCACAAAACATTTTGTGCCACGTAGTCTGACTCTTTCACGGGTTGGCTAGCATCAACATTCGGAGGCTGTGACCCAGATAAATCAATCTCGTTAGCCACTTGACTGCCCTGGCCTGGTTCATACCCCACGTGCAATTGTACGGTATTCTCCTCCTTCGGCACATGTTGCACTAAGGCATATGGGTGGATTCTTCGGTCTCGGCAACGACTTAACAGGGTCAACCAGTGCTGGCTCCTATCTATCGACATCAACTCCCACTTGCATTTTTACAAGATTTGGTCCACAATGCATGAATACTGACAGAACATACTTCAGGATCCAGCCCAAAACTAGTAGTCAACCAGTGCTTCAACTGTCTAATGTCCAGTTTGTCCGGGTCTGAAAGTGTCGTGACGCCATTTTTAAACTCGCTAAGATCAACCCCAACTCATTATATCGAACATTACCAGGGCCATAGTACACAGTCAAATTTACTGATACAAACATTTTCACCTGTCAGATATTGCCACCTTCTCATTAATTGCAACAAACAAAATTATTACCGGCTACTCTAACTATCTGCTAAAATGCCAACACAAACCAATTAACACTAAAAAAAGTGACGCGCGATTATACCTTCGACGCGTGTGGCCATCTCACGGAGAACTTGCACCAACGAACTACACCAACGCCACCCCCTCGGTGGCACGAAGCTGCACCTCCTCCTCACCAGCCAAACCGCCTAGTCCTCCTCAGCCCACCACGGCTTCTTCTCCTCCTCACCCCACCATCACTCCAACTCACTTGTACGCATAAATAACTATCCCATAGGAAAAAATGACTATAGGCCGGTGGAGATGGCTACGATCTACCATTTCTGTGGTTTGGATTCAAAAATAGGTGGAGAAACGAAGAGATCAGCGAGGGGGGGGGGGGCGTACAGAGAGGAACCAGAGAGCAAGAGGAAGAACATCGAGAGGAGGAAGAGACCGGCGATCGGGTCTTATCCACATCTCTCCGGCCACCGGTTGGCCGAAAAGGTCTTCGGCCGCAGGCTCGCCGAAGAGGCCCGTCTTTGGCCCAACGCATAACTCTTCGGCCTACGCGCATCCGAAGAGATCTCTTCGGTCTTCGGCTGGCCGAAAAGGCCCTCTTTGGCCTATGCTTGGCCGACCGGGTGCTAGTTTTGCGAATGGTGTGTTAGCACTACTGAGTTTCAAAATTGCTATAAAAATGTGCCACTTTTGAAAAAATAATCCATATCGTGCACTTAGATTTGTGTGCGCGACTTGATATACCCCGACTTTGCTCTGTTCTTCGAGCCTTCCTTCCCTATTCTCCCCTAACTCAATTTCGAAGGGGTATTCTTGACCCCGCCAGTTTTTTTATTGGGCCAGCCGTAGCTCATATGCAAGCCCTGTATAACCCGTATAATCCATACCATATAGGTACAATACCCTTCTGTGAATAAAAAAGATCGTATGACCCCACGACCATGTACAACCTGCCAAAGCGAGCTCCATTATTCACACAATACCCTATTTGAGGTTCTTTACGAATATCGGTAGCGGCAATCTCGTCCCCGGTGATCCCGTTCGACAGCGCGCGTGGCACCATCATGAACCTCTAGCGCCCCAGGTGCCGCATCCCGCTTCCCCCATTTGTCTCACTCGTGGTAACATCGAACGAACTGCCGCCGTTTTCGTGGTAGTGGTTAACCTAGCGGGGCAGGTAACCTAGTGATAACCCACAAGTGTAGGGGATCGCAACAATTTTCGAGGGTAAAGTATTCAACCCAAATTTATTGATTCGACACAAGGGGAGCCAAAGAATACCCTTAAGTATTAGCAGCTGAGTTGTCAATTCAACCACAACTGGAAACTTAGTATGTGCAGTAAGATAGTTTAGTAGCAAAGTAATATGATAGTGGCGGTAGCATCGATAAAAGTAACGGTAGTGTTTTTGTAGTTTTTGTAATAGTAGGAGTGAAAAAGTAAATAAGCAACAAGCAATATGTGAAAAGCTCGTAGGCATTGGATCGGTGATGGGAAATTATGTCGGATGCAATTCATGATGTAGAAGTTATAACCTAGGGTGACACAGAACTAGCTCCAGTTCATCAATGCAATGTAGGCATGCATTCCGAATATAGTCATACGTGCTTATGGAAAAGAACTTGCATGACATATTTTGTCCTACTCTCCCGTGGCAGCGGGGTCCTATTGGGAACTAAGGGATATTAATGCCTCCTTTTAATAGAGTACCGGACCAAAGCAATAACACATTGTGAATACATGAACTCGTCAAACTAAGGTCATCACCGGGAGTGGTCCCGATTATTGTCACTTCGGGGTTGCCGGATGATAACACATAGTAGGTGACTATAGACTTGCAAGATAGGATCGAGAACACACATATATTCATGAAAACATAATAGGTTCAGATCTGAAATCATGGCACTCGGGCCCTAGTGACAAGCATTAAGCATAGCAAAGTCATAGCAACATCAATCTCAGAACATAGTGGATACTAGGGATCAAACCCTAACAAAACTAACTCGATTACATGATAGATCCCATCCAACCCATCACTGTCTAGCAAGCCTACGATGGAATTACTCACGCACGGCGGTGATCATCATGGAATTGGTGATGGAGGAAGGTTGATGATGATGATGGCGACGATCTCCACTCTCCGGAGCCCCGAACAGACTCCAGATCAGCCCTCCCGAGAGAGATTAGGGCTTGGCGGCGGCTTCGTATCGTAAAACGCGATAATTCTTCCTCCCTGATTTTTTCTCCCTGAAAGTGAATATATAGGATCTGGGGATACGTCGGTGGAGCGCCAGGGGGCCCATGAGGCAGGGGGCGCGCCCTAGGGGGGCGCCCCTCACCCTCGTGGACAGGGTGTGGGCCCCCTGGTCTGGATCTTCTTGTAGGTATTTTTTTATATTTTACAAAATAATTCTCCGTGGATTTTCAGGTCATTCCGAGAACTTTTTATTTCTGCACAAAAACAATACCATGGAAATTCTGCTGAAAACAACGCCAGTCCGGGTTAGTTCCATTCAAATCATGCAAGTTAGAGTCCAAAACAAGGGCAAAAGGGTTTGGAAAAGTAGATACATTGGAGACGTATCAACTCCCCCAAGCTTAAACCTTTGCTTGTCCTCAAGCAATTCAGTTGATAAACTGAAAGTGATAAAGAAAAACTTTGACAAACTCTGTTTGCTCTTGTTGTTCTAAATATGTAAGCCAACATTCAGGTTTTCAGCAATAATCATGAACTAACCACATTCACAATAACTTTCAGGTCTCATGTCTACTCACATCGATGGCATAATCAACTAGCGAGCAATAATAATAAACCTCGGATGACAACACTTTCTCAAAACAATCATGATATGATATAACAAGATGGTATCTCGCTAGCCCTTTCTGAGACCACAAAACATAAATGCAGAGCACCTTTAAGGATCAAGGACCGACTAGACATTGTAATTCATGGTAAAAGAGATCCAGTCATGATCATACTCAATGCAAATTGATAGTAATACATGCAATTGACAGAGGTTCTCTCCTACTGGTGCTCTTTGATAAGAGGATGATGACTCTGCATAAAAGTAAATAGATAGGCCCTTCGCAGAGGGAAGCAGGGATTTGTAGAGGTGCCAGAGCTCGATTTTTAAATAGAGATGAATAACATTTTGAGCGGTATACTTTCATTGTCAACATATCAACCAAGAATCTCGATATCTCCCATGCTACGCACATTGTAGGTGGTTCCCAAACAGAATGGTAAAGTTTATACTCCCCCAACCACCAACAAGCACATTCCACGGCTGGTCGTCCAAACCAACAATAGCCCTGGGGGAGTTTTATTTAATTATTTATGATTTTTAGCATGGGACTGGGCATCCCGGTTACCAGCCATTTTCTCGTGAATGATGAGCGGAGTCCACTCATCGTGAGAATAACCCACCTAGCATGGAAGATATAGACAACCCTAGTTGATACATGAGCTGTTCGAGCATACAAAACAAAATTTCATTTGAAGGTTTAGAGTTTGGCACATACAAATTTACTTGGAACGACAGGTAAATACCGCATATAGGAAGGTATGGTGGACTCATATGGAATAACTTTGGGGTTTATGGAAGTGGATGCACAAGCAGTATTCCCGCTTAGTACAGGTGAAGGCTAGAAAGAGACTAGGAAGCGACCAGCTAGAGAGCAACAACGGTCATGAACATGCATTAAAATTAATCAACAATGAATGCAAGCATGAGTAGGATATAAATCACCATGAACATAAATATCGTGGAGGCTATGTTGAGTTGTTTCAACTACATGCGTGAACATGTGCCAAGTCAGACCACTTGAATCGTTCAAAGGAGGATACCACCCCATCATACCACATCACAACCATTTTAATATCATGTTGGCACGCAAGATATACCATTATAAACTCTCAGCTAATTAAGCATGGCATAAGCAGCTATGATCTCTAATTATCATTGCAAGCCTGTTTCATTCATAACAAGCTGAATCAGGAACGATGAACTATCATATTTACAAAAACAAGAGAGGTCGAGTTCATACCATCTTTTCTCATCTCAATTAGTTCATCATATATCATCCTTATTGCCTTTCACTCGCACGACCGAATGGTGTGAATAATAATAATAGTGCACATGCATTGGACTAAGCTGGAATCTGCAAGCATTTAATACAAGAGAGAAGACTAGGTAATATGGCTCAAGGTTAAATCAACAATAAAGCATATGAGAGCCACTAAGCATTTTCAATCATGGTCTTCTACTCTTGTCCCCCAAAGAAAAGAAAAGAAACTATTTACACGGGAAAGCTCCCAACAAGCAAAAGAAGAACGGTAAATCTTTTTGGGTTTTCTTTTAGTTACTACTACAAGGAAAGTAAACTAGCTAGAAGCTACAACGAATATTTTTTTGTTTTTCTTAAGTTTTTTTTCTAGCACACGAGAAAAAGACTAAGAAAAAGAATTGAAACTAAACATGGATGGTACAGTGAAAGAGTGTGAGCACCAACAACTAGAATAAGTGTGAACATGAATGTAAAGTCGGTGAGAAACACGTACTCCCCCAAGCTTAGGCGTTTGGCCTAAGTTGGTCTATGGCCAATATTGGCCTCACGGATATCCAAAGTCATAGTTGGGGTTGTACTAAGATGCAACAGCTACTGCTTGCTGAGCTGCAGCTCGAAGGCGGGTTGCTTCCGTCATATTATGATACGCATTTGCCTCCTCCATGGTTATAGTGTATCTCCCTTTTGCCTGAAAGTCAAACAAAGTAGGGGCAGGAAGAACAATAGGGATGGCATGGCGCCTGTTAAAGATTAGTCGATATTTGAGGGATTGATCATCCCTCTCTATAAACCGGTGACTAGTCATAGCATGGCAATCCAAATGAGCAGGAGGTAAAGGTTCATCATTCTCGTGCACAGGCACACCAAGGCGGCGGGCTATGCGAGTGGCATAAATCCCACCAAATAAATCTCCATGCATACCATTATAGTGTAGCCTACATGCAACAATGGCTCCCAAGTTATATTGTCTATCACCTAGTACAACACTCTTGAGAACACTAAGATCTGGGACACACATGTGACAAGCCTCATCTTTACCATTTATGCATCTACCAATAAAGAGAGCAAAGTAATGAATAGCAGGAAAATGGATGCTCCCTATGGTAGCCTGTGCGATTTCTCTAGATTCCCCCACTGTGATACTAGCATGGAAGTCTCTAAATTCAGATTTGCGAGGATCACCCATACCGCCCCACTGTGGAAGCTTACAAGCATCATTAAAATCCTCTAAGTCCATGGTGTAAGATTTATCATACAGGTCAAACAGGACAGTGTAAGAATTACGTGAAGATGAAAATTTAAACCTTCTCACAAAGGTGTCGGTTAAGCCACGATATTGAGGGCACTTATTTTGTATGAAGCCCTCGAGGTCAGCGTTGCGCACATATGCGTAAAATTCATCCTTGATGCCAACCTGATCCATAAAGTCATCTGACGGCCATTCACAAGGCCGCATGTCAGCATCCCTTGGTAGTTCATCGTCCGGCTCATGAAACGCGAGCCTCTGTTCTTCCTTCCTTGAAGAACCACCTTGGAAGTTTTTCCTATGCATTTTTCTGAATTTTTATGAAATTTTTAGTAACTCAAAATAAAAGTTAACCAAACTCAACAAGATTGATAGAAACAACTCCTACTAGTGCCTAGAGACTATATTATGCATTAGAACTACTTGGGACCAAGAAAAATTGACATGAAAGCTCAAGAACAAGGTCACCACAGCAGCAAAAATTTGCAATAAATAAAGCACTAGAATAAAACTAATTGGACCAATGGAGGAGTCACATACCAATGAACAATCTCCCCAAACAGTTTGGTGAATGGTGGTTTGAGCAAGGAGATCGAAAATGGCAGCAAGATGAGCTAGAACTCGGGTTTGAGTTGGTTGGTGATTTTTTTGGGAGGAAGAAGAAGAGTGTGGGTGCATGAATAAGTGGAGGGGGGCCACGTGGGGCCCACGAGGCAGGGGGTGCGCCCTGTGAGGGGGGGGGGCGCCCTGGACCCTTGTGGCTAGGTGCTGGCTCCCCTCGCTGTGTGTTCTGTGCCATATTTTCTCAAATATTCCAGAAAAAATCATATTTCATTTTCAGGGCATTTGGAGAACTTTTATTTTTGGGGTATTTTTTGTTGTACGGGTAAGTCTGGAAACAGACAGAAAATACTATTTTTGTTTTATTTATCCTAATTAACAGAAAGTAAAAGGAGGGTACAAAAGGTAGTGCTATCTAGATTCACCTATCTCATGCTCATCAAAAGGAATCCATTAACAAGGTTGATCAGGTCTTGTTAATAAACTCTTTCCGAATAACATGAAACCGGAGAATTTTTAAATAACACTAGGTTACCTCAATGGGGATATGTATGTCCCCAACAATAAGAATATCATATGTCTTCTTGATAGTAGGAAGGGGAAATTCAAAACCTCCAATAGTAATAGTTGAAATTTTTCCAATATAATTGATACTGTGGACCTGAGGTTGTTTCCTCGGAAAGTGAACCGTATGCTCATTACCATTTACATGAAAAGTGACATTGCCTTTGTTGCAATCAATAAGAGCCCCTGCAGTATTCAAAAATGGTCTATCAAGGATAATAGACATACTATCGTCCTCGGGAATATCAAGGATAACAAAGTCCGTTAGAATAGTAACATTTGCAACCACAACATGCACATCCTCACAAATACTGACAGGTATAGCAGTTGATTTATCAGCCATTTGCAAGGATATTTCAGTAGGTGTCAACTTACTGAAGTCAAGTCTACGATATAAAGAGAGAGGCATAACACTAACACTGGCTCCAAGATCACATAAAGCAATTTTAACATAGTTTCTTTTAATGGAGCAAGGTATATTGGGTACTCCTGGATCTCCTAGTTTCTTAGGTATTCCACCCTTAAAAGTGTAATTGGCAAGCATGGTGGAAATTTCTACTTCAGGTATCTTTCTTTTATTGGTAATAATATCTTTCATATACTTAGCATAAGGATTTGTTTTAAGCACATCAGTCAAACGCATACGCAAAAAGATAGGTCTAATCATTTCAGCAAAGCGCTCAAAATCCTCATCATCCTTTTTCTTGGATGGTTTCGAAGGAAAAGGCATGGGTTTTTGAACCCATGGTTCTCTTTCCTTACCGTGCTTCCTAGCAACAAAGTCTCTCTTATCATAACATTGATTCTTTGATTGTGGGTTATCAAGATCAACTGCAGGTTCAATCTCTACATCATTATCATTGCTAGGTTGAGCATCATCATGAACATCATCATTAACATTATCACTAGGTTCATGTTCATTACCAGATTGTGTCTCAGCATCAGTAACGGATATATCATTGGGATTCTCAGGTGTGTCAGCTACAGGTTAACTAGAAGCATGCAAAGTTCTATCATTTTTCTTTTTCTTCTTCTTAGAAGAACTAGGTGCATCTAAATTAGTTCTCTGAGAATCTTGCTCAATCCTCTTAGGGTGGCCTTCAGGATACAAAGGTTCCTGAGTCACTTTACCACCTCTAGTTGTAACTCTAACAGCATAGTCATAATTCTTACTATTTAATTCATTAAGCAAGTCATTGTGAGCCTAAGTACTTGTTCTATTTGAGTGGTGACCATGGAAGCATGTATACTAATGAGTTTCAATTCACCTTTAACTCTAGATAGATAATCACTCAAGCGTTCAATCATATAAGCATTGTGTTGCAATTGTCCACCAACATAAGCATTGAAGTTTTCTTGTTTCACAATAAAATTGTCAAACTCATCTAAGCATTGGCTAGCAGACTTGTATCGAGGAATATCACCTTCATCAAATCTATAAAGAGAATTTACCTTTACTACCTGTGTCGGGTTATGAAGACCATGTATTTCTTCAATAGGTGGTAAATTATTAACATCTTCAACTTTAATACCCTTTTCTTTCATAGATTTCTTTGCCTCTTGCATATCTTCAGGACTGAGAAATAGAACACCTCTTTTCTTCGGAGTTGGCTTAGGGGCTGGTTCAGGAAGTGTCCAATTATTTTCATTGGCCAGCATATTATTCAATAGTAATTCAGCTTGATCAACTGTTCTTTCCCTGAAAACACAACCAGCACAACTATCCAGGTGGTCTCTGGAAGCATCAGGTAGTCCATTATAAAAGACATCAAGTATATCGTTCATCTCGAGAGGATGATCAGGCAAAGCATTAAGTAATTGGAGAAGCCTCCCCCAAGCTTGTGGGAGACTCTCTTCTTCAATTTGCACAAAGTTATATATTTCCCGTAAGGCAGTTTGTTTCTTATGAGCGGGAAAATATTTAGCAGTGAAGTAATACATCATATCCTGGGGACTACGCACACAACCAGGATCAAGAGAATTAAACCAAGTCTTAGCATCACCCTTTAACGAGCAATGAAATAACTTAAGGATATAGTAGTAACGAATCTTTTCATCGTTGGTAAACAGGGTGGCTATATCATTCAACTTAGTAAGATGTGCCACAACAGTTTCAGATTCATAGCCATGGAAAGGATCAGATTCAATCAAAGTAATTAACTCAGGATCAACAGAGAATTCATAATCCTTATCGGTAACACGGATAGGTGAAGTAGAAAAAGCAGGGTCATGTTTCATTCTAGCATTCAAGGACTTTTCTTTTAGCTTAGCTAATAATTTCTTAAGATCATATCTAGCGTTGCAAGCAAGAAAGTCTCTAGCAGTTTCTTCATCCATAACATAACCTTCAGGAACAACAGGCAATTCATATCTATTGGGAGAAGCTTCATCATCACTTTCATAAATATCATTAGTTTCAATTTTTGCACTCTCCCTAACCTTAGCAATTTGTTCATCTAGAAATTCACCTAGTGGCATAGTATTATTAGGCATGGAAGTAGTTTCATCATACATAGCAGAAGTGGCATCATCAAGAACATACGACATATCAGATTCAACAGCAGGAGTAGGTGTTGCAAGTTTACTCATAACAGAGGGTGAATCACGTGCACATCTAGATGGCAGTTCCTTACCTCCCCTCGTAGTTGAGGGTAAGATCTTGGGTTTTTGAGTCTTTCAAGTTCTTCATAGTGATCAACAGATATAAATCCCAAGTGACTTAAAGAATAGAGCTATGCTCCTCGGCAACGGCGCCATAAAATAGTCTTGATAATGCACAAGTGTAGGAGATCGCAACAGTTTTCGAGGGTAAAGTATTCAACCCAAATTTATTGATTCGACACAAGGGGAGACAAAGAATACTCTTAAGTATTAGCAGCTGAGTTGTCAATTCAACCACACCTAGAAACTTAGTATCTGCAGCAAGATAGTTTAGTAGCAAAGTAATATGATAGTGGCGGTAGCAACGATAAAAGTAACGGTAGTGTTTTTGTAGTTTTTGTAATAGTAGCAGCGAAAAAGTAAATAAGCAACAAGCAATATGTGAAAAGCTCGTAGGCATTGGATCGGTGATGGGAAATTATGTCGAATGACATTCATGATGTAGAAGTTATAACCTAGGGTGACACAGAACTAGCTCCAGTTCATCAATGCAATGTAGGCATGTATTCCGAATATAGTCACACGTGCTTATGGAAAAGAATTGCATGACATCTTTTGTCCTACCCTCCCGTGGCAGCGGGGTCCTATTGGAAACTAAGGGATATTAAGGCCTCCTTTTAATAGAGTACCGGACCAAAGCATTAACACATAGTGAATAAATGAACTCCTCAAACTAAGGTCATCACCGGGAGTGGTCCCGATTATTGTCACTTCGGGGTTGCCAGATAATAACACATAGTAGGTGACTATAGACTTGCAAGATAGGATCAAGAACACACATATATTCATGAAAACATAATAGGTTTAGATCTAAAATCATGGCACTCGGGCCCTAGTGACAAGCATTAAGCATTGCAAAGTCATAGCAACATCAATCTCAGAACATAGTGGATACTAGGGATAAAACCTTAAAAAACTAATTCGATTACATGATAGATCCCATCCAACCCATCACCGTCCAGCAAGCCTACGATGTAATTACTCATGCACGGCGGTGAGCATCATGGAATTGGTGATGGAGGAAGGTTGATGATGACGATGGCGAGGATCTCCACTCTCCGGAGCCCCGAACAGACTCCAGATCAGCCCTCCCGAGAGAGGTTAGGGCTTGGCGGCGGCTCCGTATTGTAAAACGCGATAATTCTTCCTCTCTGATTTTTTTCTCCCAGAAAGTGAATATATAGGATCTGGCGATACGTCGGTAGAGCACCAGGGGGCCCACGAGGCAGGGGGCGCGCCCTAGGGGGGGGCGCCCCCACCCCTGTGGACAGGGTGTGGGCCCCCTGGTCTGGATCTTCTTGCAGGTATTTTTTTATATTTTCCAAAATAATTCTCCGTGGATTTTCAGGTCATTCCGAGAACTTCTTATTTCTGCACAAAAACAACACCATGGCAATTCTGCTGAAAACAGCGTCAGTCCGGGTTAGCTCCATTCAAATCATGCAAGTTAGAGTCCAAAACAAGGCCAGAAGGATTTGGAAAAGTAGATACGTTGGAGACGTATCACCTAGCTACCCAGTGGTGCATGCTATCACAAATCTTATTCCGGTAGTGTTGCTCGTCGTGATACAAAGTGATCATGACGGCTGATGTGGATTTCTTCCGTATAGAATTAACGTAGCGTCGGTTGGCGTCTGCAGTGTGCACGACCACTATCGTTATTTCATGCGGCGGATAACATAGGTATCCGGCGGCTCAAATTATCACGGATCTAGTTTCAGTAGTGTTGCTCCTCGCGATCCAAACTGATCACGCTGGGTGTTGTGGGCATCTTCCTTGCTAGGGTTCACGTACCTTATCGCCGACAACCGCTCTCGAGATGGGGAAGGATCCACTGGTGCTCATTGGTCGTTGGCGTCGGTTGTGCGCATGATATGAACACCCTCAGTTGCGGTAGTTTACTTAATGTTGGTAATCCAGTACTATCTATTGTCTACTTCATTATTGGAATTGCTTGCACATGTGATGATACTTATTAATTGTTGTAGGAAATGGCGGACAATGGGTTAAGTGATATTGTGCTACATATGGAGTTTGGAGAGCTATAGAAAGACTAGATATAGGATTGGTCAGATGGTGAAATTCAGATCACGGAGATAGGTCAGAGAATGGGAACAAAGGGGAGATGTTAACGTGAGTGGCATTATCATGTTGTATATTTTTATGGCATCCGTCAATGATACGTCTCCAACGTACCTATAATTTTTGATTGATCCATGCTATTATATTATCTATCTTGGATGTTTTATAAGCATTTTCATGCTATTTAATATGATTTTGGGGACTAACCTATTAACCTAGAGCCCAGTTCTAGTTTCTGTTTTTTTCCTTGTTTTTGAGTTTCGGAGAAAAGGAATATCAAACGGAGTCCAATTGACCTGAAAATTTACGGTGATTTTTTATGGACCAAAAGAAGCCCACAGAGCGTCAGAGATGGACCAAAAGAGCCATGAGGCCACCACAAGAGTGGGGGGCGTGCCCCCTACCTAGTCGTCGCCTTGTGGGCCCCCCTGACTTGTCCCTGATGCAAAAAATTCTTATAAATAGGGTAACCGCCAATAATAAACCTAGATCGGGAGTTCCACCACAGCAAGCCTTTGTAGCTATGAAAAACCTCTCGGGAGCCCGTTCCGGCACCCTGCCGGAGGGGGAAACTGTGACGCCCGAGACCGACGTCCCAGAAGATTCCAGAAGATCCCAGAAGATTCCAGATGTTCCGGGGTCTCCAGTGTGTTCTTTGTTCTTGTGTTCTTTTATTTTCGCATTGCATCATGTCATCATGCCATCATGTCATTTATTTTTGCATCTCAACCTAAATAAATTGTGTGGACCTTCGGTCCATTTAAATCGAGGGAAGGCGACTTCTCTTTATAACATATCCTCCAAATATTATGGAGCTATATTAATAAATATTCCATTGCTTCGGAATCACCATAACACACTTGCATAATTTCCCCATGTCTTTTCACTTTGAGTTTCACCTTCAAAATCTTGCCAATAATTTCTTTCCGTTGTTTCGAGGTTCCTCCAAAAATTTGAACATTTTTGGACACTTCAATAATCACGTCTTAGTTCAAACCTATTTGAATTAAATTCAAATATGTTTGAATTATTTTTCCGATCTGGCCTTTTGTATTTTTCTCCGGTCGTGCTCATTTTTACGAGCCCGAGAAAAATTATCATTGTGCTATCTTTTCCCTAAACCCTCCTCTTTTTTTTTCTCTCTTAGTTGTGCTGCTAAGGGAGTAATAAAAAAAAAGGAGCAGCAAGGCCAATAGGCCTCCCTGGCCCAAACCTCCCTCCTGGCCATCTGGGCCTCCTCCTTTCCCCCCCAGCGGCCCAAGCCTCCTCCCTCCTTTGGCCCATCTGGCCTCCTCTCCACCGAACCCTAACTCCCCTCGCAGCTGCATCCCCTCGATCTCTCCCTCTCTGGCCGCCGCCACTCTCTCTTTCTCTCGCTAATTCTCTCTCCCGACCGCATCCCCGAGCGCCCGCTTCTTTCTCCTTCGTGCGCCCGACCCCGAGCAACCCGTCGCCCCTCCATCCTCGCCTCAAGCGCCGGGCGTCCAGCGCCCCGGCTCCCTCCGTCCAGCGCCCTGGCTCCCCCCCATCCGCGCCCTCCTGCTCGGGCCCTGCCCCGACGCCTCCACCACGCGCCAGCCAGGCCCGGTGCCCCGCTCCCTCGGCCTCCTGTCGACCGAGGCGCAGCCTCTCCCGCGCAGTGCCCCAGGCCCGTCCAGGCCTCGTCCACGTCCCGAGCAGCGCCGCGGCCGCCCGTCCTTTGTCGCCTAGGCCGCCGCGGTGCTCCTCTTCCGCCTCCCCGAGCGACTCCAGGCAGGCCGGCCGCGGCTTCATCCCTCTGCGCCTGGCGCCCCTGCCTCCCTTCGTCTCCCTGCTCCCTCCGTCCTGCTGCCTCACCTCCAGGTGGCCGCGACCTCACCTTCTCCAGCGACCAGCAGCCTGCCGCCCGCCGTGTTTTCCAGCGCCGCAGCGCCGTGCAACCCCTTTTTCCTTTTTGTTTTTTTTGTTTTGTTGTTTCGGTTACTGTTGTTGTTTGTTTTTCTCAAGTAACCACGGAACATCAAGTAACTCGACGAACCGTGTACCCCTTCGAGTCGCCGACGACCCGTCAAGTTCGACTACACGGCCGCCACGAGTACCCCTACGGCCCCGACAAGTACCACGACGACCGAACGGCTACGAAACGTGAACGACTACATCGCCGAAGACCCTCAAGTACAAATACGAAACTAGTACCCCTACCGATGACCGTGAACAACTACCGCCGTCGTGGAACCGGCAAGAACGAACGGAACGAGTACATCTACCGTCGCCCGAGTACAACTACTTCCCTCTACGGAACGGCTACTTCCTCTACTTCCTCTACTTCCACTACGTCCCTCGACGTCTCGAACCGCCCCGAAACGCA
>LR738713.1:69148208-69189453 GCA_902687465.1 Secale cereale
TTCTTGGATCCGTTCTTCTCCCTTGTGGAATCCCAGGCAAGATGACCGAACCCGGATACCATTACTATCTTTGCCTATTGCTAGAGTATCGTTCTTTAGTTTTGCCTCGATGCCCATGTTCTTCTTGTCAGCCTCCTACTTGTAACCAATTGCCATGAACCTGTTTAACCACCCTACCTATGCAAACCGTTGCTTGGCTAAGTACGCTTCGCTCAGCCCCTCTTATAGCATTGTTAGTTGCAGGTGAAGATTGAAGATGCTTGCTTCATGTTGAAGTTTGGTTGGGTTATATCACACTATATAAATGCTTAAAAAATGAAATCATCTATATACTGGCAAGGGTGGAAGGCTAAGCCTTTTGCTTGGTGATTTGTTCCACTCATGCCGTTAGGAACCGTATAAACCGGTGTTATGTTCCTTGATTATGCGTTCCTAACACGGTTGGGGTGTATGGGACCCCCTTGATAAACCGCTAAGTGCTAAGTCTTTTCCAGCAAGTCCCAACATTTGGTACTATTTGCCTCATAATAACAACTTAATTAAATAATTAAAATTGCATAGGGGGTCGCGTCCCCGAGGATTCTTAATTCTACATAGCAGGGGGGCCAGTGCCGATGGTGTTGGTCCCAAACGGGGAGTCTGCGGGAACCACCACGGGGAAACTCGAGGATTGGGTCCTGTAGAATCGCCCATCCGGTCGTGTCCTGAGACTTAGATACGCGCGGCTACTATCAGGGTGTCGACACGCCGGGAGGATTTGCTGGATTAGCCTTACCTTAGTTCGGTTTAACTTGAGCACGGGATTCCGAGAATACTCGGGTCTTCCCACCTATGGAGTTGCGACTTCGCGGATCGTGGGCTTGTGATGGGCCAAGTTGGAACACCCCTGCAGGGTTTGAACTTTCGAAAGCCGTGCCCGCGGTTATGTGGCAGATGGGAGCTTGTTAATTCCGGTTGTAGATAACTTGACACAATGATTCAATACACTACCAGCGTGTGTACCGTGACTGTCAATTTCCGAATAGGGATTCGGGAGTTGAACACGGTGGGGTTATGTTTGACCGGCTTTAGTTAGGATCACTTCGTGATCATCCTTCGACCGATGCTCTTCTCTTCTCGCTCTCTATTACGTAAGTTAGTGCTAGTTGCTGCTGCAGACTCTTGTTGTTCCTTCACCTCTTATTCTTTCTTCAGCCTTACCCTCACCCAAGGCTTAAATAGTCTTGTTACCCGGGAACGGGATTGCTGAGTCCTCTGTGGCTCACAGTTACTTCACCACACCAGATGCAGGTTCAGCCGAGTTTGATGCAGGAGTTGGATCAGTTCTTCACCGGGAGCTCGATGAAGAGTTTGGCTGTTTGCTCGTGACGTTTCGATGTTCAGTAGTGGTTTCTACTAGGATTCGATCCTGACCTGTGGCTTTATGTTGTTTTGGTATCTTTCTTTTGGTTCTTCACCCGTAGTCGGGTTGTGATGTTTTGGATGATGTTTGGTTATGTAATGTATTGTGTGAAGTGGCGAGTGTAAGCCAACTATCTCCTTTTGTATTTTAATCCCTCTTTTACATGAGTCGTGCAAAGATACCAAACTTGAGATCATTCTAGGATGGGCTTATACCTTTAAGTCGTGCCTCGACACGTAGGAGGTATAGTCCCATCCTGGGCATTACAAGTTGGTATCAGAGCCTTCTCCGACCTAGAAGCCCCCACTGATTGATCGAATCGTTGACGGTTGAGTCTAGGCACACACTGAAAATGTTTTGAGTCCTATATATATATCGGAGAGTAGGATTTCTTTTTGCTCCTCATCCCCTTTCACTCTGGTGAGGACTCCTGACGATTACTCTTTTCTCTTCTACTTTCAAAAAATTGCACCAAATTTTTTTTAGGATCCCGCGAGTATTCTGGGATTGTTTCGATGTTCTTGTGACAAGGATATTGTTCTCGATGCCTCCTGTTACCGAGGAGTTGAGCTTCGGGGTATCATTGACACAAGCATATCGCGGCAGTACTAAATACTTAAGACGGCCGACATCGAAAATCTCTCCTATACGGCCAGTGGCAAGATAACCCCGACATCACCCAGTACTGGGGAGGTAGTTCGAGAGTATTGCCATAGCTTGTTATAGTGGATGCTTTTCGAAGGTCCGAGGTAAACAGTTTCCGAGAACAACTGGTTATGTGTTGAAGGATGGATACACCTGGATGTAGGTTAGAGTTGATTGCGCGGTGCTTCCCGTGTATCCCCAACACCTGATTGCATAACTGGAAACTTTCGGAAATCTATAGGTGGGTTCATCTAGTAGTTCTAGGCATTCTTCTAACGGATGCTCGATATGAAGTTCGGGGTTCTACATTGAGTGAAGTGGTTTTATGGACTTGTTCTGATCGGGAGTTGCATCTTAAAGGGTCCTTGGCTATGCTGATCCGGGGATTGCAAAACCCATTTGTAACACGTTCCATGAGCTTTCAGCACGAAGATGTCGAACGAAACTTCTATCTTGTATTTGTTCTATCTGATCCTTGTTCCTTTTTATTTATCTTTGTTCTCCAAGTGGCTTCAAGTCGAGTTGATGTACCTGCAGAATTCATTCGTTCAATCCTCTGTTCGGATGATATTGTGAAGATTCTTTCTGCAACATCTACCCCTTTGTTTCGTTTTGATTCTGGTATTCGAGTTGCTTCGATGTCAAATGTTGATTCCATACCTTTTCCTAATCGATATTCTCATATTTCTATGGGAGTGCTAATCCTTCTTGATCATCAAGATCTTCATGTTAAATCCTTTTTTTCAACCGGTGTGCCTTCTCTCCAAGTTATTCCATACGGACACCGTTGAGAAATCTGACGATTTGTCTGTTTCATTCATCCCAAGTTGTCTTTGTTTTCCCCACCCTCCCACCCTTCTTCTTCTTGGAGCAAGAAATTCTCAGATGAAATATCCATTTTATTCATGTGATATTTTCTTCATTCTTTTCCTTCAATGTTTCTTATCCGGTGATTTATCGTGAAGATGCTCAAGAGCTTCTAGTTCATCATTCTTTTGTTCTCTAATTCTGCCGGTGGATGTAATTCAAGAATTCGGTGTTGATCTTATCCTTTTCCTCATTGCACAATGTTTTCTTATTCCGGTGCACCAATTAATCATTCTACTCTTGTTATTCGTATCCGGAGTGCTCAAGATTCGTGTTTCCATTCTTAATCCATTCAAATTATTTCTGAGGCTTATCATCTTATTCAAGCCATTTAATTCAACCGGTGCAATATCTCTTAAGCAATCTTTTCAACGGTGATTTCTTTAGTGGGCCCTAACCCATAGGTCTTTTCCCAGGATCTTACCTGACTCTTCTATGTTTTCCTGAGTTATACTCAAATTCTTGTTCATCATTGGTTCAACCTTTTTAATTATTCATTCCGGAGTGCTCAACAATTCTTATGGCATTTCTCGTCTTCATTCTAAACTTTTGAAGATCGGAGAAGTGTTTCTCTTAATCTTGGCCCGTTCTCTCAAGATTCTTCATGAATTCTTTTCTTTGTGATCCTCTGAAGGCCATCATTTCACAATATTTCTTCGTTCTCAGTTTTCAACTTCGTCCTCCAACTATTCTTCATTGATGTCTCTTCGTTCGTCTCCATATTTTTACGGTGGTTCTTTCAAGTTTAGCTTTCCGTTGTTATCGTTTTAATTCATTTGTTCTTTTCACAATCCTACCGGTGGTTTGTTGAAGATTTATCCAAGCTTGTGCTAGATCTCTCTTTAATTCTTTCCAACGAGAATAAGTAGTATGCCAAATCCTTTGGTTGTCATCAATTTAAATTGGTGAAGGAGATGCATTACATAATTCTTATTCTTATTACTTCAAGGTGAATTAATTCTTTTGTCTGGAGCTTGTTCATCTTATCATATTCTCGGTTCTAAAATCTTCATCTTGTTTTCCGGAGCTCCAAGTTATTCTATTATATCATTTCAACCTCCATCTAATTCATCGCAGGCCTTTGAATCTTATTCTTTTCATCTTTCTTTTCTCATCCCTTTTGTTACCGGAGTTCTTCACGGTGGTTCATCATGTTTTAATTCATCCTCGAATTCTTCATCAAGATTCTTGTTGGAGCTCAAGCATTCTTCATCATGCTTTCCAATTGCAATCCGTTCTACTTTATCTTTTCAGATGGTGTTATGTCATTCTTGATAATTTTCCTTCATGTTTTATGATTCATGAGTTGTCACGAATGAGATATTTAAACCCATCATTTTCCTTGTTCAGGAGATCTTTTCAACCTTTCAATTTATTCCTTGGAGTTATCTTGGGTTGTATTGCACCTATAAGCTTTCCCTAAGGATTGTTGGTATTATGGTGCTTATTAATGTCCCAAGTTCTTCATTCATCATTCCGATGAAATAAGCTTTTCATATCCTTGTTGATCTCAATCCAATCAATTGTTTTCGTTAGTGGCTGGTTGTCACCTCATAATTTTGAGATGCTTTCCTAAAGCCCACAACGAGCTTATTCTTTTCGTTGTTGATTTTTCCAACAACTCCGTTCAACCCTTCTTTATAAGAATGCTCTTTCAAATTCTATTTTGAGAGCAGTTGTCATTTTCTTCTCCATTCATTTGTTTCATCGAGTTATATGCTATTCTCCCATTCCGGAGGCTTTGTGATGTTGCTCTATTTAACCATCATCTCGTTTTTATCGAGATCATGTTCTTTCCTTGTTTATCTATTTATCCGGAGCGTTGTATTCTTCAATTCAAGTTCCGTCTTTTATCTAGCTTATCCACTCTTTTCAACCGGAGTGCTGTTTGAATCTTTCTTAACCTTGTGCCATTCTTTCAATTGTTTCGGAGGCAATGTGTTGTTGTTTTCATCAAGTATCATCTCAACTTGCCAAGTTTTTGTTCATTTCCTTCCATTTTCAGACGGAGTGCTGTCCAAATTTTGTCATTCTTATTCCTTGGCTATACCGTTGTGGTTTCAAATTCTTTTGGCCCGTGAGCTCTTTATTCATGGCTTATATCTTACAAGGTTCTCATAATGTTCCTTGTTCCTCCTTTTACCGAAGTGCTCTTAACTTCATTAATCTCTGTTGTATTCTTCTTTCAAGTTTGTGTAACCTCTCAAGGTTCTTTGGTTTCACTCGTCTGTCAAAGAAGCAACTTTGTTTTACCTCTTCCTCTTCCGTTTTACCCGGTGCTATCTCTAGGATCTCGGGTCGAGATCCTCTGTTAGTGTGGGAGAGTTGTGACGCCCGAGACCGACGTCCCAGAAGATTCCAGAAGATCCCAGAAGATTCCAGATGTTCTGGGGTCTCCAGTGTGTTCTTTGTGCTTGTGTTCTTTTATTTTCGCATTGCATCATGTCATCATGCCATCATGTCATTTATTTTTGCATCTCAACCTAAATAAATTGTGTGGACCTTCGGTCCATTTAAATCGAGGGAAGGCGACTTCTCTTTATAACATATCCTCCAAATATTATGGAGCTATATTAATAAATATTCCATTGCTTCGGAATCACCATAACACACTTGCATAATTTCCCCATGTCTTTTCACTTTGAGTTTCACCTTCAAAATCTTGCCAATAATTTCTTTCCGTTGTTTCGAGGTTCCTCCAAAAATTTGAACATTTTTGGACACTTCAATAATCACGTCTTAGTTCAAACCTATTTGAATTAAATTCAAATATGTTTGAATTATTTTTCCGATCTGGCCTTTTGTATTTTTCTCCGGTCGTGCTCATTTTTACGAGCCCGAGAAAAATTATCATTGTGCTATCTTTTCCCTAAACCCTCCTCTTTTTTTTTCTCTCTTAGTTGTTCTGCTAAGGGAGTAATAAAAAAACGGAGCAGCAAGGCCAATAGGCCTCCCTGGCCCAAACCTCCCTCCTGGCCATCTGGGCCTCCTCCTTTCCCCCCCAGCGGCCCAAGCCTCCTCCCTCCTTTGGCCCATCTGGCCTCCTCTCCACCGAACCCTAACTCCCCTCGCAGCTGCATCCCCTCGATCTCTCCCTCTCTGGCCGCCGCCACTCTCTCTTTCTCTCGCTAATTCTCTCTCCCGACCGCATCCCCGAGCGCCCGCTTCTTTCTCCTTCGTGCGCCCGACCCCGAGCAACCCGTCGCCCCTCCATCCTCGCCTCAAGCGCCGGGCGTCCAGCGCCCCGGCTCCCTCCGTCCAGCGCCCCGGCTCCCCCCCGTCCGCGCCCTCCTGCTCGGGCCCTGCCCCGACGCCTCCACCGCGCGCCAGCCAGGACCGGTGCCCCGCTCCCTCGGCCTCCTGTCGACCGAGGCGCAGCCTCTCCCGCGCAGCGCCCCAGGCCCGTCCAGGCCTCGTCCACGTCCCGAGCAGCGCCGCGGCCGCCCGTCCTTCGTCGCCTAGGCCGCCGCGGTGCTCCTCTTCCGCCTCCCCGAGCGACTCCAGGCAGGCCGGCCGCGGCTTCATCCCTCTGCGCCTGGCGCCCCTGCCTCCCTTCGTCTCCCTGCTCCCTCCGTCCTGCTGCCTCACCTCCAGGTGGCCGCGACCTCACCTTCTCCAGCGACCAGCAGCCTGCCGCCCGCCGTGTTTTCCAGCGCCGCAGCACCGTGCAACCCCTTTTTCCTTTTTGTTTTTTTTGTTTTGTTGTTTCGGTTACTGTTGTTGTTTGTTTTTCTCAAGTAACCACGGAACAGCAAGTAACTCGACGAACCGTGTACCCCTTCGAGTCGCCGACGACCCGTCAAGTTCGACTACACGGCCGCCACGAGTACCCCTACGGCCCCGACAAGTACCACGACGACCGAACGGCTACGAAACGTGAACGACTACGTCGCCGAAGACCCTCAAATACAAATACGGAACTAGTACCCCTACCGATGACCGTGAACAACTACCGCCGTCGTGGAACCGGCAAGAACGAACGGAACGAGTACATCTACCGTCGCCCGAGTACAACTACTTCCCTCTACGGAACGGCTACTTCCTCTACTTCCTCTACTTCCACTACGTCCCTCGACGTCTCGAACCGCCCCGAAACGCACGCTTCGAAGGTATACCGAAACGACCCCGTGGATGACCCGTGAGATGCATGCTTGCTTGTGTTGTATGAAATGCTTCCCTTGTGTGCTCCGTGTCCGTTGTGCCCTATTTTGTCGTGTTCCTCGGTTGCCTCGTCGCCGACTCGTGGGAACCCGGAAACGGGATCGTCCCACCTTTCTCGTTTGACTCGCTCACGCCATCTACCTTTTGCACCGGTCTCTCAACGAGTACCGGAACCGAGATGTTGCGTTGCATCATTTTCGGATCGTTGCCGTGGCACCTTTCCATTCCACCACGGTGACAAATGCTTCTTATCTTGTTAATTGTCAACCTTTTAATAAACTTGCATAAACTTGATCATGTCATCCGCATCATGTTAACAACATTGATATGTTAAATTGTGGTTGCTTATAATTATTAAACATGCTCATGAGGATTTTCCGGACATGTTGTTGTTCTTCTCCGGCCTCATTTAAAATGCCTAAATAGGTAGTTTATTTATGCTTCACCTCTTGCCATGTTAAAAAACATTTAATCTTGTCTTGTTAATAATGAGAGTCAACTAAATAATTAATGTGGTGTTTCGTCAATATGCAACTCGTTGCATATTGATCTCCACTTAACTTGTAGTTTTGTTTGTGCACTTTGCCATGCCATGCATATTTAAACCGGACATGCATCATACTTGCTTGTGCATCGTATGCCATGTTTATGATTATGTGTTTACCGTGTTGTTTCTTTCCGGTTGCTTCTCTTGTTAGCTTCGGTTTCGTTCCGGAGTTGTGAGGATTCTCTCGTCTGTGTTGCTCCGTCTTTTTCTTGGATCCGTTCTTCTCCCTTGTGGAATCCCAGGCAAGATGACCGAACCCGGATACCATTACTATCTTTGCCTATTGCTAGAGTATCGTTCTTTAGTTTTGCCTCGATGCCCATGTTCTTCTTGTCAGCCTCCTACTTGTAACCAATTGCCATGAACCTGTTTAACCACCCTACCTATGCAAACCGTTGCTTGGCTAAGTACGCTTCGCTCAGCCCCTCTTATAGCATTGTTAGTTGCAGGTGAAGATTGAAGATGCTTGCTTCATGTTGAAGTTTGGTTGGGTTATATCACACTATATAAATGCTTAAAAAATGAAATCATCTATATACTGGCAAGGGTGGAAGGCTAAGCCTTTTGCTTGGTGATTTGTTCCACTCATGCCGTTAGGAACCGTATAAACCGGTGTTATGTTCCTTGATTATGCGTTCCTAACACGGTTGGGGTGTATGGGACCCCCTTGATAAACCGCTAAGTGCTAAGTCTTTTCCAGCAAGTCCCAACATTTGGTACTATTTGCCTCATAATAACAACTTAATTAAATAATTAAAATTGCATAGGGGGTCGCGTCCCCGAGGATTCTTAATTCTACATAGCAGGGGGGCCAGTGCCGATGGTGTTGGTCCCAAACGGGGAGTCTGCGGGAACCACCACGGGGAAACTCGAGGATTGGGTCCTGTAGAATCGCCCATCCGGTCGTGTCCTGAGACTTAGATACGCGCGGCTACTATCAGGGTGTCGACACGCCGGGAGGATTTGCTGGATTAGCCTTACCTTAGTTCGGTTTAACTTGAGCACGGGATTCCGAGAATACTCGGGTCTTCCCACCTATGGAGTTGCGACTTCGCGGATCGTGGGCTTGTGATGGGCCAAGTTGGAACACCCCTGCAGGGTTTGAACTTTCGAAAGCCGTGCCCGCGGTTATGTGGCAGATGGGAGCTTGTTAATTCCGGTTGTAGATAACTTGACACAATGATTCAATACACTACCAGCGTGTGTACCGTGACTGTCAATTTCCGAATAGGGATTCGGGAGTTGAACACGGTGGGGTTATGTTTGACCGGCTTTAGTTAGGATCACTTCGTGATCATCCTTCGACCGATGCTCTTCTCTTCTCGCTCTCTATTACGTAAGTTAGTGCTAGTTGCTGCTGCAGACTCTTGTTGTTCCTTCACCTCTTATTCTTTCTTCAGCCTTACCCTCACCCAAGGCTTAAATAGTATTGTTACCCGGGAACGGGATTGCTGAGTCCTCTGTGGCTCAAAGTTACTTCACCACACCAGATGCAGGTTCAGCCGAGTTTGATGCAGGAGTTGGACCAGTTCTTCACCGGGAGCTCGATGAAGAGTTTGGCTGTTTGCTCGTGACGTTTCGATGTTCAGTAGTGGTTTCTACTAGGATTCGATCCTGACCTGTGGCTTTATGTTGTTTTGGTATCTTTCTTTTGGTTCTTCACCCGTAGTCGGGTTGTGATGTTTTGGATGATGTTTGGTTATGTAATGTATTGTGTGAAGTGGCGAGTGTAAGCCAACTATCTCCTTTTGTATTTTAATCCCTCTTTTACATGAGTCGTGCAAAGATACCAAACTTGAGATCATTCTAGGATGGGCTTATACCTTTAAGTCGTGCCTCGACACGTAGGAGGTATAGTCCCATCCTGGGCATTACAGAAACCATCACCTGTTGTCATATTCATTATCCCGGCGGTCTCCATGATGAGGAGGGAGTAGTTCACCCTCGGGGCTGAGGGTATGTACCAGTAGCTATGTGTTTGATCTCTATCTCTCTCTCTCTCTCTCTCTCTCTCTCTCTCTCTCTCGTTCTTGATTTGGCACGATCTTGATGTACCATGAGCTTTGCTATTATAGTTGGATCTTATGATGTTTCTCCCCCTCTTCCTTCTTGTAATGAATTGAGTTTTCCCTTTGAAGTTGAATGAAATATGACCTAGAGGCAATAATAAAGTTGTTATTTGTATTTACTTATATCATGATAAATGTCTTTTATTCAAGCTAGAATTGTATTAACCGAAAAGTTAGTACATGTGTGAATACATAGACAAAACAGAGTGTCCCTAGTATGCCTCTACTAGACTAGCTCATTGATCAAATATGGTTATGTTTCCTAGCCATAGACATGAGTTGTCATTTGATCAACGGGATCACATCATTAGGAGAATGATGTGATGGACAAGACCCATCCGTTAGCTTAGCAACTTGATCATTTAGTTTTACTGCTATTGCTTTCTTCATAACTTATACATGTTTCTATGACTATGAGATTATGCAACTCCTGAATACCGGAGGAACACCTTGTGTGCTATCAAACGTCACAACGTAACTGGGTGATTATAAATATGCTCTACAAGTGTCTCCGAAAGTGTTCGTGGTGTTGGCATAGATCAAGAATAGGATTTGTCACTCCGAGTGTCGGAGAGGTATCTCTGGGCCCTCTCGGTAATGCACATCATAATAAGCCTTGCAAGCAAAATGACTAATGAGTTAGGCACAAGATGAAGTATTACGAAATGAGTAAAGAGACTTGTCGGTAACGAGATTGAACTAGGTATTGAGATACCGACGATCGAATCTCGGGAAAGTAACATATCGATGACAAAGGGAACAACGTATGTTGTTATGCGGTTTGACCGATAAAGATCTTCGTAGAATATGTAGGAGCCAATATGAGCATCCAGGTTTCGCTATTGGTTATTGACCGGAGATGAGTCTCGGTCATGTCTACATAGTTCTCGAACCCGTAGGGTCCGCACGCTTAATGTTCGACGATGATCGGTATTATGAGTTTATGAGTTGTGATGTACCGAAGGTAGTTCGGAGTCCCGGATGAGATCACGGACACGACGAGGAGTCTCGGAATGTCTGAGACATAAAGATTGATATATTGGACGACTATACTCAGACACCGGAAGTGTTCCGGGTGTTATCAGATAAAATCGGAGTACTGGAGGGGTTACCGGGACCCCCCCGGGGGAGTATGGGCCATAGTGGGCCAATGAGGGAAAGAGAGAGGCAGCCTACTAGGGCTAGCCACACCCCCTAGGGATCCTAGTTGGACTAGGAGTGGGGGGGGGGCGCACCCCTCTCCTTCCTTCTCCTCTCCTTCTTCCTTTCCTACTCCTAGTAGGAATAGGAAAGGTGATTCTTGTTCCTACTAGGAGTAGGAATCCTACTCCTATGGCGTGCCCCCTGGCCGGCCGCACCTCCCCCCTTGCTCCTTTATATATGGGGGCAGCGGGAACCCAAAGACACACAAGCAACATCGTTTTAGCCGTGTGCGGTGCTCCCCTCCACAGAAACACACCTCGGTCATACCGTTGCAGTGCTTAGGCGAAGCCCTGCGCCGGTAGCTTCATCATCTCCGTCACCACGTCATCGTGCTGACAAAACTCTCCCGTGAAGCTCAACTAGATCAAGAGCTCGTGGGACATCATCGAGCTAAACGTGTGCTGAACGCGGAGGTGCCGTACGTTCGGTGCTTGGATCGGTTGTATAGTGAAGACGTTCGACTACATCAACCGCGTCACTAGACGATTCCGCTTACGGTCTACGAGGGTACGTAGACACACGCTCCCATCTCGTTGCTATGCATCTAGTAGATAGATCTTGCGTGATCGTAGGATTTTGTTTGAAATACTATGTTACCCAACAGAAGTTATCTTATCGGATTGAGTCTTTAAGGATTTGAGAATACTTGATGTATGTCTTGCATGTGCTTATCTGTGGTGACAATGGGATATTCACGTGATCCACTTGATGTATGTTTTGGTGATCAACTTGTGGGTTCAGTGACCATGTGAACTTATGCATAGGGGTTGGTACACGTTTTCGTCTTAACTCTCCGGTAGAAACTTTGGGGCACTCTTTGAAGTTCCTTCTGTTGGTTCGAATAGATGAATCTTAGATTGCGTGATGCATGCCGTATAATCAAACCCGCGGATACTTGTCGTGACAATGGAGTATCTAGGTGACATTAGGGTTTTGGTTGATGTGTGTCTTAAGGTGTTATTTTAGTACGAACTCTAGGGTTGTTTGTGACACTTATAGGAATAGCCCAATAGATCGATCAGAAAGAATAACTTTGAGGTGGTTTCGCACCCTACATTAATCACTTAATTTCATCTCCGCTGTTAGTGAATTTGGAGTGACTCTTTGTTGCACACTGAGGGATTGTTATATGATCCAATTATGTTATCATTGTTGAGAGAACTTGCACTAGTGAAAGTATGAACCATAGGCCTTGTTTCTAAGCATTGCAATACCGTTCGTGCTTGATACATCTCCAACGTATCTATAATTTTTGATTGTTCCATGCTGTTATATTATCATTCTTGGATGTTTTACAATCATTTTATAGTCATTTTATATCATTTTTGGGACTAACCTATTGACATAGTGCAAAGTGCCAGTTGCTATTTTTTGCCTATTTTTTACATCGTAGGAAATCAATATCAAATGGAGTCCAAACACCGCAAAACTTTTTGGAGAATTTTTATGGGCCAGAAGACACCCAATGGGCTGAATCAGCACCTGGGGGGTTCCTTGAGGGGGAACAACCCACCAGGGCGCGCCAGCTCCCCTGGCGCGCCCAGGTGGGTTGTGCCCACCTCGGTGGCCTCCCGCATCGCCTCTTTACCCTATAAATTCACAAATATTCTGAAACCCTTCGGGGAAGACCTAGATCAGAAGTTCCGCCGCCGCAAGGCTCTGTGCTCCACGAGATCCAATCTAGAGCCCTTTCCAGCACTCCATCGGAGGGGGAAATCATCACCGGTGGCCATCTTCATCATCCCAGCGGCCAACACGATGAGGAGGGAGTAGTCCACCCTCGGGGCTGAGGGTATGTACCAGTAGCTATGTGTTGTATCTCTCTCTCTCTCTCGTGTTCTTGATGGCACGATCTTGATGTATCGGGGGCTTTGTTAATATAGTCGGATCATATGGTGTTTCCCCTCTCTATCTTCTGATGAATTGAGTTTTCCCTTTGAGATTTCTTCGGATTGAATACTTTTATGGATTTGAGAACACTTGATATATGTCTTGCAATTGAATACTTGTGGTGACAATGGGGTGTGATATTGATCCACTTGATATATGTTTTGGCACTCAACTTGCGGATTCCCGAAGAGACATTGGGGTAATCTATGCATAGGGGTTGATGCATGTTCTTGTCTTTGTTTCTCCGGTACAAATATTGGGGCACTCTTTGAATATGGTTTGGTGTTATCTTAGTACGGACTCTTGATAGATCAATTGGGAAGGATAACTTTGTGTTATCTTAGTATGAACTCTTGAAAGATCGATCGGAAAAGACAACCTTGTGTTATTCTAGTACGAACTCTTGATAGATAGATCGGAAAGGATAACTTTATGTTGTTTTAGTACGAACTCTTGATAGGTTGAACGAAAAGAATAACTTTGAGGTGATTTTGTTGAGGGGTGGTTATATGATCCAATTATATTAGCACTATTGAGAGATTGCACTAGCGAAAGTGCAGACCCTAGGCCTTGTTTTCCATCATTGCAATACCGTTTGTGCTCACTTTTGTTACTTGCTATCTTGCTGTTTTTTATTGTTCGCACTACAAAAATCAATATCTACTATCAATATTACACTTGTATCACCATCTATTCGCCAAACAAGTGCAACTTTACAATTTCCCATTGTATTTGGTGTGTTGGGGACACAAGATACTTTTTATTATTTGATTGCAGGGTTATTTGAGAGAGACCATCTTCATCCTACACCTCCTACGGATTGATAAACCTTAGGTCATCCACTTGAGGGAAAATTGCTACTGTCCTACAAAACTCTACGTTTGGAGGCCCAACACGTGTCTACAAGAATAAAGTTGCGTAGTAGACATCAAGCTCTTTTCTGGCGCCCTTGCTGGAGAGGTGAGTGCTTGAAAGTATATCTTTAGATCTTGCAATCAAATCTTTTAGTTTCTTGTTTTATCACTAGTTTGGTTTATATAAGAAAAATAAAAAAATGGAATTGAGGTTGCATCATATTATTGATCATCTTTATAATATCTTTCCTGAAAATGATGGATTGGAAAATTGTGCTCAATTGTTAGAAGAAGAAGTCAATAAAATGTTTGGCACAAAATATTTGAATGATGAGCATGATCGCAATGTTGTTAGTATGAATTCTATGAATATCCATGATGCTAAAGATATGCAAAGCCATAAGCTTGGGGATGCTATGTTTGATGAAGATGATATTTTTTGTCCCCCAAGTTTTGATAAGCAAATATATTACGATGATAGTATGCCTCCTATTTATGATGATTATATTGATGAAAGTGGATTTGTAGAGGTCATGACTTTATTTAGTGATGAATCCAGTACTTTGGAGGATGTTTCAATTGACTATGATAACAAAGTTGCTATCTATGATGATTATGGCGATGACATGTATGCTATATTGAATAATGATAACCATGAAACTTGTCATCATAATTTTAATTTTCAATCTCATGATAGTTATTTTGTTGAGTTTGCTCCCACCACTATTCACGAGAATGAATTTGCTTATGTGGAGAGTAGCAAAATGTCTATGCTTTTGAATCATGAAAAGAATGATTTATGTGATGGCTATATTGTTGAATTCATGATGCTACTGAAAATTACTATGAGAGAGGAACATATGCTTGTAGGTATTGCAATAATATCAAGTTTACTCTCTATGTGTTGAAAATCTTGGAGTTTTGCTTGTTTTGCCTTCCCATGCTAGTTGAATCTTGTTCCCATGAATTGTTTGCTCACAAAATCCCTATGCATAGGAAGTGGGTTAGACTTAAATGTGCTAGTCATATTCTATGATGCTCTCTTTCTGTTTCAACCTTTATCTTTTATGTGAGCATCATCAAAATCATCATGCCTAGCTAAAAGGCATTAAAGAAAAGCGCTTGTTGGGAGACAACCCAATGATTGTGCTACTATAGTAATCATGTTTTATAGATTTTGTGTCAATAAAGTGCCAAGCAAAGCCTTAGGATCATGTTGGGTGATAGTAGATTTGATCTTGCTGAAAAACAGAAAATTTTGCGCTCACGAGAAAAATTCTCATTTTTAACAGAAGAGTGCTTTTGAGTTGATTCTCTTCGCAGAAGATCAATATACAAATTGCTCACGTGTTCATATTTGTTTCAAGATTTTTAGAGTTGCAGAAGTATGGTGAATCTTCAGATCATTACAGACTGTTATGTTTTTGACAGATTCTGTTTTCAATGCGTAGTTTGCTTGTTTTCTATTTTCTATGGCTTATATTGATCAATATAAATTATATAAATGATATGCTACAGTAAGCATTGTGTGAAAACAATTATGAATCTTGTCTTTGATGGTACCAAAAGTGAATGATTTGTTTTATCATACTAACCCATCTCACGAAGTTTTGTTAAGTTTTGTGTGATTGAAGTTTTCAAGTTTTGGGTGAGATGTCGATATGAGGAGAACAAGGAGTGACAATACCCTAAGCTTGGGGATGAAAAAGGCACCCCAAGGTAATATTCAAGGAAGATCCAAGAAACTAAGCTTGGAGATGCCCCGGAAGGCATCCCCTCTTTCGTCTCCAACATTATTGGTAACCTCACTCGAATCTATATTTTTATTCGTCACATGATATGAGTTTTGCTTAGAGCGTCATTTAATTTTGTTAGGATTTTCTTGATGGTATTTATAATAATATTTTGTATCTTTTATTTCAATAAAAGTGTCAAGGATAGCCTTTACCATGCTTATTTTGCAAGTATACATGTTGCTATCTGAAAACAGAAAGTTTTCTATCATTGTCTGAATTCTTATGGATAGTCAAAACATGATAAAATCTTGAAATTTTCACAAAGTTAGAATGGATAATTTCTCTGTAACGTGGTAATTTTTTTAGAATTTTTAGAGGTAGGGAAGTATGAGAACCGTTCCACTCTTTACAGATTGTACTGTTTTGGCAGATTGCTGTTATATTTGCATTGTTTGCATATGTTTGCTTGTTTAATGATTCTATTTGAGGATAGGAGTAATGCAGAGGCATTTAGTATGCAATGTTTAATAATAATTTTAGTGATTTTCTACAGTAGAGGATGATAAGGTTTTCCATTGATTTATACTAACTTATCTCACGAGTTATTGTTGAATTTTGTGTGGATGAAGCTTCTGAGATTTAGGAAAACCGTGATATGAGAAGAATTAAGGAGACACAAAAGCTCAAGTTTGGGGATGCAAAATGCACCCCAAGATAATATTTCAAGAAGTCTCAAGCATCTAAGCTTGGGGATGCCCCGGTAGGCATCCCACCTTTCTTCATCAACAATTATCGGTTAGTATCGGTTGATCCTAAGTCTTTGCTTCTTCACATGAGATGTGCTATTCTTGAAATGTCATTTTATTTTGTTTGCTTGCTGTTTTAATAAAATACTTAGATTTGAAAGTTTTTAAATAAAATAGATCCCCCAAATAGTTCCCAGAAAAGCCAGATAAGCGACATTCACATCCCGTCAACGAAGCTCTTTTCTAGCACCCTTGCTCTAGTGCTTCACTTATATCTTTTTGAGCACGGTGTGCTTTAGTATTTTTGAAGAAATTCTCTCTTGCTTCACTTAGATTTATTTGAGAGTTAGTAAAATTTTCAAGAAACTCTCTCTTGCTTCACTTAAATTATTTTGAGAGACAAAAATATTATGCTCATGATCTTCACTTATATTTGTTTGAGCTTATCAAAAGAAACACATGGAAATTAGTTCCAAAGTGATAGATATCCAAGAAGGATATAATAAAAACTTTCATGGAGATCATTGGACCAAATAAACTTGATTCCTTGTAATAGTTTTGAGACATGATGATGTGATATATGAGTCATGTTGATGAGTAATTGTGCTTTAGTAAGATATTGGTGTTAAGGTTTGTGATTCCCGAAGCATGCACGTATAGTCTCTCGTCATGCCGAGAAGTTGGAGCACAATTTATCCTTGATTGTCCTATCTTTGTGTGAAGGTCGGGCGCGCGCGATGGTTAACTCCTACTTTGCTTCGAGGGCTAATAAACTTTTGCAATAAGTATATGAGTTGTTTATGACTAATGTGAGTCCATGGATTATACGCACTCTCACCCTTTCATAATTGCTAGCCTCTCTTGTACCGCACAATTTTCATCGGTGCATAAACTTTATTATACCTTCCTCAAAACAGCCACCATACCTACCTACATGCGGTATTCCCTTGCTGCTCTAAGCAAATTTGTATGTGCCATCTCTAATTTTCAAAATAAATTTCCCTTTTGTGTGCCCATACCGCTCGCGAGGTGGTGAGGGGTGGCCAATATTTTCCATTCTAGATGTGTTATTCTCATGATGAGTGTTTATTCACTTGTCACTGCACGAGAGTAAGGCAAAGGTATTAGGGATGCCTAGTCCTGAAATTAAAAACAAATTTACTTTATGTTGTCAAATAATAAATTCCTTGGAAAGTGTTGGTATGGAAGGCAACCATGGATTCATCTAGCCATGTCTTGTGAAAGTTTGGTGGGAAAGAAATAAACTTTATTTTATGTTTGGGAACCGCCTATGATATATCTAGCATGGAAAGTGTTGGGAACCTTGAGTCGTTTTCGTTGGTGGGAAAAGTATACCTCCGAAAGTAATTATATCTCTCAATTTAAGCTTTGAGCTCTGGCACCTCTACAAATCTCTACTCCTCATATGGATATCGATTGATGGACATCTCCATAGTCCATTAGTTTGCCTAGTTGATGTGAGACTTTCTTCCCTTTTTTGTCTACTAGCATCGCATTCTATTCCACCTATATTGCTATATCCATGGCTTGCGCTCATGTATTGCGTGAGAGTTGAAAATGCTGAGGCGCGTTTGAAAGAATCGATATTATTGACTAGAGGGGGGAGGGGTGAATAGGCAACTAACAATTTTTACCTTTTCTTGACCAAATTAAACTTAGCAGCGAAATCGGTTGTCTAGATGTGCAACTACGTTGACAACCTATATGATGCAACAATAACAAGCATACAAGCAAGCAAGGAATAAAGCACAATAAAACTTGTACAAGTAAAGGTGAGAGATAACCAAGAGTGGAACTGGCGGAGACGAGGATGTGTTACCGAAGTTCCTTCCCTTTGAGGGGAAGTACGTCTCTGCTGGAGCGGTGTGGAGGCATAATGCTCCCCAAGAAGCCACTAGGGCTACCGTATTCTCCTCACGCCCTCACACAATGCGAGATGCCATGATTACACTATTGGTGCCCTTGAAGGCGGCGACCAAACCTTTACAAACAAGGTTGGGGCTATCTCCATAACTTAATTGGAGGCTCCCAACAGAACCACGAAGCTTCACCACAATGGAATATGGCTTTGAGGTGACCTCAACCGTCTAGGGTGCTCAAGCACCCAAGAGTAACAAGATCCGCTAGGGATTAGTGGGGGTGGAATCAAATTTCTCTTGGTGGAAGTGTGGATCTGGGCCTTCTCAACCAATCCCTAGAAAATCAACAAGTTTGATTGGCTAGGGAGAGAGATCGGACGAAATTAAGCTTTTGGAGCAACAATGGAGCTTGGGGGAGAAGAGGTAAGTCTTCTTGAGGAAGAAGACCCCTTTATATAGTGGAGGGGATACGTGAATCGTGATCCCCTTTTGTGCCCGCATAGAGCGGTACTACCGCTGGGTGGAGTGGTACTACCGCAGGCGCGAGTGATACTACCGTGGCCCCCAGCGGTACTACCGCCCTGTGTTAGAGAAGAGGCATGGAGGCGTAGAGCGGTAGTAGACGTGGTGTTGGTAGCGGTACTACCGCTGCTACTGCCTTTGCTACTACCGTAGAACCCGACACAAGAAATGCACTCCTCGAATCGATGTAGACGTGGTGCCATACTGCAACGGTACTGCCGCATATACCCCAAGCGGTACTACCGCGCTACATGGCGGTACTACCGCTTGGTAGGTATAGGCGGTACTACCACCCCAGTGGCGGTACTACCGTGCCCAGCAACAAAAGTCTCCAAAGAAAGGTGAGGAGAGCTCCAAGACGAGAAAGGAGTTGAGGGTGTCGAAAATAAGTGTACCTGATGATTCCACCCTGGCCTTTCCAAAGCAGACTCCCTCTTGATAGTACGGTGTCTCCTATGACTCAAGTCCACCAAAACAAAAACTGAGGAAGACGACACATCTTGTGCTAATAACTCGGAGGGTAGATGATTGTCTCGTGGCAATGGATTAATCTCTGAAATACTTAGCACACACGATTAGTCCGCAAACGCATTGTCATCAATCACCAAAACCACATAGGAAGGGACATGCCCTTTCAATCTCCCCCTTTTTGGTGGATTGATGACAACACGGGATTTGCAAAGAATATAACATCAATAGGAGTAGGCTAACCCCAATGACTATAAAAAATAGACGGGCTCCCCCTAGACGTGTGCATATAAGTGAGTTGCTTTTGGAATGCAAAGCACACACTCTAGGATAAACACTCCCCCTATTTTTATAGTCCGATAAGGAGACAAAAGCGTGTAAATTAGTAGGTCAGTAAAGATAGAACAGGAAATAGGCACACATCATACTAAAGTACACGACAATTTTAAGGTAGCATAGGTCTTCACACATAGAAATAGTAACTGGGTCTCACGAACGCAAACCAAACCAGATAGACAAAGAAAGTTTGCGAGAAGAAGCAACATAGTCTAAAAAGTAAGAAACACACTCGCAATACGCAAATCCATCACAATATGCAAATCCACCTCTCCCCCTTTGGCATTTAGACACCGAAAAGGGGTAGAGAGGGGCACAACATCATCACATTGCTGCATGGTCATCTGCACCTCCGTCATCGGTTGGGGGCTGCTCGGGGTCAGAGTCAGTCCAGTGGCAATGCTGCTAAACCCATTCTTCCCCATCTGCGATCCGGCCTTCAGAGCCGCTGACTACCATAGCACCAAGCTGACGCATGAGCTCCTTATGACGGGTCCTAGACTTCTTCTCAGACACATGGGCCATGTACTGACCGTGAGACTCCATGCAGAACAACTTCTTTATCCTCTTTTGAGCTTCTTTGCCCAAGAGGACTCTGCTCCAGATGGCACATACTCATCATCATCATCATCCTGATCAGCCTCTGCCTCAGCATCATCAGCACCAACCGGAATCTCAGAATTAGTGACTGGAGTGTTCCAGAGATCCTTCCTCCTAAGCCTGTTGGCCTCGTGAGAAACCAACTCGCCAGTCTCTAGCGGGTACCCAACGTAGGTGTGCTCCCAAGCCTTCTCAATGAGGATCATGATATAAGGAGCATAGATGAGACACTTACGCTCAAAGATGGCAGGCAACAGTTCAGTCCACATGACATGAGAGATGTCCAATGTTTCTCCAGTGTTCTGTTCCTTCTGATGCTGGCAGAAAAGGAGCATGTCCACAAGATATGAGTGAACCATATCCTGGTTCCCAATACGAGGAAAGAGAGTCTCCCTGAAGATGCGATGAAGGATATCCAGAAACACATGCAGCTCATACGTCTCCTTCTTAGTCTCAGGGTTGATCTTCTTAGTACAACAAGGCCAAATGTTCTGCTTGTGAGTGGAGGTGGCATTGTGATGAGGTCGAAAGCCAACCGAACTCTCAAGTCCGAGATCTTCAACACCAAGAAGCTCCATGAAAATTTTCCACTTGACCACCAGAGGCCTGCCATTAGTCATGCAAGTCAAGGTCCTTTCTGCATCGATGCCAAGATGGACAGTGGCATAAAACTGAGCTACCAGATCTGCATCAAAGTCCTTGTTGAATGAAATGATGTCGACGATGTTCAGCTGTTTGCACATCTCCAAGGCTTCGCCGAAGTAAGCAATGTCCTCCAAATAAGCAATGTCGATAGTGCGAACATCAACAAAGAGATTCTTCTTGGCCTTGATCACATCAAAGTAGGTTGCATACTGAAAGCAGCCCAGAACGGATGGTTGACAAGGGTGGGCTCTTGCTCATGCTCACAGGGATTGCGCCGACGCCTCTCCCAAAACTCCTTGTTTGACATTTCAGTGACAGTCTTGCCCTTCTTAGCTGGCTTCTTTGCAGTACTCTTGGACGACTGCTGAGACTGAGACGGTGGTGCACTTGAAGAAGGAACACTGGCAGAGCCACTTGCAGACCCACCTGCTGCCTCAGAGGTGCGATAGTGCTTTGAACCAGTGCGCTCGGTGTTGACGCGATGGGCAGGATGTTCCGTTGTCCATCTCCTGGAGCTAGACGCACAAACACAAAAGACAACAAGAACGAACAAACATAAAACACGAGAAAAAGGGAAAAAGTCAATATTTGATAGGATCATGGTGGATGATGGCCTCTAGCGGTAGTACCGCATAGGATAGGCGGTAGTACCGCCTATAGCGGTAGTACCGCTCCAGGCGGGGGAACAATGGTTCCCAAGATGACATGCCTAATCCGGTACTACCGGGAGGCTAAAATCAAACATAGTCCTACCAAAATCAATCCTAGCAATTTAGAGGTGTTCACCATCCTACTCAAGCCTTGATTTGGCCAAAAATCACTGAATGCACGCCTATTGCCCCTAAGAACCTAGATCTGAAAACTAAAAGCAACAAGAAGGAAACGGGAGGCAATGCCGACATCCATGGCCTGAGGAAGGGGTGGGGATCAATCCCACCGAAGGAAAAAGGTGAAGCACGGCCCGGAGGAGGCAGCCCACCGGCGACCTCGACGGCTTGTTCTTCGTTGGAGACGAGAGCGAGATGGGGGTGAATGGGTATGAGGATAGAAACCCCCAACCCCCACATAACCTCGCAGTTTCGCCCTGCAGCGGTAGTACCTCTCGAGCGGGCGGTAGTACCGCTCGAGCGAGCGGTAGTACTGCTTAAGTTACTAAGCGGTAGTACCGTGCGCTCCAGCAGCAGTACCACCCAACTCATAAAAAGTGCTCTCAACTGACTTTTTGGTCACAAGAACTTTTAGAGAGGAAAACACTTAGCTTAGAGAAGGAATAACTGGAGATCAGAGGGAACACCACAAGCACAAGCACACAAACAAAGAGAAAACACGACAAGAAACACACACCTCTCGAAAGAAATGGCGGTGGCCGAGGCCACCTATGTTTGAGTGAAGTGGTATGGCACCGGGAAGATTTTAACCTTGGGCCCATGACCACTAGTCATCTTTGAAGCATATATATACCACCAACAATGGTGGATGTGAAAGATTTGATCGATTTATGCATAATGGGGGGAGGGAAAGTTCATTGAGAGAACAACACTCCCCCTATTTCCATGCCTACATCTAAACATGATAACACGGTGTGTATGGCAGGTGTGCACAACTTCAATCCACATTGCTCAAATATATGATATTTAGCCCATGCCATAACTCGCGAAATCTTGCTTCATCCAAAGGCTTTGTGAAGATATTTGCAAGGTTATCATGAGTGTTGACATAATGAAGATCAATTTCTCCAAGCCGAATATGCTCCCGGATGAAGTGATACCGAATCTCAGTATGCTTCATCTTGAAGTGTTGCACCGGGTTGAGAGAAATCTTGATGGCACTTTCATTGTCACACCAAAGAGGCACTTTGTCACAAGTGACACTAAATCCTTTACAGTTTGCCTCATCCATAGAAGTTGAGCACAACAACTGCCGACCGCCACATACTCGGCTTCGGTGGAAGAGAGGGATACACAACTTTTCTTCTTGGAAGACCAACTCACCAAAGAGAAACCAAGAAATTGGCAACCTCCGGAAGTTGACTTCCTATCCACTTTGTCTCCCGCCCAAACCGAATCCGAGAAACCTACAATGTTGAAGTTTGCTCCTCTTGGGTACCATAAGCCAAAGTTTGGGGGTATGAGCCAAATATCAAAAGATTCACTTGACTGCCACAAAGTGACTTTCCTTAGGTGAGGCTTGAAACCGTGCACAAATTCCCACACTCAACATGATATCCGGTCTCACTACAAAAAAAGACACATCCGTGACATTTTGGTCCGAACAAAACTTTTTTCTATCATACTTATGACACTTCGATGACAATAATTGTGACAAAACACGATATCATCATAGATGTGGTGGGTTCCTACTTCTATGACAAAAAATCATGACCGAAAATGGGCTTTTCGTTCTGGGCGGGCCGGAGATGCAGCTGCATGACATTCTTTGGGCCGTCTTTGATGGAAAAAACCATGGTAGAAGCGAGGGCGAGGAAAATATCGGGGTGTTCCCGGTTACGGTGGGTGGTCGAGGCCGAGCGATGCACGTTTCGCTCGTACACGCGCGCGCGTGGGTGCGAAGCGTTGGGCTCTAACTGAACCCGAGCGATTGCACTGCAGGCTACGCGTTCCTGAACCCGAGCGATCGATCGATGGCTATTAACTGAACCCGATCGAGCGATTCCTTCGCTACTGCTGCTAACTGAAGCCAATTGATGCTGCCTCTGCATGAACAGTGAGCATTGCTGGGGGGGGGGGTGGTGTCAGGACCCCGATCCTAAGTCACACCGATCTTGCTGTAACACGTCATATCACTTTGCGGCCTCACGCACGGTAACCCCACGGGTGCCACCTTACCTGGCCCGGGACCGTTTGCGCATTTTGGCACACGTATATGACAGTGTCGCTAGCATCCATATGACAGAGAACCCGGGCCGACATGGCTAGTTGTAAACCAAAAGTGGCACTAGATTACAGAGACATGCATCCATGACCCAGCAACGAACGTGTCGGTCATCAACGTATGAACCCAAGTCGTAGCAAGCTACATGGACTTAAAGGAACAACGCGTGACATTTCCCCTAAGGGACAGACACAGGAACGAAGAAGGACACATGCCGGCCAGCCTACGTGTTCCGAGCAGTAGCAAGCTACCAAGGCTCATTGGAACCACTAGGAGGCATTTCCCTGTAAGGTAGGCTACCAAAGGAAAACAACTAGGTGTCGGATCCCACACATACCAAGCATTTCAAACATACACACAATATGCTCAATATGTGCAAATACAACATTGCATCACAACAGAACTCTATGACTCAAAGTACTTTATTTAAGAGGCTCCAAGAGCCATACATAACATATCCATACAGGTAGGGGTCACATGACCCAACACTCAAGTCATACAGTCATACAAGCACAAGCGGAAGATACATGTCTGAGTACAGACAACTTAGGAAATAAAACAGGCTTGGTGTAGCCTGACTATCTACAAGGCCCTTCACAAGCTCCAGATCTCCGTCTGGGTGTCAAGCTACTCGTCGACGTCAACGTCTATGTAGAACCCATCAGCAGGGGCGGGGTTCTCCTCTGCAACAGTTATTAAGCAAACATGAGTACAAAGGTACTCAGCAAGTCTTACAACAGAACCTATCATACATGCAACATTATCAACAGGGGTAGTGGAGTTCATAGCAGAAAGCCAGCTTTGACTCTTGGCTAACCTATACTACAACTCTCAACGGATTGCAAGATGTTATTACGAACACGAGTCCTCTACTTACCACAACAATACACTACCGAGGATCCTCTTCCGTCATCGTACGGAAGGGCCATCCACGGCACTCACACTTATCTTGAGGCTTTTAGTAGTATCCATCAACTTGTCTATGAACTGTAAGAGTAACCAAGTAGTTCGTACCGCGAACAATGGCTATCCGAATAGATTGATAACCCTGCAGGGGTGTACTTCTTCACACACGCTTCCACCACTTATCGCCGTTTACTCGACATGTACTCGGCAACCTTCAAGCGGAAGCCTAGCGAGGGTGTCGGCCACGACCTAACTAACTACACAAGTCTCTCGTCCAGGTTTATCGCCTATTTGGGTTCCATCCGTGGGGAGATCCGGCCGGGGTGTCGCTCACGGCCCCAAACGATGTGTACAGGGTTCCCGAGTCACCAAACGGGCAACCGGTACACCGTGCCACGTACCTGTCGCATCACAACCCACCCCGAGGGTCAGCGTTGTGCACGACCTCCAGTAAGCTATAAACACCAGAAACTAGTTGCAACTCCTCGACAGAGATCAAGGGTAATTAATAAGCCGCGAGGGTCAATTAAGGATCCCAATGTGTGGTAGTAGCTGAGACTTGAACCACACATACAGATCTTGGGTCCTATGAACGGTTCCAATGAAACAACCCACCACATACTCCTACATGGCCTTTCATCGATACCTTTACCAAGCATATTCCACACTTCCTTCTCTTTATTGGTATGATCATTTCACTCTGATCCATCACCCAGATGAACCAGACCTGACACAACTCTAAGCATAGCAGGCAACATAAACAATAGCATGGTGGATCACACATCACATGGCTCAATCAACTCCTACACATGCTAGTGGGTTTCAACTATTTGCTGTGGCAATGACAGGTCATGCAAGGGAATAGGGTTCAACTACCGCAGCAAGTAGCAGTTCACACGCTGTTGCCTTAATGCAGTAAAAGAGAGCAGGAGCGAGAAGATTGGGTTTGTATCGGAATGATCAATGATTGCTTGCCTGACAGAGTGGTTGTCGGGTACTGCTCTTCAGCTGGATACACAGAAGTATCCTCGGGAGCAGGACCTAACACGGAGAATACCGGCGATACAATCAATAAACAAACAAATGCAACAATATGGTGCATGTTCATGACATGGCAAGATGCATGTGTTTTGGCTAATGCAACTATAACCAGAAGGGTTTGAGCTTATTTGAATCAAAGATTCAAATTGGAATTCAAACTATAATTTAATTAAGTGCATTATCATGTTTTAATGTATACAGCAAGGTTAACTTTCTCAAACATGCATGAAACAAGTGCCATTGGAAAGATTGGATTTTTCTGATCATTTTTCATATATAAATTATTTCCATCTGAGCTACGGTTGATTTTATATGATTTTTAGAATTTTTGAGTATTTTCTGAAATTCATAAATCATTTAAGATTTATTTTAAATTCCAGAAACACTTTACTGCGTCAGCATGACCTCATGCTGACGTCAGCAGGTCAACAGGAGCTGGTCCAGGTCAAACATGACATGTGGGCCCGGCATGTCAGTGTCATAGCTAATTAGTAAAGTTAATTAGTGTTAAGCTAGGAACTAATTAGCTGTCAGTGGGGTCTGGGCCCACAGTCAGTGTCTAACCTAACTAACTGATTTAATTAACATCTACTTAATTAAACTAGCTAATTAGGGGAGGGGTGGCCCACACGTCAGCGACCCAAGGGTGGTCAACCCCCCGGTCAAACGAGTCAAACTCGCCGGCGAGGCCAAACACGGCGGAGAGCTTCGGAAATCGCCTACAGGGCACGGTTCGAGCTGCGGTTGGGCGCGTTGGAGTGCCCTCACCGATGCGCGTCGAATGGGGGTAGCCGCCGGGGTGTGGCCGGAGGCGACGGCTACGAGCTCGACAGCGGCGGCCGGCATTCGGGCGTGTGTGGAAACGCGGCTACGGTGGCCTAGGCGATGCGTGCGTGGCACCTAACTCATCTACGTGCTGCGGCGAGCAAAACGGGCATGCGTCCGAGACCAAATGGTCACCGGAGCATCACCGACGGCAAGCACGGCGGCGGCGGGTTTCGGTGATCAGCGGAGCAGCAGCTACGCGGCGCAAACGAGGCGGAGGAGGGAGGGATTCGGTGTAGGGGCTCACAGCGGGGCTAACGAGCTCGAAGGAGAGGTCGGGGATGCTCTGCAGCTTCTTAATCGACGGCGAGGAGCTCCGGCGATCCGAGGAGGGGGACGACGGCGTGAAGGCGATGCAGGGCTTCCGGCGATCCGTGGCTCAGCGAGGAGGAAGAGGGCGTCGCGGCGATCCTTCTGGACACGGTCACGGGACGAGGGGGAGGCTCTAGGTGCGGCAACGGCGAGCGGCGGCGACGGGCGGCTCGGTGATGGGGGAGGAGAGAGCCAGGAGAAGGAGATGAGGACGAGGGGAAGTGAGAGAGGGGTCGGGGCAGCTGCGTGGCGATGCATGGAGACGTCCAGGGCGTCGGGGATGCAGGCAAGCAGGCTGGAGGTGGCCAAGCGCGTGCCGGCGCGCGGTGGCCACGCGCGCTGCCTACTGGCGCGAGGTGGAAGGCGACAGAAGCGGCGCTGGGTGGGCTGGGCTGGCCTGCTACAGTGCTGGGCTCAAGGTAAGTTCTCTCTCTCTTTCTTTTTTCCTATTTCTTTTCTGTTTCATTTCTTTTGCAACTTTGTTTAATTATTAAAAATGCCAGAACATTTTTATAACTCATAAAACTAGTCATGCCCACTGTATATAATATGAACAATATGGAACATTATAGTTTATGATTATTTGAGCATTTAAAATATTTTATAGCATTTAAATGCCCAAATACAAATACCATATGATTTAATCCAGAGACCTTAGATGTCCTAGGAAATTGTGCACCATTTTTGGCAGAGGTTTAGGACCAAGGCAGAAATGATGAACATTTTTGAAGGGCAATTTGGGTACATTGGAAAAGATTTTATCAAACCCTAGTTGTTAGAAGAGGGGTGCTGGGGTTTCTGTCATTCCCATTTCAAGTTTCTTTGATAAGTAAACATGATGCACACTCTAGCTAGTCCTAATGCAAGTGCTAACTAGGGATGTGACAACTCACCCCCACTTAAAAGAATCGCGTCCCGAGATTCGGGTTCCTCCGGAAAGAGGGTGGGGTACTCAAGTCGAAGACGATCCTTCCTTTCCCAAGTAGCTTCACTCTCGGAATGATGTGACCATTGAACCTTGAGAAACTTGATATTGTGGCATCGAGTGGTGCGCTCGGTTTGATCAAGAATACGAACGGGGTATTCTCGATATGTGAGATTGTCCTGGAGATCAAGCGTTTCGTGGTCCACCCCGCGGATAGAATCCGAGAAGCAACGCCTGAGTTGAGAAACGTGGAAGACATCATGAACTCTGGAGAGGTGCGGAGGTAGTTCCAATTGGTAGGCAACTTCTCCTCGTTTGGCAAGAATGCGAAAAGGACCGATGTAACGAGGGGCCAATTTGCCTTTGATACCGAAGCGATGGGTTCCCTTAAGAGGAGTAACCCGAAGGTAAGCCTTATCGCCGACTTCAAAAGTCACAGCCTTATGATGACTATCATATTGGCTCTTCTGGCGAGACTGGGCTGTTTTCAATTTCTCACGAACGATGCGAACTTGCTCTTCTGCTTCCTGGATCATATCCGGGCCAAAGAATTGTCTTTCCCCGGTTTCTGACCAGTTAAGAGGTGTTCGACACCTTCGTCCATATAGAACTTCGAAGGGGGCTTTACCCAGGCTGGCTTGATAACTATTGTTATAAGCGAATTCGGCAAATGGAAGACACTTTTCCCATTCCATACCGAAAGAAATGACAGAGGCTCGAAGCATGTCTTCCAGAATTTGATTGACTCGTTCCACTTGACCACTTGACTGGGGATGGAAGGAGGTGCTGAAAGAGAGATGAGTTCCCATAGCATTCTGGAAACTTTCCCAAAATCGTGAAGTGAAAAGACTTCCACGGTCTGAGTTAATCTCCAACGGCACACCATGAAGTGATACTATCCGAGAGACATACAAGTCTGCTAGCTGGCTAGCGGTAATACTCTCTCGAATAGGTAGGAAATGAGCTACTTTAGAGAGGCGGTCGATAACGACGAAGATAGCATTATTCCCTTTCCTGGTCCTGGGAAACCCGGTAATGAAGTCTATACCGACCTTGTCCCATTTCCATTCAGGAATAGCTAAAGGTTGAAGGGTGCCAGCAGGCCGTTGATGCTCTGATTTAACTCGACGACAAACGTCACAGTTAGCAATGAATTGAGTGATTTCTCTCTTCATCCTTGTCCACCAGAATCTCTGACGTAGATCCTGATACATTTTGGTACTACCGGGATGAATTGTGAGAGGAGAATCATGAGCCTCCTTAAGAATCATCTGTCGTAGTTGTTGTTTCTTGGGTACCACCAAGCGGTTCTCGAAGTACACAACACCTCGATCATCCATAGAGAAACTTTTAGCAACTCCGCTAGCAATGTTCTCTTTGATCCGAGATATACCTCTATCATACCGCTGGGCAACTATGATTTGATCCATAAGGGTAGGTTTCGCCACCAAGGTGGAAAGGAATCCTCGAGGAACAATGTGAAGGTTAAGCTTACAAAATTCCTCGTGGAGAAGTGGTTGCCCTTGTTGTAACATTAAGTTGTTACAATAAGACTTACGACTTAGTGCATCAGCCATGACATTGGCCTTTCCAGGGGTGTAAGTGATTCCTAAGTCGTAATCTGTGAGCAACTCAACCCAACGTCTTTGCCTAAGATTTAGATCCGGTTGGGTGAAGATGTATTTCAAACTTTGGTGATTAGTGAAGATTTCACAGCGATTACCAAGAAGGTAATGTCGCCATGTTTTGAGTGCGTGGACTACAGCTGCAAGCTCTAGATCATGAGTAGGATAGTTATCTGAAGGAAATATGCCCTAGAGGCAATAATAAAGATGTTATTTGTATTTCCTTATATCATGATAAATGTCTTTTATTCATGCTAGAATTGTATTAACCGGAAACTTAGTACATGTGTGGATACATAGACAAAACAATATGACCCTAGTATGCCTCTACTAGACTAGCTCATTGTTCAAAGATGGTTATGTTTCCTAGCCATAGACATGAGTTGTCATTTGATCAACGGGATCACATCATTAGGAGAATGATGTGATGAACAAGACCCATCCGTTAGCATAGCACTATGATCGTTTAGTTTTACTGCTATTGCTTTCTTCATGACTTATACATGTTCCTATGACTATGAGATTATGCAACTCCCGAATACCGTAGGAACACCTTGTGTGCTATCAAACGTCACAACGTAACTGGGTGATCATAAAGATGCTCTACAGGTGTCTCCGAAAGTATTCGTGGTGTTAGCATAGATCAAGATTAGGATTTGTCACTCCGAGTGTCGGAGAGGTATCTCTGGGCCCTCTCGGTAACACACATCACAATAAGCCTCGCAAGCAAAAGACTAATGAGTTAGTCACGAGATGATGTGTTACGGAACGAGTAAAGAGACTTGCCGGTAACGATATTGAACTAGGTATAGAGATACCGACGATCGAATCTCGGGCAAGTAACATACCGTTGACAAAAGGAACAACGTATGTTGTTATGCGGTTTTGACCGATAAAAGATCTTCGTAGAATATGTAGGAGCCAATATGAACATTCAGGTTCCGCTATTGGTTATTGACCGGAGATGAGTCTCGGTCATGTCTACATAGTTCTCAGACCCGTAGGGTCCGCACGCTTAACGTTTGATGACGATTGGTATTATGAGTTTATGAGTTTTGATGTACCGAAGGTAGTTCGGAGTCCCGGATGAGATCACGGACATGACGAGGAGTCTCGGAATGTCCGAGACATAAAGATTGATATATTGGACGACTATATTCGGACACTGGAAGTGTTCCGGAAAAGTTTCGGATTTAACGGGATTGCCGGAGGGGGTTACCGGAACCCCCTACGAAGGGGGATGGTCCATAGTGGGCCTTATGGAAAAGAGAGAGGCAGCCCATAGGGGCTGGCCGACGCCCCACCTAGGGTTCCTAGTTGGACTAGGATTGGGGGGCGCCACCTCTCCCTCTTTTCCTTTCCCTCTCTTCCTTCTTGGTGGACTCCTACTAGGAATAGGATTGCAATGCTATTCCTAGTAGGATTGCCCTAGCCGCACCATAGGAGGCCGGCCGGCCCTCCCCTCTTGCTCCTTTATATACGGGGGCAGGGGGGCACCCAAAGACACACAAGTTGAATTGTTCCAGCCGTGTGCGGTGCCCCCCTCCACAGAAACACACCTCGGTCATACCGTTGCAGTGCTTAGGCGAAGCCCTGCGCCGGTAGATACATCATATCCGTCACCATGCCGTCGTGCTGACGAAACTCTCCCGTGAAGCTCAACTGGATCAAGAGCTCATGGGACGTCATCAAGCTGAACGTGTGCTGAACGCGGAGGTGCCGTACGTTCGGTGCTTGATCGGTTGAATCGCGAAGAAGTTCGACTACATCAACCGCGTCACTTGACGCTTCCGCTTCCGGTCTACAAGGGTACGTAGACACACTCTTCCCTCTCGTTGCTATGCATCTGGTAGATAGATCTTGCGTGATCGTAGGAAAAATTTTAAATACTACGTTCCCAACAGTGGCATCATGAGCCAGGTCTATGCGTAGATGATATGCACGAGTAGAACACAATGAGTTGTGGACGATACTAGTCATACTGCTTACCAGCATGTCATACTTTGCTTCGGCGGTATTGTGAGATGAAGCGGCCCGGACCGACATTACGCGTACGCTTACGCGAGACTGGTTTCACCGTTATGAGCACTCGTTGCTTAAAGGTGACTGGCGGGTGTCTGTCTCTCTCACTTTAGCTGAATCAAGTGTGGCTACGCCCGGTCCTTGTGAAGGTTAAAACAGCACATACTTGACGAAACATCGTTGTGGTTTTGTATGCGTAGGTAAGAACGGTTCTTGCCAAGCCCGTAGCAGCCACGTAAAACTTGCAACAACAAAGTAGAGGACGTCTAACTTGTTTTTGCAGGGCATGTTGTGATGTGATATGGTCAAGACATGATGAGTTATACGGTTTTGTATGAGATGATCATGTTTTGTAAAGTTATCGACAACTGGCAGGAGCCATATGGTTGTCGCTTTATTGTATGAAATGCAATTGCCATGTAATTGCTTTACTTTATCACTAAGCGGTAGCGATAGTCGTAGAAGCAATAGTTGGCGAGACGACAACGATGCTACGATGGAGATCAAGGTGTCACGCCGGTGACGAAGGTGATCATGGAGGTGCTTTGGAGATGGAGATCAAAAGCACAAGATGATGATGGCCATATCATGTCACATATTTTGATTGCATGTGATGTTTATCTTATTATGCTTCTTATTTTGCTTAGAACGATGGTAGCATTATAAGATGATCCCTTACTAAATTTCAAGGTATAAGTGTTCTCCCTGAGTATGCACCGTTGCGAAAGTTCGTCGTGCCGAGACACCACGTGATGATCGGGTGTGATAAGCTCTACGTTCAAATACAACGGGTGTAAGCCAGTTTTGCACACGCAGAATACTCGGGTTAAACTTGACGAGCCTAGCATATGCAGATATGGCCTCGGAACACTGGAGACCGAAAGGTCGAGCGTGAATCATATAGTAGATATGATCAACATAAGATGTTCACCATTGAAACTACTCCATCTCACGTGATGATCGGACATGGTTTAGTTGATTTGGATCACGTGATCATTTAGATGACCGGAGGGATGTCTATCTAAGTGGGAGTTCTTTAAATTAATATGATTAAATTGAACTTTAATTTATCATGAACTTAGTCTTGATAGTTTTTGCATATCTATGTTGTTGTAGATCAATGGCCCGTGCTACCGTTCCTTTGAATTTTAATGCATTCCTAGATGAAAGATGATGGTTGCAATTACACGGACTGGGCCCGTAACCTGAGGATTATCCTCATTGCTGCACAGAAGAATTATGTCCTTGAAGCACCGCTAGGTGACAAGCCCCCTCCCGCTAATGTGGACGTTTTGAACGTCTGGCAATCGCGGTCTGATGACTACACGATAGTTCAGTGTGCCATGCTTTACGGCTTAGAACCCGGACTTCAACGACGTTTTGAACGTCATGGACCATATGAGATGTTCCAGGAGTTGAAGTTAATATTTCAAGCAAATGCCCGGATTGAGAAATATGAGATTTCCAATAAGTTCTACAGCTGCAAGATGGAGGAGAATAGTTCTATCAGTGAACACTTGCTCAGAATGTCTGGGTACTACAATCATATGACTCAACTTGGTTGCAAAGTTGACGATGATAGTGTTATTGATAGAGTTCTTCAATCACTGCCACCAAGCTATAAAGGCTTTGTGATGAACTATAATATGCAAGGGATGCAAAAGACAATTCCCGAGCTCTTCGCTATGCTCAAGGCTGCGGAGGTAGAAATCAAGAAGGAGCATCAAGTGTTGATGGTTAACAAGACCACTAGTTTCAAGAAAAAGGGCAAGGGAAAGAAGGGGAACTTCAAGAAGAATAGCAAGACAGTTGCTACTTCCACGAAGAAACCCAAATCTGGAGCCAAGCCTGAAACTGAGTGCTTCTACTGCAAGGGTACTGGACACTGGAAGCGGAACTGCCCCAAGTATTTGGCGGATAAGAAGGATGGCAAGGTGAACAAAGGTATATGTGATATACATGTTATTGATGTGTACCTTACTAATGCTCGTAGTAGTACCTGGGTATTTGATACCGATTCGGTTGCTAATATTTGTAACTCGAAACAGGGACTACGGATTAAACGAAGATTGGCTAAGGACGAGGTGACGATGCGCGTGGGAAACGGTTCCAAAGTCGATGTGATCGCCATCGGCACGCTACCTCTACATCTACCTTCGGGATTAGTTTTAGACCTAAATAATTGTTATTTGTTGCCAGCGTTGAGCATGAACATTATATCTGGATCTTGTTTGTTGCGAGACGGTTATTCATTTAAATCAGAGAATAATGGTTGTTCTATTTTTATGAATAATATCTTTTATGGTCATGCACCCTCAAAGAGTGGTCTATTCTTATTAGATCTCAATTGTAGTGATACACATATTCATAATATTGAAACCAAAAGATGCAAGGTTAATAATGATAGTGCAACTTATTTGTGGCACTGCCGTTTAGGTCATATTGGTGTAAAACGCATGAAGAAACTCCATAGTGATGGACTTTTGGAATCACTTGATTATGAATCACTTGGTGCTTGCGAACCATGCCTCATGGGCAAGATGACTAAAACTCCGTTCTCCGGAACTATGGAGCGAGCAACAGATTTGTTGGAAATCATACATACTGATGTATGTGGACCAATGAGTGTTGAAGCTCGCGGTGGGTATCGTTATTTTCTAACCTTCACTGATGATTTGAGCAGATATGGGTATATCTACTTAATGAAGCACAAGTCTGAAACATTTGAAAAGTTCAAAGAATTTCAGAGTGAAGTAGAGAATCATCGTAACAAGAAAATAAAGTTTCTATGATCTGATCGTGGAGGAGAATATTTGAGTTACGAGTTTGGTCTTCATTTGAAACAATGTGGAATAGTTTCACAACTCACGCCACCCGGAACACCACAGCGTAATGGTGTGTCTGAACGTCGTAACCGTACTTTATTGGATATGGTACGATCTATGATGTCTCTTACCGATTTACCACTATCGTTTTGGGGTTATGCTTTAGAGACAGCTGCATTCACGTGAAATAGGGTACCATCTAAATCCGTTGATACGACACCTTATAAACTATGGTTTGGCAAGAAACCAAAGTTGTCGTTTCTTAAAGTTTGGGGCTGCGATGCTTATGTGAAAAAACTTCAACCTGATAAGCTCGAACCCAAGTCGGAGAAATGTGTCTTCATAGGATACCCAAAAGAGACTGTTGGGTACACCTTCTATCACATATCCGAAGGCAAGATATTCGTTGCTAAGAATGGATCCTTTCTAGAGAAGGAGTTTCTCTCGAAAGAAGTGAGTGGGAGGAAAGTAGAACTTGATGAGGTAATTGTACCTTCTCCCGGATTGGAAAGTAGTACATCACAGAAAATTGTTCCAGTGATTCCTACACCAAACAGTGAGGAAGTTAATGATGATGATCATGAAACTTCAGATCAAGTTTCTGCTGAACGTCGTAGATCAACCAGAGTACGTTCCGCACCAGAGTGGTACGGCAACCCAGTTCTGGAAATCATGTTACTAGACCATGATGAACCTACGAACTATGAGGAAGCGATGATGAGCCCAGATTCCGCAAAATGGCTTGAAGCCATGAAATCTGAGATGGGATCCATGTATGAGAACAAAGTGTGGACTTTGGTTGACTTGCCCGATGATCGGCAGGCCATCGAAAATAAATGGATCTTCAAGAGGAAGACCGATGCAGACGGTAATGTTACTGTTTACAAAGCTCGACTTGTTGAGAAAGGTTTTCGACAAGTTCAAGGAGTTGACTACGATGAGACTTTCTCACCTGTAGCGATGCTTAAGTCTGTCCGAATCATGTTTGCAATTGCCGCATTTTATGATTATGAAATCTGGCAAATGGATGTCAAAACTGCATTCCTGAATGGATATCTCAAAGAAGAGTTGTATATGATGCAACCAGAAGGTTTTGTCGATCCAAAAGGTACTAACAAAGTATGCAAGCTCCAGCGATCCATCTATGGACTGGTGCAAGCATCTCGGAGTTGGAATATACACTTTGATGAGGTGATCAAAGCATATGGTTTTATACAGACTTTTGGAGAAGCCTGTATTTACAAGAAAGTGAGTGGGAGCTCTGTAGCATTTCTAATATTATATGTGGATGACATATTGTTGATTGGAAATGATATAGAATTTCTGGACAGCATAAAAGGATACTTGAATAAAAGTTTTTCAATGAAAGACCTCGGTGAAGCTGCTTATATATTAGGCATCAAGATCTATAGAGATAGATCAAGACGCTTAATTGGACTTTCACAAAGCACATACCTTGATAAGATTTTGAAGAAGTTCAAAATGGATCAGTCAAAGAAAGGGTTCTTGCCTGTATTACAAGGTATGAAGTTGAGTAAGACTCAATGCCCGACCACTGCAGAAGATAGAGAGAAAATGAAAGTCATTCCCTATGCCTCAGCCATAGGATCTATCATGTATGCAATGCTGTGTACCAGACCTGATGTGTGCCTTGCTATAAGTTTAGCAGGGAGCTACCAAAGTAATCCAGGAGTGGATCACTGGACAGCGGTCAAGAACATCCTAAAGTATCTGAAAAGGACAAAGGATATGTTTCTCGTGTATGGAGGTGACAAAGAGCTCGTCGTAAACGGTTACGTCGATTCTAGCTTTGACACTGATCCGGATGACTCTAAGTCACAAACCGGATATGTATTTTTATTGAACGGTGGAGTTGTCAGTTGGTGCAGTTCCAAGCAGAGCGTCGTGGCAGGATCTACGTGTGAAGCGGAATACATAGCTGCTTCAGAAGCAGCAAATGAAGGAGTCTGGATGAAGGAGTTCATATCCGATCTAGGTGTAATACCTAGTGCATCGGGTCCAATGAAAATCTTTTGTGACAACACTGGAGCAATAGCCTTGGCGAAGGAATCCAGGTTTCACAAGAGAACAAAACACATCAAAAGACGCTTCAATTCCATCCGCGATCTAGTCAAGGAGGGAGACATAGAGATTTGCAAAATACATACGGATCTGAATGTTGCAGACCCGTTGACTAAGCCTCTTCCACGGGCAAAACATGATCAGCACCAGGACTCCATGGGTGTGAGGATCATCACTTTGTAATCTAGATTATTGACTCTAGTTCAAGTGGGAGACTGAAGGAAATATGCCCTAGAGGCAATAATAAAGATATTATTTGTATTTCCTTATATCATGATAAATGTCTTTTATTCATGCTAGAATTGTATTAACCGGAAACTTAGTACATGTGTGGATACATAGACAAAACAGTATGTCCCTAGTATGCCTCTACTAGACTAGCTCATTGATCAAAGATGGTTATGTTTCCTAGCCATAGACATGAGTTGTCATTTGATCAACGGGATCACATCATTAGGAGAATGATGTGATGGACAAGACCCATCCGTTAGCATAGCACTATGATCGTTTAATTTTACTGCTATTGCTTTCTTCATGAATTATACATGTTCCTATGACTATGAGATTATGCAACTCCCGAATACCGTAGGAACACCTTGTGTGCTATCAAACATCACAACGTAACTGGGTGATCATAAAGATGCTCTACAGGTGTCTCCGAAAGTATTCCTGGTGTTAGCATATATCAAGATTAGGATTTGTCACTCCGAGTATCGAAGAGGTATCTCTGGGCCCTCTCGGTAACACACATCACAATAAGCCTTGCAAGCAAAAGACTAATGAGTTAGTCACGAGATGATGTGTTACGGAACGAGTAAAGAGACTTGACGGTAACGAGATTGAACTAGGTATAGAGATACCGACGATCGAATCTCGGGCAAGTAACATACCGTTGACAAAAGGAACAACGTATGTTGTTATGCGGTTTTGACCGATAAAAGATCTTCGTAGAATATGTAGGAGCCAATATGAACATCCAGGTTCCACTATTGGTTATTGACTGGAGATGAGTCTCGGTCATGTCTACATAGTTCTCAAACCCGTAGGGTCCGCACGCTTAACGTTTGATGACGATCGGTATTATGAGTTTATGAGTTTTGATGTACCGAAGGTAGTTCGGAGTCCCGGATGAGATCACGGACATGACGAGGTGTCTCGGAATGTCCGAGACATAAAGATTGATATATTGGACGACTATATTCGGACACTGGAAGTGTTCCGGAAAAGTTTCGGATTTAACGGGATTGCCGGAGGGGGTTACCGGAACCCCCTACGAAGGGGGATGGTCCATAGTGGGCCTTATGGAAAAGAGAGAGGCAGCCCATAGGGGCTGGCCGACGCCCCACCTAGGGTTCCTAGTTGGACTAGGATTGGGGGGCGCCACCTCTCCCTCTTTTCCTTTCCCTCTCTTCCTTCTTGGTGGACTCCTACTAGGAATAGGATTGCAATCCTATTCCTAGTAGGATTGCCCTAGCCGCACCATAGGAGGCCGGCCGGCCCTCCCCTCTTGCTCCTTTATATACGGGGGTAGGGGGGCACCCAAAGACACACAAGTTGAATTGTTCCAGCCGTGTGCGGTGCCCCCCTCCACAGAAACACACCTCGGTCATACCGTTGCAGTGCTTAGGCGAAGCCCTGCGCCGGTAGATACATCATATCCGTCACCACGCCGTCGTGCTGACGAAACTCTCCCGTGAAGCTCAACTGGATCAAGAGCTCGTGGGACATCATCAAGCTGAACGTGTGCTGAACGCGGAGGTGCCGTACGTTCGGTGGTTGATCGGTTGAATCGCGAAGAAGTTCGACTACATCAACCGCGTCACTTGACGCTTCCGCTTCCGGTCTACAAGGGTACATAGACACACTCTTCCCTCTCGTTGCTATGCATCTGGTAGATAGATCTTGCGTGATCGTAGGAAATTTTTTAAATACTACGTTCCCAACATTATCCTGATGTGGACGCAACTATCGAGATGCGTATGCAATCACTTGACGATCTTGCATGAGTATGCAACCTAGTCCTTGTTGCGAGGCGTCGCAATAGATTATAAAATCTTTGGAAAAGTCTGGTGGTACCAGTACAGGTGCAGATGTCAGGCGTATTTTCAGTTCCTGAAAACTGGACTCGCACTGTGGGGTCCACTCAAACTTTTTATCTTTCTTGAGGAGTTCAGTCAGAGGTTTAGCAACCTTGGAGAAATTCTCGACGAAGCGTCGGCAATAGCTCGCTAAGCCAAGAAAACTCCTAACTTGCTTGACCGATTCAGGGGGAGTCCAATCAAGGACGGCTTGAACTCGCTCGGGATTGACAGCAATACCCTTGCCAGAGATCACATGACCTAGATAGGTTACTTCCGGCAACCAAAATTCACATTTAGAGAATTTGGCATAAAGGTGGTGCTCTTAAAGTTTCGTCAATACCAGCCTTAAATGCTCGGCATGATCTTCCTTGTTCTTGGAATAGATGAGTATATCATCGAGGTATACTATGACGAATTTATCCAAGTACTCCATGAATATAGAATTCATTAGTCGGGAGAAGGTGGCTGGGGCATTGGTTAATCCGAAGGACATGACGGTGTACTCATATTGACCATAGCGAGTAACAAAAGCCGTTTTAGGAATGTCCCCGTTCTTGATTTTGATTTGATGGTAACCCAACCTCAAATCCATCTTAGAGAAGACCGAGGATCCAGCGAGCTGATCATACAGGTCGTTGATCCTGGGGAGCGGATACTTGTTCTTTATGGTGACCAGATTGACAGGTCGGTAATCTACGACCATCCTCTCCATTCCATCCTTCTTCTTGACGAAGAGGACGGGGCAAGCCCAAGGGGAAGAACTAGCACGGATGAAACCTTTTTGCAAGGACTCATCGAGTTGTTTCTTAAGCTCAGCTAATTCTAGGGGTGCCATCTTATAAGGTCTCCTAGAGATTGGGACAGTTCCAGGGATAAGATCTATCACGAACTCGACATCTCTGTCAGGTGGAATTCCTGGCAGTTCTTCTGGAAAAACATCCAGGAAGTCACGGACTACCGGGATATCTTCGAGTTCTAGTAGAGGGCTGGCATTAAGAGAGTAGAGCTGACGCTCAGCCATTCGGTTCAAGACATTGACTATCTTGCCGGATGGGTGTGTAAGTTGAACGGTCCTAGTATAGCAATCAATCTTGGTGTGATGAGTTGTCATCCAATCCATACCCAAAATGATGTTTATGTCCGAGGACTTGAGAGCGATTAGAGATGCAAGGAAAACAAGTCTATCGACAAGGATTTCATTTCCATGGCTTACCCTAGAGGTTTGCCATTTTGAACCAGGAGTTTGAATAACCATGGAAGTAGGCATGTCACAAAAAGTCATGTTGTGCATTCGAGCATAGCTCTCAGATATGAACGAATGGGATGCTCCAGTATCGAAAAGAACAGATGTCGGATGGCAGTTAACGAGAAGCGTACCAAGGACGACGTTAGGATCCTCATAAGCTTCCTCGGCAGAGACATAGTTGACATGACCACGTGTAGTGGGGATTGGCTTGACATAATTCACCTTGCCGATTGGCTTACCACGGCCAACGGGTTTTCCTGGTTGGTTCTGAGGACACTCACACATGTAGTGCCCCGGTTCTCCACACTTGAAGCATGTCACAGTGCCAGTGCGTGGAGCAAAGTTGGAAGGTGGTCCTCCATAGGTCTTAGCAGGTGCATACTATTGAGTTGGGCGAGGCGCCTCATAGGATGGCCTCGGTGTGTACTTGGGTGGCAGAGCAGAGTTAGGAACCCACACACGGCGCTTGTGAGAGCCAGAGCCGGATGAGGAACCAAAGTCTCGAGAATGCTTGCGTGTGGCCTCGAAGTCGGTCTGGCCCGTCTCAGCACTGATAGCCTTGTTTACCAGCTTCTGGAAGGAAGTGCACTCGTGCAGACGTAGATCTTGGCGGAGTTCAGGGCTGAGTCCCTTGCGGAACCTTGCCTGCTTCTTGGCATCGGTGGATACTTCCTCAGGTGCATAGCGTGCCAAGTTGCCAAACTCGCGACTATAGCCATCTACAGTTAACCGGCCCTGGGTGAAGTTGCAGAATTCCTCCCGCTTGCGATCCATGAGACCTTCCGGAATGTGATGTTCACGGAATGCCTCGCTGAACTCAACCCAAGTAGTGATTTGGCCAGCAGGATGCATAGCTTCAAAGTTCTCCCACCAAAGACTGGCAGGGCCCTCAAGATGGTAGGCGGCGTAGGTAACCTTGTCAGCTTCGGCCACACGGGCAGAGTGTAGTTTGTGGGTGATACTATGTAGCCAGTCATCCGCATCCAGAGGTTCAGTGGAGTGATGGAACTTCGGTGGGCACATCTTGATAAATTCGTTGATTGACACCACGTCATTCCTCTGACGGAACCCAGTGTTCTGCTCTAAGCGTTCCAGCAGACGGTTGGTCTCTCTCTTGTTCCGTTCTGCTTCGAGCATAACTTCCGCCAAGGAGGGTGGCTGGGGCAGATTCCCATCTCTAGCCCCACTAGCCTCACCCTGCTCCTGAGCAGCAGGAGTGTTGCGAGTGTTGACCATCCTAAGAAAACAAAACAACTGTTTAGACAAAGATGGCAACATTTGACATAGAAGTGCAGAATGTAATGGATGACACGGAATGCAGAGATGTTCATCCGTACGACATGGTAATATAGAAACTGCTATATATACACCAGTGGTCATACACACCATACATAGTTTAGTACAAGCCAAGGCTAAAGTACAACTGCGGTGAAAGACGATACATCCCATCAGAGGCATTCCAAGCTCCTATACATTATTTAACTACACCTCCGGAACTCAGTACACACTAAGTCATATTCCACAAGATGCGCAGGACTGTGGGAATACAACTACTACAATACTACTACTACCACGGTCTAGCTCACACATTCCCGTAGTAATCTTCGTAAAGATTACCACCTGATACGTCCAAAACGTATCTATAATTTCTGCTTGCTCCATGCCACTTTTGGGTGATATTGCTATGATATTTATACACTTCCATACACTTTTGATCATATTTGGACTAACCAACTAATCCAGTGCACCCCAGTGCCAGTTTCTGTTTTCGGCTGTTTTTGTATTTCAGGTTTTCACATTACGAGAACTGTCAGGAAAAATCCAGAAAAATTATATAAAAAATCAGCGTTCCAGAACCTACCTTGCGCCCGAAGTACAGCCGGGGGGGGGGG
>LR738713.1:69193404-69246389 GCA_902687465.1 Secale cereale
TGAGAAACAGTAGAACTTCAAGAATATCTTTATTTCCAGCAAGGAACAATTATTTTATTAAGGGTACTAACCTCGCTAATCAGATTATGATGAGTTATGTATGAAGGGAGTTTTCAAGTGTGCGAGGGAAGATGATAAAAAGATTCAGGAGTGTCAAGCGCTCAAGCTTGGGGATGCCCCCGTGCACCCCCAAGAAATATTCAAGGAGAATCAAGCGTCTAAGCTTGGGGATGCCCCCGTGCACCCCCAAGAAATATTCAAGGAGACTCAAGCGTCTAAGCTTGGGGATGCCCCCGTGCATCCCCTTCTCCATCAACATTATCAGTTCGTCTTTCGTTCCGCTATATTTTTATCACTTCATGTGTTAAGTGCTATGCTTGGAGCATCTTGCTTTTTAGTTTTCTTTAGCTTTTCATAACGAGTCGGAACTCAGCTTTCTTTATGTGGGAGAGAAACACGCTCCACTTCTACCAAGAACATAACATAGAATTTTCATGGCTATCCTTGCTGTGTGTGTTCTTTGTCTTTTAATAGCTACTATCATGCTCTGCTCTTAGTATTCATGCTTATCTTTTTCAAAGAGCTTTTGTTTAGTTGGTTGCTTGAACTCTCTTTAATTATCATGCTCACCTTACTAAGAGAGTTTGCTTCCGTTGCATTGGTTAATATGTCTATGATAAAGATGCTACTTGCATAATGGTGCTTAGTAGTTCAGGTTTTCTTATGGTTAATCTCAAATAGCTGGGGGATTCCCAATGTGTTATTGGAATACCAACGTGATTTGTTTGCCTATGATGTGGTATGGTTTAGTAATATCTTCCTTCAAGAATTTATTTTGATTGACTTGGCGTATGCTCACGCATATTTAAGACTGTAAAGAAAGTCTGTCAAGCCTTGATGATCTTTTATTTCTGAGTAACGATATAACTACCATGCCTGATTCAATGTTGTTTTGTCGCTCTGCATGATTATGACCGTCATTGCTCTCTTAGTTGGTCGCTCCCAGTCTTTTGCTAACCTCCACCTGTACTAAGCGAACTAACTTTGCAATACATAGCTCATGGGAAAGTAGCTTAAAAACTATTGTGGTAAAGAATATGTTGCTTATGTATCTTATTTCTTATAAGTTGCTTGCTCAGCGGTAACCATGTTTCTGGGGACGCCATCAACTGTCACACTTTTGTTGAATATCATGTGAGTTGCTATGCATGTTCGTCTTGTCTGAAGTAAGGGTGATTTGCCATGGGTTGGTTTGAATATGCATATTGTTAGAGAAGAACATTGGGCCGCCAACCAAAGCCATGTATCATGGTGGAAGTTTTAGCTTGGACATTAATCCTCAATCTCTTATGAGAATATGCTTAAGCATTAAAGAGGAGTCCATTATCTATTTTCTATGTTGTCCCGGTATGGATGTCCTCAAGTTGAGATCTATCAAAAACGAGAAATCAAATGCGATTTATCTCCTTGGACCTTTGTACATGTGGCATAGAGGTACCCCTTTGTGACACTTGGTTGAAACATATGTAATGCAATGATAACCCATGGAAATCCGAGCTAATTAGGACAAGGTGCGAGCACTATTGGTATTCGATGCATGAGGCTTGCAACTTATAGGATGTCTTATGCATGACACATATGAAGTACTACTACCGTTGACAAAATTGCTTCTATGTTTTCAAAATAAAAAGCTCTAGCACATAACCATTCTTTTACTTTTTGAGTCTCCACCTTCTTTCTTCAAGTACCAACTACTGAGAGCATGATTTTCATTCTGAGTGTAATGTGCATTGTCCCAAAGTAGCATTGTCTTTTGCATGATTGTGATATCGTTTATTTTGAAATCATTGTATCTAGTCATCACTTAAACCTTGAAGGTGCCCCTGCATTTATGTTTTGCTTCACTGAGGGGGCAAGCTAGATATCACTTTATCATATTTGCACATCATGTTCATTGCAAATCTTTTTGATGTTTCAGTTTCATGTTGTAAAACTTTCAGTCATTTGTGATTTTCTCATGAGGCAACTTAATTACTACGGAATCATTGTCTCAGTAAGCTTTTGTCATATTACTATAAAAAGTCCTATATGGTTAATAGCATGTCACCACAGAAATTATTCTTGTTATCATTTACCTACTCGAGGACGAGCAGGAATTAAGCTTGGGGATGTTGATACGTCCAAAACGTATCTATAATTTCTGCTTGCTCCATGCCACTTTTGGGTGATATTGCTATGATATTTATACACTTCCATACACTTTTGATCATATTTGGACTAACCTACTAATTCAGTGCACCCCAGTGCCAGTTTCTGTTTTCGACTGTTTTTGTATTTCAGGTTTTCACATTACGAGAACTGTCAGGAAAAATCCAGAAAAATTATATAAAAAATCAGCGTTCCAGAACCTACCTTGCGCCCAAAGTACAGCCGGGGGGGGGGGGCACCAGGTCCCCAGGCGCCCTGGCGGCGCGCCCCCCTGGGCCGCGCCGGGGGGGCGCCTGGGCCCCGCGAGCCCCGTCTGGTGCCCCCTTTGGCATATATTTAGAGCGTCCTTCGAAACCCTCGGGACGGAAACTCTTTTTCGCGATCTCATCTCTGTTCCGCCACCGCCGCCGCTTCCAAGATCGGGAGCACCAGGAGAACTCTTCCCGGCACCCTGCCGGAGGGGAGGATCACCATCGGGAGCCTCTCGACCACCATGGACGCCTCACGGATGAGTTGTGAGTAGTCTCCCTTGGACCATGAGTCCATGACCAGTAGCTATGTGATGTTCTCCTCCCGTTCTTGTGCTTCACTAATTAGTCCTCGTGAGCTGCCCTACATGATTGAGGCACATCTGTAATCCTTATGTTGTTGCTATGATGAGTTTGCTGGGATCCGATGGATTATGAGATTATGTTCAGATTGTTCTTGAGTAATATATTTGATCTACCTCTTTTATATTTATGTTCATAAGTAATTCTTGCATGTTCTCCGTTGTTATTTATTGCTTTGGCCGAGTAATAGGTAGTGACTCCAAGAGGGAACGTTATGCTCGATTGTGGGTTCATGCCCCTCGATGACTAGCTTGAGTGACAAAAACATGAGTCTAGGGGATGTGCTGTTGCCACAAGGGGGAAAACAACGGTGTTTGTGCCCGCGGGTGCAAGGATTGTTTACTTTACGCAAAGTTCTTTTAATGTAGTTGTCTGTTGCATTGAGTTTACACTATGGGTGGGACTCGCAACTTAATACCAGCGAGATGTTCTGGATAGATATCTCAAGGTGGATGATTAGTAGTAGATATTGATGGATTTCGGTCTACTTACTTTGGCGTACCGCCCATGCTTTGAACCTCAACCTTTCTTGCAATGTAGTCAGCATTGGTTTGCGTTCGTGGTCCTGTAAATTGCCCAGCTGTAATTCTTTTACCTCACATAGCTGTTTTATCGCCTTTTGGGAGAGAGACATCACTAGTGAACATCATGAGACTCCGGTCCATATTACCATCATTGATCACATCTGCTATTTACTTTTCGCTTTTACTTACTATTGCAAACATTATCTATCACTACTATCATTTGCTTTTAATCCTTTGTGAACTACAAGGCCGGAGGGATTGACAACCTCTCTGTACTCGTTGGGAGCAAAGTTATTTGTATCTGTGTGCAGGTCCACGTTGATTGCTAATATATGGCGCCGTTAGCAGTTGACACCTACTTGTTGAACCTAGGAGTCTCTGGGGATTCGATCCTTGGCATCTTTGCTAAGGGAAAAACTTCCACAACACTGCATCTCACACCTTCCACTTGGGGTAACCAACGAGGGGTTAGAGGCCCATCACCACCGTAGCCTGGAAGTGGAACAGACGGATCTTGAAACTCGCGAGCACTCGAAGGCTGTGGACCATAGGGACATGGATGTGGCCTCGGTCCCGATGCTGGTGGTAACCGACGCCCACGTGGAGGTGTAATACCCCCAACGTCACACCAATCCATGCGATCAGGTAGACGAGTCCGCACGGGGTACAAATCCCGCATGTCCAGATATCCGGCGTGCACAGCAGGTGCAAGCCGTGTCAAAGTAGTCCAGTGGGCGGCTCGAGTGTTATACAGCTCCATTCGGAGGGCACGGACCTCACGGTCCCTATCCTCCAACATCTGAACAGTAGTCTGAAGCAGTCGCTCTTCATGAGCAGCATCAATATACAGACCAGTGTAGTAGCCTTCCTCTCCGGGAAGTGAGGCTGGCATGTAACAGAACTCAGTGTTCAGCAACAGGGCATGCCTAGCCCGGAGAATGGTCATCATCGAATAGGCGGCATCCTGTACTACCATCTCGATGGTAACCCCGAGTCCATAAGACCAATGGATGGGGTCGTTAGCTCCGGGATATGAGGGGTATATCCGGACTTTGCAGAAATACTGACTCTGATTGAAATCCCGGTACTGTTCCTCCACGGTGTACTCAGGATACCAGCGATAACCGGTCTCAGTCAGCACACAGACTAGCATGGCCATGTGACCGGGCACATTAATGCACCGCGTCAAACGAACCACTTGGTGAGGGGTGCGGCCAGACATCTGAAACATGAAGTAATGCAAAGGCATTAGTGTTTCTGGAAGAAATCGGGCAGCATAACAACTATAAATGCTCAAACAAAGATTTGAGACATCATACAAATGATAGCATAACCACTCAACAGTTCCATATCAAGGTTCCGGGTCCAACAATCATCATACTAAAAGGATAGAAACTGAACTAAGGCTTGAAACCAACAATCCTAAGAGTCTACGGATTAGTAACACGTGAACCTAGTAAGGATAAGAGGCCTAGTCCTAAATCCCCGTAGAAAGGATAGACTGACTCAGATCAGAAGGGCATAAGGTAAAGGAGTAAAAAGAGCCTTACGTTCCCTTCCACAATCAATTCCCCTACATATAACTAAGAATTTTTCTAGACTCAACATCGACCAGTTTGGCTTGAGAAACCTACAGGCAGTACAGCTCTGATGCCAACGCTGTCAGGACCCCGATCCTAAGTCACACCGATCTAGATGTAACACGTCATATCACTTTGTGGCCTCACGCACAGCAACTCCACGGGTGCCACCTTACCTGGCCCGGGACCGTTTGCGCATTTTGGCACACGTATATGACAGTGTCGCTAGCATCCATATGACAGAGAACCCGGGCCGACATGGCTTGTTATAAACCAAAAGTGGCACTAGATTACAGAGATAGGCATCCATGACCCAGCAACGAACGTGTCGGTCATCAACGTATGAACCCAAGTCGTAGCAAGCTACATGGACTTAAAGGAACAACGCGTGACATTTCCCCTAAGGGAAAGACACAGGAACGAAGAAGGACACATGCCGGCCAGCCTACATGTTCCGAGCAGTAGCAAGCTACCAAGGCTCATTGGAACCACTAGGAGGCATTTCCCTGTAAGGTAGGCTACCAAAGGAAAACAACTAGGTGTCGGATCCCACACATACCAAGCATTTCAACCATACACACAATATGCTCAATATGTGCAAATACAACATTGCATCACAACAAAACTCTATGACTCAAAGTACTTTATTTAAGAGGCTCCAAGAGCCATACATAACATATCCATACAGGCAGGGGTCACATGACCCAACACTCAAGTCATACAGTCATACAAGCACAAGCGGAAGCTACATGTCTGAGTACAGACAACATAGGAAATAAAACAGGCTTGGTGTAGCCTGACTATCTACAAGGCCCTTCACAAGCTCCAGATCTCCGTCTGGGTGTCAAGGTACTCGTCGACGTCAACGTCTATGTAGAACCCATCAGTAGGGGCATGGTTCTCCTCTGCAACAGTTATTAAGCAAACATGAGTACAAAGGTACTCAGCAAGTCTTACAACAGAACCTATCATACATGCAACATTATCAACAGGGGTAGTGGAGTTCATAGCAGAAAGCCAGCTTTGACTCTTGGCTAACCTATACTACAACTCTCAATGGATTGCAAGATGTTATTACGAACACGAGTCCTCTAGTCACCACAACAATACACTACCGAGGATCCTCTTCCGTCATCCTATGGAAGGGCCATCCACGACACTCACACTTATCTTGAGGCTTTTAGTAGTATCCATCAACTTGTCTATGAACTGTAAGAGTAACCAAGTAGTTCGTACCGCGAACAACGGCTATCCGAATAGATTGATAACCCTACAGGGGTGTACTTCTTCACACACGCTTCCACCACTTATCGCCGTTTACTCGACATGTACTCGGCAACCTTCAAGCGGAAGCCCAGCGAGGGTGTCGGCCACGACCTGACTAACTACACAAGTCTCTCGTCCAGGTTTATCGCCTATTTGGGTTCCATCCATGGGGAGATCCGGCCGGGGTGTCGCTCACGGCCCCAAACGATGTGTACAGGGTTCCCGAGTCACCAAACGGGCAACCGGTACACCATGCCACGTACCTGTCGCATCACAACCCACCCCGAGGGTCAGCGTTGTGCACGACCTGCAGTAAGCTATAAACACCAGAAACTAGTTGCAACTCCTGGACAGAGATCAAGGGTAATTAATAAGCCGAGAGGGTCAATTAAGGATCCCAATGTGTGGTAGTAGCTGAGACTTGAACCACACATACAGATCTTGGGTCCTATGAACGGTTCCAATGAAACAACCCACCACGTACTCCTACATGGCCTTTCATCGATACCTTTACCAAGCATATTCCACACTTCCTTCTCTTTATCGGTATGATCATGTCACTCGGATCCATCACTCAGATGAACCAGAACTGACACAACTCTAAGCATAGCAGGCAACATAAACAATAACATGGTGGATCACACATCACATGGCTCAATCAACTCCTACACATGCTAGTGGGTTTCAACTATTTACTGTGGCAATGACAGGTCATGCAAGGGAATAGGGTTCAACTACCGCATCAAGTAGCAGTTCACACGCTGTTGCCTTAATGCAGTAAAAGAGAGCAGGAGCGAGAAGATTGAGTTTGTATCGGAATGATCAATGATTGCTTGCCTGACAGAGTGGTTGTCAGGTACTGCTCTTCAGCTGGATACGCAGAAGTATCCTCGGGAGCAGGACCTAACACGGAGAATACCGGCGATACAATCAATAAACAAACAAATGCAACAATATGGTGCATGCTCATGACATGGCAAGATGCATGTGTTTTGGCTAATGCAACTATAACCAGAAGGGTTTGAGCTTATTTGAATCAAAGATTCAAATTGGAATTCAAACTATAATTTAATTAAGTGCATTATCATGTTTTAATGTATACAGCAAGGTTAACTTGCTCAAACATGCATTAAACCAGTGCCATTGGAAATATTGGATTTTTCTGATCATTTTTCATATATAAATTATTTCCATCTGAGCTACGGTTGATTTTATATGATTTTTAGAAGTTTTGAGTATTTTTTGAAATTCATAAATCATTTAAGATTTATTTTAAATTCTAGAAACACTTTACTGCGTCAGCATGACCTCATGCTGACGTCAGCAGGTCAACAGGAGCTGGTCCAGGTCAAACATGACATGTGGGCCCGGCATGTCAGTGTCATAGCTAATTAGTAAAGTTAATTAGTGTTAAGCTAGGAACTAATTAGCTGTCAGTGGGGTCTGGGCCCACAGTCAGTGTCTAACCTAACTAACTGATTTAATTAACATTTACTTAATTAAACTAGCTAATTAGGGGAGGGGTGGCCCACACGTCAGCGACCCAGGGGTGGTCAACCCCCCGGTCAAACAAGTCAAACTCGCCGGCGAGGCCAAACACGGCGGCGAGCTTCGGAAATCGCCTACAGGGCACGGTTCGAGCTGCGGTTGGGCGCATTGGAGTGCCCTCACCGATGCGCGTCGAATGGGGGTAGCCGCCGGGCCTGGTGTGGCCGGAGGCGACAGCTACGAGCTCGACAGCGGCGGCCGGCATTCGGGCGTGTGTGGAAACGCGGCTACGGTGGCCTAGGCGATGCGTGCGTGGCACCTAACTCATCTACGTGTTGCGGCGAGCAAAACGGGCATGTGCGTCCGAGACCAAATGGTCACCGGAGCATCACCGGCGGCAAGCACGGCGGCGGCGGGTTTCGGTGATCAGCGGAGCAGCAGCTACGTGGCACAAACGAGGCAGAGGAGGGAGGGATTCGGTGTAGGGGCTCACAGCGGGGCTAACGAGCTCGAAGGAGAGGTCGGGGATGCTCTGCAGCTTCTTAATCGACGGCGAGGAGCTTCGGCGATCCGAGGAGGGGGACGACGACGTGAAGGCGATGCAGGGCTTCCGGCGATCCGTGGCTCAGCGAGGAGGAAGAGGGTGTCGCGGCGATCCTTCTGGACACGGTCACGGGACGAGGGGGAGGCTCTAGGTGCGGCAACGGCGAGAGGCAGCGACGGGCGGCTCGGTGATGGGGGAGGAGAGAGCCAGGTGAAGGAGATGAGGACGAGGGGAAGTGAGAGAGGGGTCGGGGCAGCTGCGTGGCGATGCATGGAGACGTCCAGGGCGTTGGGGATGCAGGCAAGCAGGCTGGAGGTGGCCGGGGGCGTGCCGGTGCGCGGTGGCCACGCGCGCCGCCTACTGGCGCGAGGTGGAAGGCGACAGAAGCGGCGCTGGGTCGGCTGGGCCGGCCTGCTACAGTGCTGGGCTCAAGGTAAGTTCTCTCTCTCTTTCTTTTTTCCTATTTCTTTTCTGTTTCATTTCTTTTGCAACTTTGTTTAATTATTAAAAATGCCAGAACATTTTTATAACTCATAAAACTAGTCATGCCCACTCTATATAATACGAACAGTATGGAACATTATAGTTTATGATTATTTGAGCATTTAAAATATTTTATAGCATTTAAATGCCCAAATACAAATACCATATGATTTAATCCAGAGACCTTAGATGTCCTAGGAAATTGTGCACCATTTTTGGCAGAGGTTTAGGACCAAGGCAGAAATGATGAACATTTTTGAAGGGCATTTTGGGTACATTGGAAAAGATTTTATCAAACCCTAGTTGTTAGAAGAGGGGTGCTGGGGTTTCTGTCATTCCCATTTCAAGTTTCTTTGATAAGTAAACATGATGCACACTCTAGCTAGTCCTAATGCAAGTGCTAACTAGGGATGTGACAGGTGGATGAACAGTTCCCGGTGGGGGTGGCTGGACAGGACCCCGTGGTGTTGCCTCTGCATGAACAGGACCCCGTTCGATCGAGCCGGTTGGGGCTGCATGAACAGGACCCCGTGGAGGGCTGCATGAATAGGACCACCCCGTGGAGGGCTGCATGAACAGTAGACGGTGGAGGGCTGGATGAACAGTAGCCCGTGGAGGGGTGGTTGAACTGGAGCCCGTGGAGAGGGCTGGTTGAACAGTAGCCGGTGGAGTAGCGTGCGGTGGAGGCTGAACAGTCGCAGATGGAGGCTGGAGGAGGTCGACGATGGATGAACAGTAGCCCGTGGAGGCTGGAGGGGGTCGATGGTGGTGATGAACAATATCCCGTGGAGTCCCGTCTTGCGGTACGCCACACCCCTCCCGATGAACAGGACCCCCGTTTCGACCGTAGCGCTCCAACACAAGTCCGTTTCCTCCGTTTTGCGGTACGCCACACCCCTCCCGATCAACATGACCCCCATTTCGACCGTAGCGCTCCAACACAAGTCCGTTTCCTCCGTTTTGCGGTACGCCACACCCCTCAAGATCAACAGGACCCCCATTTCGACCGTAGGAGGTCCGTTTCCTCCGTTTTGCGGTATGCCAGACCCCTCCCAATGAACAGGATCCCGTTTCGAACGTGGCCGGTCGAACACAAGGCCATTTCCTCCGTTCTGCGGTACGCCATGCCTCATTTCCATCGGCTGTTCCGTCCAAGCCCTCCCAATGAACACGACGACGCATTCCGTTCCGACCCAGCCGGTTAGCTCCCCATGAACACAACGACGCTGTTTCTCCGTTTTGACCCAGCCATGTACACGAGCCCTGGCCGTACGTATGTGCGAGTAGGCGTTCGAGACCCTGCCCGCATGTACGTATGTGTGACACCCCGAGACCGGTGCGCCAGGTGTCAGTCAGTTATTCGTCGTCGTTGCCATGTCATCTACTTGCGTGTTGCATCTTGCCATGTCATCATGTGTGCTTGCATCAGCATGTTTTCAAAACTTGCATCCGCCCGAGCCCCCTCGTCCTTTCCGTTGCCCGTTCTGAGCCCAGACGCACTCACACGCGCCCGTGGTGCCTCTGAATATTTATTTTGTGAGTGGCCGAAAAACGTTCTCGGAATGGGTTGAAACTTGGTGTGTGGTCTTATTATAGTGTAGACAGGCCGTCTGCCAAATTTCATCGCATTCGGTGCTCGTTTCATAGCCCAACGGATATATATCGCGGCACTAGTCGCCGGTTAATTCGTCGGACCTTTTCGGTCTCCGAAAACCCCGCGGGCCTCTTTTCCCTTCTCCCCTCATAGCCCGAAACCTCTTCTACACAGCCCACTAATTCCCTCTAGGCCCAGCCTACTCCCCCTTCGCTCCGTTGCCGATGGATCGCGATCCGATGGCTCCGGAACAGCCTCAAACCCCCAAACCCTAGCATTTTTGCTATATATAGACCCTCCCCTTCCTAAAATGGGCAGCCTAGCCCCTCCACCTACCTCTAGCCCCTTCCTCCTCCATTTCCGCGCCCAGCCACCTCCATCCCGCCACTTGGCGCCGCCCAAACCTCCCTACGCCGCCGCTACCTCAGCGTAGGGGCCCGGCCTTCAGCCTCCCAGCGCTGCGTTGACCCCCCGCCAGTCAGCGCCCTGGCTCCGCTCCTCTCGCCAGGGCCCGCGAAGCCAGGCGCAGCCCGCCCCAGGCCCGACCTGGGTCGAGCGCTCCGTCCGCCCGCTCCAGGCGCCGCCCGAGCCCCGCGCCTCTCGCTCCTGGCTCCTCCAGCCCCGCCGCCGAGCAGGACCGCCGCCGTGAGGCCTCTCCACCACCGCGATGAGGCCGCCGCCGCCCTGGTTGACCGCCGCCGGTGTCGTTCCCCGACCGCAGCTCCACCCCGACCGCCTTCAGCTCGCCGCCGGCCGACTTCCGGCCAGATCCGGCGCCCTCCGACCGGCCGCCGCCCGGAGACCTCGTCGCCGACCGCCTCCGGCCCGGATCCGGCGAGATCCGGCCGGAGGAGCACACACAGCGCCCGATCCACCCTCTGCCTGACCCGTGTTGACCGCTTCTGGGCCACTGCTAGTGGGCCCTGCCTCGGGTCACCGCCGGACAAATCCACCGGACCGCCGGACGTGTTCGATTTCCCTGGGCCTGCTCGTTAGCCTCACCGCCCGGACATGTCCGACCTGACACCGGACATGTCCGCCCCTCCGAGGTCCTTTTTTTGTCCAAGTCCCTAAGTTTTGTAATCTTCTGATGCATACTTTGTTAGGCTGTAACTTTTTGTGTGTATGTCCAAATTGAGTGTATGATATGTCAAAATGATCGTGGTGATATGCTCTACACTTGGTTCCATGGTGCCATGCTTGTTTGACTTCATCTAGATGCTCTAATCTCTATTGCAAGAGTGCTACTTGTTATAAACTGCTGCTACTTGTTATTTTGTTGCCATGTTTGAGATGTGATAACTTGGTGCATGTTTATCCAAATGATGCAAATGATATGTCAAAATGTTCATCATGAGATGCTCTACATGTTGGTTGCTATAGCATGCATGTTAGAGTTCATATTGCCATGTATATCTCTGTTGCAAAAGTGCATGCGACTGCTAGGTTTTGTAACTTGTTACGAGATGCCTAGTTGAGGAGCTCGTTGCTATTGATGTGTTTTCCCCATTGTCGCATGCTCATATGTTTTATACTCTCCATCATGTGTTCTTTGCTGTGGTGCAAACCATTTGCTATGATATGCCTTGAGGCGACTTAAACATGCTTGCAAACATGCCATGCCAACTTAAGTGTTTTAACACTTAGTGAAATTTCACTAAGTCTGGAATATGTCTTATCCTGATGCTATGTTTGCTTGATGCCCTAGGTAAATCCATGTTAGTTTTGGGGTGGCCATTGATCATTCCTTGCTGTATATGTTGTTGTCTATCCATTCATGCCTTCACTTGCTCATTTGGGTTGCTGTAGCTTATTTAATTCTTGCTCCCAAGTTGCTATAAAATATTGCTGTCAGGTTTTTAGTGTCATGATCAAAATGTTGTAGCTTGTTGCTATTGATCCATGCCTCCTATGGAGATGCTCCAATGGAGTTGTTTGTTGTAGGATATGTCTACTTCATGGCCATGCTTCTTGTCACCATGTTTGAGTGCTGTAGAGTATATATTTCTTGCTCTAAAGTTGCTATGTGGCTATTAACTTCAGCTTGTTGTTATATCTTGTTTCATGTGTATCTTTTAGCCCGTTGCTCCGTTTTGGGTGTGCTTTATATGAAAAACTTGTGTGATTTTGCATGTAGAATCATAATATCGTATTGTTTTCATGTTTGGAGTATGTTTGCTTGATGTTTGGGTGCATCTTGCACCGTTGCCTTGCTTGAGCATATTGTCATGTTCTTGTGTTGCTTTTCTGTGCTTCCTACTTTGTCATGTATTGCTTCCAGTATAGACTTGTCTTGCATCATACCTTGCCATGTATTGCATCATATAGACTTGTTGTTTGTCTGTGCTTCCTACCTTGCCATGTATTGCTTCCTGTATAGACTTGTCATGCATCATACATTGCCATGTATTGCATCATATATAGGCTTGTGTTGTTTTTCTGTGCTACCTACCTTGCCATGTTTTGCTTCCTGTATAGACTTGTAGTGCATCCTATATTGAACTATCATGCATCATACTTGGTTGAGCATATTGTCATGGTTCTTGTGTTGTGTGTTTACCGTGTTGCTTGCTTCTTCTCGTTAGTGCTTGTTCCGATGCGTTCGTGAGGATTCGTTCGTCTACCCGTGGTTCGTCTTCAAGGCTTCATCTTCGTCTTCTTCATGGACCCGTTCTTCTTCCTTGCGGGATCTCAGGCAAGATGATCATACCCTTGGATACCTTTACTATCATTGCCATGCTTAGTAGTCTCGATGCTATCGTTACATGTCGCGCTACCCATCTTATTGTCAACCCCTCTCCTTGTTGCCATGAAACCTCTAACCTTTGAAACCTTCCTAGCAAAACCATTGTTTGGCTATGTTACCCGTTTGCTCAGCCCCTCTGATAGCGTTGTTAGTTGCAGGTGAAGTTGAAGATCGTTCCAGGTGGGAACTTGTTGTTGGAATATCACAATATCTATTATTATTATTAACACACCTATATACTGGGCATGGGTGGAAGGCTTGGCCTTTTGCTCGATGTTTTGTTCCACTCATGCCACCTTAGGTGCCGATAAACCGGCATTATGTTCCTTGATTTTGCGTTCTTTACACGGTTGGGTATATGGGGACCCCTTGACACTTCGTCTTTGAATAAAACTCCTCCAGCAAGGCCCAACATTGGTTTTAATTTGCCTCATAATAACAACTTAATTAATTAATTAAATTGCATAAGGGGGATGCTCCTTGGAGATTCTTTTCTACATAGTGATACGACCAAAACGTATCTATAATTTCTGCTTGCTCCATGCCACTTTTGGGTGATATTGCTATGATATTCATACACTTCCATACACTTTTGATCATATTTGGACTAACCTACTAATCCAGTGCACCCCAGTGCCAGTTTCTGTTTTCGGTTGTTTTTGTATTTCAGGTTTTCACGTTTCGAGAACTGCCCAGAAAAATACAGAAAAATTATATAAAAAATCAGCGATCCGGGGACGACACTGCTTCCGAAGGGGAGCCTGGGGGGGCCACAGGGGCTCTAGGCGCCCTGTGGGCGCGCCCCCCTGGGCCGCGCCGGGGGGCGCCTCGGCCCCCCGAGAGCCCCCCGGTGCCCTACTTTGGAAGATATTTAAAGGGTCCCCCGTAACCCTTGAAACATGACTTCTTTTCGTGATCCCATCTCTGTTCCACCGCCGCCGCCGCTTCCAAGATCGGGAGCACTAGGAGAACTCTTCCCGGCACCCTGCCGGAGGGGAGGATCACCACCGGGAGCTTCTCCACCACCATGGACGCCTCCCGGATGACTCGTGAGTAGTCTCCCTTGGACCATGAGTCCATGACCAGTAGCTATGTGATGTTCTCCTCCCGTTGTTGTGCTTCACTAATTAGTCCTCGTGAGCTGCCCTACATGATCGAGGCACCTATGTAATCCTTATGCTGTTGCTATGTTGAGTTTGCTGGGATCCGATGGATTATGAGATTATGTTCAGATTGATCTTGAGTAATATATTTGATTCACCTCTTTTATATTTTAGTTCATAAGTAATTCTTGCATGTTCTCCGTTGTTATTTATTGCTTTGGCCAAGTAGTAGGTAGTGACTCCAAGAGGGAACGTTATGCTCGATTGTGGGTTCATGCCCCTCGATGACTATCTTGAGTGACAGAAACATGAGTCTAGGGGATGTGCTGTTGCCACAAAGGGGAAAACAACGGTGCTTGTGCCCGCGGGTGCAAGGATTGTTTACTTTACGCAAAGTTCTTTTAATGCAGTTGTCTGTTGCATTGAGTTTACACTATGGGTGGGACTCGCAACTTAATACCAGCGAGATGTTCTGGATAGATATCTCAAGGTGGATGATTAGTAGTAGATATTGATGGATTTCGGTCTACTTACTTTGGCGTACCGCCCATGCTTTGAACCTCAACCTTTCTTTCTATTTAGTCAGCATTGGTTTGCGTTCGTGGTCCTGTCAATTGCCCAGCTGTAATTTGTTTACCTCACATAGCTGTTTTATCGTCTTTTGGGAGAGAGACATCACTAGTGAACATCATGTGACTCCGGTCCATATTACCATCATTGATCACATACACTATTTTACTTTCCGCTATTTTATTAACTATTGCAAAACACTATCTATCACTACTATCATATTGCTTTTAACCCTTTGTGAACTACAAGGCCGGAGAGATTGACAACCTCTCTGTACTCGTTGGGAGCAAAGTTATTTGTATCTGTGTGCAGGTCCACGTTGATTGCTAATTGCGCCGTTAGCAGTTGACACCTACCTGTTGAACCTAGGAGTCTCTGGGGATTCGATCCTTGGCATCTTTGCTAAGGGAAAACACTTCTACTTACTGCATCTTACACCTTCCACTTGGGGTAATCCAACGAGGGGTTCGAGGCCCATCACATAGCAGGGGGGCCAGTGCTGATGGTGTTGGTCCCAAATGGGGGAACTGCGGGGCCACCACGGGGAAACTCGAGGATTGGCTCCCGTAGGCTCACCTATCCGGTTGTGGCGTGAGATGAGATACGCGCGGCTACTATTAGGGTGTCGGCACGCCGGGAGGTCTTGCTGGACTTGTTTTACCATTGTCGAAATGTCTTGTGCACCGGGATGCCGAGCCTGATCGGATTTCCCTAAGATAAGGGGTAATAATTATTATTACCTCAGCTGATCGTGAGAGCTTGTGATGGGCTAAGTTGGGACACCCCTACAGGGTTATGATCTTTCGAAAGTCGTGCCCGCGATTATGTGGAAGATTGGAATTTGTTAATGTCCGGTTGTAGAAAACTTGACAGAGGATCCGATGTAAAACACACAACTGTGTGAGTAACCGTGACTGTCTCTTTTCACTTTGAGAAGAGAACACGGTGGGGTTATGTTTGACTCATAAGTAGTTCAGGATCTTTAGCGGTCACTACTAGTTGCGACCGTTTTGCGTTGCGACCGTTTTCGTAGATGCTCATCTTATTCTTGTACTCATAAGTTAGCCACCATACTATTGCTTAGCCGCTGCTGCAACCTCACCACTTTACCTCTTCCTACCTATTAAGCTTTGATAGTCTTGATACCCATGGTTATGGGATTGCTGAGTCCTCGTGGCTCACAAATACTACAACAACAGTTGCAGGTGCAGGTTTCCGATGACTTGACGTGAGAGCGTTGATCGTTGTGTTGGAGTTCTTTCTTCTTCTTCTTCAGTCTTGGGTTAGGTTCCGGGTCGGCAGCCTGCTATAGCAGATGGATGTCTTTGTGCTTTTCTTGTTTGTATCCGTAGTCGGATACTTTGTATTGATGTTGTTGTATTCTTGTGACTTGTATGTATTGTTGTATCCCCCATGTATGTTTGTAATGGTACGATGTAATGATATCCATCTTGCTAAGCACCCAAAATGCAGTTGTGCCCCAATCACGTAAGTGTCACGTGATCGGGATAGAATCGCATCTTGGGCCTGACAAGTTGGTATCAGAGCCTCGACCGACCATAGGAGCCCCCTTGATTGATCGTAGTTTGGCCGTTGTTGAGTCTAGCAGAATTTTTTTTCGGAGGTTAGTTATATCGGAGAGTAGGATTTCTTTTTATTCCTCAGCCCCTTCGTCGCTCTGGTGAGGAATCTTGACGTAGGTGTTTTGAATTACTCCTCTTCCCCTTCAATTTTATTTTTAGGATCGCGTGGTTAGTTTTCGTTCGTTGCGTTGTTAGTTCTTTCATCTGGTGCATCTCTCGTCAAGTGGATTCAACCCTCTTCTTCTTTGCAAGTGCAACCTCAGTTCTTTAACCGACGGTGTTTCCCCGTCGTTGTATTCTTTCTTTTCCCACCCTCCCACCCTTTTGCTTCGCGGACCGGATTCATTAATCGGGTATCCATCCTAATCGTGTGAATCCTTTGTATTCTTTCCTCAGTTATTTCAACTGGTGAATTTTCTTCTAGTTCGTCATCACTTATCTCCTTTATTCTCCGATGAATTCTCCTCTCATTCGGCATTCTTTTTCTGTTTTGTTTTCCGGTGGTTCCAATACAATTTGTTCTCGGTGTTGTTCTTATTCTTTTTCCTCGGCTCAGATGTTTCCAATTGCTCGTTCGTCTCTCGCCATTTAATTATTTCGGAGTTCCGAAGACTTCTCAGGAGATTTGTCCATGTTCCAATTAATTCGAGGTTCTCACCTCATTCGAGTCTTTTAATTGTTCCGGTGCATTATCTCCTTTTCAATCCATTTCAACGGAGTTTTCCCTTCAGTGGGCTCATAACCCACATGTTTTTCCCAGGATCTTACCTGACTCGTCTAATTTTTCCCGGAGTGTTCCGTAATTCTTTTCAATTGTGACGTAAGTATGGATCCCGTCGGTCATATGCCTTCCGAAGATCGTTTTCAAATTCTTTTCATCGGTGGTTCAACCTTTTTCCTCATTTCGTTCATCCGGAGTATTTCATTAATTATTTTCTTTGTGTTCCTCCGAAGGCCATCATTTCATAAGATTTCTTTGATCTCAGTTTTCAACTTCGTCCTCCAAATATTGTTCATTGATGCCTCTTCGTTCGTCTCACATTTTTCCGGTGCTTCATTCAAGTATTCTTTAATCAGTTCGCGATCTCTTCGTGCTCGTCATCTAAATTCCCCAAGTGCTTTATTCTTTCACTCTTTTGTCCTCGAAGAACTTTGTTCTTTCTTTTCCTCTCTCGTCTTGTTCCTAAGATCTCGGGACGAGATCTCTTGTTAGTAGGGGAGTGTTGTGACACCCCGAGACCGGTGCGCCAGGTGTCAGTCAGTTATTCGTCGTCATTGCCATGTCATCTGCTTGTATGTTGCATCTTGCGATGTCATCAAGTGTGCTTGCATCAGCATGTTTTCAAAACTTGCATCCGCCCAAGCCCCCTCGTCCTTTCCGTTGCCCGTTCTGAGCCCAGACACACTCACACGCGCCCGCGGTGCCTCCGAATATTTATTTTGTGAGTGGACGAAAAACATTCTCAGAATGGGTTGAAACTTGGCGTGTGGTCTTATTATAGTGTAGATAGGCCGCCTGCCAAATTTCATCGCATTCGGAGCTCGTTTGATAGCCCAACGGATATATATCGCGGCACTAGTCGCCGGTTAATTCGTCGGACGTTTTCGATCTCCGAAAACCCCGCGGGCCTCTTTTCCCTTCTCCCCTCGTAGCCCGAAACCTCTTCTACACAGCCCACTAATTCCCTCTAGGCCCAGCCTACTCCCCCTTCGCTCCGTTGCCGTTGGATCGCGATCCGATGGCTCCGGAACAGCCTCAAACCCCCTAGCATTTTTGCTATATATAGACCCTCCCCTTCCTAAAATGGGCAGCCTAGCCCCTCCACCTACCTCTAACCCCTTCCTCCTCCATTTCCGCGCCCAGCCACCTCCATCCCGCCACTTGGCGCCGCCCAAACCTCCCTGCGTTGCCGCCACCTCAGCGTAGGGGCCCCGCTGTCAGCCTTCCGGCGCTGCGTTGACCCGCCGCTAGTCAGCGCCCTAGCTCCCCTCCTCCCGCCAGGGCCCGCGAAGCGCAGGCGCAGCCCGCCCCGGGCTCGACCTGGGCCGAGCGCTCCGTACGCCCGCTCCAGGCGCTGCCCGAGCCCCGCGCCTCTCGCTCCTGGCTCCTCCAGCCCCGCCGCCGAGTAGGACCGCCGCCGTCGGGCCTCTCCACCACCGCAATGAGGCCGCCGCCGCCCTGGTTGACCGCCGTCGGCGTCGTTCCCCGACCGCAGCTCCGCCTCGACCGCCTTCAGGTCGCCGTCGGCCGACTTCCGGCTAGATCCGGCGCCCTCCGACCGGCCGCCGCCCGGAGACCTCGCCACCGACCGCCTCCGGCCTGGATCCGGCAAGTTCCGGCTGGAGGAGCACACACAGCGCCCGATCCACCCTCTGCCCGACCCGTGTTGACCGCTTCTGGGCCACTGCCAGTGGGCCCCGCCTCGGGTCACCGTCGGACAAATCCACCGGACCGCCGGACGTGTCCGATTTCCCTGGGCCTGCTCGTCAGCCTCACCGCCCGGACATGTCCGACCTGACACCGGACATGTTCGCCCCTCCGAGGTCCTTTTTTTGTCTAAGTCCCTAAGTTTTGTAATCTTCTGATGCATACTTTGTTAGGCTGTAACTTTTTGTGTGTATGTCCAAATTGAGTGTATGATATGTCAAAATGATCGTGGTGATATGCTCTACACTTTGTTCCATTGTGCCATGCTTGTTTGACTTCATCTAGATGCTCTAATCTCTATTGCAAGAGTGCTACTTGTTATAAAATGTTGCTACTTGTTATTTTGTTGCCATGTTTGAGATGTGATAATTTGGTGCATGTTTATCCAAATGATGCAAATGATATGTCAAAATGTTCATCATGAGATGCTCTACATGTTGGTTGCTATAGCATGCATGTTAGAGTTCATATTGCCATGTATATCTCTATTGCAAAAGTGCATGTGATTGTTAGGTTTTGTAACTTGTTACGAGATGCCTAGTTGAGGAGCTCATTGCTATTGATGTGTTTGCCCCATTGTAGCATGCTCATATGTTTTATACTCTCCATCATGTGTTCTTTGCTGTGGTGCAAACCATTTGCTATGATATGCCTTGAGATGACTTAAACATGCTTTCAAACATGCCATGCCAACTTAACTGTTTTATCTTGACGCTATGTTTGCTTGATGCCCTAGGTAAATCCATGTTAGTTTTGGGGTGGCCATTGCTCATTCCTTGATGTATATGTTGTTGTCTATCCATTCATGCCTCCACTTGCTCATTTGGGTTGCTGTAGCTTATTTAATTCTTGCTCCCAAGTTTCTATAAAATATTGCTGTCAGGTTTTTAGTGTCATGATCAAAATGTTGTAGCTTGTTGCTATTGATCCATGCCTCCTATGGAGATGCTCCAATGGAGTTGTTTGCTGTAGGATATGTCTACTTCATGTCCATGCTTCTTGTCACCATGTTTGAGTGCTGTAGAGTATATATTTCTTGCTCCAAAGTTGCTATGTGGCTGCTAACTTCAGCTTGTTGTTATATCTTGTTTCATGTGTATATTTTAGCCCGTTGCTCCGTTTTGGGTGTGCTTTATATGAAACTTGTGTGATTTTGCATGTAGAATCATAATATCGTATTGTTTTCATGTTTGGAGTATGTTTTCTTGATGTTTGGGTGCATCTTGCACCGTTGCCTTGCTTGAGCATATTGTCATGTTCTTCTGTTGCTTTTCTGCGCTTCCTACTTTGCCATGTATTGCTTCCAGTATAGACTTGTCTTGCATCATACCTTGCCATGTATTGCATCATATATAGACTTTTGTTGTTTTTCTGTGCTTCCTACCTTGCCATGTATTGCTTCCTGTATAGACTTGTCATGCATCATACCTTGCCATGTATTCCATCATATAGACTTGTGTTGTTTGCCTGTGCTTCCTACCTTGCCATGTATTGCTTCCTGTATAGACTTGTCATACATCATACATTGCCATGTATTGCATCATATATAGGCTTGTGTTGTTTTTCTGTGCTTCCTACCTTGCCATGTTTTGCTTCCTGTATAGACTTGTAGTGCATCCTATATAGAACTGTCTTGCATCATACTTGGTTGAGCATATTGTCATGGTTCTTGTGTTGTGTGTTTACCGTGTTGCTTGCTTCTTCTCGTTAGTGCTTGTTCCGTTGCGTTCGTGAGGATTCGTTCGTCTACCCGTGGTTCATCTTCAAGGCTTCTTCTTCGTCTTCTTCATGGACCCGTTCTTCTTCCTTGCGGGATCTCAGGCAAGATGATCATACCCTTGGATACCTTTACTATCATTGCCATGCTTAGTAGTCTCGATGCTATCGTTACATGTCGCGCTACCCATCTTATTGTCAGCCCGTCTCCTTGTTGCCATGAAACCTCTAACCTTTGAAACATTCCTAGCAAAACCATTGTTTGGCTATGTTACCCGCTTGCTCAGCCCCTCTTATAGCGTTGTTAGTTGCAGGTGAAGTTGAAGATCGTTCCAGGTGGGAACTTGTTGTTGGAATATCACAATATCTATTATTATTATTAACACACCTATATACTGGGCATGGGTGGAAGGCTTGGCCTTTTGCTCGGTGTTTTGTTCCACTCATGCCACCTTAGGCGCCGATAAACCAGCATTATGTTCCTTGATTTTGCGTTCCTTACACGGTTGGGTATATGGGGACCCCTTGACACTTCGTCTTTGAATAAAACTCCTCCAGCAAGGCCCAACATTGGTTTTAATTTGCCTCATAATAACAACTTAATTAATTAATTAAATTGCATAGGGGGGACGCTCCTTGGAGATTCTTTTCTACATAGCAAGGGGGGCAGTGCTGATGGTGTTGGTCCCAAATGGGGGAACTGCGGGGCCACCACGGGGAAACTCGAGGATTGTCTCCCGTAGGCTCACCTATCCGGTTGTGGCCTGAGATGAGATACGCGCGGCTACTATCAGGGTGTCAGCACGCCGGGAGGTCTTGCTGGACTTGTTTTACCATTGTCGAATTGTCTTGTGCACCGGGATGCCGAGTCTGATCGGATTTCCCTAAGATAAGGGGTAATAATTATTATTACTTCAGCTGATCGTGAGAGCTTGTGATGGGCTAAGTTGGGACACCCCTGCAGGGTTATGATCTTCCGAAAGCCGTGCCCGCGGTTATGTGGCAGATTGGAATTTGTTAATGTCCGGTTGTAGAAAACTTGACAGAGGATCCGAAGTAAAACACACAACTGTGTGAGTAACCATGACTGTCTCTTTTCACTTTGAGAAGAGAACACGGTAGGGTTATGTTTGACTCGTAAGTAGTTCAGGATCTTTAGCGATCACTACTAGTTGCGACCGTTTTGCGGAGATGCTCATCTTATTCTTGTACTCGTAAGTTAGCCACCATACTATTGCTTAGCCGCTCCTGCAACCTCACCACTTTACCTCTTCCTACCTATTAAGCTTTGATAGTCTTGATACCCATGGTTATGGGATTGTTGAGTCCTCGTGGCTCACAGATACTACAACAACAGTTGCAGGTGCTGGTTTCCGATGACTTGACGTGAGAGCGTTGATCGTTGTGTTGGAGTTATTTCTTCTTCTTCTTCTTCTTCAGTCTTGGGTTAGGTTCCGGGTCGGCAGCCTAGGATAGCAGATGGATGTCTTTGTGCTTTTCTTGTTTGTATACATAGTCGGATACTTTGTATTGATGTTGTTGTATTCTTGTGACTTGTATGTATTGTTTTATCCCCCGTGTATGTTTGTAATGGTACGATGTAATGATATCCATCTTGCTAAGCGCCCGAAATGCGGTTGTGCCCCAATCACGTAAGTGTCACGTGATCGGGATAGAATCGCATCTTGGGCCTGAGAGTATGTGGCCGTATTTTCTTTCTTGCACACTTGCCGATGTACGTACGTGTACATTCTACGTGCGCGCCTCTACTACGACACATGTGCGCCTCTACATCGACCAGTATGTATGTACACGTTCGCGACCAGAATGACAACGCTACGTACGCTTCAACCAGGTGGGTCCCGACTGTCAGGCACTTGCGTGCGAAGATTTAGCTGGTGCGTCCCAGCAGTCAGGGGGGCGAATCGTTTTTTTTTCAGACGCACTTCCTTGCGTGCGAAGATGTAGCTGGTGGGTCCCAGCAGTCAGGGGGGCGAATCGTCTTTTTTTTGGCCGGACGCACTTCCTTGCGTGCGAAGATGTAGCTGGTGGGTCCCAGTAGTCAGGGGGAAATATTTTTTTTCGAAATACGGTGGTCCGTCCGGTGGGTCCCCGCTGTCAGGTGGAGGAATAATTATTTTGCACGTAATAAGGAGGCACTTCCTTGCTGCGGTCGTGGACCCAGCTGTCAGCCTCTCCACGTACAATCCACGTCCGATGAAGCCATTTCTTGACCACGTTGACCACGCCGCGCCGAGAGCACCAGGGCGGTGGACGACGGTGAGGCCTAGGAAGGGGACGACGCGGAGACGGGGAAGATGCGACAGTGGATGCCCACGCGTAGAGGAGTACGAGGGTTCACTAGTTCGCTGCGGTGTGAGGCTGCCGCCGCCACAGAATAACAGGGGGTGTGGGTGAGTAGAGGGATGGCCTGGCTAGCGGTGGGAATAGTAGGGGGCGGTGAGGCCTCCACGGCAGCACAGTCGGTCACGGGAGGAAGGAGCATGCGGCACGACCGGCGCTGCTTTGGGCGGCTGGAGCAACATGCCTAGAGGTTGAAGAAGCACTATGGCTGTTGGATGGACATTGTACGATCACTGGAGCTAGAATCGTTCATATTGACTAAGTTGACAAAGCACACCGTCCCCGTCAACTTAGTAGGCCCACAAGTCAGCCTCCCGCCATGGTGGGTCCCAACCAGCAGGGGGAGTATTCATTTTTTTGTGCGTAATAAGGAGGCACTTCCGATGGGTCTGAGTTGACAGCAGGGGGTAACATTTTTTCACGCAATACGGTGGCCCGTCCGGTGGGTCCCAGCAGTCAGGGGGAAACGTTTTTTTTCGCCAAATATGGTGGCCCGTCCGGTGGGTCCCTGCTGTCAGGTGGAGGAATAATTATTTTCCGCGTAATAAGGAGGCACTTCCTTGCGGTTGTCGTGGACCCAACCGTCAGCCTCTCCATGTACAGTACTCTTCCGATGGAAGTCATTCCTTGACCACGTTGACCACGCCGCGCCGAGAGCACCAAGGCGCTGGACGACGGCGATGCCTAGGAAGGGGATGACGCGGGGCTGGGGAAGACATGACAGTGTAGGCCCGCACGGAGAGGAGTACGAGGGTTCACTGGTTCGGCTGCGGTGTGAGGCCGCCGTCGCCGCAGGGCCTGGCCAGTGGTGGAAATAGTAGGGGGCGGCGAGGCCTCCGCGGCATCGGAGCCGGCCACAGGAGGCAGGAGCACGAGGCACGACCGGCGCTGGTTTGGGCGGATGGAGCAAGAAGTCCAGAGGTTGAAGAAGCACTACGGCCGTTGGATGGACATCGTACGGTTAATGGAGCTAGAATCGTGCATATTGACTAAGTTGACAAAGTCCTCCGTCCCCGTCAACTTAGTAGGCCCACAAGTCAGCCTCCCGCTATACTGGGTCCCATCTAGCAGGGGGAGTATTCATTTTTTGTGCGTAATAAGGAGGCACTTCCGGTGGGTCCGAGCTGACAGCGAGGGAACGTTTTTTTCGCGAAATACGGTGGCCCGTCCGGTGGGTCCCAGCAGTCAGGGGGGAAATGTTTTTTTCGCCAAATACGGTGGCCCGTCCGGTGGGTCCCCGCTGTCAGGTGGAGGTATAATTATTTTCCGTGTAATAAGGAGGCACTTCCTTGCGGCTGCCATGGACCCAGCTGTCAGCCTCTCCACGTACAGTACTCTTCCGATGGAAGTCGGTCGTTGACCAGATTGACCATGCCGCGCCGAGAGCACCAGGGCGGTAGACGACGGCGAGGCCTAGGAAGGGAATGACACGGAGGCAGGGAAGACTCGGCAGTTGTTTCCCACGCGGAGGGGAGTACGACTGTACGAGGGTTTACTGGTTCGTCTGCCATCGCTAGAGAATAACAGCAGGTGTGGGTGAGTAGAGGGATGGCTAGGCCAGCGATGGGAGTACAATGGGGCGGTGAGGCCTGCACGGCAGCACAACCGGCCGCGGGGAGGAGGGAGCAGGTAGTCCCGCCGGTGCTTGTTTGAGCGGCTGGAGCAGGAAGAGCAGAGACTGAAGAAGCCCGATGGCCGTTTGATGGACATCCAACAGTCACTGCTTGTGCGTCAACCTTTTTTCAGGAAGGCCTCAAATCTGTGGAAAACATCATACATCCCATCTGCCATTATTTCTAATAATTTGCAGCCCATTTGCTAATTCTTAAGGGTTTTTTTGGAGCCCATATTCTTTTTGTTAGCATTACAGCCCATATTGTGGCCACGGTTAAAAAATTACACGAAATTTTGCATATTTCGGTGCGGTCCGAACTGTTTTTAATCCTGAAATTTCGAGTCACATTCAAACTGATTTTAAAAATAAATGCATATCAATATAAAATCCAACAAATTGTCCACACATAAAAATCAATGCAATTTAAAATCTCGAAATGAAAAAAAGATATTTGAAACTAATTGCCGGTTTGATGTGTTTTAAAAATGTACAGCCCATTTCTCATTACTGGTAGGCCGTTTTCTTGGCCAGCCGAATGAAGCTCTCCTCGTCTTGAAAGATTTGCAGCCCAACAGGCCTGACAAAGCGACTTATTTGGCATATCACAAAAAAACTGGGCTGTGGCCGTGGACCCAGCCGCCGGCCTCTCCACGTATAGTACTCCTCCGATGGAAGTTGGTCGTTGACCAGATTGACCACACCGCTGATACGTACAAAACGTATCTATAATTTCTGCTTGCTCCATGCCACTTTTGGGTGATATTTCTATGATATTCATACACTTCCATACACTTTTGATCATATTTGGACTAACTTACTAATCCAGTGCACCCCAGTGCCAGTTTCTGTTTTCGGCTGTTTTTGTATTTCAGGTTTTCACGTTATGAGAACTGCCAGGAAAAATCCAGAAAAATTATATAAAAAATCAGCGTTTCGGAAACTACCGTGCGTCCGAAGGACAGCCGGGGGGGCCACCAGGGCTCCAGGCGCCCTGGCGGCGCCCCCCCTGGGCCGCGCCGGGGGGTGAATGGGCCCCCCGAAGCTTCCCCGATGCCCCCCTTTGGCATATATTTAAAGCGTCCTCCGAAACCCTCAGAACAGGAACTCTTTTCTCGATCCCATCTCTGTTCCGCCGCCGCTGCTGCTTCCAAGATCGGGAGCACCAGGAGAACCCTTCCCGGCACCCTGCCGGAGGGGAGGATCACCACCGGGAGCTTCTCCACCACCATGGACGCCTCCCGGATGACTCGTGAGTAGTCTCCCTTGGACCATGAGTCCATGACCAGTTGCTATGTGATGTTCTCCTCCCGTTCTTCTGCTTCACTAATTAGTCCTCGTGAGCAGCCCTACATGATCAAGGCACATATGTAATCCTTATGCTGTTGCTATGTTGAGTTTGCTGGGATCCGATGGATTATGAGATTATGTTCAGATTGATCTTGAGTAATATAATTGATTCACCTCTTTTATATTTATGTTCATAAGTAATTTTTGCATGTTCTCCGTTGTTATTTATTGCTTTGGCCAAGTAATACGTAGTGACTCCAAGAGGGAACGTTATGCTTGATTGTGGGTTCATGCCCCTCGATGACTAGCTTGAGTGATAGAAACATGAGTCTAGGGGATGTGCTGTTGCCACAAGGGGGAAAACAACGGTGCTTGTGCCCGCGGGTGCAAGGATTGTTTACTTTACGCAAAGTTCTTTTAATGCAGTTGTCTGTTGCATTGAGTTTACACTATGGGTGGGACTCACAACTTAATACCAGCGAGATGTTCTGGATAGATATCTCAAGGTGGATGATTAGTAGTAGATATTGATGGATTTCGGTCTACTTACTTTGGCGTACCGCCCATGCTTTGAACCACAACCTTTCTTGCAATGTAGTCAGCATTGGTTTGCGTTCGTGGTCCTGTCAATTGCCCAGCTGTAATTTGTTTACCTCACATAGCTGTTTTATCGTCTTTTGGGAGAGAGACATCACTAGTGAACATCATGAGACTCCGGTCCATATTACCATCATTGATCACATCCGCTATTTACTTTCCGCTTTTACTTACTATTGCAAAACACTATCTATCACTAGTATCATTGCTTTTAATCCTTTGTGAACTACAAGGCCGGAGGGATTGACAACCTCTCTGTACTCGTTGGGAGCAAAGTTATTTGTATCTGTGTGCAGGTCCACGTTGATTGCTAATATCAGGCGCCGTTAGCAGTTGACACCTACTTGTTGAACCTAGGAGTCTCTGGGGATTCGATCCTTGGCATCTTTGCTAAGGGAAAAAACTCCCACAACACTGCATCTTACACCTTCCACTTGGGGTAACCAACGAGGGGCTAGAGGCCCATCAACCGCGCCGAGAGCACCAAGGCGATGGACGACGGCGAGGCCTAGGAAGGGGACGACGCGGAGCCGGGGAAGACGCGGAGCCGGGGAAGACGCGGCAGTGGATGCCCATGCGGAGAGGAGTACGAGGGTTCACTCTTTCGGCTACGGTGTGAGGCTGTCGTCGCTGTAGAATAACAGGGGGTTCGGATGAATAAAGGGATGCCCTGTCTAGCGGTGGGAGTAGCAGGGGGCGGTGAGGCCTCAGCGGCATCACAGCCGGCCACGGGAGGCAGGAGCACGCGGCACGACCGGCGTTGGTTTGGGCGGCTGGAGCAAGAAGACCAGAGGTTGAAGAAGCACTACCGCCGTTGGATGAACATCGTATGGTAACTGGAGCTAGAATCGTTCATATTGACTAAGTTGACAAAGCCCTCTATCTCCGTCAACTTGGTAGGCCCACAAGTCAGCCTCCCACGATACTGGGTTCCAGCTGGCAGGGGGAGTATTCATTTTTTTGTACGTAATAAGGAGGCACTTCCTTGCGTGCAAAGATAGCTGGTGGGTCCGACCTGTCAGCGGGGGCACGTTTTTTTCGCGAAATACAGAGGCCCTTCTGGTGGGTCCCAGATGTCAGGTGGAGGAATCAAAGACTTGAGAAGGCGTACAAAACAAGCTAGTGTACCAGTAAAAAGATGTTGCTGAGTTTTAGAAAAAAGAGAGGTGCTCCTGTAGCTGGTTCAAATCCAAACATAGACTATGACTATATATGGTGCTATGCTACTCTGCAAGTAATGAAACTGACATATCCAACGTTCGCTTCTCCTCTTCTCTACTTACTCTGTCTAGCATCAAAAGCTCTGGCCGCAGCAACCATGTCCGCTGGCTGCTCGTCCACCTGCTCTTCAACAGGCAACAACCAAATATGCGACAAGTCGCCACCCGTACCATCGCATGTGGTCTCATCACACCCCCGCCGACACGCGCACCGCAGCCGGTTGCTCATCGCAACCCGCTGCCATTAGTGTGGTGCCGCTGCTGCAAATCACGCAAAGTCATACGTCGCGTCTCAACCAAAAGCCTCAACCCTGGCCGAGTCTTCTACAAATGCCCGAATCATGGGGTAATAATATGTTTATGTGTTGTTCTGCTGCTTTCAGTTGCTGATTTTTTTAATAGTTTGGTTGATGTTCTTCGAATTTGATTCGTGCAGAAAAGGGAAGATTCGTGTGATTTGTATTTCTGGGAAGTTGCTGATGTGGGGGTGTGATAGCCTGGCTTATTAGGGATGATAGACTACTCATATCAATAAGGAATTCCTTCTTTTCCGGGAGCCCATTCGGATAGAACTCCAAAGTTAAGCGTGCTCAGCTTGGAGTAGTTTCAGGATGGGTGACCGACCGGGAAGTTGCTCCCGGGTGCACACGAGTGAGGACAAAGTGCGCAGGAAAGACTAGTATTGATCTGTGGGGCCAGTCTAGATCTCGCCAGGAGTAACGACCACCGGCGGGTGTGTCCGGGGCGTTACAAGTTGGTATCAGAGCCAACCCTCACGGTTACATGGATGTTTGCGGACAGGTGCTCGGTCATGTTGTTCATGACATTTGTGACCCGTCGTGGCACACGACATGGCACATGTATCAGACTGGATGCACAGACGGTTGTGCCAAGAGGGAACGTTCATGTGGCCCGATGAGGACGTCAGATCCTCTGAGTGGGGGTGTATGTGATAGCCTGGCTTATTAGGGATGATAGACTACTCATATCAATAAGGAATCCCTTCTTTTCCGGAAGCCCATTCGGATAGAACTCCAAAGTTAAGCGTGCTCAGCTTGGAGTAGTTTCAGGATGGGTGACCGACCAGGAAGTTGCTCCCGGGTGCGCACGAGTGAGGACAAAGTGCGCAAAAAAGACTAGTATTGATCCGTGGGGCCAGTCTAGATCCTGCCAGGAGTAACGACCACCGGCAGTATTGATCTGTGGGGCCAGTATTGATCCCGCCAGGAGTAACGACCACCGGCGGGTGTGTGCGGGGCATTACATGGGAGTGCAAGTACGCTGATTATTTGGTTAACCGAGGAATCCCAATACCAGCAGGTTGGGGTGTTGGACAAGTAACTGAAGGAACGGCAGAAGATGAAGATGCAGAGCAGAAGGTTAAAGATGCAGTTCCTATGATCATGGCCAAGCAACAGCTGTTGAACGACCTTGACAGCAATGAGGAGATGAAAGAGCTTGTGAAGATAATGGGAAAAATCGATGTGCTCTGTAGGATGATTGTCTCTTTGTTTGCAGTGTATGTAGCACTTGTGATGTATTCAGTGGCTATGACATGAGCACTTTGCTAAAACTAGTAATGAATGAAACCTGTGTAGCAGGCTGGGCGTAGTGTTGTGAACATCTAATGATTTCTATTAATGGAAATCAAGGGGTATCCCCTTTTGCTCATAAATAAATAAATAGCAGAGGCCCTTTTGGTAATAAATAAATAAATTAGCAGAGGCCCTGTCGGGTCAGCTTTGTTCTCATTCGAAGACGTCGAGCAAATTGCAGTCCAACATCAAACTATGTCATCGAATTCAAGTTTCACAGCCAAATATGAGTACAACTAAACAACAATGTCATCATGTTTTAGTCGTCATACAATCACCAAACACAAATCAGCATACATAACAAGTGATGTTCTCACAGGAAAATACTAAACAACATGTTCATCAGGTTTCAGTTGTCATAGCAAACACAATTTCACAAAGTAGATAAAAAAACGTCTTCTGACAGGCAAATACGATAAAAGCAATGTAATCATCATCCGCTGCAGCAGCGTCAACATCTTCGCCATGTGTATCAGTCTGAATCGTAATTCCCCACGGTGTCATCTTCTTCTTCGTCCTCAACATCCTCGAACGTTGGCTTCTTCTTGATCAACTCTTGTATGTCCACAGCATGACAGACAACCTTTTCGCCGGCGTCATTGACGTGATGGTTCTCAAAGATAATAGGAACATGTGTGTTATCTTGTACATCAAGAGCAGTGTAAGCATCATCTTGTTGTGCAACTTCATTAAACGAATTCATCTGCTCAAACCTTTGCAATACTCTCCAGCCATCGCTACGTGCAAATGTGTCCTCCAAGAAAAATATCTGTGTTGCTTGATTTGCCAAAATAAAAGGCTCATTGGTCTGGTACGCCGCCTTGACATTGATGGATTTGAAATAATCATCAGCTCTGGGTTTTGTGATCCTGGAAAACAGGATATACCAACGACAGCACAACAGAACCACACACCGATGATCCTCGAAACTGGAGATATACTGCAACTGAACAATGTGTGTTATGTTAGCATACATTTCAGTTGTCTCTTTGTCATACGTATCCGTGCTCATGATGGCACTGTTTTGTGTCTTCCTGCCTTCGTCTCGTGCAAGGGTGTTGTAGCGCACATCTCCAACAACGCAAGATTCATAATGTATTACCCGAGTATCAGGACCCATTGCTAGTGAGTAAAGGGCATCATCAACTGCCTGCCCATCCTCCCGCATCTTCTTAACCTATGGTTAGAAAATAGACAAGCTGATCATCTTATGTACTCAATATATTAAAAAAACTGACAGTGCAATTCAAAAGCTTACATGGCTCTTGAACCATTTCGCAAATCCTGCCATAACCAGTTTGTCAATGTTTCTTGGATTTTGCGGCAGTAACTCCTTTTTGTAGATGTTGCACAACATAGTGATCGCGTCAAACATCTAAATATATAAGAATGTGCTGCAAGTTTAGTAGATTACGATGTATAAGCTGCAGTACTTAGCACTTACTTGATATAAGGTAGTATCTCAGGACAGTTATTCAACACATACCAAACCATTTTGTCCAAATATTTAGGTTTGTCCTCTTGTCGACTCTTCCCTGTAACTCGAACAGAATAATCGAAAACATTGAGCCCGGGATTGTCTTCATCCGCCTCTTTGCTAAGCTGATCATCTATTTCAATGTATTTTGAGCAGAATGCCAATGCTTCTGTAGCAATGTAGGCCTCTGCAATGGAACCCTTGGGTCTAGCTCTGTTCCTAACATAGCCCTTGAAAGTGCCTAGCCGCCTTTCAATAGGGTACATCCAGCCATACTGTACTAGACCTCTAAGTAGTGCCTCATCAGGTAGATGAACATCCAAATGCACCATCACATCAAAGAAGGCTGGAGGATATATCTTCTCAAGGTCGCATAGGATACTTGGTATCTTGTCTCTAAGACGCTCCAAATTATCTATCCTGGTATTTCTACTACAGAGTTCCCTGAAGAATTGTCCCAACTCTGCAGCTGCTCTGTATAAGTCAGGGCGGCCCAATCCTCTAAGGATAACAGGTAAAACCCTTTGAAGTAGGACGTGGCAGTCATGAGTTTTCAACCCTTGTACCTTGTTTCCATCTGCACTGATTCTCCTTTCAGGGTTGGAAGCAAATCCATGTGGGAATCTCACACGTGACAGGACCTCGCAGAGTTCTTTTCTTTTTACCTTGTCCAAGACGTACACAACTGGTGCCATATCCCGTGGTTTACCTTCATCTTGCACCTTCAAATCCTCTCTGATACCCATGTGTGTCAAATCAATCCTAGATTTTAAGGTATCTTTCGTCTTGCCTTCAATATTAAGAAGTGTGCCGATAATGCTGTTACATATATTTTTCTCAATGTGCATCACATCAAGATTATGCCGCGGATCCAAATCTTTCCAATACTCCAAGTCCCACAAAGTGGACCTGTGGGTAAACAATAATCTCTCTTCTGCCCTGCCACGCTTCCTTTCCCCGCTACCATTATCAGGATGGTTTCCTGGTGTAATATGCCAGACCTTCTCTAATTCCACTTGCAACTCATCGGCGGTGAGCCTCTTTGGTGCATCACGGTTTTTATTCTTTGCATTGAACACATGTCTTCGGTATTTTCTAGGATGTGGCTTGTCCTTGGCAAGGAAACGGTGGTGTCCAATGTAACAGATCTTACTAAGTATTGTGTATGATAACGGATTCCTGTCACAGCGAACACATGCATTGTAACCATGTGTCGTTCGCCGTGACATAGTGCCCAAAGCCGGATAATCATGGATGCATCAAATTATAACAGCGCGTAGAAAGAAATCAGCTGGTGGGCTGCTATATAGGTCTCGAGTGAGAACACCCCGCCAAAGCTGTTGAAGTTCCTCCACAAGAGGCTCCATGAACAAATCAAAATCCTTTCTAGGACTTTTTGGACCTGGGATGAGCAAGGCCATCATGTAGTTTGATTCTTTGGTGCAGACATTTGGAGGCATGTTGTAAGGGATAACAAGCACTGGCCACGTGCTATATGTGGCGCTCTGGTGGCCAAATGGGTTAAATCCATCTGAAGCTAAGCCAAGTCTAATGTTTCTCGGGTCAGCAGCAAACTTTTCATGCTTCTGATTGAAGCTTTTCCACTCACTACCATGTGATGGATGGCTCATTATATTCTGATCTCTGTACACCTGGTTCCTAGAATGCCACAATACATCCTCTCTTGTTTCAGCATCATGAAACAACCTCTGCAATCTTGGTGTAATTGGAAAATGTCTTAGAACATTATGATGAATCCTCTTCACAACATCACCATCTTTCCATCTTGATGATTTGCATTTCGGGCATTCACTTAAGTTGGCATGATCCTTCCGGAACATAACACAATTATTCTTACAAACATGGATCATATCATATCCAATTCCAACTGCACGAAGAAAATTCTTCATTTTACTGTAGGTATGTGGCAGCTCAGACGCATCTGGGAAAGCTTTGCGGAAAGCAGCCAACATCGCATCGAACGATTTGTTGGTCATCCGCTCAGATGACTTCACCTGAAGAAAGGTGACCATAGCTGAGAATACTAACAACTTATTTCCTAGGGTGACAACCATGTTGCATTGTTCCAACATGCGGGCCCATCGTTTTTCTTCTGCAGGTGAAAGTTCACAGAATGCACGAGCATTTCGTAGCATTGTTTCAATGTTGGTCAAACTCACTGGCTCCGCCACCACTTCCTCCTCCTCCTCTTCCACCTGAGCGTCACGCAGATCAAGATGGTGATCTGCTGCTTCCACGTAGTCAATAACATTGACGTTCACAGCTTCACCATGATGAACCCACCTAGTATATGTGACCGACATCCCATACAAGTGTAGATGATTTTGCACAGTTGGTTGGGGTCTTGTAACTGAATTCATACAGCTGCTACACGGGCAGAGCACATCTGATTTCGGACCACCGTACTCAGCTCTGATAAAGTTCATGAAGTTTTCAACCCCCTCGACATATGCAGCGGAGAATCTTTGAGCAGAAGTTATCCAAGTCATGTCCATCTGTTAGACATACAAATTAGTTCTTCTACTAGATATTACAGGAAAAACATATATGCTTTTTTATGAAGTCCAGAAGAACAGAATATATGGCAGGCTATTTCAGCAGTCAATGAGACCGAGCATGATGGATTATGTATTTCCAATAGAGCACACAACCATCGAACTATCGAAGGCCATCGCAGCAACAAAGATCGAGTATAAAACAGTGTAGAGCTGATACGTCCAAAATGCATCACTATTTTGTATCACAATTTATCCTTATTCATTGATATATTTCACATTACGATGATGTTCTTATGTTGTTTTGGTCTATTTTACACCGTTTGCAACTTTCCGGTGCCGAAGCAGCAGAAGCAGGATTCAGCGGTAAAAAGTGGACGCTGAGTTGCTGAAGAAGAATACCTCCAAATTACCCGAAAATCGACGGAGGATATTTTCCAGACGGATCACGAAGGCACGCGAAAGGGCAACCAGAGGGGGGCCACAGGGTGCCCATGCACCCTGGGGGCGCGCCCCCCCTGGCCGCGCCGGGGGGGCGCCTGGAGCCCCTGGCCCACCTCCGGCTGCCCCCTTTTGCCTATATACTCTCCGCTATCCGAAAACCCTAAAAACGAGAGTTTTTACGGAGTTCCGCCGCCGCTCCGTGGCGGAAACCTACAGAGAAGAAAAAGCCATCTCCGGTGGGCAGATTCCGCCGGGGAGATCACCTCCCGGAAGGGGAGATCATCGCCATCGTCATCACCATCATCACGGGCATCATCGAGATCATCATCAACATCATCCCCAACATCAGCACCATCTCCATCTTCATCCAAATCTCATCTCACAATTGCAACTTGTGTTGTAACTCGTACTACCTATCCTCTCTACTCCATCGGTGTTGATTATTACTTTGTGGTGAATGCTATTGAGTTTTGTTGGAGAAATATTATTATGTCCAGATTGTTTATCACCCATTTATCTCCACTGATCATGATCTCTTTTATGTCTTGTGAGTATTTACTTTAGTTCTTGAGGACATGGGGAAGGTCTTGTTGTTAGTAGTCATATGCTGTTGAAGTAATATGTGTTGTTTGATACTTAAGTTGCGTTGTCATTCTACTAGTGGTGTTGTGTGAGTCGAACACTCAACACTTCGCCTTATTAAGGACCTAGGGGAATACATTGTGTACAAAGAATGCTTACGGTGGGTTGCAGGAGTGACAGAAACCTGAACCCCAGTTCGCACGCTTTTGCACAAGGGATCAATGGATCATCGGTCGTATTGCTATGGTTAGGCTTTTGCCTTAAATTCTATCTTGTATTTGCGGATGCTTGCAAGGTGTTTAATCATAAGAGTGCACTCATCTTAGTCTAGAGAGTGTACTAGCATAGATCCACCCACTCAACACTTATCAACACATAACATAGTATCGATACAGAATATGGCGAAAGCACATGACCACCTCTCCCGTGTGTCCTCAGGAACGCTTTAGCCTTTATAAGTTCAGTTGCTAGGCCTCTCCTTTGTTCAGAAAGGATTGGGCCACTTGTTACTCTTAGTACCTTTTATTTTGCTTGCTTTTACTTTCCTGTCGCTTATATCAAGAAAACCCCTAAAAAGTTATCTTTCAGTGCTTGCATTAATTTCTTGCTCAGGATCGCTTATCAATACCTTCTGCTCCTCGTTGGGTTCGACACTCTTACTTATCGAAAACGCTGCAATAGATCCCTTACGGTTGTGGGTCATCAAGTACCGTTTTCTGGCGCCGTTGCCGGGGAGCGTAGCGCTATTGGTAAAGTGAAACTGGTAAGGAAGTTTTTATAATTCTGTTTTTATTTTTGCTATTGCTGCTCTTTGTCCTTATGGACAACCCTGTTATTGGATCGTTGCTTGCGGGAAGACGCCCCACACCTGTGGTGGTTGCTCCTCCCCTACTGAAATTGTGCCCTATAAAATACCAGCTGGTCTTATCGATTATGTTTTGGCAAATCGTTATGCAGGAGACAGACATCCCGGTGAACACTTGCTATATCTGTCACAACTATGTTCATTATTTAAGCTTGCAGGTGTATCGAGGGAGTTTGTCATGAGAAAATTGTTTGCCGTGTCACTTATAGATAAAGCTTCAGATTGGTATAGGCTTCTCGATAACTCACACTTGCTTGACTGGCAAGAGCTTATGTCTCTCTTTTATACTAAGTTTTATCCTCTTCATGAAATTCATCGAGACAGGAACTATATCTATAACTTTAGGTCTCGTGACGGAGAAAGCATTGCTGAGGGATCGAAGAAGGTGAGAGTGTCTAGAGGGGGGGTGATTAGACTACTCGACAAGATAAAAATTCTGTCTTTTTTCAAGGACAGATTTTGGCAGATTTTGCATAACACACAAGTCAAGTAGCACACAACACATGCAATTCTAGAGTATGGGCAGCGGAAAGTAAATTGCACAAGTAGTAAAGAGAAGTGGAGAAGATCAAACGCAATTTGGAGACGCAATGATTTTTCCCGTGGTTCCGATAGGTAGTGCTATCGTACATCCACGTTGATGGAGACTTCAACCCACGGAGGGTAACGGCTGCGCGAGTCCACGGAGGGCTCCACCCACGAAGGGTTCACGAAGAAGCAACCTTGTCTATTCCATCATGGCCTACGCCCACGAAGGGCTAGCCTTACTCGGGGTAGATCTTCACGAAGTAGGCGATCTCCTTGCCCTTACAAACTTCTTGGTTCAACTCCACATCTCGATGACGGAGGCTCCCAAGCGACACCTAACCAATCTAGGAGGCACCACCCTCCAAAAGGTAATAGATGTTGTAGATGATGATGAACTCCTTGCTCTTGTGCTTCAAATGATAATCTCCCCAACACTCAACTCTCCTCACTGATTTGGCTGTGGTGGAAGAAAGGATTGAGTGGAAAGCAACTTGGGAAGGTTAGAAATCAAGTTTCATATGGTGGGAATGGAGCAACTTGATCTCAACACAAGGGTAGGTAGTTCTCTTCTCAGAAAATGTAAGGTAGGAGTGGTAGTTCTTTCTGATGGCTCTCTCCACGAATGAAGAGGGGGTGGAGGGGTATATATAGCCTCCACACAAAATCCAACCGTTACACACATAATTGAGCAATCTCGGTGAGACCGAAGTGGACAACTCGGTCAGACCGAAAGTTCAAATAATGTGAACGTTGGAGTTTTCGGTGGGACCGAAAATACCATCTCGGTTTGTCCGATTTGAGCAAAGACAGGAACTTGCCAATTTCGGTGGGACCGAAATCATCAACTCGGTTATTCCGATTTGATGACAAACGGTTACAGAAGCTTGGCAGCCCATGTTTCGGTGAGACCGATCTCAAACTCGGAATGACCGATTTTTCTAGGGTTTGGCTTATGGCTGAGGTGGTTCATCTCGGTGTGACTGAGTTTGGAAAATCGGTTGGTCCGAGATTACTTATGAGTGTGTATAGTAGTGAAAGTTGCTGATAGTTGAAGGAGATATATCACTAAGCACTTGAGCAACCAGATCATCAACACAACCTCATCCCCTTTTAATAGTATTGGCTTTTCCTATGGACTCAATGTGATCATAGATCACTAAACCAAAAAATGGAGTCTTGAGCTTTTGCCAATGCTTGCCTTAGCATTTTGAGGGGTCCACTTCTTCAGTCATTGCCATAGCCAATGTGATTGAATTTCCTGAAACATACTTGATAAAAGCATTAGTCCAACCACAAAGTATGTTGTCATTAATTACCAAAACCACCCAGGGAGCAAATGTGCTTTCAATCTCCCCCTTTTTGGTAATTGATGGCAACACACTAAAATTACACTAAACAAGACATCAAAGCTTATTGAAAGAAAGACAGAATTATCACGAAAGCTTTGACAAGCATGTAGTACACAGGCTCCCCCTACAAGTGTGCAAGATTTTCATAAATTTTGGTTTTGGACTACCTCAAGCACACAAAAGAGATAGGCAAGATGTGCTACATGCAGCTTGGCTATATGCATCAGAGCAGATGAAAAGAAGTGAGTGATAATACGTATGTGCATGGTGATTTCTTGCAAACAAGTATTCACAAGCAAGTCACCATCATGCACATTCTGCAAGGTGCATATACTTACCTTGAGGTTCCTTGGCATTGTACCTGAAGGGATATACTTGGGAAAACAAGGTTAGATAACACAAGAGTATTCCTTCAACCAACTGCAAGAACATCAAGAGTACCGAGCCAGGGAGGACATGTATAAAGAGTGTCTCATATTGAGCACAAGCTTGAATCAGCAAACATGTCTCCGAAACTAAAAGATTTTCAATGAACTCTGAGAGATTTTGCTTTCCATAAGATATCAATTGTGAAAATTCCTCTCCCTTTGAGTTCTCTCAGAACAAGGGGTTCGATGGAAAGAGCAAAATCAAAAGAATGATGCCAATTGTAATGTCCAATGTAAAACACGACAAAGCTTTGATGTGATTCTCTCCCCCTTAAGATAAGATTGCTCTTCTTCTCCCCCTAAGTCTTCTCTTCTCCCCTACTCCCCCTAAGTCTTCTCCCCCTTTGACATCAAGTGCCGAAAAGGACAGCAAACTAGGAAGGTTAGGAAATATGGAAAGAAAGAGGTGGGATCCTTAAGAATCACAACAGGGCAAATAAGAACATACATAGAGAAACATTTAGTGAGGCTGCAGAAGAAGATATCCTGGAAGATAAATCGGTGACACCGAATTGAGTTAGGGTAGATCCTTTTCGGTTAGACCGAAATATTGAAATCGGTGACGCCGAGTTTAATTCCAAGGAAATACAGAAATAATTCAGCTCACTTGCAAGGAATGTTTCAAAAGGATTTGCAATGAATTTGTGAAAGATTTTCGGGGAATTGATCAGAGCCATAAGGATATTCAAAGAAACATAAGAATAGAAATAAAAAGGATTCCTAGATGAAGTTTTTTTTTAAAGAAAACTCAATGAGAGAACATAAGAGAAAACAGAAAGACTCTAAAACATATGTACTTCATCTAGATAAAGGTCGGCGACAAGGTCACCTATGTTTGAGTATATTGACTTAGGAGTCAAATGAAGACATTTGATCATAGGTCATACTCATCATTTAAGCTCAAAATGGGGTTGCCATTTTTTATTAAGCATTTGATGTGATCACATCTTATGAAGCTGCTTGTACTCATGACTTTGAGCAAAGCTCCTCAAAGATGTGAAGAACATACCTTGGGCTTGTTGTTGCTTTACTCATGTAGGTAAGCTTGATTTAGGTGCTCATTGAATGTGAAGTTGGAGCGCCATTTCTACTTGTATAGTTCATCTTCCTACATGGGTTAGGCAAGCAAGGAAATACTCAAGGATATCCAAGATGACAAGAGTGAAATACAAGATGTATAAGATGTCAAAAAGGATATGTGGAATTTTGTTCCTTGAACTCAACATCCCAAATGGGCTAGATACTTGGTTAATGACAAGATTACTCATGAATTGAGTGTGTGGTAATCTTGTGGAATGTAGATCATCCAAATACCTGCAAGGAGTTAGATGCAATACAAGGAGGCAAATGTGTCCAACACATATGATCATCATCATAAGAGAAATATCAAGGATTAGTCATGTGGGCTCATGCCTTGCATGCATCAATGGACTTCTCACTCCAAGTTTGAAGCATCAATGATGTTCAACTCACTCCTTAAGCGACAAAACACCTTCTCATCAAGAGGTTTTGTAAAGATATCAGCAAGTTGTTTGTCAGTACGAACATGCTTAAGATTAATGTCACCCTTGGCAATATGATCACGAATAAAATGGTGACGAACTTCAATATGCTTTGTTAGAGAGTGTTGCACGGGATTGTGTCCAATTTTAATTGCACTCTCATTGTCACAAAGCAAGGGAACATGTCTCACATGTATCCCATAATCCTTAAGCGTTTGTGTCATCCATAGCAATTGAGCACAACACGAACCAGCAGCAATATATTCTGCTTCAGCAGTGGATAAAGATACCAAATTTTGTTTCTTGGAGGACCAAGATACAAGGGATCGACCAAGGAATTGACATGTACCCAAAGTTGACTTTCTATCAACCTTGTCACCGGCATAGTCCGAGTCGGAATAGCCAACAAGGTCGAAAGAGGCCCTCTTAGGATACCAAATGCCAAAGTTTGGTGTGTGTATCAAATATCTCACTATCCTTTTAACAGCTTTAAGATGGCATTCTTTAGGGGCTGCTTTATATCGTGCACACATGCATACACTCAACATTATGTCAGGACGAGAAGCACAAAGATATAGTAGAGAACCAATCATAGATCGGTAAACCCTTTGATCAACGGGTTCTCCATCTTTTGTCAAGTCATTATGTCCACTTGTAGGCATGGGGGTACTCATACCTTGAACTTCTTGAAGAGATCCTTGGTGTACTTTGTTTTTGAGACAAAGGTACCCTCCTTAGATTGCTTGATTTGCAACCCAAGGAAGAATTTGAGTTCACTCATCATGGACATCTCATACTTCTTCGACATGAGCTGTCCAAACTTCTTGCTAAAATGAGGGTTAGTTGAACCAAAGATAATATCATCAACATATATTTGGCACACAAATAGTTCACCATTGACCCTTTTTGTGAACAGCGTTGAGTCTATCTTTCCAATCTCAAACCCTTTTTCAAGAAGAAAGCTAGTTAAGCATTTGTACCAAGCTCTAGGAGCTTGTTTAAGACCATAAAGAGCTTTGTGCAACTTGTAAACATGATTAGGCTTTTTGGGATTCACAAATCCGGGAGGTTGTTTCACAAATACTTCCTCCTCAATTTCACCATTTAGGAAAGCACTTTTGATATCCATTTGATAGAGAGTAATATCATGGTGATTGGCATAAGCAAGAAGAATGCGAATGGACTCAAGTCTAGCAACGGGGGCATAGGTCTCACCATAGTCCATACCTTCGACTTGTGTGTAACCTTGAGCTACGAGACAAGCCTTGTTGCGGATGACTTGTCCATCTTCATCTTGCTTGTTCCGAAACACCCATTTGGTTCCAATGATGTTTTGATCATCCTTGGGCTTCTCTACCAAAGTCCATACCTTGTTCCTCTCGAAGTTGTGTAGTTCTTCGTGCATAGCGTTCACCCAATCCGGGTCTTCAAGTGCTTCTTCTACCTTCATAGGTTCAATGCTAGAGATAAATGAGTAATGCTCACAAAAATTAGCTAAGCGAGTTTTAGAGCGAGTAATTCTCCCGGAGTTGATGTCGTTCATCATTTGTTCCACGGGATGATTCTTCTTGACTCTTGCTCGAACTCGGGATAACTTTTGTTGATGTTGTGGCTGAGCTTCCTCATCATCTTCATCTTCCTCTTCTTCTTCTTCATTGTTGTTGGTGTTGTCTTGAGGCGGTGGAGAAGGAGGTTGTGGTGGATCTTCTTGTTGCACTTCCTCATCTTGGTGAGTTCCACTTGTGGAGGCCTCCATGTTGCCTTGAGGTTCATCTCGCCGTGAGGTAGGTGGCTCCACATATGTAGATGAGGTACTCTCCTTCACTTCCATGGGACGAATCTTTCCAATAGATAAGTCTTGGATAGCTTCCGATGGGTCCTTGTCTCCTACATCAATAGGCATTTGCTCTACTTGCGAGCCATTAGATTCATCAAACTTCACGTCTACCGTCTCTTCAACCTTTCGGGTGAAATTATTGTAGACACGGTAGGTGTGGGAGTTTGATCCATAACCAAGAAGAAAGCCTTCATGAGATTTAGGAGCAAATTTAGACCGACGATGCTTATCAAGAATATAGCATTTTGAACCAAAGACACGAAAGTATCCCACTTGGGGTTTGTTACCGGTGAGGAGCTCGTATGATGTCTTGCCGAGAAGCTTATGAAGATAAAGCCTGTTGATAGCATGACAAGCTGTCTCGACCGCTTCTCCCCAAAAATGCTTCAGTGTCTTGTATTCATCAAGCATCGTTCTCGCCATATCTATGAGCGTTCGGTTCTTCCTCTCAACAACTCCATTTTGTTGAGGAGTGTACGTAGCCGAGAATTCATGTAGAATCCCTTCCTCATCGAGAAAAGAGTCTACATTGGCATTCTTGAACTCCGTTCCATTGTCACTCCGAACTTTCTTAATCTTCACCTCAAATTGATTTTGGGCCTTTTTGGCAAAGGTCTTGAAGATTCTCTGAACCTGCGATTTATCATCAAGGAAAAATACCCACGTAAATCTGGAATAATCATCAACTATAACTAGACCAAAGGAGTTACCACCAAGGCTTTTGTAAGCATTGGGACCGAAGAGATCCATATGAAGAAGCTCAAGCGGTCTCCTTGTGGTCATGATATTTTTCACGGGATGACTTCCACCAACTTGTTTTCCTGCTTGACAAGCACTACAAAGTCTATCTTTGTCAAAGAGAACATCTTTAACACCAAGAATATGATCACCTTTGATCAGCTTGTCTAGATTACGCATACCAACATGTCCTAGCCTTCTATGCCACACAACCAACCTTTAGAGGATTTAGCAATGAAACAAGCTCTAGGTTGGGATTTCTTAGTGAAATCAACAATATATAGATCACCTCTACGGATACCGGTAAATGCCATGTTTTGATTGTCATGACGAAAGACTTGGCAATCTACTTTGGTGAATAGCACATTGAATCCAAAGTCAGCTAATCTAGACACGGAAAGTAAATTGTATCCAAGAGATTCTACAAGCATGACATTTTGAATAGAGCTATCATGAGATATGGCCACCTTACCGAGGCCAAGTACCTTACCCTTGGAGTTGTCTCCAAAAGTCACATACTTGCGTGGACCATTGTTCTTTGCAAGCTCTCGAAACATGTCTTTGTCTCCGGTCATGTGATCGGTGCATCCACTATCAAGAATCCACTCTTTTCCGCCGGACATGTAGTCTCTCAGGTTTGCCATGAGATTGAGACTCTTCATGACCTTGTCTAGCTTGGTGTCCGAATCGGAGTAATCATCATCATGTTCATGCTCATCATCATATTGACCCATAGATTGTTCATCATCAACACCTAGGTCAATTTGATAAGTACTTGCATTAGTTTTGTCAATGTGACAATAATCTTCGAAATGCAATGCAATAGCATTTCTAATTAAAACATTGATGAGAGCGGGATCACCCTTCTTTTTCATAAGATCACGAAGCTCAAAGAAGCATTTATCAAAGTTAGGATCATTGGGGTGCATCTTATCAAATTCAATAGTCTTGTATAGAATTTTATCAAGACCTCTCATAGAGTAGTCCGGATAAAGTTCTTCCAAGAACTTCCACATAGCATAGGCACACTCAAAGTTTCTAACGAGCTTAAGCAAGTCATCGGGTAACCCTCTAATGATAAGATTTACAGTCCTAAGGTTACGAAGCAAATCAAGCTCTTCATCCATGGTAGGGTGCAAGGGATCAAAAGGAGGCACATAGGGGGTCTCAATATATTTGTACAAATTGTACTTCTTAAAGATACTAAGCATTTCAGACCTCCATGAGTTATATGACTCTCCATTAAGAATAGGCACTCTATGGCTAACACTCCCAAACGTAGACACGTCCATCTTCCTCCAATGGTGTGTAAACCAAAGCAATGGAGACCAAAGCTCTGATACCAATTGAGGGATCGAAGAAGGTGAGAGTGTCTAGAGGGGGGGTGATTAGACTACTCGACAAGATAAAATTTTTGTCTTTTATCAAGGACAGATTTTGGCAGATTTTGCATAACACACAAGTCAAGTGGCACACTACACATGCAATTCTAGAGTATGGGCAGCGGAAAGTAAATTGCACAAGTAGTAAAGAGAAGTGGAGAAGATCAAACGCAATTTGGAGACGCAATGATTTTTCCCGTGGTTCCGATAGGTAGTGCTATCGTACATCCACATTGATGGAGACTTCAACCCACGGAGGGTAACGGCTGCGCGAGTCCACGGAGGGCTCCACCCACGAAGGGTCCACGAAGAAGCAACCTTGTCTATTCCATCATGGCCTACGCCCACGGAGGGCTAGCCTTACTCGGGGTAGATCTTCACGAAGTAGGCGATCTCCTTGCCCTTACAAACTTCTTGGTTCAACTCCACATCTTGATGACGGAGGCTCCCAAGCGACACCTAACCAATCTAGGTGGCACCACCCTCCAAAAGGTAATAGATGTTGTAGATGATGATGGACTCCTTGCTCTTGTGCTTCAAATGATAATCTCCCCAACACTCAACTCTCCTCACTGATTTGGCTGTGGTGGAAGAAAGGATTGAGTGGAAAGCAACTTGGGAAGGTTAGAAATCAAGTTTCATATGGTGGGAATGGAGCAACTTGATCTCAACACAAGGGTAGGTAGTTCTCTTCTGAGAAAGTGTAAGGTAGGAGTGGTAGTTCTTTCTGATGGCTCTCTCCACGAATGAAGAGGGGGTGGAGGGGTATATATAGCCTCCACACAAAATCCAACCGTTACACACATAATTGAGCAATCTCGGTGAGACCGAAGTGGACAACTCGGTCAGACCGAAAGTTCAAAATGTGAACGTTGGAGTTTTCGGTGGGACCGAAAATACCATCTCGGTTTGTCCGATTTGAGCAAAGACAGGAACTTGCCAATTTCGGTGGGACCGAAATCATCAACTCGTTTATTCCGATTTGATGACAAACGGTTACAGAAGCTTGGCAGCCCATGTTTCGGTGAGACCGATCTCAAACTCGGAATGACCGATTTTTCTAGGGTTTGGCTTATGGCTGAGGTGGTTCATCTCGGTGTGACTGAGTTTGGAAAATCGGTTGGTCCGAGATTACTTATGAGTGTGTATAGTAGTGAAAGTTGCTGATAGTTGAAGGAGATATATCACTAAGCACTTGAGCAACCAGATCATCAACACAACCTCATCCCCTTTTAATAGTATTGGCTTTTCCTATGGACTCAATGTGATCATAGATCACTAAACCAAAAAATGGAGTCTTGAGCTTTTGCCAATGCTTGCCTTAGCATTTTGAGGGGTCCACTTCTTCAGTCATTGCCATAGCCAATGTGATTGAATTTCCTGAAACATACTTGATAAAAGCATTAGTCCAACCACAAAGTATGTTGTCATTAATTACCAAAACCACCCAGGGAGCAAATGTGCTTTCAATTGCTCAAGCTTGGGGGAGATTGAAGTCCCTAATACTCAAATGCCCTATTCATAAGCTTCCCAAGGAAATTATACTTACAAATTTTTATGCCAGGCTTTCTCGTCATGATAAGGAGATGCTGGATGCCTCCTCTAGTGGGGTATTTCAGAAGAAGAGTGTTGAAGAAAGGTGGGATCTCATTGAAAGGATCCAGAGGAATACCGAAGATTGGGAAATCGATAAAGGTATTGAACCCGCTATAAATTATGAACATGATTATATTGAGAGCTATGTGAAAACTGATTACTTCAATACTTTTTGCTCTAAGATTGGTCTTGATTCCCATCTAATGATAGATTTCTGTAAAAAAATTGCCTCTCACGTTGATTCTTTTAAAAAGAAGAGAGACCAGCATCATGAACCTTTTAAAGAGCTACCCGTTGATATTCATGTTGCTGACCCTATTTTGCCTGCAGTTATATATGAAAAGCCTCCTTTTCCCGCAAGGATAAGGGAGCACTCTCTTGTGACAGGCATAATAAATAAAAGTGAGAGAAGAATTGATGAGCCTGAGGACCAGATCAGGGTCGATCCTCAAGTTGCATTGATTAAAGACCTTGTTTCTAATGATGTTTTGGATTCCAATATAAATTTTTGTGTTGTTTCCACTAACCTTGTCACAGCCAAGAATAAAGGCCCAATTTCAGGTACTCCAGTGGTATCTGTTAAAATAGGAGATCACAATTATTATGGGCTATGCGATTTGGGATCGAGTGCAAGTGCTATCCCCTATTCACTTTATGAAGAGATCATCGGTGAGATTTCCCCTTGTGAACTTGAAGAAGTTGATGTTACCATTCATCTTGCAAACAGAACAACTATCTCTCCTATCGGAATTGTGAGGGACGTTGAAGTCCTATGTGGAAAGGTAAAATACCCTACCGACTTTCTAGTACTTGGTTCAGAGAGGGACAATTTTTGTCCAATTATTTTTGGTAGACCTTTTCTTAGAACTTGTGGAGCTATAATAGATTGCAAGAAAGGTAAAGTTTCTGTTGAATTCAATGGTGAGCCATATGAATTTAATTTTTCTAAGTTCTCTAAGCAGCCTCGTGGTACTGATTTACCTACTGATGATAAAATTATTGAAAGTATTGCTTCTATTGCTATTCCCCCTAATGATCCTTTGCAGCAATATATGGAGGACCACGAGAATCATTTGCATGTGCAGGAAAGAAATGAACTAGATGAAATATTCTTGAGGCAACCTGCTATCCTGAAGCACAACCTTCCGGTTGAACCTTTGGGAATTTTATCAAAACCGAAAGAAGACCCGGTGTTCGATCTTAAACCTCTTCCCGATACGCTCAAGTATGCTTATTTAGATGAAAAGAAAGTATATCCTATTATTATCAATTCTAACCTTTCAGGATATGAAGAAGAGCGACTATTGGAAGTACTTCGTAAACACCGAGGCGCAATTGGCTATACCCTTGATGACCTTAAGGGGATTAGTCCATCTATCTGTCAACATACTATCAACCTTGAGCCTGATGCTAAACCAGTTGTTGATCATCAACGACGGTTGAACCCGAAGATGATGGATGTTGTAAGAACTGAGATTCTCAAGCTTCTAGCCGCAGGTATTATCTACCCTATAGCTGATAGTAAGTGGGTAAGCCCGGTACATTGTGTTCCTAAGAAAGGAGGTACAACTGTGGTTCCTAAAGATAAAAATGAACTAATACCTCAGAGAATTATTATTGGATATAGAATGTGTACTGATTACAGGAAGCTGAACAAGGCAACCAGGAAGGATCACTACCCGTTGCCGTTCATCGACCAAATGCTTGAAAGGTTATCCAAAAATACCCACTTTTGTTATCTCGATGGTTATTCTGGCTTCTCTCAAATTCATGTTAACACTGCTGATCAAGAGAAGACCACTTTTACTTGCCCCTTTGGTACTTATGCTTACAGGCGTATGCCTTTTCGTTTATGTAATGCCCCTGCTACTTTTCAAAGGTGTATGTCTGCTATCTTTCATGGTTTATGTGGGGATATTATGGAAGTCTTCATGGATGATTTCTCCGTCTATGGAACCTCCTTTGACCATTGTCTTCACAACCTTAATAAAGTTTTGCAGAGATGCGAGGAGACAAATTTGGTACTCAACTGGGAGAAGTGCCACTTCATGGTTAACGAAGGAATTGTTCTTGGTCACAAGATTTCCGAACGGGGAATTGAAGTGGACAAGGCCAAGATCGAAGCTATTGAGAGGATGCCCTATCCAAGGGACATCAAAGGTATTCGCAGTTTTCTTGGTCATGCTGGTTTCTATAGAAGATTTATTAAAGACTTTTCTAAGACCTCGAGGCCCCTCACTAATCTTCTCCAGAAGGACGTTCCTTTTGTATTTAATGAGGATTGTAAGGAAGCTTTTGAAGTTCTTAAGAAAGCTTTAATAACCGCTCCTATAGTACAACCACCTGACTGGAATTTACCTTTTGAGATTATGTGCGATGCTAGTGATTTTGCTGTTGGAGCTGTTTTAGGACAAAGAGTTGATAAGAAATTGAATGTTATACATTATGCTAGCAAAACCCTTGATAGTGCTCAAAGAAATTATGCTACTACTGAGAAGGAGTTCTTAGCTATAGTATTTGCTTGTGATAAGTTTAGGCAGTATATTGTTGATTCCAAAGTTATTATTCATACTGATCATGCTGCCATTAAGTACCTTATGACAAAGAAGGATGCCAAGCCAAGTCTTATCAGATGGGTACTCCTTCTTCAAGAATTTGATTTGCGGATTGTTGATAGGAAAGGGGAAGACAATCCGGTAGCGGACAATCTTTCAAGGATGGAAGATATACCGCACGATCCCATCCCAGTCAACGATAGTTTTCCAGACGAGCAACTTGCCGTTGTAAAAGTACAATCTCTTCCCGATCCTTGGTATGCAGATTATGCTAATTTTATTGTTGCAAAGTATTTGCCTCCAGGTTTAACATTTCAGCAAAGGAAGAAGTTCTTTCATGATTTGAGGCACTACTTTTGGGATGACCCACATCTTTTCAAAGAAGGTCCCGATGGGATCGTGAGAAGGTGTATACCGGAACATGAGCAGAAGGACATTCTCAGACGGTGTCATGATAGTCCCTATGGGAGACATCATGCCGGTGAGAGGACTGCACATAAGGTTCTTCAATCAGGTTTTTATTGGCCTACTCTCTTTAAGGATGCTAGAAATTATGTTTTAGCCTGTGATAAATGTCAGAGAGTTGGTAACATTAGTAGAAGGAATGAGATGCCTATGAATTACTCACTAGTGATTGAACCTTTTGATTGCTGGGGTTTTGACTTTATGGGTCCTTTTCCTTCTTCGCACAAGTACACGCACATTTTAGTAGCTGTTGATTATGTGACCAAGTGGGTTGAAGCAATCCCCACTGAAAGTGTTGATCACAAGACATCTTTGAAAATGCTTAAGGATGTAATTTTTCCTAGGTTTGGTGTACCTAGGTATCTCATGACTGATGGAGGATCACACTTCATGCACAGAGCTTTTAGAAAAGCTTTAGCAAAATACGATGTCAATCATAGAATTGCTTCACCATATCATCCTCAAACTAGTGGGCAAGTTGAGCTCACCAATAGAGAGATTAAGTTGATCTTACAGAAGACAGTAAACAGAAATAGAAAGGACTGGTCAAATAAGTTAGGAGATGCTTTGTGGGCATATAGAACTGCTTACAAAAACCCCATGGGCATGTCCCCCTATAAGATGGTGTATGGCAAAGCTTGCCATCTGCCATTAGAGTTAGAGCACAAAGCTTTCTGGGCTGTTAGAGAGCTTAATGCTGACCCAAAATTAGCTGGTGAGAAGCGTCTCATGAACTTGACTTCTCTAGATGAATGGAGAAGTGAAGCTTACGAGAGCGCTAAAATGTTCAAGGAAAAGGTAAAGAAGTGGCATGATAGGAAGATTCTGAAACGTGAATTTAATGTTGGTGATAAAGTTTTGTTGTTTAGATCCCGTTTCAGGTTTTCTCCAGGCAAACTACTTTCCAGGTGGGAAGGACCATTTCATATTGAAGAAGTCTATCGGTCTGGTGCAATTAAGATGAACAATTTTGAAGGCACCAAACCTCAAGTTGTGAATGGGCAAAGACTGAAGCATTACATAGCAGGAGACCCTGTCAATGTTGATGTGAATATAATATACACAACAACTCACGAAGAACATATTGCAGCCCTGTTTCAGACGCCAGCAGAAGCAGAATAAAGAAAAGGTATATATTACGGTAAGGAAACATCGCGAATCGCCATAAAATTTCCGTATTATGAGTTTTTTCAAAATTAGTAAAATTCTGAGCCTAAGCGGAGCCGGAGACGAGCTCCAGGGGGTCCAGGCGCCCCCCTGGCGCGCCCTACCTCCTGGCCGCGCCGCCAGGGTGCCTGGACACCCGGAAGTCCGTCTCCGACCCCGCTTTAGCCTGTTACCTTCCTTTATGTGCATAAATTTTTGCTATATATTTGCCCGGATTGTTCCGGCAACGTATCTTGCGATTTCGTGTGTTTTCTTTTCGATCTGTTTCTGCCAGGGAATCTTTCAGCTGAATCTAGGTGCCATGGCTTCTCCAAGTTCCCCCAAGGACAAGTTTGTCGTCAACGTCATCAACCCTTACCTCGCTGAGGTGAAGAAGCACCCTCAGGTTGTTCGGATGGAGGACGGTGTCCTTCATCAAGAAGATCTGAAGGAACCTATCAAGGAGGGGAGCATCCAGGCCAGGCTGGAAGAAGTGGAGCAAGAAGTCTTCAAGTACAAGAAGATGATCGAGCGTGGTGTTGAAGCTAACTTTGACATCATCAACGAGCTGAAGACCTACTTCCTGAAGGAGATGAAGGAGATGTGGAAAAGCATCACCGCGTCTGAAGAAAGAATTGAAGAGCTCCAAGGGCAAATTTATGATCTACATAACCAGAACTGTGAGTATGAACTAAGGTTTATGCGCATGGGTATGGGTGCTGCAAGCAGGATTCAGGAGACGAACTTCTCATATGAGACTGGAGAACCCCTTCCATGGAAGCGTTTCGCCGAGGGCTACGTGATCAACGCCAACAAGGATGAGGAGTGAAATCTCCTTGGGTAACGGCATTCCCTTAGCTTGTTCCAAGCTTGGGGGAGTGCCCGGTATCTTTATCTTTATCTTTTGTCTTTTAGAGTCAAGTAGAGTCATATCATGTTTAGGGAAGTTATTATATGAAATAGGTGTGTGCATTGAGGTCTATCACTCCTTCGGTGGAGAGTGTATCCGTGAGTGCGGAGTCGGCTATGATGGAATATTAATGAGAAGTTTATTGGTTCCTTTTGCTGCACTCGGTATTCTCTTCACGCAATCGACCTTATATGATGATTCTTATGGGGAGTATTGACCTTATATCAGGTATGGATGTGAAAACTTTATTTAATCTTGGCAAACATAGCTTTGGTCATAACAACAAGCATGATTTTCTTAAAGTATCGACATAGCCAAAACCTTTATGTTATTATGCTTGAAGTGTTATGCTGACAAGGAAGACAACTTGATGTGTTATGCTTATTTCAATGTTCATGCTTTATATTGTTTTGCATCTTATTCATCATCAATTGTCTGCTCTCTCAAAACCTTTGCTAGCCTAACTCTGTACTAAGCGGAATTCTGCTTGTGCATCCATACCCTTAAACCAATACCTTCCATATGAGTCCACCATACCTTCCTACTCGTGGTATTCCACTACCACCTCCTAAAGTACAGAATTTATGTGTTATCCTTAAATGTTCAAAATCTTTTATTTTGTGCCTCTGCTTTAGCTCATGAGGAAGTAATAGTTAATTCATGGTCTTTTTGAGTTGGACAAGCTTCACCCCGGGATTGCATGTCTAATGTGCAAACCCATAATACGAGAAGGAACTGGCAAAGAGTGTGCCCGACTCAAAAATAATATAACAAACAAACCCTCCTTCATGCTTTGTTCATGAGAAATCAGAAAACTTTGGCAGTGATAAACAAAGGAGATTAAGAGGATGTGATCGTCCTCATGTGGGAGCCGTTCCTCGAAACTTGTCCAACCCGAGAAGTAATTGAGTTATCTGTTAGCATTCGTTGACAAATCATGCACCTCTCAAAACTTGTTTTCATTCTGTTTGATTTAAGGATAGCACATGAGTTTTCCCTACTTCCCTAGAGCAGGGCCTATCTTTTAATTTTAGGTTGAGTCAGTTATTCCTACTTCCTTCTATTCTTAAAGAGAGCAGACATTTGATGTTGACAAGGATTCATTCATATAAAGTTGCATTAAGATTTGTCATATCATATCCTTGTTGACATTATCATTTGATAAGTAAGTTGTTTGTCAAGCCCAGCTAAGGCAAATATCTTCCTTTGTGTTAACACTTTCACTTCTTGCCTTATAACATGTTCTTTCCAAAGCTTCAATTAATCTCATCAAAACATAAGAGTAAGAGCAAAAGTTAAATTTATTTGTTGTTCTTTGACCAAAGGACATGTTTGCCATGATTTGATGAGTTTCCTTAGCCCTACTTCCGAATATAAGTGTTACCACTCTTTTATAAGGGCCTTATGAGTTGAAGATTGTTGTTGAGGATATTTGAGTTGGTGAAGAAACTGTGATGCTTCTTGTCCGTATTCTATTTATCGACACTTCACTCTCTAAACTTGTGGACAGGTTTACCGAGCTCAGTATTCGCTTGGGGACAAGTGAGGTCTAAGCTTGGGGGTGTTGATACGTCCAAAATGCATCACTATTTTGTATCATAATTTATCCTTATTCATTGATATATTTCACATTATGATGATGTTCTTATGTTGTTTTGGTCTATTTTACACAGTTTGCAACTTTCCGGTGCCGAAGCAGCAGACGCATGATTCAGCGGTAAAAAGTGGACGCTGAGTTGCTGAAGAAGAATACCTCCAAATTACCCGAAAATCGACGGAGGATATTTTCCAGACAGATCACGAAGGCACGCGAAAGGGCAACCAGAGGGGGGGCACAGGGTGCCCAGGCGCCCTGGGGGCGCCGCCCCCCCTGGCCGCGCCGGGGGGCGCCTGGAGCCCCTGGCCCACCTCCGGCTGCCCCCTTTTGCCTATATACTCTCCGCTATCCGAAAACCCTAAAAGCGAGAGTTTTTACGGAGTTCCGCCGCCGCTCCGTGGCGGAAACCTACAGAGAAGAAAAAGCCATCTCCGGTGGGCAGATTCCACCGGGGAGATAACCTCCCGGAAGGGGAGATCATTGCCATCGTCATCACCATCATCACGGGCATCATCGAGATCATCATCAACATCATCCCCAACATCAGCACCATCTCCATCTTCATCCAAATCTCATCTCACAATTGCAACTTGTGTTGTAACTCGTACTACCTATCCTCTCTACTCCATCGGTGCTGATTACTACTTTGTGGTGAATGCTATTGAGTTTTGTTGGAGAAATATTATTATGTCCAGATTGTTTATCACCCATTTATCTCCACTGATCATGATCTCTTTTATGTCTTGTGAGTAGTTACTTTAGTTCTTGAGGACATGGGGAAGGTCTTGTTGTTAGTAGTCATATGCTGTTGAAGTAATATGTGTTGTTTGATACTTAAGTTGCGTTGTCATTCCACTAGTTGTGTTGTGTGAGTCGAACACTCAACACTTCGCCTTATTAAGGACCTAGGGGAATACATTGTGTACAAAGAATGCTTACGGTGGGTTGCCGGAGTGACAGAAACCTGAACCCCAGTTCGCACGCTTTTGCACAAGGGATCAATGGATCATCAGTCGTATTGCTATGGTTAGGCTTTTGCCTTAAATTCTATCTTGTATTTGTGGATGCTTGCAAGGTGTTTAATCATAAGAGTGCACTCATCTTAGTCTAGAGAGTGTACTAGCATAGATCCACCCACTCAACACTTATCAACACATAACATAGTATCGAGACGGAATATGGCGAAAGCACATGACCACCTCTCCCGTGTGTCCTCAGGAACGCTTTAGCCTTTATAAGTTCAGTTGCTAGGCCTCTCCTTTTTTCAGAAAGGATTGGTCCACTTGTTACTCTTAGTACCTTTTATTTTGCTTGCTTTTACTTTCCTGTCGCTTATATCAAGAAAACCCCTAAAAAGTTATCTTTCAGTGCTTGCATTAATTTCTTGCTCAGGATCGCTTATCAATACCTTCTGCTCCTCGTTGGGTTCGACACTCTTACTTATCGAAAACGCTGCAATAGATCCCTTACGGTTGTGGGTCATCAAGAGCTATTTCACCTAACAAATTGGCTACTAGACCATGGCAATCTACGTCACAATAAATATATGGTAGGATATTTTAGCAACTAATTGGCCTTGGCATGCCATCTCAGCTAAGCAAATTGAGTGCAGAACAGGGCAAGGAAGCTTCTTAAGCAGAGCATATTGACTGTAAACTACTTCGGCAAACAGTGAGATTAACATCGTCTATCAGCTAACATTCAGTGCTACACCAACATGCACGGGGCCTCAATCTAGAATGCACGTACCGTGGGAGGCACTGACCGCTGTGCGTCTCCACACGAACGTCGCCAGCGGTGGCGGCGCGGCTAGAGGACGGCAGTCTACGAGAGTGTACTGTGGGAGTGAGAGGACCGCCGTGCGTCCCCTCGACGAACCGCGGCGCCGACGTATCGGCATGGCGGGGAGGGTGGCTTTGGCGGAGCGAATGGAGTGGAGGGGAACG
>LR738713.1:69246477-69309327 GCA_902687465.1 Secale cereale
TGGGGAACATTATTGGCAACTTGGCCGAAGGGCATTTGAATCTAGGATTTGGGGGGAATTTTTGTGTGGGGGGAGGATTTTCGCGCGGTGGGCGGGGGGAGTTTGGCGCATGGTCGGTTTCTCCAAGTGCAGTCCCACGTGTCAGTAAAGAGGCAAGCCGAAGCGCGTTCCATTTGCGTCAGCCGTGTGCAGGATCGAACGTGTGTGGGGTGCAATGTGACCGCGACAGGGGTGCTATGAGTGTACCGCCTTTTTTCCTTTTAAACTAGGTGCTTCGCCCCCTCAAAAAAAACTTGTTGCTTCGCACGATCCATCGATACTACTACTAGTGATCTGGTAATCCCGACTAAAACGGCATGGCCGGGTCTTTTCCCGCGCGATATGCCGGGAGGTTGGCTTAGTTGGGTTTTTTAGGACGAGTAATGCTACACCTACGTAGTCCCAGTTACGTAATTAACATAGTGTGAAACATGTGAGCTATTGATTGTAGATTGGGGGGAGGGAGGGGCCCACCACCATGAAAATCAGGGGAGGAGAGAGAGGCAATTTACATTAACCCTTTCGTAGGTTCCCGTAGATGTGAAATGCGTGAATGTGCATTTGCAGATAAGGCCTTCCCTCGTTCATCCTTTTCTCCCACAAGATCTTGATCTTCTGTGCAACGCACAGGCATCTTTCTAGTACTCCTACAATATACTATATTATTGTGAAAGTTCATATACACCGGCCGAGATTAATGCAAACACGACAAATTTTCATAACATTTCGAACTTTTATAGGACAGAAAAATAAAAGAAACCCGACCCTAAACCTATTCTACGGCAACGACCGACGTCCTCCATCTGCGATCTCCATGTACGGGGGCGGGGTTCAAGACCCATGAAGTGAAGGTGCGGTCTCCGGCGAGGAAAAGTAGAACACGGGAAACAGATCGGCCAGTTGGCACACCATGCCCTGCCGCCTCCCATGCCCTACTTATCCTCGGAGGAGTCCCCGACCTCGGCGGTGCCGGACGTTGGACGGCGGCAAGTAGGACGTGTGGCTGCTGGTGCTCCCATCGTCGGCCGCCAGCGTGGCCACTGCTTGTGCGGCGACTTGAGCGAGGGCGGCGACCTCGAGCTCTATCCCCGAAGACAAGCTCTCTCGCAGAGCGTTCGCGCCTGTGGTCATGGCGGATGTGGTGCCAGGTAGGTGGACGATGCGCTATGGTGTGGAGCTTAGCTGGGCGTTGCCGCTTTAAGTAGCGCATTCCAGTGAGGCCAAGCGTCCTGGTGCATCATTAAGTCGCCAGAGTTGGTTCCTCGGGCACTGAGCCTCTTAACGACGGCATACGGATGGACGACATGAATGCCGGCAGCTGGCGCCCGCTGGGAATGCACCGCGCGACAGCGCGAGGGACGAGGGTTTTTGGTGTGCCAGGGTAGTTAGCTATGGTCGTGGAAATGTTGGAGATGCCCTTTGCTCACATGCGATCGACGCATGTCATTGAAAAAGCAAGATGACCCGGCATGGTCTCAGGTCCTGAGGATGCGGTTGGCCGCGCTACACCACTCTGCAGACGTGTCCCGGTGCCCCGTGCATCCTCGACGAGTCGGGTGTTGGCATGTGTTTGGATTGTGGCCAAAGTGCACCTTACCAAAATTTTGGTCATGACCCAAAGATTGGTCTTTGTTTGGATGGTTGCCATTTTTTTTGGCATGCCAATGAACTCTAGCCAACTCTAGTTCCTTTTCTTGCCGATGTCGGCCAAATCATGGGCAACCAAAACCTCAACCCAAATTTTGGCTACCAAATGCTTTGATGGGGCAACCTTGGGCACAAACCAAACATACTGTTGGTCGTGCCACAGCACTAATGCCACCCTCGGCACACTGAAACTGACCGTGTCTAGCGATGATGAGCGTGTCGGTCACCGTGGTCGCCCTGTCCAGAGGCGGTGCTGGAGCTGCGCCACGTTGTTGGCCCCCACGACCCACATGAACGGTTGACGGTGGAGAAGAGGTCGTGGGCCAGCTCCTCCATTGGACTAGTTTGCGCTACGTTGTCCCGACAGGTGTATCCCACATGTCGATTTTCCATATTTTCCCGGCCATATTCGAGCGTCAGTGCTCCGCATTGCTCATTAGGCCTTTCACTATGTAGGCCAAGTGAGACAACTTATTGTTTATTTGAGCCGTTCAAGTATAATCATGTGGTGTTTGCTTATTTCTCATTCCTCTCCATCGATCATGTTGCCCTCCGGTCGAGTCCATCCTCCCGCATGCCTCATTTGAACAGTCCACCGAGTATCATTCTCATGTGGGCCTAGACCATGCTTGTATTTCCAATTTTTATTTGTAATTTGTCCGACATGCATACAAACAAACGGTTCGTTTGAAGTTTCACTTTGCCTCCACTACGTGTCGCTTCGCGTCTTAGTTTTGACATCTCATTTGGTTCATGTTGACGAGATCGATAGATGACATGGCAGTTCCTTGTAGCCATCGACTGGCTATATTATTAACCATGCTCTAATGCGTTTTTCAAAACCGCTTTTGACTATTGACAAGATTAATAGTACATGAGATGTATAACGTGAAAATTACATCATTGGAAGCTCCTTTCACATACGTATCCCTGCCTTACCCTCCCTTTCGGTCACTTACTGGCGGACCCCATGCTTGCTAGGCCCCGCATGTCAGTTACTCAATGGGTTTGGCCACGTCACAGGATCCTCATCCGTAGTATACTCCCTCTGTTTTTATTTACTCCGCATAAAATGACGCGGGCGGGGGAGGGGGAGGGACGTCGGTTTGCTCTCAACTGCGGTCCCACAAGTGAGCAAAAACGCAAGATGAAGCGCGTTACATTCGGTGAGCGACGTGGAGGGTCCAGCGCGCCGGGCTGCAACGCGAACACGACAAGCGCGATGTACAGTCAAAATCGATTGACCGGTCGCCACCGGAAACACTATTCACACTAGAACCTTCGCTGCTCGTCCTACTCCAGCCCCTTCCCCCACCTTTCGATCCCCTAGCCCGCATCAAGCGTCTCCTAGTTCGCCGGAAAGCCATGGTGCGCTGCAAGATCACGTACTACAAGATGCTGACCCCAGAGCACCGCGCAGAAATTGCGGCAGCGGTCGGCGCCAGAGACCTCTATTCCCAAGCTCGCTTTGCGGCGGGTCAATCCCCAAATTCTCTGGAGCCAAGCTATGAGGAGGAGGAAGCCGATCCAATGTTCATGGCAGAGGTTGCGGTGCAGAAGGCCCCCGATGGGTATGAGACAATGGACGTCGACTTCGTGCCGGCGTCCGAGTCCCCCCATGGTGCAGGCGGACCAGCGGTTCAACCTGGCGATACTAAAGGAGGACCAAGAGGCAGAGGCTCAACTCGACGCAGAGCGCGCGCACGCTGCTGCCATCGAGGCTCTCCTGAAGGTGGAACCAGATGTCGTGGATGTGAACCGGGCGGCGGAGGCTCAACTTGAGGCGGAGCACGCGGATGCCGCTGCCATCGAGGCCCTCCTGTAGGCGGAACCGGACGTCCTGGACTTGAACCGGGCGACAGAGGCTCAACTCGACGCGGAGCGCGCGGATGCCACTCTCATCGAGGCCCTCCTACAGGCGGAACCGAACGTCCAGGACTTGAACCGGGCGGCGGAGGCTCGACTCAATGCGGAGCACACGGATGCCGCTGCCATCGAGGCCCTCCTGCAGGCGAAACCGGACGTCCTCGACTTGAACCGGGCGGTGCTCTCGTTCGTGCAGAGCGCTCGCACGCTCCGCGTGAACGAGTAGCTGGAGGCGGAGGACAACCACGGTGCAGAGACACACATCGGCAGCTACGGCTGGTTCACGCCGGCAGCCAAAGACTACGAAGCCGTCTCGTTCCGCGAGCAGTGATAGTTTTTCTTTATGTTGTTGTTTTATGGATCTGTTGCTGTGTAAAGACATATATTGTTATGCAAGTCGCCTGACTTGGGTCAGTCTACCATTTCAGGCGGTTGGATGAATATCCTACGTCTCTTAACCCTGCTTCCTCACCTCTTCTTCTTCCCCAACGGACCACCGCACGGGCCGTATGGATACTCCCCAACATGTGGTTGGATAAACATACTCTATGAACGAAAATTATGTGTCAGCGGTAGGATGGCTGATTTGGTTTGTTCACATGAGACATCACGTGTCAGTGAGCGTGCGCTCCCTTGGTTGGGTTTGCGGCGTGCATGAGTGACTGTGCATGTGAGCGTGCGGTGCGACCGCGGCGTGCAGGAGCGACTGTGTGAGGGTGCGGTGCAACCGCGACAACCGTGCGCAAGTGTACCTCCTTTTCATTTTGAAAACTTTAGGCAAGCTTGGCAAAAATGTGTGGCGAAGTATGTCAATGCAAGGCCTAGACCCAAACATGATAAGTACGTAGTAGTACTACGTACTAGGAGTTCTAGTGTTAAAAAAGAAAGGCGGGGTTTTCCTTCGCGGGATTAATCGAAACAAATCCTCGTTTCACATGTCAATTAATGCATATTTTTTTATCCAAAGCCCAAAGAGCTAACCATCTCACTCCTCATCGCTTGATTAATGCAGCGCCATGCAAACCAACCTTCTCACTTCCGCATGCATGCAGGGGATATTAATGTCCTTGGTTGCTAGTACGAGGCAAACCCCATCAATTTTGCCTCGATTAGTGTTAGTGGCCTTTTGCAAATTGTAATTTTGATATACTGGCCTTATGTACACAAAATGGAGGTAGTAACTATATTGGACTTCCTTCTCCATTGCAGTGACGTCGACAATATCTCGAACGTTGTGGTTTGGCGAAGTGCGTTCGACGGAGAACACCATTGAGGGAGACCACGGTAAGTCGTTTGCAAGTGTCGCCTGCCAGCCGAGACAACCACCTTATTTGCATCCAGGAAGTCCGTTGAACCAAAGGACCCATAAATGCACTAGTACTACTCGTACACAATAGCGTCGTCTGTCCAACTTAGTGCGGTGAGATGGTTTCTGATAACCCTCAACCGTAAGGGATCGAGATAGTCTTCGCGGGTAAGAATAACCCAATTTATTGATTCGACACACGGGGAGTCAAAGAGTATTTATAAGCTTTAACAGTTGAGTTGTCAATTCAACCGCACCTGAAATATACTTACTTGAAACAAAAGATAAGTGGTAACAGTGATATGATAGTGATGATAGTAATAGTAAAAGTAAACAGCAAAAGTAAATAGCAGTAGTAAATGGCAAAAGTAGGAACTAGTGACAAGCAGGGTTCAAAACACTATAGGCTAGGGAGATGGATGGTTGGGCGCTGCATGGATGAGATAGATTCTAACTTGGGGCACGACACACAGAAAAGTAATGATCATCTAGGCAAATATCAAACATTAGGCATGTATCCCGTAGGTAGTTGTACGTGCTTGCAATAAGAACTTGCACAACATCTTTTGTCCTACCATCCCGCTACGAACGGGGCCAAAAGGAACTAATGGAGATTAAGGTGCTCCTGTCAAAGAGCACCGGAACAAAGCAATGAACTCAATGGATACATGTAGTCCTCAAACTACGGACCATCCCCTTTGGTGTCCCAAGCTGTCACTTTTGGGATCGCCGGTTCCGAACCGTAATAGGTGCAAACAACTCATAGATAGGATCACGAACACAAATATATTCATGCAAACACATATGGTTCAGATCTGAAATCATGGCACTCGGGCCCTAAGTGTCAAGCATTAAGAATAACAAGTTGTAGCAAAGATGATAAACACCATAGTAGATGATAGGCAACATGCCCCCAACGATCTGATAAACTATTACATGATCTAACTCATCCAATCCCTACCATCCCCTTCGCCTACAGCAGGGGAATTACTCACACATGAAAGAGGAAGTCATGGAGGGATGATGGAGTGGTGATGATGATGACGATGGCGACGATCTCCCCTCTCTGGAGGCCAATTCAGCCTCCAGATTAGCCCTCCCGAGGAAGAACAGAGGGTGGCGGCGGCTCCGCGACGGAAAACTGCGAAAGAACTTCCGATCTGGGGTTTCTGCGTCGGGAGTAAAAATACGAGGCGAAGTAGGGCACCAGGGGGTGTGGGACCCACCCAAGCGGCCCCCCGGCGCGGCCCAGGGGGGCGCGCCCACAGGGCGCCTGGGCACCCCCTGGCCCCCCTCTGGCCCCAATTCTGGCTCCTGGTTCCTTCGGGTGCGTGGATTTTCTGTGATTTTTCATGGATTTTTCTGAGATACTTAAAAATCCGTTTTCCTGCACACAAATAAACCATACAGGCAGCTCTGCTGAAAACAGCGTCAGTCCAGGTTAGTTTAGTCCAAATCATGCAAGAATGAGGCCAAAACAATATCAAAAGTGTTTGGAAAAGTAGATACGTTTGAGACGTATCAACTCCCCCAAGCTTAGCATATTGCTTGTCCTCAAGCAATTCAGTTCAACGAACTGGACGCGACAAAGAAAACTTTGACAAACTCTTTTGCTTCATTAGATGTATATAAGCATGTACTACGAAAAGAGTTTAGCAAGTATTGAAACAGTACTTATGAGGACAATGCAAGGAGCAATCCTTCTTTCAAGTGACCAGTCACAAATACTTAAAAGTAAATAATATATTACTGAAAATCAAGACAAGATTACATTGCACATAGCTTGAGCATATTAGGGTGGTATCTCGCTAGCCTCCATGAGTGAAGCAAAACATAAATGCAGAGACTCCTCCAGAGTTTTAAAGGAGACAAGAACTAAGAATTTCAGAATAAATCATATCACAAGTATGCAGAAGACAATGTAATACTTTGGGACAATGCACATTACACTCAGAATGACAATTATGCTCTCCTAGTCGGTGCTTTGAAGAAAGAAGGTGAGACTCTCGAACCGTGGCTTTTATTGGCAAGGTTGAAAACCCGTGGTCGAAAACAAAAACTAAACATGTACCAGAGCTCTTGGTTTTAAAAACAGAGGTAAAAACGTTTTTGAGAGGTGCATATTTCGTCAACGAATGCTAGCAGATAACTCAATCACTTCTTAAGCTAGACAAGTCTCGAGGAACGGCTCCCGCATGAGGACAGTCACATCCTCTTGATCTCCTTTGTTTATCACTGCCAAAGTTTTCTGATTTCTCATGAACAAAGCGTGAAGGAGGGTTTGTTTGTTGTATTATCTTTTCTGAGCCGGGCGCACTCTATGCCAGTTCCTTTTCGTATTAGGGGTTTGCACATTATACATGCAATCCAGGGGTGAAACTTGTCCAACTTAAAAAGATCATGAATTAACTACTACTTCCTCATGAGCTAAAACATAGGCACAAAAGAGAAATGCTTTTGAATAATTTCGAGATGGTACACGAAAGTCTTCGTTAGGAATGGCAGGTAAATTCCATGTATAGGAAGGTATAGTGGACTCATATGGCATAACTGGTTTTAAGGATTTTGGATGCACAAGCAGTCAGTCCGCTTAGTACAGGTGGAGGTTTAGCAAAAGACTGGGAAGCGACCAACTAGAGAGCAATAACGGTCATAATCATGCAGAGCGACAAAGCAACATTGAATCGGGCATGAAAGTGATATAACTATTCTGAAACTGAAAGATCATCAAGGCAGAGTAGACTTTTTAGTCTTAAGCATGTGTAAGCATGTGCCAAGTCAATCCAAAAATTCTCTAAAGGGAAATACCGCCTTAGTATACCAGACTATGAACAGTGCAATGCATGTAGATCATTTCAATAACACATTATATACTCTAGTTATTCGGGACTAGCCACAAGGAAAGCATGAACCACTGGAAGAGCATTGTAAACATAGCACTATGTCGCTACAAGCTGGTCTCTAGATCATAAGTACAGGCATATGTACAAAAGTAGAAACAATAAGAGTTCATACTGGTCTTCCTTGTTGCTTCCTTTCAGTCGATCTTTGTCATTACTGCTTGTCACTTGCACGATCGAACGTAGGAAATATAATCAAATGCCATCACGGACTCGAGCTGATCTCTGAAAACAAAGCAAACTAAAGAGAAAAGGAAATCTTTTTGGATTTTTTTTCAAAGGTTGAATAAAAGCAAAATAAAGAGAAAATCTTTTTGTTGTTTTTGCAAAGAGAGAAATAAAGAAAACGGGCAAAAACTTTGAAAAGATCAAAGCGAATAAAACGGATAATACAATGGAAAAGTGAGAGGGGCACGTACTCCCCCAAGCTTAGGCTTTTGGCCTAAGTTGGTAGCAGCTACTGCCCCCAGGAGCCTCCTGCTCCGGGGGTGTGGTGGTGAGTCCACGGGTCGTAGAAGGATGCTAGCGCGTACACCCAACTCCTCGAAGTCTCCCACGAGGAAGGTTCCGAACGCCAAACAGAGGAAGAACCTTCACCAAACTCGGTGGCAGTTTCTCCGTGAAAAGGTGGTATCTCACCGTGCTCCCCCTCGCCGGGCACAACCCCCTCCATGGGGTTATGAAACTGATACTGGACCATGAACTCATCAAACCATGCTGCAGAGAGAGTTGATGACAGTTTTCAGCTCGGAGGGCTGAGTGGCCATCCTAGCCGTCCTCCCAACGTTCGGCATACCTATTATTTCACAAAAATTCCCCAAAGTCATGGTGATAAGATGATTATAAATTTTAAACTCAATAGCACCTGAATCAGGATTATATCTAAAACTGTTAATGAAACTGGAGGTGAGTTTTTGATACTGAGTAACACGGCTCGTGACGAGCCGCGTCAAACCTGCATTAGCACAAAGATTATAAAACTCATCCTTGATTCCCGCAGCTTCCATGAATTCATCGCATGGAAATGTCATCGCACGTGCTGGACTTGTGTCTTCCAACAATTCCAGGGGCACATGATCTTCATTATAGCTCACCCTAGCAGTCGATGGTGAAGCTGCGGCTCTAGTAACTCGATCGGAGTGTGCGGGCCTCCTCTTCTCAAGCCACCCTTTTGCCCTTCCTAACAAACTCATTTCTGAAATTTTTTACAATTTACAAAAACGAGGATTAAAACAAAGTGAGCTAAGGCAAACTACTCAACTCACTTGCCCAAGGCATAAACTTGCATCAAAACTTGGAAAATAACTTTCTACATATGCATGCAAGCTCATCTCTACAGCACCAAGAACTACTAAATACTCACAAATGAGGCCACCAATCAAAAATCTAATTGGAGGGGTGGAGGAGTCACATACCAGGGAGTATTTGCTCAAAATTTCAGCTCAAATGATGGGCTGTAGAGAGAGATCGAAGAATCGGCTCCAAGAACAGCAAGAACACAAGAACAAGAGGAGAACTCGTGTTTTTGGAGAAAGAGAGAGAGGGAGGAAGAAGACATACCTGGAGGGGGGCCCTCTGGGCCCCAGGCGCCCTGTGGGCGCGACCAGGGGCTGGGCCGCGCCAGCTGGCCGCCTGGGCCACTGGTGGCCCCCCCTGGCTGGCCCCAGGCCCCTCTGGGTCTCTCCCGACGTGAAAATTTTTATTTTAATTTTTCTGGAATTTTTCTGAAAACTTCACTTTTGAAAAAATTTTGAAGTTCAAAAAGCTGCGAAACTCTCTTAAAACTTGAAGCAGTTAGTAGTATTGTGAAGCTTTAAAAACATAAATACTTGGTACAGTAAGTAGGACAAAACTAAAAACAAGTGAAAACATAACAAGCTCAACTTTTTATCCATATAAAATATGTTTACTAGTAAGGTTGATCAAGTCTTACCAACAAACAAGCGATATATAGAGCAAAAAGTCTCACCTCTTACGAAGTAATCACTGAACCTTTACTTTGATGGACATTGTCCCCACCATGATAGTTTTATATTTGTGAGGCACATGTAGTGGACAGTCCCATTCTCCAATTTTCACGGCCTCGATATTCTCTATATAGTTGAGGGCATGCCTCCTGTCGATCTTCTTTGGAAAATATACCGTGTGTTCTTTATCATTCACATGGAAGGTAACCTTCCCTTTATTGCAATCAATAATAGCACCTGCGATGTTAAGAAAAGGTCTACCAAGAATAATGGACATGCTCCCATCCTCGGGCATGTCAAGCACAACAAAATCAGTAAGAATTAAACAATTAGCAACTTCTACGGGAACATCCTCACAAATACCTATCGGAACAACGGTTGACTTGTCAGCCATCTGAAGGGAGATATCTGTAGGAATTAGTTTCTCTAAACAAAGCCTCTCGTAAAGAGAGAGAGGCATAACACTCACTCCTGCTCCAAGATCACATAAAGCAGTTTTGACATAATTATTCTTTATGGAGCAAGGAATGGTGGGTATACCTGGATCACCGAGCTTCTCAGGAATCTTTCCACTGAAAGAGTAGTTAGCAAGCATAGTAGATATTGCATCATTAGGAACTTTTCTTTTATTAGTGACAATATCTTTCATATATTTTGAATAAGGAAGTAACTTAATAGCATCAGTCAAAGGAATTTGAAGAAAAAGAGGTTTAATCCATTCACAAAACTTATTGTAATGCTCTTCTTCTTTAGATTTGATGGACTTACTTGGAAAGGGCATGGGTTTCTGTACCCATGGTTCTCTATCCTTCCCATGTTTTCTTGCGATGAAGTCCTCTTTAGTGTACCTCTTACGTTTGTCAGGTGCTTCTTCTTCTCGAACTTCAGGCGGATCATTCTTCTCATTATCATTACCTTCAGGTTCAGCACCGTCTTCAGTCTCAGCATCGGAGATAGATACACTGTTGGGATCAATAGCTGGTTCTTCATCTGCAATAGGGTCATTAGAATTGTCAGTCTCCTTATGTTTCTTCTTCTTCTTTGGGGAGCCAACAATTTGTTCTTCCTGTATTTGAGAATCCTGCTCGATTCTCTTCGGATGTCCCTCTGGATAGAGAGGATCTTGAGTGCTAGTTCCTCCTCGGGTCTTAATCCCAAAAGCCTGCAAATTATCTTGTTTGGCATTGTTAGCAAGCAAATCTCTTTGCACATTAGAAATTTGATCAAGCTGAGTTTGAACCATATGAAAATGCTTCACAAGACATTGAACATCATTAACTGTTCTATCTAAAACATCAAGCAGTCTTTTGATAGCAAGGGAATTATCATGCAACTGACTTTCTATCCTCTCATTAAAATGATTATGTTTCATAATAAAATTATCAAACTCATCTAAACATTGATCAGGAGGCTTACCATGAGGGATGTCACTTGCGTTAAAATCTAAAAGAGAGTGTACCTCTACCATAGGAGGGTGAGTGGTAAGCTCACACAGCTTCTCAATAGGGGGTAGATTATTTACGTCTTCAGCTTTAATACCTTTCTCTTTAATAGACTTCTTTGCTTCTCGCATATCCTCGGGGCTCAGAACAAACATGCCCCTCTTCTTTGTTGGTGGAGGTGGTTCAGGGACGGACCAATCTTCATGGTTTTTGGCAATCCTGCCCATCAAATCTTCCGCATCGTCCGGTGTTCTTTTCCTGAAAACACAACCAGCACAACTATCCAAATAGGACCTGGATTCATCAGTTAGACCAGCATAGAATATATCGATTAATTCATTCTTAGGAATTTCATGTCCTGGTCTAGCCCGAATCAGACCGTAGTACCTCCCCCAAGCTTTAGGGAGGGACTCATCCTGTAACTGTTTAAAGTTATAAATTCTTTGTAAAGCAGCATGTTGCATGTGAGCAGGAAAGTACTTATCAACAAAAGAGTGAGCTAAGTCCTGAGGACTCTTAATGGAACCGTATGGGAGTGAATCATACCATGCTTTAGCACCTTCCTTCAACGAGAAAGGAAGAAGCTTGGTCACATAAAAGTATCGTATCTTTTCATCTGTGGTAAACAGGCTACCCAACTCACCGAGTTTAGTCAGGTGTGCAATAGCATCATCATTTTCTCTGCCATAAAAGGGGTCAGGTTCAACCATAGGTATAAGTGAAAGATCAACAGAGAAATCATAATCAGGATCATCATTGCATATAGGAGATGTAGCAAATTCAGTATTAGGAACGATTTTTTTCTTCAAAGAGTGTTTTTCAAATAACTTCTTAATAGCTTCAGGGTCAGAGCCGGAAAACTCTGTCAGTTCCCTGCATAAATCTTCATCTAGTATATAGTAATCATCATCAAGGAGACTCTCCTTGAGTTTACTCAAATCAGGATAATCATAAGTTTCACCAATAGGGTAGCGAGTAACAGGAAGTTCAATTCCAGACTTTTTAGCAGCAGCAGCAATTTGTTTCTCAAGAGCATAACCAAGCGAACTAATATCATCAAAAGTAGTAGAAGCATCATCAAGAGTATCGGACATAGTAACAGATTCAGTAGGAGCATCATGTGGTGGTGGTGAGGCAAACTTCCTCATAACGGAAGGTGAATCAAGCGTAGCACTAGTGCTCAGAGCAGTACCTCTTCTTGTAGTGGATAGTAAGATCGGAACCTTGGGGTCTCCTTTCTTACCCATAGTGGATGAAGAGCAGCAGGTAGGATACCTCAAGTAGACTTGTAAATATTGCTATGCTCCCCGGCAACGGCGCCAGAAAACGGTACTTGATAACCCTCAACCGTAAGGGATCGAGATAGTCTTCGCGGGTAAGAATAACCCAATTTATTGATTCGACACACGGGGAGTCAAAGAGTATTTATAAGCTTTAACAGTTGAGTTGTCAATTCAACCGCACCTGAAATATACTTACTTGCAACAAAAGATAAGTGGTAACAGTGATATGATAGTGATGATAGTAATAGTAAAAGTAAACAGCAAAAGTAAATAGCAGTAGTAAATGGCAAAAGTAGCAACTAGTGACAAGCAGGGTTTAAAACACTGTAGGATAGGGAGATGGATAGTTGGGCGCTGCATGGATGAGATAGATTCTAACTTGAGGCACGGCACACAGAAAAGTAATGATCATCTAGGCAAATATCAAACATTAGGCATGTATCCCGTAGGTAGTTGTACGTGCTTGCAATAAGAACTTGCACAACATCTTTTGTCCTACCATCCCGCTACGAACGGGGCCAAAAGGAACTAATGGAGATTAAGGTGCTCCTGTCAAAGAGCACCGGAACAAAGCAATGAACTCAATGGATACATGTAATCCTCAAACTACGGACCATCCCCTTTGGTGTCCCAAGCTGTCACTTTTGGGATCGCCGGTTCCGAACCGTAATAGGTGCAAACAACACATAGATAGGATCACGAACACAAATATATTCATGCAAACACATATGGTTCAGATCTGAAATCATGGCACTCGGGCCCTAAGTGTCAAGCATTAAGAATAACAAGTTGTATCAAAGATGATAAACACCATAGTAGATGATAGGCAACATGCCCCCAACGATCTGATAAACTATTACATGATCTAACTCATCCAATCCCTACCATCCCCTTCGCCCATAGCAGGGAAATTACTCACACATGAAAGGGGAAGTCATGGAGGGATGATGGAGTGGTGATGATGATGACGATGGCGACGATCTCCCCTCTTCGGAGGCCAATTCAGCCTCCAGATTAGCCCTCCCGAGGAAGAACAGAGGGTGGCGGCGGCTCCGCGACAGAAAACTGCGAAAGAACTTCTGATCTGGGGTTTCTGCGTCGGGAGTAAAAATACGAGGCGAAGTAGGGCACCAGGGGGTGTGGGACCCACCCAGGCGGCCCCCCCGGCGCGGCCCAGGGGGGGCGCGCCCACAGGGCGCCTGGGCACCCCCTGGCCCCCCTCTGGCCCCACTTCTGGCTCCTGGTTCCTTCGGGTGCGTGGATTTTCTGTGATTTTTCGTGGATTTTTCTGAGATACTTAAAAATCCGTTTTCCTGCACACAAATAAACCATACAGGCAGCTCTGCTGAAAACAGCGTCAGTCCGGGTTAATTTAGTCCAAATCATGCAAGAATGAGGCCAAAACAATATCAAAAGTGTTTGGAAAAGTAGATACGTTTGAGACGTATCAGTTTCTCGAAGAAGACGATGGAGAAGCGGAGTCAGCGAAGAGTGAAATGATGGTTGCGTCGTCCGCGCTTTGTGATTTGACGCCTCACTGCTATGTGATTTGTGATAGAAGGGACAGGGGAGTAGACTCTGTCCTCTATACTGTACATGCGTCCAAGCACGGGAGAAAGAGGAGAGACGTTGTATTTTTCTATTCCTTCAATCAATTAATCGGGGAGCTTCGGTTCCATCCTTTTGGCTTTGGCAACACTGTCCACAATGGTTCCCACGATGCCAAAAGCTATTTTCACATTTGGCTACACAATGTGGATGCCCTTAACCGTACCACTTGGTTTTGCTCATGTGTGCTATCTATACAAATCTCAATTATATTGATCTAAAAAATTATAGAATCAAGATTAGTAAAAAGGAGGTGATTTTGCCGCACGGATGGCGGGGGAGGTTTCTTATTTTTAGAGGACGTTGTCCTGGCGATTTGCTAACATGCGGTCCCACGTGTCAGTGCTTCACCAAGCCGGTCCGCTTCCCACATGAGGCAGAACAACGGCAGAAGGAACACGTGGTTAACTTGAAGAAGATGAGGGAGAAGCGGATTCGGCAACGAGTGAAATGATGGCTGCTTCATCCCTCCAACTTCTTCTTTTTTAGCATTATTACTTCCGTCCCTCCAACTTCTTCTATTTTAGCATTATTAGTTCCGTCCCTCCAACTTAACTGCGGGAAAGGTGTAGCTTTGTGATTTGACACCTCATTGCTCATTACTACGCCGACGCCATGACTGGGTGCTTCACCCCGGCTGCTTGCACTGTATTCCGGTATGGCACGTGGACCTGGTAGCTTGATGCCCCACATGTCGGCGAAAGAGACTAGAAGATTTATGAAAACGAGCGCTCCACTCTTACGACGGAGGAGTACACGACAAGACGGCCCAGTGAACTATCACTTGTACTGTATATAGTACTATAGTTTTTGCTGTTTCGCACGATCCATCGATACAAACCCGATTAAACAGGAAAGGGCGGGATTTTTCCCGCACGGTATATGATATTGGACATACATTTCAAAGGCAATTTTAATGTATGCAAACTGAATAATTAAGTAACAATATGATATCTAGTAAAACTAAAAACACATATGATTTATTGTGTTAGAGTGTAGTAGTGGTGCTCTATTGCATAGTTGTTAGATGTAACATGCGAGAACGTGTAGAGATGTAGTTTTGGAGGACCTACAGAGAGAAAAATGTAATACGTTCACCAAACTTCAGAATAAGCTGATTACGGACACTATATACGTTTTGCGGTGATTATACGGTCACTTGCTCATGGTTCGGCATTGGATTGCACTCTGTTGACCGGCCAAATAGTCTGCATGGCACCATGTTGACTAGTTAAATTGAACACGTTCCTAGTGGGTCCCACATGTCAGTTCGCATAGGGAAAAGGTCAGATAAACACAAATTTACGCAGGCGCGACAAGACTCCACCCCGTGCGCAGGAATCACCTGGTTGTGTATGTGTCTGTCATGGCCTGGTGTGTGCGCATGCATGTGTAGGTTGAGCACTTGAGCGTGAGAGTGTGTGTTGGTCGTGTAGTGTACTGGTGTGTGCATGCATGTGTACGTGTGTGCGTGTGAGTGTTGCGTGCGTGCGTGGCTGCGTGTGTACGTGTGAGTGTTGCGTGCGTGCATGGGTGCATGTGTCCGTGTGAGTGTTGCGTGCATGCAGTTTGTGTGCATGCGTGCGTGTGTGTATAATCACCACACCAGCTCCTGTGTGTTAAAACAGACGGCTTAGCATACCAATACAAGGCCACCTTGTCCGCTGTGCCCGCGGTCATGACTTCGAACCACCGTCCAATATTTTGTTGTCGTTTGTTTTCATTCTTAATAGCAAGATGCCCGTGCGTTGCACGTAACATCAAGATGCATTTGTATGACTAGTTTATCTTGTGAGAGAAAAGGATGAACGAGGGAAGGCCTTATTTGGAAATGTGGAGAGGTGTGTGGGTACCTTTTTGCAAAACTGTCATAGTTTCTTTCCAATCTGTCAGATATACATCAGATGGCCTATATTTGCAGGATGGCAGGCACACCATCATCACCAACTCTGTTTTTTATAAGAGTGTATTTTATCCCTACTCTTATAAAAAGCATAGTCGGTGATGATCGTGTGCCTGCCATCCTACAATATAGGTCGTCCGATCTATACCTGGCGGATAGGAAGGAAACTATGGCAATTTTGCAAAAAGATACCCACACCCCTCTCTACACTTGCAAATAAGGCATTCCCTTGTTCATCCTTTTCTCCCACAAGATAAACTACTCATACAAATGCATCTTGATGTTCCGTGCAACGCATGGGCATCTTGCTAGTATTTTATAAGAGTGTAGATGTAGAGTAGATACAAGCCGACGGGTGGGCCCGATGGTAGTGAGATAATGTGATGCAACACTAGAGGTGCCACGTGGAGCGTTTAACTGGTCAACTAGTCGTGTCTTGAGCAAATACAGAGTTGTACGGTGAGCCCGTGACTGTATAATAACCACAAAACGTAAATGGTGACCGTAATGAGTGGATTCTGAAGTCCAATGTACGTATCGTGCTTTCGTTTCAAATACAATGATCGTCATTGTATATATCGCGAGATAAAGATGAAACATGCGTGAATGTGCTGGGGGCTTACTTTTAGAGGACCTGGAGATAGTTTGTGTGCGTATGTGAAAGGGGCGTAGAGGGGGGGTATGCGATGGAGAGAGAGATGCTCTTCGTTTCTCTTTACTATGACTAACTTTATATATAGTATAAAAATATACAAATTCATAGTGCGGAATAAATATCATTGTGGGCACCATGCAATGCAAGCGTTCATACTCCTCCATACAACTTTGTAATGGTGTATATATGTAGAAATTCTAAAATATTTTTTGGCCACACTTTATTCAAAAGGAATGTTGTATACGAAATAGACGTGAAGAGAGGGCTTTTTAGATCAATGGGGTACGTGATGTAACACGTGTGAATGTGTAGTTGATGCATTTGGCAGGGCCTAGAGAGGTATGTGTGTGTATTACGTATTCGAGAGAGGCATGGATAGAGGGGCCGGCAGGGGGGCGTGGGAGAGATAGCACGAGAAATGAGAGTGGTCTAGAGAGAGAGATGAATATGACGTCACGGCGAGAGATTCCCTTGAGTGTGTATATGCGAGGGGGAGTGGATAGAGGCACCATGAGCATATTTTGTGTGTGTGTGGTATCTGTGTTGGTATGTGTGGGTGTGAGAAGATAACGAAATGTTGGGGCAGAGGGTGTGTCACCGCGTGAGGTCCGGTGGGTCGAGGTGAGGCCCTCCGTTTGGTTCTGTCCCGCGCCACATTGGTCGGCCCGTGACGCATTTAGGGAGACCCATGGATGGCTAGTCGTACAAGACAGAGATATCATAATTGTGAAGGACTCTATGTCCACTGACAAAGCCGGCTAGGTTTTGTAACCCTAGGTTCTCGGACTAAGGTAACCCCTTTATCTCTGATATTACTATGCATCCAACCTAAGTTTAAGGGGCATCCTACAGAATGCTCTGCTAGAATCATACTCGTCGATTAGGAAGAGAGGTGTGAGATAATGAGTGTGAGACAGGCCTAAAGATAATGTGCGTACAGGAGACACGTAGGCAGGTCTATGTATATAGAAAGGGTCGATGGGGATTGTGTGTGTGTATGCTTGCGAGAGGGCGAGTGCTTGTGATAAAGGTTAGTGAAAACAGTCGTAAATGGTTACGAGAGGGAGGGAGGGTTATATCGAGAGCATGTGTGCGAGAAAGACACCTCGGGAGAGAGTGTGTGAGCATGTGTGAGAGACCACCGTTGGAGAGTGAAACTACACATACAAGACTGCTGTACACATTGATTAAAGATATAAATTGTATCCAAATACTAGGATGGGATCATGATATTTGCAATTCGCGTAAGGAACAGTCATTTATCCATCAGACATCTAGATTCTATCGAATTTGAGCATGTCTATGTTATTATTCGACACAATTGATCCACATAGTTTGTATTTTGAACTCCAGACAATGCATCTCTTTAGCAATCGAATATAAACGTGAGTATAGTTCATGTTGTGTGTGTAAAGCACATTGTACATACGAAAGTTACACAATGAACATTATAAATAGCTACCTATGGACTAGCATACATTTGAATTCAACTTAAGGTGGTTTAAAAAATCAAATTCAACATGAAGTCCATTCAATTATTTGAATTTGATATCATGCATTTGTAAATCATACCTAAATTATGGGGGCACCAATCTTTGCTTTGATTTTGTACATAATAGCATATGTAGTCTTGTACAAAATAGATTCTAATTTAGCTTCTCCATTCCAAAATAATCGTAGTTATAGGATTTTCAAGTGTCAAAATTTTAAAAAGAAGCGGATAATTTAATGAGGTTTTCAAACATACAAGGTCAAATTTAACGTTGTCTATTTAGGTCAATCCTCATAGTTCAAGAGTACTCTAAACGTGAATGCTTGTGTTTCAAAATATCGAAAGAAGCGCCAAAAGAGCCTCTACTCGCCCGAAACCGCGTGAGACCAATTTTGGTAGTACAAGGAAATTACTTTTCTAATAACTCCGACCCGTGAAACCAACCGGCCCGACGTCCAAAGGTCTAAACCGGGGTAGGTTCGTAGCTTCGTCTAGACGCCACGCAACCGCCTCCGAAAAATATTCATACACAATGGCTGCCTAAGCACACATGCGCGCGGACGAAATCGCTCCCGCCCAGCATTTGGGACACCTGGGATTACCATCCTACCCCCGACCCGCAGTAGGTCCGAAATTTAAGAGGGGGGGAAAGTTTGTACTTTCCCCAAATTTCAAACAAGCGTGTCCCATCTTCTGTTCAAAAAAACCAAAAACAAGCGCGTCCCAGACCCCGAAACATGCTTCTCCCCCCGCCCACCCGTCCGATTTCCCATTCGTACTCCGTGGGCGCGAAAACTACCTCTCCACCAGCCGCAAAACCCCGGCGTCCTCCGTCCGCCACCCCATTCCACCCATCAACCGCCGCCCTCCTCCATCACGCCGGAGCCGATACCCCGACGTCATCGTTCACCGCAACCTCAACCGCAACGCCCTCCACGGCTAGTAGTTGAAGCTGAGGCCGAGCCGTTCGTACCCGCGCTAGTTTAACCACGCCGTCCTGCGCCTCACCGCTGCCGCTCCAACTTCACCACCCTCAACCGCACCGGAGCTGTTCCTGCTACGCCGTCCTTCGCCGCCTCAGATCTGCTTCCCCTCCGCCGACATACGGCCACAACAACACAGTCAATAATTTGGCCATGGGTTCGTCCAAGCCTGCACCCTCCTCCAGAACATCGGTTTCCTCGGCAGAAAGAAGAAGATCGGCGCGACATGTGGAGGCGACCACACCGACAACCGAAAATGGTACTCCTCTTCCCTTATTCGTGCAAATCTTATGTGTCTGCTTGCACGATATTCATCCCGCAGAAGACACTAGTTGACCGCTTCTTCTTGATACTAGATGTTCCTAGTAACTCGCGATGCACAAGGTTTCTCCTAATATACTATTTCACCTTAGCTAGAGGTACTTCGCCCCCTGAATTTCAATTCCTGGTCAGTTGATTCCCAATTAACGGAAGCATTCCCCAGCGTAACAGGTGCTAGTCCGCCTATTACGCCGGGGAAGCAGCGCCTCAGTGTTTATCTTAGGGGCATGTGGGGCCTAGTGTTGGAAATATGCCCTAGAGGCAATAATAAATTGGTTATTATTATATTTCCTTGTTCATGATAATTGTTTATTATCCATGCTAGAATTGTATTGATAGGAAACTCAGATACATGTGTGGATACATAGACAAACACCATGTCCCTAGTAAGCCTCTAGTTGACTAGCTCGTTGATCAACAGATGGTCACGGTTTCCTGACCATGGACATTGGATGTCCTTGATAACGGGATTACATCATTAGGAGAATGATGTGATGGACAAGACCCAATCCTCAGCCTAGCACAGATCGTGTAGTTCGTATGCTAAAGCTTTTCTAAATGTCAAGTATCTTTTCCTTAGACCATGAGATTGTGCAACTCCCGGATACTGTACGAATGTTTTGGGTGTACCAAATGTCACAACGTAACTGGGTGGCTATAAAGGTGCACTACAGGTATCTCCGAAAGTGTCTGTTGGGTTGGCACGAATCGAGACTGGGATTTGTCACTCCGTATGACGGAGAGGTATCTCTGGGCCCACTCGATAGGACATCATCATAATGTGCACAATATGTGATCAAGGAGTTGATCACGGGATGATGTGTTATGGAACGAGTAAAGAGACTTGCCGGTAACGAGATTGAGCAAGGTATCGGTATACCGACGATCGAATCTCGGGCAAGTGCTATACCGATAGACAAAGGGAATCGTATACGGGATTGATTGAATCCTTGACATCGTGGTTCATCCGATGAGATCATCGTGGAACATGTGGGAGACAAAATGGGTATCCAGATCCCGCTGTTGGTTATTGGCCGGAGAGTTGTCTCGGTCATGTCTGCATGACTCCCGAGCCCGTAGGGTCTACACACTTAAGGTTCGATGACGCTAGGGTTATAGGGAAAGTATGTACGCGGTTACCGAATGTTGTGGGAGATCATGGACGTCATGAGGAGTTCTGGAATGGTTCGGAGGTAAAGATTCATATATGGGAAGTCCCGTTTTGGTCACCGGAAAAGTTTCGGGCGCTATCGGTAGCGTACCGGGACCACCGGGAGGGTCCCGGGGGTCCATCGGGTGGGGCCACCGGCCCCAACGGGCTGCATGGGCCATGTGTGGGAGGGGACCAGCCCTAGGTGGGCTGGTGCACCCCCCCCCCCACCAGGGCCCAAGGCGCATCACAGAGGGGAAGGGGGCAAACCCTAGGGCAGATGGGCCCTAGGGCCCAATCTGGTGCGCCCCCTCTGCCTCTCCCCCTCTGGCCGCCACCCTTAGATGGGATCTAGGGTGGCCGCACCCCTAGGGGTGGGAAACCCTAAAGGGGGCGCAGCCCCTCCCTTCCCCCTATATATATGTGAGGTTTGGGGCTGCCCATAACACGGTTTGACCTTTCTCGCTTGGCGCAGCCCTACCTCTCTCCCTCCTCGTCTCTCGCAGTGCTTGGGGAAGCCCTGCTGGAGTCCCGCGCTACTCCACCACCACCACGTTGTCGTGCTGCTATTGGATGGAGTCTTCCCCAACCTCTCCCTCTCTCCTTGCTGGATCAAGGCGTGGGAGACGTCATCGGGCTGCAAGTGTGTTGTACGCAGAGGTGCCGTTGTTCGGCGCTTAGATCGGAATCAACCGCAATCTGAATCGCTACGAGTACGACTCCTTCATCCGCATTCTTGTAACGCTTCCGCATCGCGATCTACAAGGGTATGTAGATGCACTCCCCTCTCCCTTGTTGATAGATTACTCCATAGATAGATCTTGGTGATGCGTAGGAAAAATTTTGATTTTCTGCTACGATCCCCAACAGTGGCATCATGAGCTAGGTCTATGCGTAGTATCTTGCACGAGTTGAACACAAAATAGTTGTGGGCGTAGATCATGTCAATTCTCTTGCCGTTACTATTCTTATCTTGATTCGGCGGCATCGTGTGATGAAGCGGCCCGGACCGACCTTACACGTACTCTTACGTGAGACTGGTTCCACCGACTGACATGCACTAGTTGCATAAGGTGTCTAGTGGGTGTCTATCTCTCCCACTTTAGTTGGATCAGATTCGGTGAAAATGGTCCTTATGAAGGGTAAATAGAAATTGGCATATCACGTTGTGGTTTTGGCATAGGTAAGAAACGTTCTTGCTAGAAACCTATAGCAGCCACGTAAAACTTGCAACAACAATTAGAGGACGTCTAACTTGTTCTTGCAGCATGTGCCGTGTGATGTGATATGGCCAAAAGGATGTGATGAATGATATATATGTGATGTATGAGATTGATCATGTTCTTGTAATAGGAATCACGACTTGCATGTCGATGAGTATGACAACCGGCAGGAGCCATAGGAGTTGTCTTATTTTATGGTATGACCTGCGTGTCACTGAATAACGCCATGCAATTACTTTACTTTATTGCTAAACGTTAGCCATAGTAGTAGAAGTAATGTTTGGCGAGACGACTTCATGAAGACACGATGATGGAGATCATGGTGTCATGCCGGTGACGATGATGATCATGGAGCCCCGAAGATGAAGATCAAAGGAGCAAGATGATATTGGCCATATCATGTCACTATTTGATTGCATGTGATGTTTATCATGTTTTACATCTTATTTGATTAGAACGACGGTAGTGAATAAGATGATCTCTCACTAAAATTTCAAGAATTGTGTTCCCCCTAACTATGCACCATTGCTAAGGTTCGTTGTTCCGAAGCACCACGTGATGATCGGGTGTGATAGGTTCTAACGTTCACATACAACGGGTGTAAGCCAGATTTACACACGCGATACACTTAGGGTTGACATGACGAGCCTAGCATGTACAGACATGGCCTCGGAACACGGAAGACCGAAAGGTCAAACATGAGTCGTATAGAAGATACGATCAACATGAAGATGTTCACCGTTGATGACTAGTCCGTCTCACGTGATGATCGGACACGGCCTAGTCGATTTGGATCATGTATCACTTAGATGACTAGAGAGATGTATATCTGAGTGGGAGTTCATTAGATGAACTTAATTGTCATAAACAATAGTCTAAGTTGTCTTCGCAAATTATGTTGTAGACCAATAACTGCGTTGTAGCTCCCTGTTTAATACGATCCTAGAGAAAGACTAAGTTGAAAGATAATGTAAGCAATGATACGGACTGGGTTCGTAGTACGAGGAGTGTCCTCACTACTACACAGAAATCTTACGTCTTTGATGCACCGCTCGATGTGCAAACCCCTACAACGTTGTCTATAGATGTTGTGAACACCTGACAGACACGTCCTGATGACAACTTGATAGTTTAGTGCACCATACTTTACGGCTTAGAATCGGGATTCCAATGACGTTTTGAACGCCATAGAACATATTAGATGTTCTAAGAGCTGAAATTGGGATTTCAGGCTCATGCCCGTATGAGACCTCTGACAAGTTCTTTTGCCAAAAGGATGGAGGAGAGTAGCTCAACTAGTGAGCATGTGCTCAGAATGTCTGGGTGCTAAAATCACTTGAACCAAGTGGGAGTTACTCTTCCAGATGAGATAGTGGTTGACGGAATTCTCTAGACACTATCACCAAGCTACTAGAACTTCGTGATGAACTATGACATGCAAATGATGGAGATGATCCCGGGGCTATTAGCGGGGCTTAAGACCGCAAAAGTAGAAATCAAGAAGGAGCATCAAGTGTTGATGGTTGAACAAGACCACTAGTTTCAAAAAGGGGCAAGGGCTAGAAGGGAAACTTCATGAATGGCAAACCAGTTGTCGCTCTAATGAAGGAACCCAAGGTTGAACCCAAACCTCGAGACTAAGTGCTTCTATTGTAAGGGGAACGGTCACATGGTAGCGGAACTACCCCAAATACATGGTAGATATGATAGCTGGCAACTTCAACAAAGTATATTTGATATACGTGTTATTGATGTGTACCTTACTAGTACTCCTTGTAGCACCTGGGTATTGGATACCGGTTCTGTTGCTATTATTAGTGACTTGAAGCAAAAGCTACGGTATGAATGGAGACTAGCTAAGGGCGAGGTGACGATGTGTGTTGGAAGTGTTTCCAAGGTTGATAAGATCACCATCGCACGCTCCCTCTACCTTTGGGATTGGTGTTGAACCTAGATAAATGTTATGAGGTGTCTACGTTGAGCATGAATATGATTAGATCATGTTCATTACAATACGGTTATTCATTTAAGTTAGAGAATAATGGTTATTCTGTTTACATGAATAATACCTTTATGGTCATGCACCCAATGGTTTATTGAATCTCGATCATGGTAATACACATGATAATAATATTAACGCCAAAAGATGTAGACTTAATAATGATAGTACCACTTTCTTGTGGCACTGCCGCTTAGGTCATTTTGGCATAAAATGCATGAAGAAACTCCATGCTGATGGATGTTTGGAGTCACTAGATTTTGAATCGCTTGACACATGCGAGCCATGCCTCATGGGAAGGATGACTAAGATCTCGTGTTCATGTACAATGAAACGGGCAAATGACTTGTTGGAAATCATACATGCTGATGTGTGTGATCCAATGAGAATTAAGGCGTGTGGTGGATATCGTTATTTTCTCATCTTCACTGACGATTTGAGTAGATATGGGTATATTTACTTGATGAAGCAAAAGACTGAAACATTTGAAAGGTTCAAACAATTTCAGAGTGAAGATTAAGAATCATCATAACAAGAAGATCATGTTCCTACGATCTGATCAAGGGGAGATTTTCTGAATTATGATTTTGGCAATCACTTAAGACATTGTGGAATTGTTTCGCAGTTGAAGCCACCTGGAACACCACAGCGCAATGGTGTGTCCGGACGTCGTAATCGAACCTTATGAGATAAGGTGCGATCTATGATGTATCTTACCGATCTACCGCTATTATTTTGAGGTTATGCATTAGAGACAACTGCAGTCACTTTATATAGGGCACCATCTAAAGTCCGTTGAAACAACACTGTATGAACTCTGGTTTGGCAAGAAACCAAAGTTGTCGTTTCTCAATGTTTGGGGCTGCGATGCTTATGGCTTCAGCCGGGAAAAGCTCGAACCCAAAATGGATAAACACATCTTCATAGGATACCCAAAGGTAACAGTTGGGTATACCTTCTATCTCAGATCCAAGGGAAAAAAATGTTTGTCGCGAAGAACGGGTCCTTTCTCGAGAAGGAGTTTCTCTCGAAAGAATTGAGTGGGAGGAAGATAGAACTTGATGAGGTTGTCAAACCCTCACTTCAACTAGAGAGTAGTGCGACACAGAAAGATGTTTCTGTGGAACCTACGACTATTGAAGAGGAAACTAATGACAGTGATCATGTAGCTTCGGATCAAGTTACTGTCGAAACTCGCAGGTCGACAAGGATATGTACAACTCCTGAGTGGTACGGTGATCCTGTCTTAGACGTCATGTTGTTGGACAACAATGAACCTACGAACTATGGAGAAGCGATGGTGGGCCCATATTCCGACAAATGGTTGGAAGCCGAGAAATCCGAGATAGGATCCATGTATCAAAACAAAGTATGGATTTTGGTGGACTTGCCCAATGATCGGCAAGCCATTGAGATAAATGGATCTTTAAGAAGAAGACGGACGTGAACGGTAATATCACCGTCTATGAAGCTCGACTTGTGGCGAAGAGTTTTTCACAAGTTCAAGGAGTTGACTACGATGAGATTTTCTCACCCGTAGCGATGCTTAAGTCCGTCGGAATCTTGTTAGCGTTAGCTGATTATGAAATCTGGCTGATGGATGTCAAAAACAAGTTTCCTTACCAGTTTTCGTAAGGAAAGGTTGTATGTGATACAATCAGAAAGGTTTTGTCGATCCTAAGGATGCTAAAAGGAAATCTTGATCTCACAAGCATTAACGATGGCCTTATTACCTTGATCCCTAAAGTTCAGTCACCTACAACCGTCAATGATTTCAGACCGATAACTCTACTCAACTGCTGCCTGAAACTGCTCACCAAACTGTTGGCTGATCGATTACAAAAGGTAATTCTCAGCCTTGTTCATCGTAACCAATATGGTTTTCTCAAAGGAAGAACCATCCAAGACTGCCTAGCTTGGGCCTTTCAGTATATTCATCAATGCCAAGCCTCCAAGGAAAAAATCATTCTTCTGAAGCTAGACTTTGCTAAAGCTTTTGATACAATTGGGCATGATCCGATGATCAACATCATGCGTCACATGGGCTTTAACGAGCGATGGCTTAACTGGATACAATGCATTTTCTCAACTGGACGATCCTCGGTCCTTCTTAATGGCGTGCAAGGCAGACAATTTCACTGTAAGAGTGGGGTACGCCAAGGTGATCCACTCTCCCCCTCCTTTTCGTCATCGCGGCCGACCTCCTACAAGCTGCCATTAATCAAGCCTTCAGACAAGGTCGCATTCGCCTCCCCTTTCCTTGCCCTGGCCAAACTGATTACCCAGTTATTCAATACGCTGATGACACAATACTCGCCCTACCTGCATGCCCCACACAAGCAACAACGATCAAAAACATCCTATCTGACTACGCAACTTCCATTGGTCTAGATCAACTTTAACAAGTCCACCCTCATCCCTATAAATCTTGATGACAACTCCACTGCGGAACTTGCGGGCATCTTCGGCTGTTCAATTGGCACCATGCCTTTTACGTACCTTGGGCTACCCATGGGCACGACAAAACCCACGGTGCATGACCTAATGCCCCTAGTATGTAAAACGGAACGAAGACTCACTGCCACTATCTCCATGATGTCGTACGGTGGAAGGCTATCTTGGTTAAATGCAACTGTCACCTCCGTCCTGATATATGCCATGTGCACAATCAAAATCAACTCCCAAATTCTGGAAATGCTGGATAAAATCAGACGCAAGTGTCTTTGGAACAAGATGACAGAACATGGTGAGAAATGCAATTCCTTGGCCGCATGGGACTTAGTTTGCAAACCAAAGAAACACGGTGGTTTGGGAGTCCTCAATATCAAACTCCAAAATGAAGCATTACTCCTGAAGTTTCTCCATAAGTTTTATAACAAGCTTGATGTACCATGGGTACACCTTATTTGGGACTCCTACTACCAAGACAAAATCCCTCATGCTCTTGACTTAATGGGATCCTTCTGGTGGCGTGATATACTTAAACTTACACCTCTCTATCGTGGGATCTCCTGCGTTCAAGTGGTTGATGGTGCGTCTGCCCTCTTGTGGAAAGACCTTTGGCTACCAGACACACTAGAAACATCACACCCTCGAGCCTTCTCCTTTGCCAGAGATGAAGACATATCTATCAGCAAATTCTTGGAGAGCACGACACTGCATGATACTTTCCACTTACCCCTTTCACCAGAAGCTTTCGAAGAAGTTCAAGACCTGAAATGCTTGTCCACCCATATGAGCCCCTCCACCTCTGCCACGGATGTCTGGTATTACACCTGGGGAGCAGCTGACTTTAAAGCTGCTGATTATTACAAATTCTGCTTCAGACACACCCCAAAGCACCCAACCTTCCAACTACTGTGGCGATCCAAATGCACAATGAGAATAAAGGTTTTTGGCTGGCTCTTGTTAATCGATCGGCTTAATACAAGAAACATGCTCAAGAGAAGACACTATGACATTGGAGATATCCTTGATTGCCTCCTTTGCAGTCACAACACCGAAGAAACGGTCAACCACATGATCTTCACGTGCCCATTCAGTAGAGCGTGCTGGGAAAAAGTTGATATCCATTGGACCATGTCACAATCCAGACTTGACTTGCTTGATCAGACCAATAGGGGAGACTCTAGACCCCTCTTCATGGAAATCTTCCTTATAGCAGCGTGGAGCCTATGGAAAGAACGCAACAACAAACACTTCAGAAGAATCAACCCCAGTACCACGTCCTGGTTGACACGTTTCAAGGAGGACTTTAGACTACTCCAGCACAGGGTAAAAGACTCCCAAAAGGCCTCTGTAATTGCCTATTGTAACTCTCTAAACTAGCTCTCTATACACCTACTTGTCTGACCCCTTAGCAAGCACCTCATTCAACTTGCCTGACACCTCATCCCCCACCCACCCCCTCTTTGAGGTAAAGGGACAGGGGTTGAATTGCACATGCAGTTGCAATACCATATGTAACACAATTGTAACACCCCTGTATTTTTATATATACATACAGTAGGAGCCTCTCCTACTGTCATTTCCTCAAAAAAAAGGTATGCTAGCTCCAGCGATCCTTCCATGGACTAGAGCAAGCATCTCGGAGTCGGAATATATGCTTTGATGGAGTGATCAAAGTTTTTGAGTTTATACAAAGTTTGTTAGAAACTTGTATTTACAATAAAGTGAGTGGGAGCACTACAACATTTCTGATAAGTATATGTGAATGACATATTTTTGATCCGAAATGATGTAGAATTTCTGGAAAGCATAAAGGGTTGTTTGAAAGGAGTTTTTTTTTCAAACGAAAACCTGGATAAAACTGCTTACATATTGGGCATCAAGATCTATACAGATAGATCAAGACGCCTGATGATACTTTCAAAAGGAACACACACCTTTGACATGATTTTGAAGGAGTTCAAAATAGATCAGTCAAAGAAGGAGTTCTTACCTGAGTTGTAAGGTGTGAAGTTGAGTAAGACTCAAAGCTTGACCACGGCAGAAGAAAGAGGAAGGACGAAGGTCGTCCCCTATGCTTTTGTCATAGGCTCTATACGGTATGACATGCTGAGTACCGCACCTGATGTGTGCCTTGCCACATGTCTGGCAAGAGGGTACAAAGGTGATCCAGGAGTAGATCACCAGATAGCGGTCAAAATTATCCTTAGAGGAATAAGGAAATGTGTCTCGGTTATGGAGGTGATAAAGAGTTCGACGTAAAGAGTTACGTCGATGCAAGCTTAACAAATATCCGGATAACTCTGAGTAGAGATACCAGATACATATAATGGAGCAATAGTTTGGAATAGCTCCAAGTGGAATGTGATAGCATCATCTATGATATGACTTAAAGTTTTGCGAAGTACATAGGGATCTGAATGTTGCAGACCCGTTGACTACAACCTCTCTCACAAGCATAACATGATCAAACCCAGAACTCATTGAGTGTTAATCACATATTGATGTGAACTAGATTATTGACTCTAGTAAACTCTTTGGATGTTGGTCACATGGCGATGTGACCTGTGAGTGTTAATCACATGGCGATGTGAACTAGATTATTGACTCTAGTGCAAGTGGGAGACTGTTGGAAATATGCCCTAGAGGCAATAATAAATTGGTTATTATTATATTTCCTTGTTCATGATAATTGTTTATTATCCATGCTAGAATTGTATTGATAGGAAACTCATATACATGTGTGGATACATAGACAAACACCATGTCCCTAGTAAGCCTCTAGTTGACTAGCTCGTTGATCAACAGATGGTCACGGTTTCCTGACCATGGACATTGGATGTCGTTGATAACGGGATCATATCATTAGGAGAATGATGTGATGGACAAGACCCAATCCTAAGCCTAGCACAGATCGTGTAGTTCGTATGCTAAAGCTTTTCTAAATGTCAAGTATCTTTTCCTTAGACCATGAGATTGTGCAACTCCCGGATATCGTAGGAATGCTTTGGGTGTACCAAACGTCACAACGTAACTGGGTGGCTATAAAGATGCACTACAGGTATCTCTGAAAGTGTCTGTTGGGTTGGCACGAATCGAGACTGGGATTTCTCACTCCGTATGACCGAGAGGTATCTCTAGGCCCACTCGGTAGGACATCATCATAATGTGCACAATATGTGATCAAGGAGTTGATCACGAGATGATGTGTTACGGAACGAGTAAAGAGACTTGCCGGTAACGAGATTGAGCAAGGTATCAGTATACCGACGATCAAATCTCGCGCAAGTGCTATACCGATAGACAAAGGGAATCGTATACGGGGTTGATGGAATCCTTGACATCGTGGTTCATCCGATGAGATCATCGTGGAACATGTGGGAGCCAACATGGGTATCCAGATCCCGCTGTTGGTTATTGGCCGGAGAGTTGTCTCGGTCATGTCTGCATGACTCCCGAGCCCGTAGGGTCTACACACTTAAGGTTCGATGACGCTAGGGTTATAGGGAAAGTATGTACGCGGTTACCGACTGTTGTTCGGAGTCCCAGATGAGATCCCGTACGTCATGAGGAGTTCCGGAATGGTCCGGAGGTAAAGATTCATATATGGGAAGTCCTGTTTTGGTCACCGGAAAAATTTCGGGCGCTATCGGTAGCGTACCGGGACCACCGGGAGGGTCCCGGGGGCCACCGGGTGGGGCCACCGGCCCCAGAGGGCTGCGTGGGCTAATTGTGGGAGGGGACCAGCCCCAGGTGGGCTGGTGTGCCCCCCCCACCCAGGGCCCAAGGCGCATCACAGAGGGGAAGGGGGCAAACCCTAGGGCAGATGGGCCCTAGGGCCCAATCTGGTGCGCCCCCTCTCCCTCTCCCCCTCTGGCCGCCACCCATAGATGGGATCTAGGGTGGCCGCGCCCCTAGGGGTGGGAAACCCTAAAGGGGGCGCAGCCCCTCCCTTCCCCCTATATATATGTGAGGTCTGGGGCTACTCATAACACGGTTTGACCTCTCTCGCTTGGCGCAGCCCTACCTCTCTCCTTCCTCGTCTCTCGCAGTGCTTGGTGAAGCCCTGCTGGAGTCCCGCGCTACTCCACCACCACCACGCCGTCGTGCTGCTGTTGGATGGAGTCTTCCCCAACCTCTCCCTCTCTGCTTGCTGGATCAAGGCGTGGGAGACGTCATCGGGCTGCACGTGTGTTGAACGCGGAGGCGCCGTTGTTCGGCGCTTAGATCGGAATCAACCGCGATCTGAATCGCTACGAGTACGAATCCTTCATCCGCGTTCTTGTAACGCTTCCGCATCGCGATCTACAAGGGTATGTAGATGCACTCCCCTCTCCCTCGTTGCTAGATTACTCCATAGATAGATCTTGGTGATGCGTAGGAAAATTTTTGATTTTCTGCTATGATCCCCAACACCTAGAGCTACTGGCGCCCGATCTGGAGGTCGGCCGAGATTAAAGGGATGGCCTGGGGGCGCTGCCAAGCACGGAGGTGGTGTGAGGTCGAGGGGAGGGCGGGGCGGCGAAGGCAGGGGTCTGGGCCGGTGGTCGCTGGCGGTTCGAGAAAGATCGTCCAAAGTGACTGGCGGGAGGTAGACGAAGGCCATCTGCCTGTTCCTTATAGATCGGACGGTTCATTAAAAAAATTGACTGACCTATTTATTTTCAGTCGACCGTTATCTTGATATGACCACATGTGGTGGTGTACTGGAGGAGTACCTGCATTTCCTGTGCTCATATATTACAAAATCATACAGAGTAGAATCTAATTTTGTTTGCCATGCAATGTTGTAGAGCTATCATATGTCTCCTATCATTTGTTTTTCAGCCACCTGCTATCTGCTACTTTTATAGTGCACTAGTTCTGCACACACTTCACCCATACTCTCACTATTCTGTTTTTATGCAAGGGTATTTCAGACTCTGCTGCTATGAGAGAAGCAAAAAAGAAAATAGAGAAGTCGCTCCAGCGTGCTAGCCTGTTATGCTATACATGTTTCAGCCTTATAATGGGTGCAGTGTCAGCAGATGGAGACGTTAAACATAGCTTTGAAGTTGATGACCTCGCTCGCAATGAACCACCATCCCAGGTGCTTGCTTTAACTTCGCGGTGTCATATGTGGTTGCATGTTCCATATGGTGTATAGCTTGTATTTGAAAGGCTGAAGTCGGTCTTTATTAAGATAAGGAAAGATATTTTTTACATGAACCACCATCCCGTGAGAACCAGAAGACAAATAGCTAGTCAGGGCACTGGCCGAGCCAGTGACAAGCCCAGCAAAGAGATGCATCACCTGGAAGCCAACTAAAAAGCCGCGATGGTGGTGAAGCAGCCCGCCTCCCACCAGGCTCTCAGGTCCTAGATGATCATGCTCACCACTCCAGCCGGATGTCTAGCTTTTATTGCTTCCAATTTGGTTAAATTGCATCTGCTTAGCTTACACATTATACCTTTAAATATGACATGCCTTTCTGTTTTTGGTACATACTAGTACATCTATGTATAAACCATGTTCTTACATCAAACTAATGTTCTTGTGCATCCCTCATCAATCAATTATGATGAGGCAGTCAGGAAAGTCGATTACTCCTCATTTAAAGAATGCAACGTCAGCCTCCCAACATGATTCTCAAGAAACAGCAAGGCTAGATGAAGATAGTGAACGTAGCTCTGTAGTTGATTACCGCATTTCCCCTACACTAGCGTCATAGGTGCTTGCTCTAACTTGGCAGCGTGATATGTTGTTGCATGTTGCATATGGTGTCTAGATTGTAATTTTTCCAATCTAGTTAAACTGTATGTGCTATTCTGCTTAGCTTATACATTATACCTGTTAATGTGACATGCCTTCCTGTATTTAGTACATAGTACATCTGTCTATTAAGCATGTCCTCACATAAAACTATTGTTTTTTTGTATCCTGCATAAATCAATATGACGAGACACCTTCAGTATATGCAGTGTAATATTAGTTGCATCTTTGATATGATTTATAGCTTGCGCTGCTTCTAATTTGTTGAAATTGCCATTTATGACGAGACACTTTTAACTTGGCAGAGTCATATTGGTTGCATCTTTCACGTGGTGTCTAGCTTGCATTGCTTCTTATTTGGTGAAATGATTTCTGCTTAGTTTACACAAACACTTGTGAATATGCCATGCTGTCCTGTTTTTCGTATTATTCCATCCTGGAATCATGTGTTTGCCTTACATCAAAGTAGTGATTATCAGTATCATGCACGAATGAGTTCTGAAGAGTGAATTTTATTGCTTTTTCTTGTCGGTTTTACTTGACAATTCAAAATCAATAAAGCAGAAGGAAGTTAGCAAGGCAGCGGATGAAGGTGCTCCTTCCAAATGGAGGGCCACTACAGATTCTACTCCTCCATCCCCCCAAGATGATTTCCAAGAAAACACATGCATAGACACTCAACGTAGCTGTGTTGGTGATGAGCACGTCTCCCCTAGTGCACCATCATAGGTTCTCCCTCTAACTTGGCATTGTTATACGTGGTTGCATGTTATGTACGATGTATAGCTTGTATTGTTTCTAATTTTATTGAATTTCATCTTCTTACTTTACACATTATACTTGTGACTAAGACACGTGTTCCTGTTTCCAGAACATACAATATCTGTCTATCACACCATGTTCTTACATCAAAGTACATTTGTTCTGAAGAACTAAATTGATATTCGTTTTTCTTGTCGGCTTGACTTGACATGGCACAGAGCAAGAGGAAGCAAGACAGACTGACTAGGGAGCAGAAGCGGAACAATCCTGCAGATTCTGCTGGTACTAATGGTGCAATAGAAGGTCAAAGTCCAGCGGAAAATTGTACCGACAGGGTATCCTATGCTACACGAGCTGCAGAACAAGCCAAACAGAAACAAATAGCTGCCACCAAACAAGCAGAGACAACCCTAGTTGTTGCAACACCTTCCACAGTACCACCAGCTACACGATTTACTCGTCGGTCAACTCAGCTAGCAGCACGTTCCCAAGCTCCCTTGCCACCTAACACTACTTCCGAAGCACTCTTGACACAAGATGAGTTGGGAAGATCAGATGAACTTTGTGAGCTTCAACAACAAGAAGGTAGTTGCTGGAGTCAAGTTACAGTTGCATGCTTCTTTATATGTAGTCTCACAGTCTGATGTACACTAACACTTCATATGTTTGTTGTTGTACTAGTACCTAGGCGCAACAGGAAACAAACATCAGGGATAATGCTCGATAGGTTAACTAAATCTAGAGGAGGAAGAATGGAGATCCATTTTGAGGCAGGTTTAAAAAGGCCACGTGATGCTACAGAGTCAACCAAGTTAGTGTCAGAGGCAACGGTTGCTGTTAGGTGTCATGTATGTATCCTCCCAACATGGATTTAGTACAGGAATGACAAAGACAAAACCCAGTTCAACACCTTCCACGACCATTTATCTGTAAGTATGGTTATGTATGGAAACTAGTAATATCGTCTTGCTCTGTCCAATACTTTCTAGGTTGCTGATAATGAGACTCCCATAATTTTCAACAGATGTGGTTCAAGTTGGATAGCCAAGATGATGCAACCAGACAAGCTTGCACCCATGTTTTCAAGTCTGCTCCGCAACAATATCGGTATAACTTGAGGAAAACTCACTTTGAAGGCAAGGCTAACAATGAACTTGCCCAAACATCTCCAGTGGAAAATATATCTGATGAAGACTAGAGAGGCCTTGTTAAACACTGGTCCGATCCGAAGTATCAGGTACATTATATATATGTGATCAGATCACATGTTGAAGTCCTATTTGCGCATGTGCCACACAAATCTATCTTCTTGTAGGTGAACTGTTCAAAGAACAAGGCCAACCGTACGAAAGTGAAATTCCAACAGACGACGGGATCTCGTAGCTATATTGCACATTGCGAGGCTCTTGTAATTAGCTATTGTTTCACTCTTTTCGTTGTACCATATTATCAGATCTATATTGACTTGTTCCAAATGCAGAGGAAAGCCCGCAAGGACCAAAAAGTACCTGAAACCAAATGCTGTGGAAATCTTCAAGGACTGTCACACCAGCAAGAAGAAGGGCATGACTACACCAGTCAAAGCCGCTGTTGTAAGTCCTTAATCCTCGTGCCTTTTAACTACTACTAACTATGACTTGTGCCTTGAACTGCATGGTTTGCAGCCAATGTCTATTACTCTTTTCAATTTTATACACAATTGTCTTAGCATATCATTGCACCTTACAAGGTTTAAAACAGAGGAGTGATGTTCCTTTGATCTTGACCTGTAATCTAGTTCCGTGCTGGACTTGCCCACACAACGTTAGAATTGCTTGTTTGCCTGTTCTCAGTTGTTTTGTGATATGAATGATGGCATACTATGCTTACCGTATTATAAACTTTGTCTCTTTATCCTTAGCCCTCAATACAATGTGAAGAAATAGACAATACATTAGCGACGATACATGGTCATATGTTTGGAACCTGTTTTTGTTATGTACTTTGCAATAAAATACAACTATTATTTTACATGGGTTCACCAGAATAAGTTCTGTATATAGACCAAAGCTATTTTGTTTGGTTTTGCTGCCTCCTTAATATCTTCTGTTCTGGTACTACTAATGTAAAACCTCAACTTTTCAGCGAGCTATGGAAAAAATGGTGGAACCGCCACCTTCTAAAGGTGGCGAGGCAACTATAACCACAATGTCAGCTCTTGCTGCAGTGGGTCAGTACCTGTCCACTAACAGTGCCAAAAGCACGTTCCTGCGTAATACTGGTTTGGTTGTTAAGGCAATCTTGTCCAAACTGCCTCATGCTCAATATATGCAAGCTCAAAACAATGTTGTATCCGTGCTCCAGACACAAGTCCATTCCCTAACAGAGACCCTTTGTGAAATAAGGAGAGCCATTGTTCGATGTTGTCAAGATATGCTTGGTTTTGAAACCAGACTATCAGACATTTTCTATGTTGTTCAGGAGCCTAGGAGAACCGAAGGCGAAGGTTATGGTGCTCCATCGGACAATACAACATGAAAACGTAATAGTCAGGTCAAATGAACTGAGCTTCTGAACTTCTGGTGGTGCATTTATCTGCTAGACTGTTAACTTTTATGCCAACCTTCCTTTTGTTTTATAGTGTAATTTGTTTTGGTGCGATACAAAATTTGTTCTTAACGTGCAGCCACCGGCTGAAGAAAATAGCAAGCCATTTTTGTATAGTGTAGGGTGTTCCCTATATTAGCACTGGTGGAGAACTTTGATGCCCACCGGCTGTAGTCAACATGGGCCTCCTACGGGCCGTAGAAACAATGGGACTTCTAAGGGCCATAGAAACAATGGGCCTTCTTTCTTAAAAAAACAATGGGCCTTCTACGTGGCGTAGAAACAATGGGCCTTATACGGTCTATAGACACAATGGGCCTTAAATGGGCCGTATCATCAATGGGCCTTCTACGGGCCGTATGATCGGTTGGCCAAACATGGGCCAATCACAGACCACATTATTGCCGTAAATGGGCTAGAGTTGAAATCGTCCGTTCATGGGCCGACCATAACGGGCCGTCGTTAATCGACCATATTTTGATGACGCTATGAAAATGGCCCAACGTACTAACGGGCCACAAACGGGCCGACTGTAACCACGGGCTGAATTTGGCCCACAAGCAGAAAATGACATTAATGGGCCGTAAGTAAACGAATGTGGAAATGAGCCCAAGAATAAATGGGCCCCGAGAAGGCCGAAAGATAACATGGGCTGGAATTAGCCCAACGGAATAATGGGCCATTAATGGGTATAAAGTGATACACTGTTCATTGCGGGCCAGTTTCACCACGTGCCGTTAATGGGTATAAAGTGATACACTGTTCATTACGGTCCAGTTTTACCATGGGCCGTTAATGGGCCGAGAGTAATAAGGGCCTCATATGGGCCGAAAGACGTCATGGGCCATACATGGCCCGGAAGTTAAAACAGGCTGGATTTATATTGGACGGCCCAGATGATGTTACTGGGCCTAATTCGGATAGGACGTAAACGGGCCCTGGGTTAGCGAGTTGTACATGGGCTATATGCAAACATGCCGTTAACAGGCTTGCCGTGGGCCGGCCTGCCACCTTTTGACCAAATCAAATGGGTCGGCCTTTTCACAGGAATGGGCCTCTGTTGGGCCGTGCCACGTGTCGGTGTATCATAGGCGCTTTGGGTCCAATGAGTGGATGACATCTGTTCCAACGGTGAGCCGACACGTGTTTCCTCCAGCCAATGATGATTTTACACGTGGAAAATCCGCATTGGTCGGGGCTGTTAACGGGTTATCGGATCCAAAACCGGACCCGATAGCTTAACGACGTTCCGTTACGGTGGATGCCACGTGTCGGTCACCCTTGACGAATGCACTTCTATGACGCGCGATTTATCGTCATGTAAGTGGACACTTCCGTGATGATAATTTTGGTAATGTCATGGAACACTTCTACGACAGCATAGGTATGACTATCTTGATTCTGTCATAAAATCGTCATGGATGTACATGCATGACATAAAACGTGACCTACTGTGACAAACACGTATCATCACGGAAGTGTATCTTTTTGTAGTGTCTAGATGCACAAAGGTAAAGCAAAGATCCAATCATAGAACGATATACCTTTTGATCCACCACTTTACCATTGGGATAATGTCAAGTTGGCACTTGGTAGGCATTGGAGTAGTAGCCGGCTTGACATCACTTAGATTGAACCTCTTGAGCATGTCTTGAGTGTATTTGGCTTGTTTGATGAAGATTCCTTCTCTTCTTTGTTTGATCTCAAACCCAAGGAATAACTTCAACTCTCCCATCATGGACATACCAAACTCCGCGATCATGAGTGCGGCAAACTCATCATTGAAAGCTTTGTTAGGTGAACCAAAGATAATATCATCAACATATAGTTGGCATACAAACAACTCCCCTTTGACCTTCTTAGTAAAAAGAGTGGGGTCGATTTTCCCAATTTCAAACCCATGATCTTGGAACAACTTGGTAAGATGCTCATACCACGCACGTGGGGCTTGTTTAAGGCCATAGAGCTCCTTATCGAGTTGATACACATGACTGGGGAACTTAGGATCCTCAAACCCCGGGGGTTGTTTGACATACACCAACTCATTAAGAGTACCATTAAGAAAATCACTTTTCACATCCATTTGTTGCAATTTAAAGTTATGATGAGAAGCAAAGGCAAGCAACAAACTAATAGATTCAAGGCGAGCAATGGGGCAAAGGTTTCACCGTAGTCGATATACTCGACTTGGGAGTAGCCTTGAGCCACCAAACGAGCCTTGCTGCGAATGACAATCCCATGAGCATCTTGCTTGTTCTTAAAGATCCATTTGGTTCGAATGACATTATGGTTCTCCTTAGGCCTTGGCACCAAACGCCACACCTTGTTCCGCTCAAAGTTATGGAGTTCTTCATACATGGCATTGAGCCAATCGAGGTCTTCGAGCGCCTCATAGACCTTTTGAGGTTCAACACAAGTGACAAACGCTTGATGAGCACAATAGTTTGCTAATTGTCTACGAGTGCTTACCCCCTTTGTGATGCTTCCAAGTATATTCTCCATGTGATGCTCTCTAGAAGCGAGCCTGGAAGCAACTTTGGCAGCACGACGCTCCAATTGCTCTTCAAGTGATAGTTGAGGAGCTATGAGTTGATCATCTTGAGCGTCGTCATGAGCTTGATCTTGATCTTGAGCTTGCTCTTGATCTTGAACATGCTCGGGAGAGGGAACTTGGCCTTGTGTATCACTTGATGGATCATCACCATCTTGCGGCTGATCTTGCACTTGGCCTTGTTCATCGGGTTGAGGGCCTTCACTTTGCTCTTCGGAAGCGTGTGGGTCTTGGGTTGGTGATGGTTCCACTTGAGTGGAACATTGTCCTTCTCCTTCGGCCATAAGGGGTTCCTCATTGGGTAGGATATGACCAACACCCATTCTTCTTATGGCTTGAGGAGGAATTTCATCACCTACATCACAAGTACCACTTTTCTCCACTTGGGAGCTGTTATTCTCATCAAACTCTACGTTACACGTCTCCTCAATGAGTCCATTGGACTTGTTGAGGACACAGTAAGCATGAGAGTTTGTAGCATAACCAACAAATATGCCCTCATGAGGTCTAGCTTCAAATTTAGACAAACGAACACCTTTCTTGAGTATGAAACACTTACAACCGAACACCCGGAAGTACTTGAGGTTGGGCTTGTTACCGGTAAGTATCTCATATGGAGTCTTGTTCAAGCCTTTGTGGAAATAGAGCCGATTGGATGCATGATAAGCAGTGTTGATGGCTTCGACCCAAAAGTTGTAAGGAGATTTGAACTCCACCATCATGCTCCTTGCCGCGTCCATCAATGTCCGGTTCTTTCTCTCTGCCACACCATTTTGTTGAGGGGTATACGGTGCGACATATTGATGCTTGATCCCTTCATCACTAAGAAACTCATCCAAGGTGTAATTCTTGAACTTGGTGCCATTGTCACTTTGAATCATCAAGATCTTTGCATCATGTTGTCATTGAGCTTCATTTGCATAGTTGATGACGGTTTGTTGGGTCTCACTATTCCTCTTGAAGAAGTATACCCAAGTGTATCTTGAATAATCATCTACAATCACCAAGCAATACTTTCTACCCCCAACACTATCAAAGGATGGAGGCCCAAAGAGATCCATGTGGAGGAGCTCTAAAGGTCTCGTTGAGTAGATGATAGTCGTAGGAGGGTGAGCCTTCTCATTTAGCTTTCCTTCGATACAAGCACTGCAAGCACGATCTTTCACAACTAACATTTGTTAGTCCACGGATGTGGTCCCCCTTGAGAAGACTTTGCAAAGATCTCATATTGACGTGGGCTAAACGGCGATGCCAAAGCCATCCCACATCAACTTTAGCATTAGGCATGTCGCGGTCTTAGTGGGTCGCTCCGAGAAGTTAACCACATAGAGACCATTCTTGACATGCCCAACAAAGGCTACTTTAAGAGTATTTCTCCACAAGAGAGCCACAGTATCAATATCAAAGAATGTAGCAAAGTCCATGAGTGCAAGTTGACAAGCGGAAAGTAAATTGTATGCAAGGGACTCAACAAGCATGCCTTTCTCGATCGTGCGATCATGAGAAACGAAAACCTTGCCAAGCCCCAATACCTTTGAAGATGAAGCATCACCCCATTCGACATTGGTGGCCATAGACGAACCTTTGTGCACGTCCACCACCAAGTCTTTGCTTCTGGTCATATGATTTGTGGCTCCACTATTGAGCAACCAAGATCCCCCACCAGAAGCAAACTCCAACAAGATATCAATGCCTGGATTTTGGTACCCATTTTTAATGGGTCCTTTGAGGTTAGTAACAAGGGTATTAGGAACCCAAAGAGACCATTCAATGTACTTATAATAAGAACCAACAAATTTAGCAAAAACATGTCCATCTCTAGCACACCATAACACATAAGACGGGTAAAGTCGTCGGCTTTGTTGGATGGAGTGGCAGTGGTTTTCTTGACTTCACTACCCTCTACATTGTTCCTCTTCTTCTTAGGAGTACCCTCTCCCTCCTTCACAAAGGTTTGCTTGAGAGGAGGGGGTTGCTTGGTCTTTTCGTTCTTCTTCTTCTTGGGCTTGGGTGCAAACCCAATTCCTTCTTTGGCAACAACTTCCTTTTGATTGCTCAATAGATCATTGAGGTTCTTCTCACCTTGTATGCAAGACACAAGGCCTTTCTCAAGTTGCTTCTTCAACTTGGCATTCTCTTCAACAAGATGCACATGCTCGCAACATGGGTTAGTAGCAATTGCATTATCAATTAAAACCATGCAAGGAAAAGTAGCCTTCTCCTTGGTTAGCGAAACTTCAAGTTGATCATGAGACTCTTTGAGGCTAGCATGTACACTCTTCAAGACCTTGTGGGCCTTGTCAAGTGTATCAAACTCCTCCTTGAGTCTAGCATGGTCAATGAGGGAGTCCTGGATTGAGGGGTCCTCATGTGGCCGGATAACTCTTGGTGGGCCGGACTGGTGGGCCATGAAGATCATTGTTGAAGATCGCCTCTCGTATCCGGATAGGACTCCTGTATTCGAATAATGGCAGGTTTTAGGTTCGGGTGTAATTTTGCCTTCCTATGCAAGATGGTTATGTACAAACCCTAGGCCCCTCTGATGCATATATAAACTGGAGGGTTTAGTCCGTAGAGGCTAATAGAGAATCATAACATCCTCATAAGCTAGACTTTAGGGTTTAGCCATTACGATCTCGAGGTAGATCAACTCTTGTAATCCTATTCATACATATTAATATAGCAGGAAATAGGGTATTACCTCGATCGAGAGGGCCTGAACCTAGGTAAACATCATGTCCCCAGCCTCCTGTTACCATCAATCCTCAGACGCTTAGTTCGGGACCCCCTACCCGAGATCCGCTGGTTTTGACACAATTGGTGCTTTCATTGAGAGTTCCACTATGTCGTCGACCGAAGGACTGATGGATCGCGTCATCAACCACGACGACGACACCGGGGGAATTTTCCCTCCCGGACAGCTTTTTGTGTTCGGCGGCTTCATGCTCCGTGCCAACACTGAAGGCCACCTCGAGCAGGTTGAGAGCTACACCCCTGGCCATCAAGTCAGGTTTGGAAGCTTCGGGTGCCTCCCTGGCGAGATGGGCGAGCGCGGATGGGGGAGCTGATTGCTTTTTTCTATTATGAATGAAGGGTGTCTATGCAAAATATGAGGGACTGTTTTGTAAATTCAGAACTAACCAGTGTCTAACGCCATCTGTGCTGAACCGTTAAGACACGTCAGCAAATATGGGACGTCTGTCATAATTGTCCTTAAAATAGGCTAAGCCCCCGGTTAGTGCTTTTTGCAAAAGTTTAAGCTCAAAATTAGTGTTTTCTGACAGAAATTCGTAGAAGAGTGTTTTCTGCAAACCTATGCTTCAATGTGGTGGTTTTCTGCAATTCACTCATTATAAACCTGCCCCTCTCTTGATGTCTCCGTCAGATTTTTGTCAAGCTATATATCCTCCTGTTGGGAACGTAGCAGAATTCAAAAAATTTCCTATGCTTCACCAAGATCAATCTAAGGAGTCATCTAGCAACGAGCATGAAAGAGTGCATCTACATACCCTTTGTAGATCGCGAGCGGAAGCGTTCAAGAGAACGTGGATGATGGAGTCGTACTCGTCGTGATCCCTATCACCGATGATCCCAACGCCGAACGGACGGCACCTCCGCGTTCAACACACATACGGTGCAGCGACGTCTCCTCCTTCTTGATCCAGCAAGGGGGAGGAGAGGTTGATGGAGATCCAGCAGCACGACGGCGTGGTGGTGGATGCAACGGAAAAACTGCAGGGCTTCGCCAATGACCTACGGGAGGAGGGAGATGTGTAACGGAGGGGGGGAGAGGCGCCAGGGCCAAGGGTGTGGCTGCCCTCTCTCCCTCCCACTATATATAGGGGCCAGGGGGGCGCCAGCCCTAGGAGATGGGATCTCCAAGGGGGGGGCGGCCAGGGGGAAGGCTTGCCCCCCAAGCCAAGGGGGGCGCCCCCCACCCCTAGGGTTCCCAACCCTAGGCGCAGGGGGAGGCCCAAGGGGGTGGGACAGCCCACTATGGGCTGGTACCCTTCCCCCTACAGCCCACGGGGCCCTCCGGGATGGGTGGTCCCACCTGGTGGACCCCCGGGACCCTTCCGGTGGTCCCGGTACACTACCGGTGACCCCCGGAACTCTCCAGATGGCCGAAACTGGACTTCCTATATATAATTCTTTACCTCCGGACCATTTCAGAACTCCTCGTGACGTCCGGAATCTCATCCGGGACTCCGAACAAACAACATTCGGGTTTCCGTGTGCATATATCTCTACAACCCTAGCGTCACCGAACCTTAAGTGTGTAGACCCTACGGGTTCGGGAGACACGTAGACATGACTGAGACGACTCTCCAGTCAATAACCGACAACGGGATCTGGATACCCATGTTGGTTCCTACGTGTTCCTCGATGATCTCATCGGATGAACCACGATGTCAAGGATTCACTTAATCCCATATGCAATTCCCTGTGTCTATCGGTATAGTACTTGCCCGAGATTCGATCGTCGGTATACCGATACCTTGTTCAATCTCGTCATGGCAAGTCTCTTTACTCGTTCCATAATACATCATCCCATGACTAACTCCTTAGTCACATTGAGCTCATTATGATGATGTCTTACCGAGTGGGCCCAGAGATACCTCTCCGTCATACGGAGTGACAAATCCCAGTCTCGGTTCGTGCCAACTCAACAGACACTTTCGGAGATACCCCTTGCGTACCTTTATAGCCACCCAGTTACGTTGTGACGTTTGGCACACCCAAAGTATTCCTACGGTATCCGGGAGTTGCACAACCTCATGGTCTGAGGAAAAGATACTTGACATTGGAAAAGCTTTAGCATTACAAACTACACGATCTTGTGCTAGGCTTAGGATTGGTTCTTGTCCATCACATCATTCTCCTAATGATGTGATCTAGTTATCAATGACATCCAATGTCCATGATCAGGAAACCGTAACCATCTATTGATCAACGAGCTAGTAACTAGAGGTTTACCAGGGACACGTTGTGGTCTATGTATTCACACATGTATCACTGTTACCAGATAATACAATTCAAGCATGAATGACAGACAACTATCATGAACAAGGAAATACAATAATAACCATTTTATTATTGCCTCTAGGGCATATTTACAATAGTCTCCCACTTGCACTAGAGTCAATAATCTAGTTACATTGTGATGAATCGAACACCCATAGAGTTCTGGTGTTGATCATGTTTTGCTCGTGGAAGAGGTTTAGTCAACGAATCTGCGACATTCAGATCCGTGTGTACTTTACAAATATCTATGTCTCCATCTTGAACATAATTCCGGATGGAGTTGAAACGGCGCTTGATGTGCTTGGTCTTCTTGTGAAACCCGGGCTCCTTGGCAATGGCAATAGCTCGAGTGTTGTCACAGAAGAGAGTCATTGGGCTTGACGCGCTTGGAATGACTCCTAGGTCGGTGATGAACTCCTTCATCTAGACTCCATCATGCGCTGCTTCGCAAGCAGCTATGTACTCCGTTTCACATGTAAAATGCGCCATGACACTCTGCTTGCAACTACACCAGCTGACTGCCCCACCATTCAAAATATACACATATCCGGTTTGTGACTTGGAGTCATCCAGATCTGTGTTGAAGCTAGTATCGACGTAACCCTTTACGACGAGCTCTTCGTCACCTCCATAAACGAGAAACATATCCTTAGTCCTTTTCAAGTACTTCAGGATGTTCTTGACCGATGTCCAGTGTTCCATACCGGGATCACTTTGGTACCTCCCTACCAAACTTATGGCAAGGTTCACATCAGGTCTGGTACACAGCATGGCATACATGATAGAACCTATGGCTGAGGCATAGGGGATGACATTCATCTTTTCTCTATCTTCTGCCGTGGTCGGGGATTGAGCCGTGCTCAATCTCATACCTTGCAATACAAGCAAGAACCCTTTCTTGGACTGATCCATATTGAAGTTCTTCAATATCTTATCAATGTATGTGCTTTGTGAAAGACCAATGAGGCGTCTCGATCTATCTCTATAGATCTTGATGCCTAATATGTAAGCAGCTTCTCCAAGGTCCTTCATCGAAAAACTCTTATTCAAGTAGGCCTTTATGCTTTCCAAGAATTCTATATCATTTCCCATCAGCAGTATATCATCCACATATAATATGAGAAATGCTACAGAGCTCCCACTCACTTTCTTGTAAATACAGGCTTCTACCCAAGTCTGTATAAACCCAAACGCTTTGATCACATCATTAAAGCGAATATTCCAACTCCGAGATGCATGCACCAGCCCATAGATTGAGCGCTGGAGCTTGCATACCTTGTTAGCATTCTCAGGATCGACAAAACCTTCTGGCTGCATCATATACAGCTCTTCCTTGAGGAAGCCATTAAGGAATGTCGTTTTGACGTCCATTTGCCAAGTCTCATAATCATAGAATGCGACAATTGCTAACATGATTCGGACGGACTTCAGCATTGCTACAAGAGAGAAAGTCTCGTCATAGTCAATCCCTTGAACTTGTAGATAACCTTTAGCGACAAGTCGAGCCTTATAGATGGTTACATTACCATCCGTGTCAGTCTTCTTCTTAAATATCCATTTATTTTCTATGGCATGCCGATCATCGAGCAAGTCCACCAAAATCCATACTTTGTTTTCATACATGGATCCTATCTCGGATTTCATGGCTTCAAGCCATTTGTTGGAATCCGGGCCCGCCATCGCTTCTTCATAGTTCGAAGGTTCACTGTTGTCTAACAACATGATTTCCATGACAGGGTTGCCGTACCACTCTGGTGCGGAACGTGTCCTTGTGGACCTCCGAAGTTCAGTAGTAACTTGATCTGAATCTTCATGATCATCATCATTAACTTCCTCCCTAGTCGGTGCAGGCACCTCAGGAACAATTTCCTGTGATGCGCTACTTTCCGGTTCGGAAGGGGTGACTGTGACCTCATAAAGTTCTACTTTCCTCCCACTCACTTCTTTCGAGAGAAACTCTTTCTCCAGAAAGGATCCATTCTTGGCAACGAAGACCTTGCCTTCGGATCCGAGGTAGAAGGTGTACCCAATCGTTTCCTTTGGGTATCCTATGAAGACGCATTTTTCCGATTTGGGTTCGAGCTTTTCATGTTGAAGTTTCTTGACAAAGCACCACAACCCCAAACTTTCAGAAACGACGGCTTAGGTTTCTTGCCAAACCAAAGTTCATACGGTGTCGTCTCAACGGATTTTGATGGAGCCCTATTTAAAGTGGATGCGGTAGTCTCTAAAGCATATCCCCAAAAAGATAGCGGTAAGTCGGCGAGAGACATCATAGATCGCACCATGTCCAACAGAGTACGATTTCGACGTTCGGACACACCATTACGCTGAGGTGTTCCGAGCGGTGTCAATTGTGAAACAATTCCACAGTTCCTTAAGTGCGTGCCAAATTCGTGACTTAAATATTCACCCCTAGGATCCGATCGTAAGAACTTTATTTTTCTGTCACGTTGGTTCTCAACCTCATTCTGAAATTCCTTAAACTTTTCAAAGGTCTCAGACTTGTGTTTCATCAAGTAGATATACACATATCTACTCAAGTCATCTGTGAGGGTGAGAACATAACGATAGCCTCCGCGAGCTTCAACACTCATTGGACCGCACACATCGGTATGTATGATTTCCAATAAGTTGGTCGCTCGCTCCATTGTTCCGGAGAACGGAGTCTTGGTCATCTTGCCCAAGAGGCATGGTTCGCACGTGTCAAATGATTCATAATCAAGAGACTCTAGAAGTCCATCGGCATGGAGCTTCTTCATACGTTTGACGCCAATATGACCGAGGCGGCAATGCCACAAGTATGTGGGACTATCATTATCAACTTTACATCTTTTGGCATTCACACTATGAATATGTGTATCATCACGTTCGAGATTCATCAAGAATAAACCATTAACCAGTGGGGCATGACCATAAAACATATCTCTCATATAAATAGAACAACCATTATTCTCGGATTTAAATGAGTAGCCATCTCGCATTAAACGAGATCCAGATACAATGTTCATGCTCAAAGCTGGTACTAAATAACAATTATTAAGGTTTAAAACTAATCCCAAGGGTAGATGTAGAGGTAGCGTGCCGACGGTGATCACATCGACCTTGGAACCATTCCCGACGCGCATCGTCACCTCATCCTTCGCCAGTCTCCGCTTATTTCGCAGCTCCTGCTTTGAGTTACAAATGTGAGCAACTGCACCGGTATCAAATACCCAGGAGCTACTACGAGCGCCGGTAAGGTACACATTAATAACATGTATATCATATATACCTTTGACGTTGCCGGCCTTCTTATCTGCTAAGTATTTGGGGCAGTTCCTCTTCCAGTGACCCGTTCCCTTGCAATGAAAGCACTCAGTTTCAGGCTTGGGTCCATTCTTTGGCTTCTTCCCGGCAACTGGCTTACCGGGCGCGGCAACTCCTTTGCCGTCCTTCTTGAAGTTCTTCTTACCCTTGCCTTTCTTGAACTTAGTGGTTTTATTGACCATCAACACTTGATGTTCTTTCTTGATATCCACCTCCGCTGATTTCAGCATTGAATACACCTCGGGAATGGAATTCTCCATCCCTTGCATATTGAAGTTCATCACGAAGCTCTTGTAGCTAGGTGGGAGCGACTGAAGGGTTCTATCAACGACCGCTTCGTCTGGGAGATTAATTCCCAACTGAGACAAGCGATTGTGCAATCCAGACAATTTGAGTATGTGCTCGCTGACAAAACTATTCTCCTCCATCTTACAATTGTAGAATGCGTCAGAGACGTCACATCTCTCGACTCGGGCATGAGCTTGGAAAACCATTTTCAGCTCTTGGAACATCTCATATGCTCCGTGATGCTGAAAACGCTTTTGGAGCCCCGATTCTAAGATGTAAAGCATGCCGCACTGAACCAGGGAGTAATCATCACAACGTGACTGCCAGGCGTTCATAACGTCTTGGGCTGCCGGGAAAACGGGTGCATCACCTAGCGGTGCTTCAAGGACATATGATTTCTTGGAAGCTATGAGGATAATCCTCAGGTTACGGACCCAATCCGTATAGGTGCTACCATCGTCTTTCAGCTTGGTTTTCTCTAGGAACGCGTCGAAGTTGAGGGCAACATGAGCGTGAGCCATTTGATCTACAAGACATATTGTAAAGTTTTTAGACTAAGTTCATGACAATTAAGTTCATCTAATCAAAATTAATGAACTCCCACTCAGATAGACATCTCTCTAGTCATCTAAGTGATACATGATCCGAATCAACTAGCCCGTGTCCGATCATCACGTGAGTCGGACTAGTTATCAACGGTGAACATCTTCATGCTGATCGTATCTACTATACGACTCATGTTCGACCTTTTGGTCTTCCGTGTTCCGAGGCCATGTCTCCACATGCTAGGCTCGTCAAGTGAACCCTAAGTGTATTGCGTGTGTAAATCTGGCTTACACCTGTTGTATGCGAACGTTAGAGCCTATCACACCCGATCATCACGTGGTGCTTCGGAACAACGATCCTTAGCAACGGTGCACAGTTAGGGGGAACACAATTCTTGAAATTTTAGTGAGAGATCGTCTTATTTACTACTGTCGTTCTAAGCAAATAAGATGCATAAACATGATAAACATCACATGCAATCAAATAAAGTGACATGATATGGCCAATATCATTTTGCTCCTTTGATCTCCATCTTCGGGGGACCATGATCATCTTTGTCACCGGCATGACACCATGATCTCCATCATCATGATCTCCATCATCGTGTCTTCATGAAGTCGTCTCGCCAAATATTACTTCTACTACTATGGCTAACATTTAGCAATAAAGTAAAGTAATTACATGGCGTTATTCAGTGACACGCAAGTCTACAATAAATAAGACAACTCCTATGGCTCCTGCCGGTTGTCATTCTCATCGACATGCAAGTCGTGATTCCTATTACAAGAACATGATCAATCTCATACATCACATATATATCATTCATCACATCTTTTGGCCATATCACATCACATAGCATGTGCTGCAAGAACAGGTTAGACGTCCTCTAATTGTTGTTGCAAGTTTTTACGTGGTTGCTATAGGTTTGTAGCAAGAACGTTTCTTACCTACGCCAAAACCACGACATGATATGTCAATTTCTATTTACCCTTCATAAGGACCCTTTTCATCGAATCCGATCCGACTAAAGTGGGAGAGACAAACACCCGCCAGCCACCTTATGCAACTAGTGCATGTTAGTCGGTGGAACCAGTCTCACGTAAGCGTACGTGTAAGGTCGGTCCGGGCCGCTTCATCCCACGGTGCCGCCGAATCAAGATTGAACTAGTAGCGGCAAGAGAATTGAACAAATCTACGCCCACAACTTGTTTGTGTTCTACTCGTGCAAGATGCTACGCAAAGACCTAGCTCAGATGCCACTGTTGGGAACGTAGCAGAATTCAAAAAAATTCCTACGCTTCACCAAGATCAATCTAAGGAGTCATCTAGCAACGAGCATGAAAGAGTGCATCTACATACCCTTTGTAGATCGCGAGCGGAAGCGTTCAAGAGAACGTGGATGATGGAGTCGTACTCGTCGTGATCCCTATCATCGATGATCCTAGCGCCGAACGGACGGCACCTCCGCGTTCAACACACGTACGGTGCAGTGATGTCTCCTCCTTCTTGATCCAGCAAGGGGGGAGGAGAGGTTGATGGAGATCCAGCAGCACGACAGCGTGGTGGTGGATGCAACGGAAAAACTACAGGGCTTCACCAATGACCTGCGGGAGGAGGGAGATGTGTGACCGGGGGGGCGCCAGGGGCAAGGGTGCGGCTGCCCTCTCTCCCTCCCACTATATATAGGGGCCAGGGGGGCGCCAGCCCTAGGAGATGGGATCTCCTAGGGGGGCGGCGGCCAGGGGGAAGGCTTGCCCCCCAAGCCAAGGGGGGCGCCCCCACCCCTAGGGTTCCCAACCCTAGGCGCAGGGGGGGCCCAAGGGGGTGGGCCAGCCCACTATGGGCTGGTCCCCTTCCCCCTACAGCCCATGGGGCCCTCCGGGATGGGTGGCCCCACCTGGTGGACCCCCGGGACCCTTCCGGTGGTCCCGGTACACTACCGGTGACCCCCGGAACTCTCCCGATGGCCGAAACTGGACTTCCTATATATAATTCTTTACCTCCGGACCATTTTGGAACTCCTCGTGACGTCTGGAATCTCATCCGGGACTCCGAACAACATTCGGGTTTCCATGTGCATATATCTCTACAACCCTAGCGTCACTGAACCTTAAGTGTGTAGACCCTACGGGTTCGGGAGACACGTAGACATGACAGAGACGACTCTCCGGTCAATAACCGACAACGGGATATGGATACCCATGTTGGTTCCTATGTGTTCCTCGATGATCTCATCGGATGAACCACGATATCAAGGATTCACTCAATCCCGTATGCTATTCCCTTTGTCTATCGGTATATAGTACTTGCCCGAGATTCGATCGTCGGTATACCGATACCTTGTTCAATCTCGTCATGGCAAGTCTCTTTACTCGTTCCGTAATACATCATCCCGTGACTAACTCCTTAACCACATTGAGCTCATTATGATGATGTCTTACCGAGTGGGCCCAGAGATACCTCTCCGTCATACGGAGTGACAAATCCCAGTCTCGGTTCGTGCCAACTCAATAGAAACTTTCGGAGATACCCATTGCGTACCTTTATAGCCACACAGTTACGTTGTGACGTTTGGCACACCCAAAGTATTCCTACGGTATCCGGGAGTTGCACAACCTCATGGTCTGAGGAAAAGATACTTGACAATGGAAAAGCTTTAGCATTACGAACTACATGATCTTGTGCTAGGCTTAGGATTGGGTCTTGTCCATTACATCATTCTCCTAATGATGTGGTCTCGTTATCAATGACATCCAATGTCCATGGTCAGGAAACCGTAACCATCTGTTGATCAACGAGCTAGTAACTAGAGGTTTACCAGGGACAAGTTGTGGTTTATGTATTCACACATGTATCACTATTACCGGATAATACAATTCAAGCATGAATGACAGACAATTATCATGAACAAGGAAATACAATAATAACCATTTTATTATTGCCTTAGGGCATATTTCCAACACCTCCTTACAATCCATTGCATCTAGTCCTGATGATGATCATGTGAAAGGAAAAGCAATGTTTCAGTTCTGTTTCCCTCTACAAGCTCACACATGCAATAACGCCACCACTAAACTAGTCCCTTGGACTCCTCCGGCCACTGGGCATGTAAAACTGAACATAGATGGACCCATTAATGATGGTGTGGGAGGAATGGGCATGCTGCTCCGTGACCACACCGGCGCAATCATATTCAGTTCTTGCAAGCATCTTTTTTCGTGCGATGATGTATTGGAGGCTGAGATCTTAGCAATCCGAGAAGGACTATTGCTAGCTCTATAGTGGAGCAATCTACCAATTGATGTTGAAAGCGACAGTTTGGAGGCAGTCACCATGGTGAAAAGTGGAGATACAAACAGATCAAAATACACCTTTCTTGTTAGAGAGATTAAAGATAGTATGACCGAAAGTAGTTCTTGTATTACTCATATTCGACGAAGTTGTAATAATTCTAGTCATGTTTTGGCAAACTTTGGGAAGGACTCAAACCCGAACTGTTGTATGGCTTGGGTCGGACCGGAGGTCGTTTTGGACGCTGTTAAGCGTGACTGTACCTTTGATTTGATTGAGCAATACAAGAATTCTTTCGCAAAAAAAATATGTTTGCATAATAGGTTTAGTTATTATTTGTATTTTATTTTTCAGAATCTAAATATGAAGAGTGCTTTTAGCCTTTTTTTATTCACTTATTCTCAAAAAATATAAGTATACATAGCTTTTGTTGCCCGTGCTGAAAACTAAGTCCGGGCGTCTCTGCTGAAAAGTGAAAACTGACTACGTGTGGGCTGTCTTCCAATTGGGCCAATCCCATCCGTTAGATCCTTAATGGACGTCAGATAAAGGGGGCAAGTTGCAGCGTGTCACCTGATCTCTGTTCCATCCGATCCCAGCTGCCGCCGCCGCCGTCCCCGCTGCGACCGCCACCTCCGATTCGGTGGGATTGGACATCTCTGACGCAGGTATTAATTACTCCTTATTTCTGTTGCCCTGGTCGGTCTTGTTTGTTTTGGTGGCATCATTAATCACCATCTAATTCGTGATCCCCCTTTAATTTTGTAGGCGTGGTGAGCGATGAAGGCGCGGCAGTTCTTGAACGTTGTGATGCAGAGGTATCATGGCGGGAGCTTGTATACGGTGAGTCGCATCAAGCCCGAGGAGCAACTCTTCTACCGATCCACGGCGGAAGCAAAGGCAGCAGCAAAATCCAAGGTCAGTACTATGGACTGGCCATCACGAGGCTTGGTGCCACCATGGATGGAGACTATGCCTTTTCAGAAATATACCTCTGCATCACAACATTCAAGAACTCCCGCGCCTTCATCGCTCACCAGTCACCACTCCTACCAAAGAAAGATCACGAATTAGATGATCAGGTAGCGGTAGCCCGCAGCGGGGACGGCGGCGGCGGCTGGGATAGGAATAGGATGGAACAGAGATAAGGTTATTTGCCTTTGACAAGTCACGCTGCGACTTGCCCCCTTTTATCTGACTTCTGACATCGATTCACACGATCTAACGTAGGGATTGGCCCAAGGGGAAGACAGCTTTTCATATTTAGATTCTAAAAGATCTTTACCTAATATATATATAATAAAGCACGGAACGAGTTTGTCAGGTTCACTGTCACAATACGCTTCTTCCCGTAGTTTTACGCTTTCAGTTTGACTTTAAAACATATTCGAGATGGTACTTTTCTTGCATCGCCCAGTTCGACGTAGGTGAAGGCGCCCCGGACACAAGCGAAGGTGGAGCTTCTTCAACGGATTGAGGCGGCTGAATCCCGTCTGGGCTTCCCCCACCCCAGCCGTCGCCCTTGGACGCAGCGGGGGCGGGTCTGGGCAGCGACCCTGCCGAGGTTCTACCACCGCCAGCCCTGCATCTCCCGGGGGCCGCCGCGTATGAGGTTGCGCAGGCATCCAACGGATCCGTGTACCGGGCCGAGCACGCCTGGCTGAACGGGACCTCGGCGGTGGGCTACCAGGCCGCGGGGGCCACCAAGAATGGCGGCGCCGCCGCCGAGATGGCCGAGCCCATGGCCCCCCAGCAGTCGTACGAGGATGGTAATGCTGCCGGGGGAGAAGGCCAGAAGCCTTCTCTATCTGGTTTTGTTCCCTGCCTGCTACTTTGTTGCTTTCTCTTCCAGCTGTGGCTTCAGTGGAAGAGGATAGATTGTGGTATGTTGTCACCGTGGATTGCTTAGACTTTGATGCTTGGACCGTACTTATTGAAGAGACAGAGAGGATTGCTGAGGTGAAATTGAAACTGTTGCCTTACCATACAGTGCATTGTTCTCCTTTTTGCAACTTGCTGTATGGATTGTCATAATTTTCAGCAGCTTATCATCTTTCTGTTCCCACATGTGTAACATATTTCTTTGGTCATATGCAATCAATCTGTATCTTGTCGACCACGAAGTTATGCCAATTTTTGTTATGCATGGATGGTCACTTGCTCCCTTGTTTTGATTAGCACATTTTCTTTCTACATTCCTCTGTCTTGTGGGATCCCAGTATATTTTCTGTTCGACTTCATGGGCCTTGTTCCCTGTAGTAGTTTCACCATTGTCCTATTGTAGTCTTGGGCAATCTGTCCTTTAATGAACAACACTAGATATAAATTTGATCTGTTTGGCTGATAAAATAAAGTGGATTTTTTAATGATAAACAAGTTTATGCTAATGCCATATTTTTGTGTATTCCTGCTCAGAGCAACATATTGAAAATACGGAAAGTTTATGATGCATTCCTTGCGGAGTTCCCTCTGTGCTTTGGCTATTGGAAGAATATGCAGATCATGAAGGCTGATGTCAATAAAGTTTTTCAGGTGTATGAACGGGTAGTTCTTGCAGTTACTTATTCAGTGGGCATATGGTGTATAATGACCCAGATGTCATCAGAAGGTAGTAGTTGAATACCCAAACTATTCTGCTGAAGTTTTTAACTTCTTTCTGTGTCGTGACTTTTGTTAACTACTGCATTTTAGGCTGTATATGTACAGGAATACATGACTAGAAGTGATTTTACAATACTTAGCACCTGAACAGGAATGCTTGATGAAATGCTTTATAATATAGCACTGTATTTTCGCAGTCCATGTGATAGTGTAGGCCATGGAAATGTTGCATATATTCAAATTTTGGCTTAGGCAGTGTGTTCTTGACTCCACGCATGTCTTTTAGTTGTAATGATTAATCTCTCTCCATGAAGTACATCATCTATTTGACCTTTTTCTTTTTGTAGCAGCTATAATTTGTACTCCCTTCATCTGGGTTTGTATGGTGTGTGCAGGTTTTTAGGTCCTCAACGTGCTATATGCCACCGAAAGTATGTCTAGAAACTTCATTCAAATACAAATCCAGTGATATGCTTTTGGTGGCATATACACATGTTTTGTTAGTGACATTGTCGAGGACGTAAAAAATCCGCTCATGCCCTATAAACCTGGATAGAGGGAGTATAAGTATTTTCATATAGCCAATATTAGTCATTTAGTGCATTAACTAAGTGGCCAATTTGGAGATCACATGTTTGCGATATACAAAGTACTGAAGTCTAGATCTATCATGAAAAATACGGTCCTCCTCCGATGCAAGTGTAGTGGCGGGAAGCACATGCATACGCGAGGTCGGCCAGGAGGAGGCACTTGGAAGAGAGCTGGGAGGAGAAGAGGTCGGCTGGAGGGGAGCGAGCAACGTTGTGGTGGTCTCACCTGCGAGCGACGGGAGGAGGACGGAGCTGATGCATAGGAGGGCGAGGCGGCTGCGTGCAGGAGGCTTCCCGGTGGATCAGGGAGATCACGCGAGGAATCTTCAACGGCATGGGCTGGGGCTCCGTGCTTCCTCAGATCCGCGTTTGAGTGTGTGTCCAGTTTGCCGCTTCCCTAGACGTCGACGGCTCCATGATCAGTCGTGTTCTCTTCCTGCTGTGTGGTTACGCCGCCTCATCCTCCAAGTACTATAAGCCATGATGAGATGTAAGTGCACTCTCTATTTTGCTCTAGATTCTGCCTTCCACATGTTTGATGAAATGCCCAACCACGTTTCTCACATAAAATTCGATGGATAAAAGGAAGCAACATGGCTTATTAGGGGCCATTAGGCAAACTGAGAATTGCTTACGAGTCTATTGCATACGATGCTAAAGGAATTTCTTCCTACTTTGAAGATTCAGCATTGCAGTCACTTTTATTTTATAGATCACCGAGTTCGCCGGCGAAAGAAGAACATCCCTCGAGCCGTCCAATGTTGCCTGCGGCTATTACTCATGATGCTACAGCTGAAACTTAGAAACTGTAGATATTTATCTTGCACAACATGGGTACTAATTTTGTACACATGTTTGAAATTTTCGTAGGGATAAAATAAACACATTGTTTTCGTTTGTTAAAGAGAGTAAATCACAGCTTTCTAGATGATAGTTTTTGGTCTGTTAGTAACTTGGTCTCACTGATGTTATTGTCTTTATTAAGACCAGTGGAGCCCCTGATTTTCATTGAACTCGCTCTCAAAGACATGGCCACATATATACAGGTTGTTAAAGTTTGGCATGTTTTTGTTTTAATAAAATGGGTGCTCTACTCTATTTTGTACCTTGTGTTCAGTTGTGATAACATGATATTTTGTTGCATAACCCTCCAATCGATGAATGTGGCGATCTGTGCTCTTGAAGATTTACTAATATAGTGACAATCCTTCAGATTCAGGGTATACAATGTCGGATTACATTATGCGGATGTATTGAAGGCAAAAATTGTTGTGGTGGAGGTATTATGTGCTACGGACGAGACTTGCCTGCTCCCCGTGCGTGTGCCCATCCGTGCACCCACGTACGTGGCTTGATTTGATTGGAACAAAATAAGGCTCGGCCCCACCCCCTTAAAATCAGGGGGAGGGGGAGATGATTAGATTAGAAAGGAAAAAGGGAAAAAGACAGCCGTAGGATGAAGTGGGAGCACGGATGATAGCATGGGGAGGAAGCAGGCAAGCCGGATCCATGTGCTACCGCTTTAGCAGTACATAACCAACTAACATTCTTTATAAATAGCAACAAGCAGTTTTCATCTCCAAGCATATTCAAAAGCGAAAACACTTTGTATTGTTTATCAAAAACTGTATGATAAGATAGTTCAGAGTGTTGGGCTAAAATTGGACAACGCAAGTTTACCAGAAACAATAAGAATTTGTCATCAAGGATCTAAGAGCTCTGGAAATATGTTGTTCTCCTCTTTTGATTCTCCTTTCAGTACATAAGATTGCAGACTCTGGTTTACAAGCATAAGGATGAAAATAACTTTAAATACCATAATGCACCTCTGTTCGATTGGATTCAAAGTGCAATAATGTACAGACCATTAATTATTACCCCCTCCTTCCGAAAATAAGTGACCTTGTTTTAATTCAAAATTGAACTAAAACATCACTTATTTCCGGATGGAGGGAGTATATGATTTCTTCATCTGGTTGTTGCATCCCCTTTATACACCAAAATCAGTGTGCTACAATGTTGATTTATGTTGGTTGGAAAGAGGATCGCAGCAGAGGCACAATAAACTACCGGCATATTTACATCATATTGGCATAGTTGTAGTGTGAAAATCTCTGGAGCTAGATCTTAAGTAGGTTGTGCCTCTTTTTTGGCCCGGTGCAACGCACGGGCATTTGTACTAATAATAATAATAATAATAATAATAATAATAATAATAATAATAATAATAATAATAATAATAATAATAATAATAATAATAATAATAATAATAATAATAATAATAATAATAATAATCTATACATCTATACATAATAATAAAGCACGGATTGAATCCGTCGGGTTCACCGTCACAATACGCTTCTTCCTGTGAATTTACGCTTTCAATCCGAATTTAAAACATATAAGCGAGGTGGTACTAATCTATTTGCATATCGCTGCCCGTAAGTCAATGACGTTTCCACCTCTTCTTGGGCCAGTTGGCTTTCTTGTGACCACGCAAGTGGGCTTTCGTTCGTCCGTCCCAGACATTGGTTGTCGTTTTTTGATTTTTGTGCGTGGGCCAAGCTGGGTACCTTTTTTCCATCGGAGTGCAAAAAATAGCTGCCAACTATACTGGTTAGACAAATAGTCCCGTATCGCCCTTTTACATCGAAAATCATCAATTTATATACGCTGCAGTTGTACGAGAAAATAAGCCGCCTCAGAAATAAGAAAAGAGGATGAGATGTGCTTCTCGTTCGCATATTGGAATAGAAGGCAAAAGAAAAGATCTCAAGGATGAAAAGGGAGGGGGCTAGATCGTGGGGAACATGGTTGGCTTAAGGATGATGCGCTGAATCGGCTTCTTCAGAGAAGTGAAGAGCAGTAGGAAAATGCTTGGCTTCCTTTCCCGGAGAGGAGGCAAGCGACGACGCGCAAGGCCAAAATGTTTGGCTTCCTTTCCCGGAGAGGAGGCAAGCGACGACGCGCAAGGCCAAAATGCTTGGCTTCCTTTCCGGGAGAGGAACGGCAAAAGGCAAGCCACGACGGCTAGGGGTGGAGGAGGGCAGAGAAGCGGGGGTCGCAGCCGGGCATCGCCGCTCACCGCAACAAGCGTGGGGTCGCAGCCGGCCCTTGCATCGCTGTGCTTTCCAATTCCAGCACGCCCCTCAACAGGCGCCACTAGCGGTGGAGGGTGGAGACGAGTGGATAAGCTTGGTGGCCTTTTTTTTCTAGAGCGAGGCATGCACGTGCCGGCTCGAACACACACAGCTCAAAAGTTGTTTATCTCAATTTTTTAATCCTTTCCTGTTAATTAAGAAAAGGAGGACATGCATGATACATATTTTAGGGTTTTTAACACAGTATAATTGAAGTCCCTCACAAACATGAGCATATACTCATTCCTATAAACGCGCACATGCACACCCTACCCCTATTAGAACCTTTAGTGGGAGGAACATCTCCTCCCACTGAACGAACTTTCGTGAAAGTCTGAAATAAATTTAAAATAATGCGAGCACCTATGTCAAGTCTACGACTTGAATCATGATGGTTTAGGATACCACTATCCTCCTAACTATCCAATCACAGAGCCAAAAGTTGTTTATCTTAAAATTTTTTGTTTAAACACACTATTTAGTTTTTATTACTTATTTAAATTTCATTACTTTTAATGATCTTTATATTGTCATGATGCTACAAATAAAACAAAGTTTTTCCATATAAGATGTTGTCAATCAGATCAATTTACTTCGAATCCTACCCATGTTCCAAACTCCATGTCGTGATCTTCAATTGATGCATCTTTCTTCATAAGCGTCCGTTGTCTCGTGACATGGTTCCTTGACCCGGCCAACCTTTGTTCATAGGAACTAGATTTCTCTTCCCGGACAATGCCATTGGCATTAATATTCCTGACTAAATTTGTAATAATTTCATTTTTCATTGAAACGCATGATGTATTTTTTAAATTATTAAATTTTTATTACTTTTGATGTTATTTATATTGCAATGAAGTTATGAATACATCAAAAGTTTTTCCATAAGAAAACATTGACAATCAGATCAATTTAATCTGAATCATACTCTATGTCTTAAACTCCATGTAGTGAACTCATGATGCTCAAATGATGCATATGTTTTTTGACATAAGAACCATTGTCCCGTGGCATCGTTCCTTGACCCCGCCCATCGTGGTCCATATGAACTAAACGTTTTTCCCGTTCCAACGCACGGGCATTTGTGCTAGTCTATACCTAATAATAAAGCACGGATTGAATCCGTCGGGTTCACCGTCACAATACACTTTCACCCAGTCGTAATACGCTTTTACAATTTGTATGGACAAAATTTTCGCTTATACAAGGATTGTTTCCGGCCAGGATTATATACAAGGAAAAAACGTTCCTTTTCCAACTTGGTCTCTGTCCACGCCACGCATCGTTGCGTCTACACTCTTGCAAAAGAGTCTCTAATGAATTACATACTGAACGCACAGTCCTATTTTAAGTCTGTAGAGAAAACGTTTCGTGGATCGACTTGGGCCTTTACGAGCGAACAGAAAAACATAGGCACACACGAGCACGAGGGCTTGCCTTCGATGCGTACGGGTAAGCCGCCGCCGCCTCTGCGCGCTGCCTCTCCGGCCATCCACCCCCGCTGCCGTGCGCGGCCTCTCTGCCATCCACCGCCCTGTTCTCCTTCCCCTCCCCATCCGTCCCAATCTTCTCCGGCGCCACCTGAAGCCTCCTCAACCTGCAACCTCCTGCCATCGAGCCCTTCTAATCTCGCTCGACCATGCACTTAACCGGAACGCCGTCCTCCTAGCCATGCCACTTGAGGTACGTCCTTGTACAATATGTAGAAGTTGTTTTATCCAATTAGATTTGATTCTTGACTATGTCAATCTGCAGCGAGGAGAGAGTGGTGAGGCGGCTTAGGTGAGGCTCAGGACGACGTCTGGCATGTAAGTAGGCCACTCCTGTGTCTCTATGCTAATCCGAGTGCAGTACTCTGCACAATGCTCTACTTCTTCCTTAAAAATATATGTTGAATGCCCCATGACTTGTTTGCACTTCTGGTGTTCGACAGTATGCCTAAAGCATGGAACGAGTTTGTCGGGTTCACCGTCACAATACCCTTCTTCACGTGAATTTACGTTTTCAGTTTATTTTTCACCTATATTATTTTCTGCATACGAGATGATACTATTCATCCGAGGTGGTACTATGTTATATCAGTTTTTTTCCACCTATATTGGTCTTTCCGGTATGTCTCACGGGTCTCTCAGTTGGACTCCAACTCTTCATCACTCGCCTCCTATAATTTCTCCCATATAAATATTGATTGAATCCCATGGACGTGGAGGTGGTGGCGGACATCTCAAAAGGAAATCTCGATCGGCCATATAACGCACGTATGTGCCCAATGCCTTTCTCGCTCTCCTCAAAGATCGCCGCCGCCTGCGCCCTCGATTCTGGGGACGCCAGCGATCTGCCGCTGTCTTCCATTGATGCGATTCCGCCCCGGTCTCCAACATCGATGTCGCACCGTTCCGCCCCTACGTGCGCCGTCGGCTCAATCCCTAGCAGATGGGTCAAGCTTGCCGGCGTGGCTGCGTCGTCCGCTGTACCGGCATGTCAGCCTGGATGATATCTCTGCCCTCGCAACCTCCTCTTGGACCGCCACCGCTGCCACAATATGCTCACAGTCATCAGTCATCCCACGATGTGCACGAGCCCCGACCCGGCGCGCCATGCAAGCGCATCGTCTTCATGCTGCTCCGCGACCTCGGCCTGTCCCATGACGAGGCTTACGTGTGGAGGCAGTCGTTGTGCCTGTGCTAGGTTGCGTCGCCATGCGCCCACGCCCATGTATCCGAATGTGCTCGCCGGCAGGAGTCCAGCGCGTCGTTGTCGGGCCGCCTCGACGGCGCCCCTGCACGTTGTGCCTCGAGAAGATGGCGCATACGGTAGAGGCACAATGCGACTCGACGGCCATGGGGCAGGCGACTCGACGACCATGGGCAAGCGCCGCTGCTGACGTGCGGCACGTGCCGGAACTCGCCGAGTGTTTTGCGCGGCGAGGTGGGCAGCGACCTGCGTAGTGTGCCGCACGAGGTGGTGGAAGCCGAGCCAGGACAGAGAGGAGGACCAGCAACAGTACATCAACCTGTCGGCGTGCATGAACGACGTGGTGGGCAGATCGGGGACGGGGCTATGTGTGCTCCATGAGGATAACAAAAATTTCCCATGAGTAAAAAATACCTGCAGGGAGGAGCTCCCAAACTTCAAGACAAGATACAGATCACATGAGGATAGCAGGTTCTTCTAAAATACTCGTAAACTGTTGTAATGCCCAGGATGGGACTATACCTCCTACGTGTCGAGGCACGACTTAAGGTATAAGCCCATCCTAGAATGATCTCAAGTTTGGTATCTTTGCACGACTCATGTAAAAGAGGGATTAAAATGCAAAAGGAGATAGTTGGCTTACACTCGCCACTTCACACAATACATTACATAAGCAAAACATCATTCAAAACATCACAACCCGACTACGGGCGAAGATCCAAAAGACAAGATACCAAACAACATAAAACCACAGGCCTAGATCGAATCCTAGTAGAAACCACTACTGATCATCGAAAACGTCACAAGCATAAGGCCACTCTCTTCTTCGAGCTCCCAGTGAAGAACTGATCCAGCTCCTGCATCATTCTCGGCTGAACCTGCATCTGGTGTTGTAGTATCTGTGAGCCACGAGGACTCAGCAATCCCATAACCATGGGTATCAAGACTAGCAAAGCTTTGTGGGTAGGAAGAGGTAAAGTGGTGAGCTTGCAGCAGCGGCTAAGCATAATATGGTGGCTAACTTGCGAGTACCAGAATAAGATGAGCATCTACGCAAACGGTCGCAAAAGTACTGATCGCTAAAGATCCTAAACTATATACGAATCAAACATAACCCCACCGTGTTCTCTTCTCAAAGTGAAAAGAGACAGTCACGGTTACTCACACAGTGGTGTGTTTTACTTCGGATCCTCTGTCAAGTTTTCTACAACCGGACATTAACAAATTCCAATCTGCCACATAACCGCGGGCACGGCTTTCGAAAGATCATAACCCTGCAGGGGTGTCCCAACTTAGCCCATCACAAGCTCTCACGATTAGCTGAAGTGATAACTATAATATCATCACCCCTTATCTTAGGGAAATCCGATCAGGCTCGGCATCCCGGCAGCACAAGACATTTCGACAATGGTAAAACAAGTCCAGCAAGACCTCCCGGTGTGTCGACACCCTGATAGTAGCCGCGCGTATCTCGTCTCAGGCCACAACCGGATGGGTGATCCTACATGAGCCAAACCTCGAGTTTCCACGTGGTGGCCCCGCATAACCCCCGTTTGGGACCAACACCATCAGCACTGGCCCCCCCTACTATGTAGAATTAAGAACCCGAGGGTGCGACCCCCTATGCAAATTTAATTAAATAATTAAGTTGTTATTATGAGCAAATTAAAACCAATGTTGGGCCTTGCTGGAGGAGTTTTATTCAAAGTCGAACTGTCAAGGGGTCCCCATCCACCCATCGTGTAAGGAACGCAAAATCAAGGAACATAATGCCGGTTTATCGGCGCCTAAGGTGGCATGAGTGGAACAAAACACCGAGCAAAAGGCCAAGCCTTCCACCCATGCCCAGTATATAGGTGTGTTAATAATAATTATAGATATTGTGATATAACAACAACAAGTTCCCTCCTGGAACGAACTTCATCTTCACCTGCAACTAACAACGCAATAAGAGGGGCTGAGCAAGCGGGTAACATAGCCAAACAGTGGTTTTGCTAGGAAGGTTTCAAATGTTAGAGGTTTCATGGCAACAAAGAGAGGCTGACATAAAGATGGGTAGCGCGACATGTAACGATAGCATCGAGACAACTAAGCATGGCAATGGTAGTAAAGGTATCCAAGGGTATGATCATCTTGCCTGGGATTCCGCAAGGGAGAAGAACGGATCCATGAAGTAGACGGAGCAACATAGTCGAGCGAATCCTCACAACTCCGGAACGAAACCGAAGCTTCGAAGCGTTCTCTCTCGAAGCGGTTCGAGATCGTAGAGGAAGAAGTCGTTCTCGTGATCGGAGAGGAAGTAGGCGGAAGTAGTGGTACACGGCCGTAGAGGAAGTAGTTGTTCACGTCATCGTTAGGGTACTTGACGGGTCGTCGAGCGACGGTAGTTGAAGTAGTGGTACATGTTCGTTTCGGAGAGGGACTTGATGAACCCAACATCTTCGGGGCGACGGTAGTGGAACTTGGCGACGGTAGTCGTTCACGATCCGTAGTTGTACACGGGATCTCCATGTGTAGTCGAACTTGGCGTATCCGAAGGGGTACTTGGCGTCGGTAGATGTACTCGTTCGGGTCATGTAGAGGTACTTGACGCAACACCGGGTGTAGTCGTACACGGGTCTTCGCATTTGCCGGTCTCGGGACTTGGCGACGTTAGTGAACTTGCGAGTCTTGGTGAAAACAGATCGTCTTGGACTCGGTCATGGCACCTATAGAAGGCAGCAAGGCAGAGCAGCGGCAGCATCTTGGCCGGCGGGAGCAGCAGCAACAAACTTGGCGACGAGGCCATGGCAGAGAGGCGAGGCAGGGACGTAGTCTTGGCGATGGAGGGTGCGGACTGGCGCGGTCCGGGCCCTCACGGGCACCAGGCGCGCGGTAGGGGAGGCTTGGGACGCGGCATCCCCTGGTCGGCCGCGGGCTGTGACGGAGCAGAGGAACGGGGCGCCGCGCTGGGTGCTGGGGCGGGTCGCAGGCGAGGCGGCGGCTTCGAGGAGAACGGAGGGAGGCCACGGCCTGGCCTGGCGACGAAGGTGCGGACGCGGGCTGGAGGGGCGCGTCGGCCTGGCCTTGGGGCGCGGAGGGGCGCGGGAGCCTGGCCTTGGGGCTCCTGGAGGCGAGGAGGAAGGGCCCGGACGCAGTCCATGGCAAGGAGGACGGGCGGCTCCTGGAGGCGAGCGCCCGGGAACAAGGCCTTGGGGCGTCGGCCGCGGCCTGGAGAGGAGATCGGTGGGGGCATCGGGGGGAGGCGCGATGCGAGCGAGGAGGCAGGGCGAAGTGGCGGCGGGGGTGCGGGAGAAGAGGAGCGATGGGAAAGAGCTGCGTGCGGGCTAGGGTACCGCTGGAGGAAAAGGCCGGATGGGCCTTCGGAGGGAAGATGGGCCGCGGGGAGGAAGGCTGAGGGGCTGGAGGTTTGGGCTGCTGGAAGGCCTAGAGGCCGGCGGCTGGGCTCTCCCTGCCCCTCTCTACTAATTAAAGAAAAACAGA
>LR738713.1:69309337-69388908 GCA_902687465.1 Secale cereale
TGCGGAAAGAATATACACGAGAGGGTAATTTTCTCGGGCCCATAAAATGAGCACGGTCCGAGAAAAATAGAAATGGCAAGATAGAATGCTGAAAATTCAAACTCATTGAATTTTATTCAAATGGGTTTGAACTAGGGCTTGGTTATTGAAGTGTCCAAAAATGTTCGAATTTTTGGAGGAACCTCGATAAATGGGAAAAATAATATTGACAAGGTTTTTGAAAGAGAAACTCGAAGTAGGAAAAGCATGGGGAAAATTATGCACGTGTGTTGTGTTATCTCCAAACAAATGGAATATTTAATATAGCTCCCTAATATTAGGAGGATATGTTATAAAGAGAAGTCACACTTCCCTCGATTTAAATGGACCGACGGTCCACACAATTTATTTAGGTTGAGATGCAAAAAAAAAATATGACATGATGGCATGATGACATGATGCAATGCAAAAATAAATAAAGCAAGCACAACTGAAACACACGGGAGAGACCCGGAACATCTGGAATCTTCTGGGACGTCGGTCTTCGGGCGTCACAACTCTCCCACACTAACAGAGGATCTCGACCCAAGATCCTAGAGATAGCACCGGATAAAAACGGAAGAGGAAGAGGTAAAACAAAGTTGCTTCTTCGACAATCGAGTGAAACCAAGAACCTGAGAGGTAGAACAATCTTGAAAGAAAGAATACAAAGGAGATGAACGAAGTTGATAGCACACCGGTAAAATGAGGAACAAGGAACATTACGAGAACCTTGTAGATTGAAAGACATGAAACAAGAGCTCATGGACCAAAAGAATATGAAACTGCAACGGTATAGCCAAGGAATAAGAATGAAATGATTCGGACAGCACTCCGTCTGAAAATGGAAGGAATTAACAAGAACTTGCCAAGTAGGGATGATACTTGATGAAAACAACAACACACTGCCTCTGAAACAATTGAAAGAAAGACACAAGGGGTAAGAAAGATTCAGACAGCACTCCGGTTGAAAAGAGAGGCAAACTTGATAAGATGAGAGAATTAGAATGGAGGTCACAACATTCCGGTTAAATGGACAAGCAAGGGAAGAACATGATCTTGATATGACAAGATGATGGGACGAAGAGAGCAATATCACAATGCCTCGGGAATGAAAGAATAGCAAATAAATCAACGAAAGAAATGAATGGAGAAGAAAAAAATGACAACTTCTCCCACGAATGAATTAGAAAATTCTCCTTACGAATAAGGGTTGAATGGAGTTGTTGGAAAATATCAACAACGAAAACGAATAAGCTTGATGTGGGCTTATGGAAAACATCTCAAAATTAAGAGGTGACATGCTGCCACTAACGAAAACAATTGATTGGCTTGAGATCAGCCAGGAGTCGATAAAATTATCTCACCGGAATGATTAATGAAGAACTTGGGTCATTTATAAGCACCATAATAGCAACAATTCTCAGGGAAAGCTTTTAGGTGAAATACAACCCAAGATAACTCCAAGAGATAAAAATGAGGGGTTGAAAGGATCTCCTAAAGAGAAAGAAATGATGGTTTTAAATATCTCATTCTTGACAACTTGTGAATCATGAAACATGAAGGAATTGTCAAAATGACATAACACCATATGAAAAGATAAGGGAGAAAGAATTGCAATTGGAATGCATGATGAAGAATGCTTGAGCTTCAACAAGAATCTTGATGAAGACTTCGAGGATGAATTAAATGATGATGAACCATCATGAGAACTCCGTTAATGAAAGCATGAGAAGTGAAAAATGAAAAGAATAAGATTCAAGGCCTGCGGTGAATTAGATGGAGCTTTGAAATGATATAATAGAAATAACTTGGAGCTCCGGAAAAACAAGATGAACAACTTAGAACCGAGAAAATGATATGATGAACAAGCTCTGGAGAAAGAGTTTAAATCGCCTTGAAGGAATAAGAATAAGAATTATGTCATGCATCTCATTCACCAATTAAATTGATGACAACCAAAGGATTTGGCATACTACTTATTCTCGTTGGAAAGAATTAAAGATAGATCTCGCACAAACTTGGATAAATATTCGACGAACCACTGGTAGGATTATGAAAAGAACAAATGAATTGATATGGTAACAAGGAAGAGTAATTTTGAAAGAAGCACCGTAAGAATAGGGAGACGAACGAAGAGACATCAACGAAGAATATTTGGAGAACGAAGTTGAAAACTGAGAACGAAGAAATATTCTGAAATGATGGCCTTCGGAGGAACAGAAAGAAAAGAATTCATGAAATGCTTCGGATGGTATAAAAAGAATTCCTACAATCGGAACAATAATGAGGATGGCATGAAGGTAGAACCACAACTCTTGAGAGAACGGGCCAAGATTTAAGAGAAACACTTCTTCGGGTCTTCAAAATCTGAGAAGACGATGAGATACACGACCATGAATTGTATAGGCACTCCGTAATGAAGAATTAAAAGGTTGAACCAATGATGAACAAGAATTTGAAAGCGATCTTGGAGAAGGCATGTGACTGATGGAGATCATTCTTACGTCACACTTTGAAAAGAATTTGAGTATAACTCCGGAAAAATTAGAAGAGTCAGGTAAGATCCTGGGAAAAGACCTATGGGTTAGGGCCCACTCAAAAGAAATCACCGTTTGAAAAGATTGCTTGAGATATTGCACCGGTTGAATTAAATGGCTTGAATAAGATAACAATCCTCAAAAAATAGCTTGAACGGATTAAGAATGGAAACACGAATCTTCTGAGATATCCTCAACACTCCGGATAAGAATAAAGAGATGTGAAGAAATAAGAGAGCCTTCGGATAAGAGATTTCAACATGTGAAAACATGTGAAACAAAAAGGAAGATATGATCATGACCGAAGCTTGAACTTAGTCCACCGGAGAAGAATGTTAGAATTAAGAATGATGAACTTGAAGCTCTTGAGCATCTTCACGATAAAGCACGGGATAAGAACATTGAAGGAAAAGAATGAAGAAATATCACATGAATAAAATGGATACTTCATCTGAGAATTTCTTGCTCCGAGAAGAAGAAGGGTGGGAGGGCGGTGAAAACAAAGACAACTTGGATGAATGAAACAGACAAATCGTCAGATTTCTCAACAGCGTCCGTATGGAATAACTTGAAGAGAAGGCACACCGGTTGAAAAGGATTAACATGGAGATCTTTATGGTCAAAAGAATTAGCACTCCCATAGAAATATGAGAATACCGATTAGGAAAGGTATGGAATCAACATTTGACATCGAAGCAACTCGAATACCAGAATCAAAACAAGAACAAAGGGTAGTTATGTTTATGAAGAAGATTATGTTGCAACAAGGATCAGATAGAACAAATACAAGATAGAAGCTTCATTCCACATCTTCGTGCTGAAAGCTCATGGAACATGTTACAAAAGGGTTTTGCAATCCCCGGATCAGCATAGCCAAGGACCCTTTAAGATGCAACTCCCGATCAGAACAAGTCCATAAAACCACTTCACTCAATGTAGAACCCCGAACTTCATATCGTGCATCCGTTGGAAGAATGCCTAGAACTACTAGATGAACCCACCTATTAATTTCCGAAAGTTCCCAGTTATGCAATCAGGTGTTGGGGATACAGGGGAAGCACCGCGCACTCAACTCTAAACCTACATCCAGCTGTATCCATCCTTCAACACATAACCAGTTGTTCTCGGAAACCGTTTACCTCGGACCTTCGAAACGCATCCACTATACAAGCTATGGCAATACTCCCGAACTACCTCCCCGGTACTGGGTGATGTCGGGGTTATCTTGCCACTAACCGCATAGGAGAGTTTTCGATGTCGGCCGTCTTAAGTATTCTAGTACTGCCACGATGGATTTGTGACGACAACACCTCGGAGCTCAACTCCCCGGGACACTGCCACAACCCCTAATGACAGGAGGCATCGAGAACAAGACATCGGAACAATCCAAACAATACTCGCGTGATCCTAAAAAAAATTTGGTGCATTTTTTGAGTGTAGAAGAGAAAAGAGTAATCGTCAGGAGTCCTCACATGAGTGAAAAGGGATGAGAAGCAAAGAAATCCTACTCTCCGATATAAATATAGGACTCAAAACATTTTCAAGTGTGTGCCTAGACTCAACCGTCAACGATTCGATCAATCAATGGGGCTTCTAGGTCGGAGAAGGCTCTGATACCAACTTGTAATGCCCAGGATGGGACTATACCTCCTACGTGTCGAGGCACGACTTAAAGGTATAAGCCCATCCTAGAATGATCTCAAGTTTGGTATCTTTGCACGACTCATGTAAAAGAGGGATTAAAATGCAAAAGGAGATAGTTGGCTTACACTCGCCACTTCACACAATACATTACATAAGCAAAACATCATTCAAAACATCACAACCCGACTACGGGCGAAGATCCAAAAGACAAGATACCAAACAACATAAAACCACAGGCCTAGATCGAATCCTAGTAGAAACCACTACTGATCGTCGAAAACGTCACAAGCATAAGGCCACTCTCTTCTTCGAGCTCCCGGTGAAGAACTGATCCAGCTCCTGCATCATTCTCGGCTGAACCTGCATCTGGTGTTGTAGTATTTGTGAGTCACGAGGACTCAGCAATCCCATAACCATGGGTATCAAGACTAGCAAAGCTTTGTGGGTAGGAAGAGTTAAGTGGTGAGGTTGCAGCAGCGGCTAAGCATAATATGGTGGCTAACTTGCGAGTACCAGAATAAGATGAGCATCTACGCAAACGGTCGCAAAAGTAGTGATCGCTAAAGATCCTAAACTACATACGAATCAAACATAACCCACCGTGTTCTCTTCTCAAAGTGAAAAGAGACAGTCACGGTTACTCACACAGTGGTGTGTTTTACTTCGGATCCTCTGTCAAGTTTTCTACAACCGGACATTAACAAATTCCAATATGCCACATAACCGCGGGCACGGCTTTCGAAAGATCATAACCCTGCAGGGGTGTCCCAACTTAGCCCATCACAAGCTCTCACGATTAGCTGAAGTGATAAATATAATATCATCACCCCTTATCTTAGGAAAATCCGATCAGGCTCGGCATCCCGGTAGCACAAGACATTTCGACAATGGTAAAACAAGTCCAGCAAGACCTCCCGGTGTGTCGACACCCTGATAGTAGCCGCGCGTATCTCGTCTCAGGCCACAACCGGATGGGTGATCCTACATGAGCCAAACCTCGAGTTTCCCCGTGGTGGCCCCGCATAACCCCCGTTTGGGACCAACACCATCAGCACTGGCCCCCCTGCTATGTAGAATTAAGAACCCGAGGGTGCGACCCCCTATGCAAATTTAATTAAATAATTAAGTTGTTATTATGAGAAAATTAAAACCAATGTTGGGCCTTGCTGGAGGAGTTTTATTCAAAGTCGAACTGTCAAGGGGTCCCCATCCACCCATCGTGTAAGGAACGCAAAATCAAGGAACATAATGCCGGTTTATCGGCGCCTAAGGTGGCATGAGTGGAACAAAACACCGAGCAAAAGGCCAAGCCTTCCACCCATGCCCAGTATATAGGTGTGTTAATAATAATTATAGATATTGTGATATAACAACAACAAGTTCCCTCCTGGAACGAACTTCATCTTCACCTGCAACTAACAACGCTATAAGAGGGGCTGAGCAAGCGGGTAACATAGCCAAACAGTGGTTTTGCTAGGAAGGTTTCAAATGTTAGAGGTTTCATGGCAACAAGGAGAGGCTGACATAAAGATGGGTAGCGCGACATGTAACGATAGCATCGAGACAACTAAGCATGGCAATGTTAGTAAAGGTATCCAAGGGTATGATCATCTTGCCTGGGATTCCGCAAGGGAGAAGAACGGATCCATGAAGTAGACGGAGCAACATAGTCGAGCGAATCCTCACAACTCCGGAACGAAACCGAAGCTTCGAAGCGTTCTCTCTCGAAGCGGTTCGAGATCGTAGAGGAAGAAGTCGTTCTCACGATCGGAGAGGAAGTAGGCGGAAGTAGTGGTACACGACCGTAGAGGAAGTAGTTGTTCACGTCATCGGTAGGGTACTTGACGGGTCGTCGAGCGACGGTAGTTGAAGTAGTGGTACATGTTCGTTTCGGAGAGGGACTTGATGAACCCAACATCTTCGGGGCGACGGTAGTGGAACTTGGCGACGGTAGTCGTTCACGATCCGTAGTTGTACACGGGATCTCCATGTGTAGTCGAACTTGGCGTATCCGAAGGGGTACTTGGCGTCGGTAGATGTACTCGTTCGGGTCATGTAGAGGTACTTGACGCAACACCGGGTGTAGTCGTACATGGGTCTTCGCATTTGCCGGTCTCGGGACTTGGCGACGTTAGTGAACTTGCGGGTCTTGGTGAAAACAGATCGTCTTGGACTCGGTCATGGCACCTACAGAAGGCAGCAAGGCAGAGCAGCGGCAGCATCTTGGCTGGTGGGAGCAGCAGCAACAAACTTGGCGACGAGGCCATGGCAGAGAGGCGAGGCAGGGACGTAGTCTTGGCGATGGAGGGTGCGGACTGGCGCGGTCCGGGCCCTCACGGGCACCAGGCGCGCGGTAGGGGAGGCTTGGGACGCGGCATCCCCTGGTCGGCCGCGGGCTGCGATGGAGCAGAGGAACGGGGCGCCGCGCTGGGTGCTGGGGCGGGTCGCAGGCGAGGCGGCGGCTTCGAGGAGAACGGAGGGAGGCCACGGCCTGGCCTGGCGACGAAGGTGCAGACGCGGGCTGGAGGGGCGCGTCGGCCTGGCCTTGGGGCGCGGAGGGGCGCGGGAGCCTGGCCTTGGGGCTCCTGGAGGCGAGGAGGAAGGGCCCGGACGCAGGCCATGGCAAGGAGGACGGGCGGCTCCTGGAGGCGAGCGCCCGGGAACGAGGCCTTGGGGCGTTGGCCGCGGCCTGGAGAGGTGATCGATGGGGGCATCGGGGGGAGGCGCGATGCGAGCGAGGAGGCAGGGCGAAGTGGCGGCGGGGGTGCGGGAGAAGAGGAGCGATGGGAAAGAGCTGCGTGCGGGCTAGGGTACCGCTGGAGGAAAAGGCCGGATGGGCCTTCAGAGGGAAGATGGGCCGCGGGGAGGAAGGCTGAGGGGCTGGAGGTTTGGGCTGCTGGAAGGCCTAGAGGCCGGCGGCTGGGCTCTCCCTGCCCCTCTCTACTAATTAAAGAAAAACAGAGATCTCAAAAGAGAGAGAAAAGGAAAAAAAGACATCTGCGGAAAGAATATACACGAGAGGGTAATTTTCTCGGGCCCATAAAATGAGCACGGTCCGAGAAAAATAGAAATGGCAAGATAGAATGCTGAAAATTCAAACTCATTGAATTTTATTCAAATGGGTTTGAACTAGGGCTTGGTTATTGAAGTGTCCAAAAATGTTCGAATTTTTGGAGGAACCTCGATAAATGGGAAAAAGAATATTGACAAGGTTTTTGAAGGAGAAACTCGAAGTAGGAAAAGCATGGGGAAAATTATGCACGTGTGTTGGGTTATCTCCAAACAAATGGAATATTTAATATAGCTCCCTAATATTAGGAGGATATGTTATAAAGAGAAGTCACACTTCCCTCGATTTAAATGGACCGAAGGTCCACACAATTTATTTAGGTTGAGATGCAAAAAAATAAATATGACATGATGGCATGATGACATGATGCAATGCAAAAATAAATAAAGCAAGCACAACTGAAACACACGGGAGAGACCCGGAACATCTGGAATCTTCTGGGACGTCGGTCTTCGAGCGTCACAACTGTACCATGTCAAGACGCCTGCTGGTGAAGCATGTAAAGATTTACACGTATTGGCCCTTGTGCTGAAAAGCAGTGAGCAAGCTAAGACACGTATCCACCTGATTTTTTTTGTTTCAGGATTATCTAGAACCTGTAATAAGGTCGCAAACTCACTGCCAATGTAGCAAATCCATGTGATGTGCCAAATGTCATTTGGCTGGGGCGCTTGCAAGCAGTGTTCTCACTGAGCTTAGTCCTTTACAGTTTCGAAAAAGAAATTACGGCAGCTATGCAGTCACCAACGAGCATTGATCGTCACACCTTCAGGTCAATTTGAGAAACTACTCATATATATATGCACAATGGTACGGATGCACAATACTGATCATGCAGCGTGGTCGGTGTACAGTGGTGTTTTTCATGTTGATGGCATAAAAGGGCATGAGTTAAAAATGGTAACACATGATCGAATGTCCATATATCAGAATTAGGGAGCTCCTTCCTCCAGGTATATTTTTCTTCAACCTGCCCATCATGTTTGGAATCTTGCAGATTATTCTTCAGCTCTTGCACATGAATTACAAAAGAGTTGGGGCACAATGCTTCTCATATTATGCCTAAATTTCAAAACATTTATATGTATGCAATGCTTTTAATTTTTGGAACATTGGTAGCAATTACAGTTTTCATTTAGAGTGTTTCTTCCCCACGTTTTTGTCCGTCGGCTCAAGCCCAGCCCGTCGAGCGAACCGTCAGTCGGCTTGAGGTCGGTTCGTGCAGTACGTTGGTTAGTTCTGTGAAAATTGCTGCACAAATTAGCTTGGTGCTACACCGACATGGTGTGGCAATTGTTAATTATTTAACTTTTTTGAATATGTTATGATCAGTACTGTAGTAGATTTTTTACCTTTTTTCTTTTATCGAAAAAAGTAAGAGAAAACACAGGGCTTATGAATGCAACATCTAAATTAAATTTCAGTTACACCACTGTGTTTGCTAAAATACAATATTTAAAACAAATTCCAACTTGAGTATATTTAGATGCCATTTATTTAACCTGATAAAAAGATGACACTTTTAAGACCATTTTTTAACTTTAGTCAGGATATATATATATATATTATTTTTTATATAATAAAGAACGGAACGAGTTTGTCAGGTTCACCGTCACAATACGCTTTCTTCTCATGTCATAATACGCTTTTACGATTTGTATAGATAAAATTGTAATATAAACTACCAATAATTTTTTTATAAAAGTGTAAATAGTTTTGGTATTGCAAAGTACGGCAGCTTTACCAGCTAAAAAAGGTATGACAGCCAACTAATTAAGACTCCTATTCGGATAAAATCATGTAGGAGGAGCGCTCATCAGAAAGATGTAGCGTCCGAGGAGAACTAACATGCTGATGTCATCTTACTATTTTAGTAGAAAGTCAATCCGAACTCCTCTTCTTCTCCGTTCAAACAATAGAAAAAAAATCATACTTTTATTACTTCACGTTGGGATAGCGGACTCCGTACCCAGATGTTCATAAAAAAGAATTCGAAAAAAATAAGATGTTGACAAAGAAGAAAAAACTGAACTAATGCGTATGCGTGGCCCAAACGAGCCGCCTGCTGTGCGATCGGCTGTTGTATGAATATATATATCGTTCAAATATAAGCCAAGCTGACCTTCTCGCTCAGCGTGCATCATCAAGCACATACCAAAGAAAACTATCTACTCTGTTTTTAAAAAGTTGTGTACGTAAACATATTAGCAAAATACTTTTGCCTAATATTAATGTTTTCTGTAAAGATCGTGCATGGACAACATGTAAGTGCTAACATTTATATTTCTGTTCTCGCGAATCATTGCAATAGTTGAGATTCGAAAAAGAAAACAATACAAAGAGATAAGGCTTGCAAATGCTTCAGTCTACGTTAAGTATTCCTTATGGAAAAAAGTTACTTGAAGGACAACGAGATTAAAGCATCTAGAATGTGCATGTATAATCATTACCTAATCTTTACCTATATAATAATCTTTACCTACTAATAAACCACGCACTGCTTCTGATCGTCCGTCGCGCATGTTTGCAAAAAAGCCCTTGCACTTTTTAATATTCAACCCGCGGTCCAGCATTAATCCGCCACCAAAAAAACGATTCACTGGGGAAAAAAAATACCCGTGCGCATCTGGCTCCTGGCCTCGACCCTGGCCAGGCCGAGCCAAATCCCCCTAGCCGCCGCTGCAACACTCGCCGCCGCAGCCGACCACAACCCGCCCGCCGCCACGGCCGCACCTCTGCCCGCTCGCGAGCCTCCCTCCGCTGGCGACACCTGCGACGCAGCGCGCCGCCCTCCGCTGCCAAATCGGCGCCCACCGGGCCATGCTCTGCGCCGGCTGCGCAGACCGTCGCGCGCCGCCGGACGGCGGTGGTGGAGCCTATGTCGTGGAGGATTACACCGGCTGCCCCGCGCTCGCCGAGATCATATGCATCCTCTCCGTGAAGCACCATCGTCCCGGGAGGACGTCGTTGCCTGGCTCACCGACAAGGCGACAACCTCATGACGAGGCCCTCGTCCGCTTCTTCCCGTGCGACCTCCTCGACGGCGCCGCTGCGCGCGGCCGCTACGGAATCTTCCACCTCGCCTCGCCCTACACCGTCGACCGCGTCCTGGACCCCCAGGTACTGTTGCTCCGTGACCATGTTGTTGTTTGACCTCTCAGTATAGGGTCGCGTCTGTCCTGTTTTGTGGCCGCAGAAGGAGTTGGTGGCGCCGGCCGTGGAAGGGACGCTCAATGTGCTGCGCGCCGCCAAGGATGTCGGGGCATGCGCCGGGTGGTGGTGACCTCGGCCGTCTCCGCCGTCATACCCAGCCCGGGCTTTCCGGCCGGGGAGGTCCTCGACGAGCGCTGCTGGACCAACATCGACTACTGCGACAAGAACAGGGTGAGATGATACAACCACCTTGCAAAAAGTGCAGTTACTAAATTATATCTATGCCAAACGAAAACACTGTAGCTGGTAAGCAAGACAAGAAAAGGTTATCTGCACCCTTCAGCGTAATTGGTTACTGCAAGAATTGCAGAGTTTGTTTGATGAGATAGAAATCTGAAATCACATATGGTTCTGGAGATGGAGTACCAACTTATATTTCAGACCTAAAAATCTTGTCTTCCCTGGAGCCGGCGCCGGCTTCGCTCCATGGCCTCCCACGAATCTCAACACTGGCAACTGGAGTATGTTACCTTAATTACTTGCTGTACAACTGCAGTATTTCTAAAACAATTTCCATGGCTAGCAGTCAGGTTGAATTAGTAGCTGAGTTTTGCATATATGCAATCACTTTTGCCTCTTTTTGGCCTTTCGCCCTTCAGTTTTGAAGCAATGAAATGTTCAATCTTGAAGATGATCTTCAATGTTAATGTTCAAGTGTTATAAACTTAGATTTCAGTGTTAATGTTCAAATGTTCATTAACACTATTTGAAATCTGAGAACTAGAAATGCTGAAATCTGAAAACTGGAATCTCCAATTAACTGAAATTTTTGAACATTTAATCTTGCCTGACTATTTGTGAGGTTTACTGGGTTTCCAGTAGATAAAACCTAACCCTATCTATTTATAAATGGAGCAGAACTATATTTATAAAACTTCAGAGAATATATTATTGTCTTCCTCGTATTCTTTTATTACTGGAGCCACCATAGAAAACTCTCTGGAGCAGAACTGTATTTCAACTATAAATGACACGAACAAAAAAATTATATATTTGATGTGAGTACAACTTGAGATAGTTTCAGAGAAATAAAAGAAAGAAACTAAAACTTCAGAGAATATGTTGTTGTTTATATAGACTGAATACTATGTACTGTCAATATTCAGAAGCAGAGAATATATTGTTGTTTATATAAACATAACTGCTTGCTGGTATCTCCATTTTTCAGCTGGGCTTTGCAGTTATCTCAGTTTCTATCTTTTATTGATTAGGCCTGGTACCCTGCTTCAAATACACTGGCGGAGAAGGCAGCATGGAAGTTTGCAGAGGAGAATGGACTGCATGTGGTTGTGGTCAATCCAGGGACTATTTTGGGTCCGATGATTCCGCCAAGGGTCAATGCTAGCATGGCCATATTTCTTCACTTACTTGAAGGTACGCGTATTACGATAATGTAATCTTGATAATGCTCTGGTCATGGTTTAAGATCTTTTTCATAATTTTCCAGATAGAGAAATTTATATAGTGCTACTCTTTAATCATTGCTTAGTCCCTCCAGAATGTTTGTTGATAGGTTAGCAATAATATCATGAGTAGCATACTGAAGCAGGGGCAATTCATGAACTTGTACAAACTAAAAACATTATTTTCCTGATGAAACCTTCATACAACATCTAAATTAATCAGAAAACGGATGAGTAAATTATTTTTATCACGAGAGAACTGGCTGAAATGAAGCTAATACCGATATACTGAATATTCTGCAGTGGTTAGTATATTAGAGAGTTAAACTGCATGTTTTGTCATATCTAAAACCCTTTTCTACTCCATACTTTACATAAACAATGCCTCTGCATTGGCATAAGAACCATAGATTGAAAAATCATCATCCATTGGCATTCGTCACCCTGGCAATGAAATAACCCGCACTTGCTATTCAGAAGACTTTTCTTGTCCAGTTCATTGTGTGATTTGTTACTATGATAAGGAAACATTTCCTCAACCCATCTAGCCAGAACAGCAGGTATGATTCTATTTGTTCTTCTATATTCAGTTGGACAGCCTAGAGTTTCAACATGGATTATGTTCCATTGTATTTTGAAATAGCCAAAGAAGGTCTCTAATAACACTAAGTAGCAACAGCAAGTTGGTCTTCATACCAGTTGGCTTTATGAGTACGTGATGTCATTTCAAATCATAGACCAACCACTCCTCCCCCTTTTGTGCATATCTATAGAGAGATCTAACACGTCTTCTGTAATATGTGTATTTGTCAATCCGCCGATTTTACAAAAAAAAGATCTTACAAGAAAAATACTAAGAGCCAACTTATGTCATCAAGAATCAACATTGCATCTCCATGATTCTGTGGGTTTGTAATAGCATGTCTAGCATGTCAACAACTTTGAATAACATGATGTAGAAGCCATGCTGCAAGAATTATCAATGCGTACACGCCTTTTCAGTCCATATTTAACAGTGATACAAAATTGTATTCCTTTTGTTTATGTTCAGAAGTAAAAATCAACTCATAAATAGAAATGGACCTGATATATGATTTGTTCTGCATGTAGTCTGCACTAAAGAATGTCCATCTTTACCTTCCATCACCTAACAAAGCCAATTTTTCTGTATCTAATTAGTTCATAGACCCAGTTTGTATATATCCAGAGTTCATAGATGGATTAGTAAACATATAACCTTTTTGTAGAAACATATAGCCTTTTTCTGTTAAATGGTTATGCAAGTCCGAGCATGCTCAAAGTAGGCTAGGAAGATGACCAACAATTATATTGTGCAGTTCATCACCTATGTAAAATGGTTCTTCATGTTGGACCATATTTTTTGTGCATATCTATGTATTCGGTCAAATACAAACATGTGACTTGTACCAAAAACAAATGTACAATATATTTTTTATCTAGAAGCAGTACAACTCTTGATTATTTAAGATTGTCATACATCATTTCCAGGTTCAGATGTATACTTTCTATTCTTGTACTTGGCTGACCATGCTTGAATATTGTTTAACGATGGAAGATATTTTGGTGCTATTTTTTCTCCAAGTTAACGACGAAAGATGTTTGCACGAACATTTATCTGGTCTTTGACGTTCTTGTGAATTTTCTGAATCTCCGCAACTCTGCAACCAAAAAGAGCTCTCTGAACTTGCCGCTGATTCACCTAACTGCTCATGCTACTCTTGGCTGCCTTCGGATGAAGCTACTGCTTCTGTGCTAGATTGGGTGGATAAGCAAGAAAGCAAACCGATTGGGGAAAGATTGGGAGCATATGCATTAGTTTGGAAACTAAAAAAAGGAGAAGATAAGAGTATGTGGTGTACAAAGCTCACCCGTTTATCAACAACTATGTGTCGGCTTTGTTTTTTAAAGCAAGACTTCCGAAATATTATTTTGTGAATGTATAAATTTGTATATAATAAAATTGAGTAGGTTGACTTTTACACTGATTATGTAATATTGACATATTGTTATCAGTATTTTTTCTAACTTTTCTATAGTTAGTACTATGGTACAGTGAGTTCAAGAGTACTCACAGTACAAGAAAAACTGAATGTTCCTACCAATTTAACTTACCATTGCACAATACAAGATAATCAACTGCCATTACCAGTAATTTCGCCGAGGAGCAGATGTAAAAAATGAGAGTGAAATAAATATATCACTTGACATGGATCAAATTATGCAGATATGTAAACCACCGAGGCGCTGCGGACTCCAACATGTCCACGGTTAGACAGTTGATGCTACCCATGGGGCGCGTCATGGCGCACTTCAAGTATCTATCGAATATAAGGAGAGGCGGCTGCACCGGTTTTGCGGGTGTTCATGATCAAGCAGTTTTAGGTTAAAATAGAGTAAATATGAGATTTTTTTTTCTCCCGTTGCAACGCACGGGCATATTTCCTAGTAATAATAATAATAATAATAATCTATACCTAATAATAAAGCACGGATTGAATCCGTCGGGTTCACCGTCACAATACGCTTTCACCCAGTCGTAATACGCTTCATGTTTTTGCAAAATAGTCCCTGTAGTTTTGGCCAATTAACCCGCGCTCCAAATGTACAGTAAAAAACGAATCGCTCGTTCACGGTATCCAGATGGACGCAACATCCGGTCTCCTCTTTAGCCGCCGTCCGCTCCTCCCCCGCCACTTTGCCGCCGGCCGGCCTCCAGATCCCCGGCGAATGCGAGGTGGTCGACGCGCGCCCACTTCCGGCGGCCCTCCTCTTTGTAGCCGTCCGCGCCTCCCCGCCCAGGGCCTCCTCCGCCTCTTGCCGCCGGCCGACCTCTATATCACCGGCGACTGCGAGGTGGTCGATGCGCACCCACTCCCGGCGGCCCTCCTCTTCGCCGCCGTCCGCGCCCAGGACCTTCTCCGCCTCTTTGCCGCCGTGCCCGTGAAGCTGATCTAGGCCAAGTCCTGGACTGCTAGATCGAGAGGCAGGAGCTGCTCTCCGGTACCGATGAAGGAACCAGCAACGGCACCATCAGGTGCTGATGCTCTCTGGTGCCGATGGAGGGGGGCATCAACATCAGCAGGTGGTATTCAAGAGGTACAGGGAGTACATGGTTGTACTGGGTGAGGGGGCTTCGCCGAGGATTGGTGGATGGATACTTCTCTGTGCCATTTACAGTGCCGGAGGGGATGGCCAAGAAGCGGTCTACCAACGGCGTGCTCTTGCAGGTGATTCTGAATTTCAGATACTTTTTGTCGAAGATGTTTGGCATCTTCATATTTGAATCATTGCATCTGTAGACATAACAACTGAATTGGGCATTAATATTGTATCACTTGTCGCTGAAAATATTTCCATGTTTACTCATGTGTAATTGGTAATGATAATGCTGCTGCACTCTGTGATATTGTTTTTATGTAACAGTGGAACATTTTAGTTTTAGTCAGAACAGTATGACGTGCCCTCTAGGTGGGATGGCATGGACTGCTCGATCATTGGATGACATAATATGCTTATGATGTAGGTTATTATGTTACCATTACATGCCTTCCTCGGTACTGATTTGTGAATTGTTTCTTTTTTCAAACTATGCAGGAGGACTGCATGTGATGAGTTAAGGCACAAGAAGAACTACGCCCAATTTAGCTCGAGCAGTTAGTACGCAACCAATTAAAAATGCATTTTCGCGACCCAGGCTACTGAATTCTGACTGGCAGGCTCGCTGTCACAGCCACATAATCTCACGCATTCAAATTGCTACTTGCTAGCTACACGAAATACGCCCAGATCTTCGAGTAGAAATCCAAGGTAACACTTATTGCCTATAAGTATTTACTTCATCTTTTATCTTCATGTAAAAAGAGAATGCAAGCTGAAATATACAGTCTGCAGATTCCTCCTGTATGTTCAATATACAGAATAGGAAGAACCAGATCAACAGCCCTTGAACTAGATTGGTTGAAGCTGTATTTTCAATTGCTAATACTCATTGTGCCGCTCCCGTGTTGTGATTTGGATGGAAAATTGGAGACCGTGTCCTTCTCCAACACCAAGCAATGGAGTGCCCGACCCGGAGTTGAGTTGCCTGCTATAAGAAGGAAGGGTACTCGGCCAGAATCTCCATTAGGTTGTGTCCTTGGACCATAAGCTCCATCAAAGCCCGTCGAAATTGCAATTTTCGATGAAACGTCCAATGTCGTCGCGGAGTTTGCTGGAGGAAGAAGAACATCCGTCTAGCAATCCAATGTCGCCTGCGGCGGTACACCAGAGGTATGTATCCCCTTGATATTCACTGGATGGAATCCCCTATTTTACATATTGTTTCTGTCACCTGGCTCTCTCAGTGATTCTTCTCTTTCTTCAGTTATGAAATAGCTTTGCAGTTTTATGTGGTGAAAGTTTTAGAGGCCATCGATAGCTTTCCAAAGGTACTAACTTTGTGCAATTCAGAATAATGATGGTCAAGATATACCCAAATAACAGTTCTGTTGTTCCTGGATTTTCAGTCCAAGCAGATTTATGTGTTACAAGAATTATTCTACTTATTACAAGCAGAACCAGTTTTTCGTCACAACATGAATTTCCTACTGATATCCGTAGTGTGCCCATTTGCTTGATTTGGTCATGTAGAGTAAGCTTTACTGATTTCAGAATTCAGTTAATGGAAGAAGTTAGAATTCTGGTTCCTTTTCAGTGGGCAGTGGGCATCATATATTTTGTATTATGTTGTTGCAAAGTAGTACAGTTTAATGATATGGTTTTACCACTAGCTCTGCAAGGATATATATATATCATCCATGGTCCCTGCTTGTATTGCATTGCATAGATAACATGATTTGTTTGCTAGCTTGACTGAACTTTGGCGCCCTGTGATGACCAAAGCATAGGTTGCAGCTCGATCTGGGACTTGCAGTAGGAAAGCAAGCTATGATTTCTTCATAGGGAAGTGAGTTGTATCCTTGTAGCAATGTACTTGATGTACCCCACCACGTAATTTCAAGGCAATTGAGTGATTTTTGCTTCTCCTTCTCATTCAGCAACTTCTTTCAATATGTTATACAAAATAATACACCTATGAAGTCATTTTATAAATGTTACATTGATTGTCTTTTTATTTTATTAGGCGCATAGTCTCAGAATATAGTTGGTCAATTTGGAGTAGGGCAGAACCGCAAAAGTGGGAGGATTTTCGGATGCCTCCTTTGGTTGAAGTAAAGCTTCTGTGTGTACTGAGAGCTAAGTTGCAACTCACATATATATTTGTAGAAGTTCACAACTGGACACTGGTTGCTTGATTAAGTTGAAGTAGAACTAGCCATTATAAGAAGTAAAGCTATGAGCGCTTTTCTTCTTTTATTAAAGGCCAATTGTTTTATTACTTTGTGCAAGGAATCCAATTCCTTAGCGGTTTTATAATTATTGAATGCAGACTTGAAGTTTAACTTTTTAGCAGGCTTTTGTTCTACGTCAATCTAGCATGCTTGTATGTTGTTGACTTCATTGCGAGTTTCTGACTATCTACTTGTTCATGTTTAGAACTTTAGATGGATGAAGTGCTGTCAGGGGTGGCTGATACCATCAAGAACTTTGCCGTGATCTACCTTGTTGACATCACCAAGGTTCCTGACTTGAACACCATGTACGAGCTGTATGACCCATCAACGGTGATGTTCTTTTTCCGCAACAAGCACATCATGATTGATCTTGGGACAGGAAACAACAACAAGATCAACTGGGCAATGAAACACAAACAAGAGTTTGTTGACACCATGTTGACTATCTATAGAGGAGCTCGTAAGGTCTGTGTTCTCTGGTGATTGCTCCCAAGGATCACTCCACCAAATACATGTACTGAGGTGCCTGTCTCTTCATGTGCAGTATTCCAGTGTGTGGCCTTCTCTGTTATGTGAAATGCCAGTACTTGCGATGTGACCCTTGATGTAATGTCTGTCAACTCTCGGAGTCTCGCATAACTGTGTATCTATATTTTGAATATCGACACGTCATAAACATGCAACCCTTCGAAACAGGACCTGCTGTCTATTGGTATGGCTGATAAAATAGATGTTTGGTTTGAACTTTGTGTGTGAATTTACTGCTCTTCTGTTATCTACTCCCTCCGTCCCAAAATTCTTGTCTTACATTTGTCCAAATACAAATGTATCTAGTTACACTTTAGTGTTAGATACATCCGTATCTAGAAAAATCTAAGACAAGAATTTTGGGACGGAGGGAGTAGCTATGTTGCCCTGAAGTAGGTCATATTCAGTGAAAGAAAATCCCACGCTTCAGACATATTATAGTTGTCACCATATTATTTTTCTTTTTTCTTGTTTTGAATTGTGAGTGATGGAGTACGAATCGTTCTAGGTACAGGAATCTGAATCCTAATTACATACATATATAATATATCACTAAGAATATATAAATATATACATATACAACATCCTTATAACGTACTAAGTCTTTGGTCAAATAAGCTACTTAGCAACTCAGCTTTCCATGTCGCTTGCTTTCCACGTCGCTTCGCCGGCATCGTCGTTGACACAAAAGACAACGAGCCATCAGAACTTCTCATTGGCCAGCATCTGCTAAAGACAACAAGTCAATGGGTGAGTTCGTCATTATCTCCTTCCACCTGCCATGTGTGAATAAAAAAAAATATTGATTCTAAAAAATATATACTCAATGTAACCTTATTTCTGACGTTTGCAAAAATTGGATTAAAAAAAGTGCATAATGGCACATGGAGCAGGTTTTTATGTTTCGCCCGGTGCAACGCACGGGCATTTGTACTAGTCTTTACCTAATAATAAAGAAAATTGGGTTTCAGCCCGTCCGTCATGGCATTTTGCAGAAAAGTCCCTCCACTTCACAGAAATCAACCCGCAGTCCTATTTCAAGTCAGAACGAATCGTTTTTTCGTATTTTACATAAAAGTCCCTGTGTTTTCTTGAAATCAACCCGCAGTCCGGATTTAAGTCATACACGAACCGTTATTTTACAATTTTCGAAAACCCCCCTGATGTTTTAGGTAATTCGTCCGCGGATCATATTTAAGTCAAATACATGTTTTTTTTAAATCATCCATATCTTTTAAACCGTAACTCCGATTTGAACATGTTATATATGAAATTTGATTAAAAAAATATGTAGAATATGAATATGAGATTATTTTTACCTGTTAAGTATTTTTTAATATTATTTTAGAATATATTTAAGTCAAACAATTGATTTTCTAAAATATACGTATCTTTTAAACCGTAACTTCGATTTTAACATATTGTATATGAAATTTTATTATAAAAATGTATAGAATCCAAATATGATGTTAATTTTACCTGTTAAATATTTTTAAAATATTGTTTTGAAAGCAAACTTATAATTTATAGCGCAAGATCTGTTTTTAGAGAGAGAGAGAGAGAGAGAGAGAGAAAGAGGAGAGAGAGACGCCTTAGAATTAACCATATTTAAAGACGTTTTTTGTTTTGTTTTGTGTGAACATTGAGGCCATCGTCGGCGAGGGTGAGAAGGAGGATAAGCGGCAACACAAATATGATGCCTCGCAAAAATAAAGGAGATGGACATATTATGGTCTTGAGTGATGGTTGTTGGGTTAAGATCGTGCGTTATGTTTTCTCTCCCGTTGCAACGCACGGGCTCTTTTGCTAGTAATAATAAAGCACGGATTGAATCTGTCGGGTTCACCGTCGCGGCATATTTGCGAAAAAATCCCTGATGTTTTAGTTATTTAACCCGCAGTTTTTTTAGTGGATGCATGTGATAACGTTTCGCGTGCTCGTCCGGGTCAATGCGGGCAGCGCTCGACACAGAGGGCGCGACGGCTCCAGGGCGATGCAGGGAAACGGCGGATCTGGTGCAGAGGTCCGAGGTGGACTGGATCCGTGGCGAGATGCAGGTTCTGGCGGCGGAGGGCTCGATTCGGTCGATGCGGCGACCTGCAGGAGAGTGGCGGCGGCGGGGCTGAATCCGGTCGATGGGGCCTACCCGTCGGATCAGTTTGGGAACCCGACAGCAGCATCACCGCTCCATCCCTCCTAATCCCGCGCTAGATTGGCAGCAGCACCGCGGATGGATTCCACCGCCTGCTCAACCAGGAAAGGCTCGATCCCAGGCCACAAATCGCCCCCATCTAGAGTATGTTCTAATATGTATGCTCAAGTTTTTTTTCTTGATTTTTCCCTGAAATCAGAATTCAAGTGGTCATAGCAGTTAGTAGTAATTTCTAGGGTTGCCGTGATTCAGTCGTTCCAGCAGGCCCTGTTTTCAGCTCAATATAATGGACCACTCTCGAGACATTTTTTTAGTTTCATTGACGCCAACAAACTGAAACATGGGCTGAGGATGTCTGACTCTCATACCATTCTGAATTTGTACACCAGCAGTTGATATGGGTGTTGAAAAATCGTCAATTAACACCTTCATTTTTAGGGATTGATTATGGAACAGTATGGACGGCGGCAAAGCTGCAACTCGGGCAGCGCCATGGCTCCCTAAGCAGAGAAAAGGAGACGAGGGGGAGGTCAGGGAGGAGCAGCAGTAGGACTGAAGGAAAAGAAGGCGGTGGAGAAGGCCCTGCTCGCCGGAGAGCTCGACTGGAGGCGGTGGCGCTCGCTGTAGCAGGAGGAGGGTCAGGCGCGAGTGCTTCCTCGGGCGCACCGGCATGAGAGCTGCGGTTGGTGGGAACTGGATGCGGGGCATGGGAACCGTGGATCGATCTCCACGTACACAGGTACTATAATTTTTTTATGCTTCTTCTAGATTTCGTTTTGAGCTGATGGGTGCGAGATGTGGCATCACTTCTCGGCTCTACAAAATCCATGGCTGAAGTGCGTGTCCTGGGGTCCCAGCCTCCATCACTTCTTCAGCTCCCGCTTGGTTCAAGAACAAAAAAATTCAGTGTCGAAGAGCACTAGCAGAATTGGATGTTGTATTGTATGCACCTTCATCTTGCAGTCCAATTATTTGGGACAAATTCGTTTGCTTTTAACCGTACTACAGTTACATAGCAGGATAAGGATACATGCTTGTACTGCCTCTATCACAAATTGCACATGAGTTGATTCTGAGTTCAGACAGCTAGCGATCAATCCCTCTGAAAGTATTGCTCTTTTACTTTATTCCAGATCACGAGGAAAAGGGTTCAGATATGTGACTACTCTATGCTGTACTCACTAATCTTAGAATTATATTTGGTCCAGAAGTAGTACATAGAGAACTTCTGGATCAGATATACACACACTATTCACCTTCATAACCCAATTCTTTTTTGCTTATGACGATGTTTGTTATCGGAAAGCTCTTGACGAAAGCATCAAGTAATGGGCCAATACTCGAATAACTGACTCACGTACAATCTTTTTTTCTAACGGCAGTATTATATACATACCAATATTTTTTACATTTTTCTTAATGTTGCAAATATATATCTTGGTAGTTATAAATGATACACCTATTTGGTCTTGGTTTATACATATCAGATGCTTATCTGTAGTGTTTAGAAGAGTTTTTTTGGTTGGAAATGACTTTTGATTCTTGGTTCTCGAGGAGGTATATTACTCTGAAGCACTTCAAATCTTGGCTCTGGCTAAGCATAATATATTACTTTACTACTGAGATTAGGCTACTAATGATATATGTTACCATTGTTTTTGTTGTCTTTGATAGTATATAAGATCGGAAGTGCGTCAGCTATCATTGCTCCTGTTTGTTGGTAGATTTGGCAAACCTTCTAAGTTCAATTTTCACGAAAATATAGTTTGTAACGCTGGTTAGAATTAATATATTGATATAAGTATGGGCAATATCCAAGTTTCTTTATACTGATATAAGTTCAGAATTTGTAATACCATTCTACTATTTACAAAAGAGCCTTGTGGCTAATCATACTTGATCCTCCGTGTTCTCATCTGTAGGTATGGGTTTCACAGAGTTGTCAATTTTGATATGTTTCACAGGATGAATGATGCGTCAGATACTTTATATCAGCACGTTTGATTTCATTCTTGCTGTATCTAGACTATATTACACGACCAAATCATAACAGACCGGGTGATTGGCGTTCACCTACCTGTAAGGATTCTCCCAGGTTGTATCTATCAAGGAGCTGTAAGGATTCTCCCAGGTTGTATCTATCAAGGAGTGAGCGGCCTAGCAGCTGATGTCTCCCCGGTGGCTTCATAATACGCCAGATTGCTGCTTGTGTGTTTGCAGCTTGCTAAGCATTCATCAAAATTATGTTTCGCATGCACCTTGTACATTTATGAAATTTTTCCATATCCCACTTCAGCGCATAAATTATTATTTTTCCGAAATAGCAGCGCATAAATTACGATTTTTTATATTGGATCGGTAGTTTTGACCAACTATTGGAAGAACACTATCTTATCTTAGGAACATTAGTATTATTAACTTTTGGCCAACTATTGTTAAGTACACTATTGGGAGTCTTGAGCCATGTTTTTTTTGTTAGGAGCCTGTAATATTTTTTTTTCTTTCGTTGCAACGCACGGGCATATTTACTAGTAAATTAGAAAAAGAATAACAGAACCTATTATGCAGGCAAAAACTGAATAATTCAAAGTTTCAAAAAAAATTGAATAATTCAATGGCACATGTCATTGTATTCGAGTAATTTTCCGGAAAAAACTTTTGATCTATTCATCTTCAAACGTGGTAGTACAATGAACATCAGAAATAATAAAAATTACATTCAGAACCGTAGACCACCTAGTGATGACTACAAGCACTGAAGCGAGGCGAAGACGCACCGTCGTCATCGCCACCCCCTCGCCGGAGCCGGGAAAACTTGTTGTATTAGACAACGGAGAAGTCGTCATGCTAAGGCCTCATAGAACCAACGCACAGAACAACAACCCCCACTAATGAAGAGACGCGTAGATCGGAAGGACCCATCCCGAAGACATATGACAGTAGAAGAATGAAGATCTGATCCAAGTAGTTCCACCAGGCATCCACATACCGACCAAATCACGCAAGATCCACCGGAGACACACCTCCACATGCCCTCCAATGATTCTAGACGCACCATCGGAACGGAGGTTAGGAGGGGAACCTTATTCTATCTTTAGGGAGCCGCCGCTGTCTCGCCTTCCTAAGTAGGACACAAGCCCTAACAAAACTAAAAGACACATCTAAAAACGAAGCGCTCCCACCCACAAGGGTCGGGATCCACTGTGTTTCCATGGCTCTAGGGTCACCGGAGACGAGGCGGACCAGCGGGAGGTAGAGGAACCCTGGTTTTTTTTGGAGGAGGCGGCTCCTGCACGTGTGAGCATTCCAGAATAGCACTTGTCATTATAATTTAGAATCATTTAGCAAAGGAACTTGTCACACCCTGCATTTTGTAACATGTCATTTGCATCAATGAACGTGAAAATTTGGACCAGCAATTTTTTTTGGCATCATTTGGCTTTTATTTGGGATTGAGTTTTTCTTCATATGTTTTTCATGTGCTCAATAAAGTCAACTATTACCTCTTGAGGAATTCATCTCCATACCCAAAACTTCTGCCCAATGATCATACCAAGTGTATATAGCAGTATAGTATTTTCTTACAAAAATAATTTGGACAAAATGTATTTTATAAATTTAGTATTCCAAAAACCCCTGAATTGAGGTTTGCACTGCAAGTGCTTGATTTAGGGTGATAAAATTATTTCAAAGAGTATATTTGAGACCTAGTAGTCATAGGACTCCCAGAAACCACAAAAGTATAATTTTAAAAGTTATTTTCCTATTTTATTTAAAAGCTTTTTCTTAAGGCCAGAAATGGTCTTTAATAGGGAAAAATTATTTAAGTATTTCAAAAATATTTGCCAAAATTCAGGGAGACTCATAGGACATATATTGTCCATATATAAGAGTTTCAACACTTGGTCATGTTCAAAATAATGGGCTAATCCCTCTAAAACCCTTTCGGGATATTTCAAGCTTTTGAAATATTTACAAAGGAAATATTCTCCAAAAATTCCAGGGAAATTCTATCATGTCATGTATGACATATTTGATGATCTTGCCAAGCCCCATGCCTTGGGAAGCAAGATAACATCCTCAAAACCCTTCAAAACCATTATGTCCATATTTGAAATTTGAGCAACTCTACACTACCAAACTTGTCCAAATGCTCTCAAACTTGGTGTACATGCTAGAATGGCCTAATAAGGCATCTAGACCAAATGGCACAAGATTTGGAGTAGAGCAACTTGATCTGAATACCCCAAAACCATTTCTGTTCAAATGCAAATTTGAACAACCTTACATTACCAACTTTTTATCTGGAGCTTCAAACTTTGTGGGCATGATCAATACCCCAAATGATGAAACTACACCAAGTGGTGCATCAATGGGAGATGATTAGCTTTACTTAAACAAGATGAAGCCATTTTTGTTGATTTCTAGGGTTCACCAAAGTTACATTGGCTAGTTTCTTCAAATGAGCCCAAATTTGGTGAAACACCCTAATTCCATATGACATTCAATCCTGTTAAGTGTCATGGCAAATGGAAATCATTTGCTTGACCAAAACTTGATCAAACACCTTCTGCCATTTTACCAAAACTATCATCTTGACCCCTTTTTCTATTTACTTTTGCCTCAACTTTCTACCACAACTTCATCTAGTTACAATCTACTGATACGTCCAAAACGTATCTATAATTTCTGCTTGCTCCATGCCTCTTTTGGGTGATATTGCTATGATATTTATACACTTCCATACACTTTTGATCATATTTGGACTAACCTATTAACTCAGTGCACCCCAGTGCCAGTTTATGTTTTCTGCTGTTTTTGTATTTCAGGTTTTCCCATTACGAGAACTGCCAGAAAAATACCGGAAAAATTATATAAAAAATCAGCGTTCCAGAAGCTTCCCGGCACTCGAAGTACAGCCGGAGGGGGGCCACCAGGGCTCCAGGCGCCCTGGTGGCGCGGCCCCCCTCCTGGCCGCGCCGGGGGGGCGCCTGGGCCCCCCAGGCCTCCGCTGACGCCCCCCTTTGGCATATATTTATATCGTGTCCCAAAACCCTCGAGACGGGAACCTTTTTTCGCGATCTCATCTTTGTTCCGCCGCCGCCGCGCTTCCAAGATCGGGAGCACCAGGAGAACTCTTCCCAGCACCCTGCCGGAGGGGAGGATCACCACCGGGAGCTTGTCCACCACCATGGACGCCTCCCGGATGAGTTGTGAGTAGTCTCCCTTGGACCATGGGTCCATGACCAGTAGCTATGTGATGTTCTCCTCCCGTTCTTGTGCTTCACTAATTAGTCCTCGTGAGCTGCCCTACGTGATCGAGGCACATATGTAATCCTTATGCTGTTGCTATGATGAGTTTGCTGGGATCCGATGGATTGTGAGATTATGTTCAGATTGTGTTTGAGTAATATATTTGATCTACCTCTTTTATATTTATGTTCGTAAGTAATTCTTGCATGTTCTCCGTTGTTATTTATTGCTTTGGCCAAGTAGTAGGTAGTGACTCCAAGAGGGAACGTTATGCTTGATTGTGGGTTCATGCCCCTCGATGACTAGCTTGAGTGACAGAAACATGAGTCTAGGGGATGTGCTGTTGCCACAAGGGGGAAAACAACGGTGCTTGTGCCCGCGGGTGCAAGGATTGTTTACTTTACGCAAAGTTCTTTTAATGCAATTGTCTGTTGCTTTGAGTTTACACTATGGGTGGGACTCGCAACTTAATACCAGCGAGATGTTCTGGATAGATATCTCAAGGTGGATGATTAGTAGTAGATGCAGATGGATTTCGGTCTACTTGTCTTGGCGTACCGCCCATGCTTTGAACCTCTACCTTTCTTGCAACATAGTTAGCATTGGTTTGCGCATATAAGTCTGTCAATTGCCCAGCTGTAATTCGTTTGCCTCACATAGCTGTTTTATCGTCTTTTGGGAGAGAGACATCACTAGTGAACATCATGGGACCCCGGTCCATATTACCATCACTGATCACATCCGCTATTTACTTTCCGCTTTTACTTACTATTGCAGCATTACCTATCACTATTATCACTTGCGTTTGATCCTTTGTAAACGACAAGGCCGGAGGGATTGACAACCTCTCTGTACTCGTTGGGAGCAAAGTTATTTGTATCTGTGTGTAGGTCCACGTCGATTGCTAATATCTGGCGCCGTTAGCAGTTGACACCTTCTTGTTGAAACTGGGAGTCACAGGGAAATCGATCCTTGGTATCTTTGCCAAGGGAAAACTTCCGCTACACTGCATCTCAAACCTTCCACTTGGGGTAACCAACGAGGGGCGAGAAGCCATCAAGCAAAGTTTTCTGGCGCCGTCGCCGGGGACTCCACTCTTCAAGATAGGGGAGTTGCACGCTATCTTTTACCTTTGCTTTTTAGTCTTGTTAGTTTACCTTTCAGTTTTCTTTATGTCTTTTCACTAAGTTTGCTTAATGGAAAACAACAAAAATATGAGAGAGCTTTATAAGCTCTACCTTGCTTTGGGACATGATGTGTTTGAAGAGAAAATTAAAAAACCTATGGAACTTTATTATTTGCATAACAATCATGATGGTGGTGATGTTATTAGTATGCTTTCTTTGAATATCAATATTGCTAATGACATGGAAAGCTCCAAGCTTGGGGATGACACGTTTGATGAACATGATATTTTTAGTCCCCCAACTTTTGAAGAGAAAATTTACTTTGATGATACTTTGCTTCCTATATATGATTACAATGATGAATATGATGTTTTCAGTCCACCTACTATTGAGGATAAAATTTATTATGATTATGATATGCCTCCTAAATACAATGATTACCATGATGGTTATGATTGCTTTACTCTCACTATTCCTAATAAGAAAGATTTTGCTTATATGAAGAGTAATGATACCTTTTTGCATGTGGATCATGGTAACAATGCTTTATGTGATGCTTATATTGTTGAGTTTATTCGTGATCCCACTGAAAATTATTATGAGAAGGGAACATATGCCTATAGATATTTCAATAATATCAAGTTCCCTCTCTTTATGTTGAAGGTTTTGAAGCTGCACTTGTTTTGTCTTCCTATGCTTATTGCTTTGTGCTTTAATGAATTATTGTATTGCAGTATTCATATGCATAGGAAGCATGTTAGGCTTAAATGTGTTTGGTATTTGCTTCTTGATGCTCTCTTTTGTTCTTCAACTCTTATTCCTACGAGAGCATCATTAAAGTCTTAAGCCTATCTTTATGGCTATAAAGAAAGAGCTCTAGGGAGACAACCCTTGTTATCTTTGCTTTCAGTTTGTTCTTTCAGTTTTAGTGGTCTTGATGTTTGTTACTACAGTAGCATCATCATTGTATCTTTACTTTTCAATTTTGTGCCAAGTGTAGCCTCTGATTGCAAGAAAGTTCAAAAGTTGTGACGTGCTGTCCAGGAAACAGATTCTGTCCTTGGATAGAAAAATTCGTATAAAATCACCAGATCATCTTTTTGGTCTGAATTTTTTCGACAGCGTGCTCTATACAATTGTCATTCGTGCATCTGTTCTGAGTTTTTGATTAGAGTTGCAGAAGTGCCCCGAAAAAATCATTTACTACATGTTGTTCGGTTTTTCACAGATTCTGTCCTGTTTTGCCTTTCCTTCATTTTGCAAACCTAGAGCTTGCTTTTTCTTTGCAAAAACCTTTTGGCAATCTTGAGAAACAGCAGACCTTCAAGAATATCCTTATTTCCAGCAAGGAACAATTATTTTATTAAGGGTAATAACCTCGCTAATCAGATTATGATGAGTTATGTATGAAGGGAGTTTTCAAGTGTGCGAGGGAAGATGATAAAAAGATTCAGGAGTGTCAAATGCTCAAGCTTGGGGATGCCCCCATGCACCCCCAGGAAATATTCAAGGAGACTCAAGCGTCTAAGCTTGGGGATGCCCCCGTGCATCCCCTTCTCCATCAACATTATCAGTTCGTCTTTCGTTCCACTATATTTTTATCACTTCATGTGTTATGTGCTATGCTTGGAGCGTCTTTCTTTTAGTTTTCCTTTTTAGTTTTCTTTAGCTTTTCATAACGAGTCGGAACTCAGCTTTCTTTATGTGGGAGAGAAACACGCTCCACTTCTACCTAGAACATAACATAGAATTTTCATGTCTATCTTTGTTGTGTGTGTTCTTTGTCTTTCAACAGCTACTATCATGCTTAGCTTTTAGTTTTCATGCATTATCTTTCTAAAGAGCTTTTGTTTAGTTGGTTGCTTGAACTATCTTTAGTTATCATGCTTATCTTATTAAGAGAGTTTGCTTCTATTGCATTGGTTGATATGTCTATGATAAAGATGCTACGTGCGTAATGGCGCTTAGTAGTTCATGTTTTCTTATGGTTAGTCTCAAATAGCTGGGGGGTTCCCAATGTGTTATTGGAGTACCAACATGATTTGTTTGCCTATGATGTGGTATGGTTTAGTAATATCTTCCTTCAAGAATTTATTTTGATTGACTTGGCGTATGCTCACGCATATTTAAGACTGTAAAGAAAGTCTGTCAAGCCTTGATGATATTTTGTTTCTGAGTAGCGATATAACTTCCATGCCTGATTCAATGTTGCTTTGTCGCTCTGCATGATTATGACCGTCATTGCTCTTTTAGTTGGTCGCTCCCAGTCTTTTGCTAACCTCCACCTGTACTAAGCGGACTGACTGCTTGTGCATCCAAAATCTTTTAAACCAGTTATGCCATATGAGTCCACCATACCTTCCTACAAGGTATTTACCTGTCATTCCTAACGGAGACTTGCATGTACCATCTCAAAATTATTCAAAAAAAATGCATTCCTATTTTGTGCATCTGTTTTAAGTTCATGAGGAAGTAGTAGTTAATTCATGATCTTTTTAAGTTGGACAAGCTTCACCCCGGGATTGCATGTATAATGTGCAAACCCATAATACGAGAAGGAACTAGCATTGAGTGCGCCCGGCTCAAAAATAATATAACAAACAAACCCTCCTTCACGCTTTGTTCATGAGAAATCAGAAAACTTTGGCAGTGATAAACAAAGGAGATTAAGAGGATGTGATCGTCCTCATTCGGGAGCCGTTCCTCGAAACTTGTCCATCTCAAGAAGTGATTGAGTTGTCTGCTAGCATTCGTTGACGAAACATGCATATCCAAAAAAATAATTATTACTTCTGTTTTTAAAACCAAGAGCTCTGGTACATGTTTTGTCTTTGTTTCTGACTACGGGTTTTCAACCTTGCCAACAAAAGCCACGGTTCGAGAGTCTCCACCTTCTTTTAAAGCACCAACTACTGAGAGCATGATTGTCATTTTGAGTGTAATGTGCATTGTCCCAAAGTAGCATTGTCTTTTGCATGATTGTGATATTGTTTATTCTGAAATCATTGTATCTAGTCATCACTTAAACCTTGGAGGTGCCCCTGCATTTATGTTTTGCTTCACTAAAGGGGGCAAGCGAGATATCACTTTATCATATTTGCACACCATGCTCATTGCAAATCTATTTGATGTTTCAGTATCATGTTGTAAAACTTTCAGTTCTTTGTGATTTTCTCATGAGGCAACTTAATTACTACAGATTCATTGTCTCAGTAAGCTTTTGTCATGTGACTATGAAAAAGTCCTATATGGTTAATAGCATGTCACCACATAAATTATTCTTGTTATCATTTACCTACTCGAGGACGAGCAGGAATTAAGCTTGGGGATGTTGATACGTCCAAAACGTATCTATAATTTCTGCTTGCTCCATGCCTCTTTTGGGTGATATTGCTATGATATTTATACACTTCCATGCACTTTTGATCATATTTGGACTAACCTATTAACTCAGTGCACCCCAGTGCCAGTTTATGTTTTCTGCTGTTTTTGTATTTCAGGTTTTCCCATTACGAGAACTGCCAGAAAAATACCGGAAAAATTATATAAAAAATCAGCGTTCCAGAAGCTTCCCGGCACCCGAAGTACAGCCGGAGGGGGGCCACCAGGGCTCCAGGCGCCCTGGTGGCGCGGCCCCCCTCCTGGCCGCGCCGGGAGGGGGGGGGGCGCCTAGGCCCCCCAGGCCTCCGCTGACGCCCCCCTTTGGCATATATTTATATCGTGTCCCGAAACACTCGAGACGGGAACCTTTTTTCGCGATCTCATCTCTGTTCCGCCGTCGCCGTGCTTCCAAGATCGGGAGCACCAGGAGAACTCTTCCCGGCACCCTGCCGGAGGGGAGGATCACCACCGGGAGCTTCTCCACCACCATGGACGCCTCCCGGATGAGTTGTGAGTAGTATCCCTTGGACCATGGGTCCATGACCAGTAGCTATGTGATGTTCTCCTCCCGTTCTTGTGCTTCACTAATTAGTCCTCGTGAGCTGCCCTACATGATCGAGGCACATATGTAATCCTTATGCTGTTGCTATGATGAGTTTGCTGGGATCCGATGGATTGTGAGATTATGTTCAGATTGTGTTTGAGTAATATATTTGATCTACCTCTTTTATATTTATGTTCATAAGTAATTCTTGCATGTTCTCCGTTGTTATTTATTGCTTTGGCCAAGTAGTAGGTAGTGACTCCAAGAGGGAACGTTATGCTTGATTGTGGGTTCATGCCCCTCGATGACTAGCTTGAGTGACAGAAACATGAGTCTAGGGGATGTGCTGTTGCCACAAGGGGAAAAAAACGGTGCTTGTGCCCGCGGGTGCAAGGATTGTTTACTTCACGCAAAGTTCTTTTAATGCAGTTGTCTGTTGCTTTGAGTTTACACTATGGGTGGGACTCGCAACTTAATATCATCGAGATGTTCTGGATAGATATCTCAAGGTGGATGATTAGTAGTAGATGCAGATGGATTTCGGTCTACTTGTCTTGGCGTACCGCCCATGCTTTGAACCTCCACCTTTCTTGCAACATAGTTAGCATTGGTTTGCGCACATAATTCTGTCAATTGCCCAGCTGTAATTCGTTTACCTCACATAGTTGTTTTATCGTCTTTTGGGAGAGAGACATCACTAGTGAACATCATAGGACCCCGGTGCATATTACCATCACTGATCACATCCGCTATTTACTTTCCGCTTTTACTTACTATTGCAGCATTACCTATCACTATTATCACTTGCGTTTGATCCTTTGTAAACGACAAGGCCGGAGGGATTGACAACCTCTCTGTACTCGTTGGGAGCAAAGTTATTTGTATATGTGTGCAGGTCCACGTCGATTGCTAATATCTGGCGCGGTTAGCAGTTGACACCTTCTTGTTGAAACTGGGAGTCTCAGGGAAATCGATCCTTGGTATCTTTGCCAAGGGAAAACTTCCGCTACACTACATCTCAAACCTTCCACTTGGGGTAACCAACGAGGGGCGAGAAGCCATCATCTACCTCCAGTAACTCCCCCATGTCCACAGCTCCATGATTGAGGGGTGAAAACCCCAATTCACCTTGCTGGACAGCCAAATTCTACCTAGTTACCAGCTTCACCTCTCTCTCCTTGATCATCCCGAGCATCCAAGGCCTCAGCTGAGACGTCTGCTTCGTGCTGGACCCCCCAGACATGGCGGACACGCCCAGGGAGCCAATGGCATGCCATGGCATGCGATAAGCTCGCTCCAGAGCGCGCTATAGTGCGCACCCGCACTGTAGCTTCGCCCAATCCAACGCCTCCGACCACCTCGTGCTCCCCCCTCGCGCCTACCGATGCGCCTCCACGTCTGCGACCCTCCCCGACGCTGTCCCCCTCCTCCTCCTCCCTCCAGTGACCGCCCTCGCACGCGCGCTGGCCGCCCGCAAGCTCCACTCGTCGGCCTCACACGCGCGCACCCTCTAGAGCCTTCCTCGCTGATGGCTTCTCGCCCCTCGTTGGTTACCCCAAGTGGAAGGTTTGAGATGTAGCGTAGCACCAAGTTTCCCTTGGCAAAGATACCAAGGATCGAATCCCGTGAGACTCCGAGGGTCGACAAGAAGGTGTCAACGGCGCCAGAAACTTAGCGGTTGACAGGACCTGCACACAGATACAAATAACTTTGCTCCCAACGAGTACAGAGAGGTTGTCAGTCCCTCCGGCCTTGTCGTTTACAAAGGATCAAACACAAGAGATAATAATGATAGGTATGACTGCAACTAGGAAATAAAGACAGCCAGTAAATAGCGGGTGTGATCAGTGGTGGTAAATATGGACCGGGGTCCCATGATGTTCACTAGTGATGTCTCTCTCCCAAAAGACGATAAAACAGCAAAGCGAGGTAAACAAATTACAGCTGGGCAATTGACAGGATTATGTGCGCAAACCAATGCTAACTATGCTGTAAAGAAAGCTAGAGGCTCAAAAGCATGGGCGGTACGCCAAGGCAAGTATACCGAAATCCATCTGCATCTACTATTAATCATCCACCTTGAGATATCTATCCAGAACATCTCGCTGGTATTAAGTTGTGAATCCCACCCATAGTGTAAACTCAAAGCAACAGACAACTGCATTAAAAGAACTTTGCGTAAAGTAAACAATCCTTGCACCCGCAAGTACAAGCACCGTTGTTTTCCCCCTTGTGGCAACAGCACATCCCCTAGACTCATGTTTCTGTCACTCAAACTAGTCATCAGGGGGCATGAACCCACAATCAAGCATAACGTTCCCTCTTGGAGTTACTACCTACTACTTGGCCAAAGCAATAAACAGCAACGGAGAACATGCAAGAATTACTCAAGAACATAAATATAAAAGAGGTGAATCAAATATATTACTCACACACAATCTGAACATAATCTCATAATCCATCAGATCCCAGCAAACTCAGCAGAGCAACAGCATAAAGATTACATATGTGCCTCGATCATGTAGGGCAGCTCACGAGGTCTAAACCATGAAGAACAAAGAGGGGAGGAGAACATCACATAGCTACTGGTCATGGACCCATGGTCCAAGGTGGACTACTCACGACTCATCCGGGAAGCGTCCATGGTGGTGGAGAAGCTCCCGGTGGTGGTTCACCCCTCCGGCAGGGTGCCGGGAAGAGTTCTCCTGATGCTCCCGATCTTGGAAGCGCGGCGGCGGCGGAACAGAGACGAGATCGGGAAAAAGGGTTCTGTCCTCGAGGGTTTCAGGACGCAAGGAATATATATGCAAAGGGGGGTCACCAGAGGCGGAGAGGGGGCCCCAGGCGCCCGCCTGGCGCGACCAGGGGTGGGGCCGCGCCGGGTGGCCGCCTCGGCCACCCCTGGCACCCCTCTGGCCCTGCTTTGGTTTTTCTCGAAGCTTCCTGTACGCTGATTTTTCCTGTATTTTTCCCGGAATTTTTGGAGCACTTTTAATATGGGGGAAACCTGAAATAGAAAAACAGCAGAAAACAGGAACTGGCACTGTGGTGCACTGAGTTAATAGGTTAGTCCAATTATGGTCAAAAGTGTATGGAAGTGCATAAATATCATAGCAATATCACACAAAAGAGGCATGGAGCAAGCAGAAATTATAGATACGTTTTGGACGTATCAACATCCCCAAGCTTAATTCCTGCTCGTCCTCGAGTAGGTAAATGATAAAAAGCATAATTTCTGTGGTGACATGCTATCAACCATATAAGAACTTTCAAGTAAAGCAATCAAGGCATGTAATTCAATTCAAGTCATAACAAGCAAGAGTCTATATTAGCATTGTAACAAGTAACATAAGAACATAAAGGTGCAAGAGCTCTCGCTGTCCGTGACTCGAGTGTCTCCAAATGGTGTTTGCATGCAAGAAAGGGGATAGGGATATACGAGAGAGTAAAACATAGTTTTTGTATTGTTGAGAACTTAATCTACTAAAGTTTCACACTTGGTCTTCTTTGGAATCTTATCTTGACTCATCCCCAGACCGTCAGCCAGGTACAAGTCAAAATGATCCACTCCCTTTCGATATTTTGAGCACTCATGCAATGGATGAGCGTAAGCAAGAACGTTGACACTTAGGATGGCAAAGAGAGAAAAATGATGAACGGGGAAGACAAAAAAGGTGTGAAAGGCTCACATCAATGAGGACAATCATGGGCGAGAGAAAGCCAAATGATAGATATGATGTGAGGAGTAGGGATTGCCATGCAACGGATGCACATATGAGCTAACGTAAGCTCTCCAATGGAACTAGTGGGGGTGCATCCAACTTGCTTGCTCAAGAAGACCTAGAGCTCTTTTGAGGAGGCTCATCATTGGAATATACAAGCCAAGTTCTATAGTGTGAAGGTCCCCACATAGCTATATGCATGAATGATAATCTCTATGGAGTACAAGGTATAAGATGTAGTACGAGTGTGAATCTCTCAAAAGGAATATTAGTGTGCCCCCTTCTCTCTTTTTATTTCTTTTTCTCTTTTTTTATTTTTTTTTATTTTTTGTGGCCTTAATGGCTCTTTCTATTTATCTCTCATTTGTCCTCTTTGGGATCTTTTGATTTTGTCCTCTTTGGGATCTTTTCCTCACTTTAGGGGCAACACTCTACGAATTACAAGAAGTATAGAAGATCTTTCACACTTTACAAAAGTACTCAACATAAAGAAAATGAAACTATCATGATGTATGCAAATGTATGCCTTTGCCAGTGTAGTAGGATATGCAATGATACTAGCGCGTCATGTAGCAATGATTAGGGCAAGGCCCAACTAGCATGCGGCTCATCGATCAAGCAAAAAGCATGTATGCCATGAATATCAAGTCATGAGAAGATGGATGTTGCATGGCAATGTATCCCGGAAAGGCTATGGAAATGCCTTGATAGGTAGGTATGGTGGTTGTTTTGAGGAAGGATATAATGAGGCTTATGATGACAGAGCGTATCGTGCAAAGGATTTGGATGCACCGGCGAAGTATGCGCCAACTCCCGAGGTGAGAAAGGGCAATGCACGGCACCGAAGAGGCTAGAAAAATATGGCTAGGTGGAAGTGTCAACTTTCGAATACTCACATTAGTCTGAAGAACTCATGCACTTATTATCGGTAGCTCTCAATCTAATTAGGAGGTTCACAAAGAGACAAGTACCCCGAGGAGGAGTGTATGGGGGTTTGTTTATCCTTGCGCATCCTCGGCTCATGGTACGTGAGTGTACTCTAATATTCGATCCCTCCAAAGATTAGTGATCCATTTAGTAGCTAAAGTTCTCAACTATTTGTAGGTTTTCGAAAATAAACACGGATTGCCCAAAATACGACATCTATCACTAATAGGCTAAAGCTCTTGACACCAAAAGTTCAGACATTACTCATGGCAATACCTCAAAACTATTGCAAGTTACTACTAAAATTAAATAGCAACCTCAATTACCTACTTTAAGTTAAGACACACAACTCAGTGCAACAGGCAAACTCTCTTAACAAGATAAACATGGAAACTCAAGAGAGTTTAGAAACCAACTAAACAAAAGCTCTTTTAAAAAGAAAAGCATGAAAACTAAGAGCTAAACATGACAGTAGCTATGAAAAGACAAAGGACACACACAGCAAAGATAAGCATGAAAATCCTATGTTGTGTTCTAAGTTGAAGTGGAGCGTGTTTCTCTCCCATACAAAGAAAGCTGGGTTCTAACTTGTTATGAACAGCAAGCAAAGCTAAAGAAAACTAAAAAGGAAACTAAGAGCAAGACGCTCCAAGCATAGCACATAACACATGAAGTGATAATTATAGTGGAACGAAAGACGAACTGGTAATTGTTGATGGAGAAGGGGATGCATGGGGGCATCCCCAAGCTTAGACGCTTGAGTCTTCTTGAATATTTCTTGGGGGTGCACGGGGCATCCCCAAGCTTGAGCGTTTGACCCTCCTGAATCTTCTTTTATCATCTTCCCTCGCACACTTGAAAACTCCCTTCATACATAACTCATCATAATCTGATTAGCGAGGTTAGTACCCACAATAAAATAATTTTTTCCCTACTGGAAATAAAGATAATCTTGAAGAGCTACTGTTTCTCAAGATTGCCAAAAGGTTTTTGCAAAGGAAAAGCAAGCTCAAGGTTTGCAAAACGAAGAAAAGGCAAAACAGGACAGAATCTGTGAAAAACAGACCAACAGGTAGTAAATAATTTTTTCGGGGCACTTCTGCACCTCAAATCAAAAAACTCAGAACAGACGCCCGAAAGCCAATTGTATAGAGCACGCTTTCAAAAAAATTCAGATCAAAAAGATGATCTGGTGATTTTATCCGAATTTTTCTGTCCAAGGACAGAATCTGTTTTCTGGACAGCAAGTCACAACTTTTGAACTTTCTTGCAATCGGAGGCTAAACTTGGCACAAAGCTGAAAAGAAAAGATACAATGATGATGCTACTGTAGTAACAAACATCAAGAGACAACAAAAGCAAAATAAAACCTAATTCGTTGTGGGCTGCCTCCCAAAAGCGCTTTCTTTTATGCCTTTAAGCTAGGCATGATGCAAAAAGATCAAGTTGTGTCAATTGAACCATCATCAAGATCATCAAAAAGCTCTTCAATAGTACAACTAGTCTTAAGAGGACTTTCAAATAAAGGCCTAATAAAGTTACTTCTAGGGAGAAAACCAAAAGGTGGAAAGTCAATGGAAGATTCATTTATAAATTTATCAAAGAGAGGTATTTCTTCCAAAGTCTTCAAAGTTTCAACCCCTTTGGCAATAGATGGATTACTTTTGGAACGAGGAGCCTTTGAAACGTAAACGAACTTAGGTTCCTTCTTTGCCGGAGTTTCTACCTTTTTGGCTTTGGTTGAGGAGAAAGTAGTTCCTAAAGTGTCAAAGATTTCCTCAATCTTGTCTATCCTAGAAGAATCCAAGTCATGGGATTTGATGGTCTCCAAAGTTTTGAGAATTTTATGCATGGAGCTATCAAGCCTATTCAAATTCCCTTGGATCTTATGGTCCAACTCATTTATCTTATTAATGCTTGGCATCTCTAGCTCTATCTTTTCAAGTTTTTTCATAATGTGAGCTAGGGTAATGTCCTCTTGAATGCTAACAACAGGGGGATTTCCAACAAGATTTTCCATAATACTAAGATATTCCCAAACTGGGGCTTCTAGGAAATTTCCATTGATAGCAGAATCTAGAATAAACCTATTTCAAGAAGTAATTCCAACATAAAAATTTCTAAGCAGGATAGTAGTAGATTGCTTCTTGGTGGCTCTTTTTTGAGAATCATTAATTCTATACCAAGCATCTTTTAGACTTTCACCACCTCTTTGTTTAAAGGTGAGCACTTCTGCCTCACCAAAGGCAAAAGGACCAGACATAATACTAACTAAAAGCAAGATAACTATTTTTGTGATTTTTGGTAAAGGACACTAAAGCAAAAACTGAAAGGTAAACTAACAAGACTAAAAAGCAAAGATAAAAGATAGCGTGCAACTCCCCTATCTTGAAGAGTGGAGTCCCCGGCAACGGCGCTAGAAACTTTGCTTGATGGCTTCTCGCCCCTCGTTGGTTACCCCAAGTGGAAGGTTTGAGATGTAGCGTAGCAGCAAGTTTCCCTTGGCAAAGATACCAAGGATCGAATCCCGTGAGACTCCGAGGGTCGACAAGAAGGTGTCAACGGCACCAGAAACTTAGCGGTTGACAGGACCTGCACACAGATACAAATAACTTTGCTCCCAACGAGTACAGAGAGGTTGTCAATCCCTCCGGCCTTGTCGTTTACAAAGGATCAAACACAAGAGATAATAATGATAGGTATGACTGCAACTAGGAAATAAAGACAAGAAGTAAATAGCGGGTGTGATCAGTGGTGGTAAATATGGACAGGGGTCCCATGATGTTCACTAGTGATGTCTCTCTCACAAAAGACGATAAAACAACAAAGCGAGGTAAACAAATTACAGCTGGGCAATTGACAGGATTATGTGCGCAAACCAATGCTAACTATGCTATAAAGAAAGGTAGAGGCTCAAAAGCATGGGCGGTACGCCAAGGCAAGTAGACCGAAATCCATCTGCATCTACTACTAATCATCCACCTTGAGATATCTATCCAGAACATCTCGCTGGTATTAAGTTGTGAATCCCACCCATAGTGTAAACTCAAAGCAACAGACAACTGCATTAAAAGAACTTTGCGTAAAGTAAACAATCCTTGCACCCTCAAGTACAAGCACCGTTGTTTTCCCCCTTGTGGCAACATCACATCCCCTAGACTCATGTTTCTGTCACTCAAACTAGTCATCAGGGGGCATGAACCCACAATCAAGCATAACGTTCCCTCTTGGAGTTACTACCTACTACTTGGCCAAAGCAATAAACAGCAACGGAGAACATGCAAGAATTACTCAAGAACATAAATATAAAAGAGGTGAATCAAATATATTACTCACACACAATCTGAACATAATCTCATAATCCATCGGATCCCAGCAAACTCAGCAGAGCAACAGCATAAAGATTACATAGGTGCCTCGATCATGTAGGGCAACTCACGAGGTCTAAACCATGAAGAACAAAGAGGGGAGGAGAACATCACATAGCTACTGGTCATGGACCCATGGTCCAAGGTGGACTACTCACGACTCATCCGGGAAGCGTCCATGGTGGTGGAGAAGCTCCTGGTGGTGGTTCACCCCTCCGGAAGGGTGCCGGGAAGAGTTCTCCTGATGCTCCCGATCTTGGAAGCGCGGCGGCGGCGGAACAGAGATGAGATCGGGAAAAAGGGTTCCGTCCTCGAGGGTTTCGGGACGCAAGGAATATATATGCAAAGGGGGGTCACCAGAGGCGGAGAGGGGGCCCCAGGCGCCCGCCTGGCGCGGCCAGGGGTGGGGCCTCGCCGGGTGGCCGCCTCGGCCACCCCTGGCAACCCTCTGGCCCTGCTTTGGTTTTTCTCGAAGCTTCCTGTACGCTGATTTTTCCTGTATTTTTCCCGGAATTTTTGGAGCACTTTTAATATGGGGGAAACCTGAAATAGAAAAACAGCAGAAAACAGGAACTGGCACTGTGGTGCACTGAGTTAATAGGTTAGTCCAAATATGATCAAAAGTGTATGGAAGTGCATAAATATCATAGCAATATCACACAAAAGAGGCATGGAGCAAGCAGAAATTATAGATACGTTTTGGACGTATCAACATCCGCAAGCTTAATTCCTGCTCGTCCTCGAGTAGGTAAATGATAAAAAGCATAATTTCCGTGGTGACATGCTATCAACCATATAAGAACTTTTAAGTAAAGCAATCAAGGCATGTAATTCAATTCAAGTCATAACAATCAAGAGTCTATATTAGCATTGTAACAAGTAACATAAGAACATAAAGGTGCAAGAGCTCTCGCTGTCCGTGACTCGAGTGTCTCCAAATGGTGTTTTCATGCAAGAAAGGGGATAGGGATATACGAGAGAGTATAACATAGTTTTTGTATTGTTGAGAACTTAATCTACTAAAGTTTCACACTTGGTCTTCTTTGGAATCTTATCTTGACTCATCCCCAGACCGTCAGCCAGGTACAAGTCAAAATGATCCACTCCCTTTCGATATTTTGAGCACTCATGCAATGGATGAGCGTAAGATAGAACGTTGACACTTAGGATGGCGAAGAGAGAAAAATGATGAACGGGGAAGACAAAAAAGGTGTGAAAGGCTCACATCAATGAGGACAATCATGGGCGAGAGAAAGCCAAATGATAGATATGATGTGAGGAGTAGGGATTGCCATGCAACGGATGCACATATGAGCTAAAGTAAGCTCTCCAATGGAACTAGTGGGGGTGCATCCAACTTGCTTGCTCAAGAAGACCTAGAGCTCTTTTGAGGAGGCTCATCATTGGAATATACAAGCCAAGTTCTATAGTGTGAAGGTTCCCACATAGCTATATGCATGAATGATAATCTCTATGGAGTACAAGTTATAAGATGTAGTACGAGTGTGAATCTCTCAAAAGGAATAGTAGTGTGCCCCCTTCTCTCTTTTTATTTCTTTTTCTCCTTTTTATTATTATTTTTATTTTTTTGTGGCCTTAATGGCTCTTTCTATTTATCTCTCATTTGTCCTCTTTGGGATCTTTTGATTTTGTCCTCTTTGGGATCTTTTCCTCACTTTAGGGGCAACACTCTACGAATTACAAGAAGTATAGAAGATCTTTCACACTTTACAAAAGTACTCAACATAAAGAAAATGAAACTATCATGATGTATGCAAATGTATGCCTCTGCCAGTGTAGTAGGATATGCAATGATACTAGCGCGTCATGTAGCAATGATTAGGGCAAGGCCCAACTAGCATGCGGCTCATCGATCAAGCAAAAAGCATGTATGACATGAATATCAAGTCATGAGAAGATGGATGTTGCATGGCAATGTATCTCGGAAAGGCTATGGAAATGCCTTGATAGGTAGGTATGGTGGTTGTTTTGAGGAAGGATATAATGAGGCTTATGATGACAGAGCGTATCGTGCCAAGGAATTGGATGCACCGGCGAAGTATGCGCCAACTCCCGAGGTGAGAAAGGGCAATGCACGGCACCGAAGAGGCTAGAAAAATATGGCTAGGTGGAAGTGTCAACTTTCGAATACTCACATTAGTCTGAAGAACTCATGCACTTATTATCGGTAGCTCTCAATCTAATTAGGAGGTTCACAAAGAGACAAGTACCCCGAGGAGGAGTGTATGGGGGTTTGTTTATCCTTGCGCATCCTCGGCTCATGGTACGTGAGTGTACTCTAATATTCGATCCCTCCAAAGATTAGTGATCCATTTAGTAGCTAAAGTTCTCAACTATTTGTAGGTTTTCGAAAATAAACACGGATTGCCCAAAATACGACATCTATCACTAATAGGCTAAAGCTCTTGACACCAAAAGTTCAGACATTACTCATGGCAATACCTCAAAACTATTGCAAGTTACTACTAAAATTAAATAGCAACCTCAGTTACCTACTTTAAGTTAAGACACACAACTCAGTGCAACAGGCAAACTCTCTTAACAAGATAAACATGGAAACTCAAGAGAGTTTAGCAACCAACTAAACAAAAGCTCTTTTAAAAAGAAAAGCATGAAAACTAAGAGCTAAACATGACAGTAGCTATGAAAAGACAAAGGACACACACAGCAAAGATAAGCATGAAAATCCTATGTTGTGTTCTAAGTTGAAGTGGAGCGTGTTTCTCTCCCATACAAAGAAAGCTGGGTTCTAACTTGTTATGAACAGCAAGCAAAGCTAAAGAAAACTAAAAAGGAAACTAAGAGCAAGACGCTCCAAGCATAGCACATAACACATGAAGTGATAATTATAGTGGAACGAAAGACGAACTGATAATTGTTGATGGAGAAGGGGATGCATGGGGGCATCCCCAAGCTTAGACGCTTGAGTCTTCTTGAATATTTCTTGGGGGTGCACGGGGCATCCCCAAGCTTGAGCGTTTGACCCTCCTGAATCTTCTTTTATCATCTTCCCTCGCACACTTGAAAACTCCCTTCATACATAACTCATCATAATCTGATTAGCGAGGTTAGTACCCACAATAAAATAATTTTTTCCCTACTGGAAATAAAGATAATCTTGAAGAGCTACTGTTTCTCAAGATTGCCAAAAGGTTTTTGCAAAGGAAAAGCAAGCTCAAGGTTTGCAAAACGAAGAAAAGGCAAAACAGGACAGAATCTGTGAAAAACAGACCAGCAGGTAGTAAATAATTTTTTCGGGGCACTTCTGCACCTCAAATCAAAAAACTCAGAACAGACGCCCGAAAGCCAATTGTATAGAGCACGCTGTCAAAAAAATTCAGATCAAAAAGATGATCTGGTGATTTTATCCGAATTTTTCTGTCCAAGGACAGAATCTGTTTTCTGGACAGCAAGTCACAACTTTTGAACTTTCTTGCAATCGGAGGCTAAACTTGGCACAAAGCTGAAAAGAAAAGATACAATGATGATGCTACTGTAGTAACAAACATCAAGAGACAACAAAAGCAAAATAAAACCTAATTCGTTGTGGGCTGCCTCCCAAAAGCGCTTTCTTTTATGCCTTTAAGCTAGGCATGATGCAAAAAGATCAAGTTGTGTCAATTGAACCATCATCAAGATCATCAAAAAGCTCTTCAATAGTACAACTAGTCTTAAGAGGACTTTCAAATAAAGGCCTAATAAAGTTACTTCTAGGGAGAAAACCAAAAGGTGGAAAGTCAATAGAAGATTCATTTATAAATTTATCAAAGAGAGGTATTTCTTCCAAAGTCTTCAAAGTTTCAACCCCTTTGGCAATAGATGGATTACTTTTGGAACGAGGAGCCTTTGAAACGTAAACGAACTTAGGTTCCTTCTTTGCCGGAGTTTCTACCTTTTTGGCTTTGATTGAGGAGAAAGTAGTTCCTAAAGTGTCAAAGATTTCCTCAATCTTGTCTATCCTAGAAAAATCCAAGTCATGGGATTTGATGGTCTCCAAAGTTTTGAGAATTTTATGCATGGAGCTATCAAGCCTATTCAAATTCCCTTGGATCTTACGGTCCAACTCATTTATCTTATTAATGCTTGGCATCTCTAGCTCTATCTTTTCAAGTTTTTTCATAATGTGAGCTAGGGTAATGTCCTCTTGAATGCTAACAACAGGGGGATTTCCAACAAGATTTTCCATAATACTAAGAGATTCCCAAACTGGGGCTTCTAGGAAATTTCTAGAATAAACCTATTTCAAGAAGTAATTCCAACATAAAAATTTCTAAGCAGGATAGTAGTAGATTGCTTCTTGGTGGCTCTTTTTTGAGAATCATTAATTCTATACCAAGCATCTTTTAGACTTTCACCACCTCTTTGTTTAAAGGTGAGCACTTCTGCCTCACCAAAGGCAAAAGGACCAGACATAATGGTAACTAAATGCAAGATAACTATTTTTGTGATTTTTGGTAAAGGACACTAAAGCAAAAACTGAAAGGTAAACTAACAAGACTAAAAAGCAAAGATAAAAGATAGCGTGCAACTCCCCTATCTTGAAGAGTGGAGTCCCCGGCAACGGCGCTAGAAACTTTGCTTGATGGCTTCTCGCCCCTCGCTGGTTACCCCAAGTGGAAGGTTTGAGATGTAGCGTAGCAGCAAGTTTCCCTTGGCAAAGATACCAAGGATCGAATCCCGTGAGACTCCGAGGGTCGACAAGAAGGTGTCAACGGCACCAGAAACTTAGCGGTTGACAGGACCTGCACACAGATACAAATAACTTTGCTCCCAACGAGTACAGAGAGGTTGTCAATCCCTCCGGCCTTGTCGTTTACAAAGAATCGAACACAAGAGATAATAATGATAGGTATGACTGCAACTAGGAAATAAAGACAAGAAGTAAATAGCGGGTGTGATCAGTGGTGGTAAATATGGACCGGGGTCCCATGATGTTCACTAGTGATGTCTCTCTCACAAAAGACGATAAAACAACAAAGCGAGGTAAACAAATTACAGCTGGGCAATTGACAGGATTATGTGCGCAAACCAATGCTAACTATGCTGTAAAGAAAGGTAGAGGCTCAAAAGCATGGGCGGTACGCCAAGGCAAGTAGACCGAAATCCATCTGCATCTACTACTAATCATCCACCTTGAGATATCTATCCAGAACATCTCGCTGGTATTAAGTTGTGAATCCCACCCATAGTGTAAACTCAAAGCAACAGACAACTGCATTAAAAGAACTTTGCGTAAAGTAAACAATCCTTGCACCCTCAAGTACAAGCACCGTTGTTTTCCCCCTTGTGGCAACATCACATCCCCTAGACTCATGTTTCTGTCACTCAAACTAGTCATCAGGGGGCATGAACCCACAATCAAGCATAACGTTCCCTCTTGGAGTTACTACCTACTACTTGGCCAAAGCAATAAACAGCAACGGAGAACATGCAAGAATTACTCAAGAACATAAATATAAAAGAGGTGAATCAAATATATTACTCACACACAATCTGAACATAATCTCATAATCCATCGGATCCCAGCAAACTCAGCAGAGCAACAACATAAAGATTACATATGTGCCTCGATCATGTAGGGCAGCTCAGGAGGTCTAAACCATGAAGAACAAAGAGGGGAGGAGAACATCACATAGCTACTGGTCATGGACCCATGGTCCAAGGTGGACTACTCACGACTCATCCGGGAAGCGTCCATGGTGGTGGAGAAGCTCCCGGTGGTGGTTCACCCCTCCGGCAGGGTGCCGGGAAGAGTTCTCCTGATGCTCCCGATCTTGGAAGCGCGGCGGCGGCGGAACAGAGACGAGATCGGGAAAAAGGGTTCCGTCCTCGAGGGTTTCGGGACGCAAGGAATATATATGCAAAGGGGGGTCACCAGAGGCGGAGAGGGGGCCCCAGGCGCCCGCCTGGCGCGGCCAGGGGTGGGGCCGCGCCGGGTGGCCGCCTGGGCCACCCCTGGCACCCCTCTGGCCCTGCTTTGGTTTTTCTCGAAGCTTCCTGTACGCTGATTTTTCCTGTATTTTTCCCGGAATTTTTGGAGCACTTTTAATATGGGGGAAACCTGAAATAGAAAAACAGCAGAAAACAGGAACTGGCACTGTGGTGCACTGAGTTAATAGGTTAGTCCAAATATGATCAAAAGTGTATGGAAGTGCATAAATATCATAGCAATATCACACAAAAGAGGCATGGAGCAAGCAGAAATTATAGATACGTTTTGGACGTATCAACATCCCCAAGCTTAATTCCTGCTCGTCCTCGAGTAGGTAAATGATAAAAAGCATAATTTCCGTGGTGACATGCTATCAACCATATAAGAACTTTTAAGTAAAGCAATCAAGGCATGTAATTCAATTCAAGTCATAACAATCAAGAGTCTATATTAGCATTGTAACAAGTAACATAAGAACATAAAGGTGCAAGAGCTCTCGCTGTCCGTGACTCGAGTGTCTCCAAATGGTGTTTGCATGCAAGAAAGGGGATAGGGATATATGAGAGAGTAAAACATAGTTTTTGTATTGTTGAGAACTTAATCTACTAAAGTTTCACACTTGGTCTTCTTTGGAATCTTATCTTGACTCATCCCCAGACCGTCAGCCAGGTACAAGTCAAAATGATCCACTCCCTTTCGATATTTTGAGCACTCATGCAATGGATGAGCGTAAGCAAGAACGTTGACATTTAGGATGGCAAAGAGAGAAAAATGATGAACGGGGAAGATAAAAAAGGTGTGAAAGGCTCACATCAATGAGGACAATCATGGGCGAGAGAAAGCCAAATGATAGATATGATGTGAGGAGTAGGGATTGCCATGCAACGGATGCACATATGAGCTAAGGTAAGCTCTCCAATGGAACTAGTGGGGGTGCATCCAACTTGCTTGCTCAAGAAGACCTAGAGCTCTTTTGAGGAGGCTCATCATTGGAATATACAAGCCAAGTTCTATAGTGTGAAGGTCCCCACATAGCTATATGCATGAATGATAATCTCTATGGAGTACAAGGTATAAGATGTAGTACGAGTGTGAATCTCTCAAAAGGAATAGTAGTGTGCCCCCTTCTCTCTTTTTACTTCTTTTTCTCTTTTTTATTTTTTTATTTTTTTGTGGCCTTAATGGCTCTTTCTATTTATCTCTCATTTGTCCTCTTTGGGATCTTTTGATTTTGTCCTCTTTGGGATCTTTTCCTCACTTTAGGGGCAACACTCTACGAATTACAAGAAGTATAGAAGATCTTTCACACTTTACAAAAGTACTCAACATAAAGAAAATGAAACTATCATGATGTATGCAAATGTATGCCTCTGCCAGTGTAGTAGGATATGCAATGATACTAGCGCGTCATGTAGCAATGATTAGGGCAAGGCCCAACTAGCATGCGGCTCATCGATCAAGCAAAAAGCATGTATGACATGATTATCAAGTCATGAGAAGATGGATGTTGCATGGCAATGTATCTCGGAAAGGCTATGGAAATGCCTTGATAGGTAGGTATGGTGGTTGTTTTGAGGAAGGATATAATGAGGCTTATGATGACAGAGCGTATCGTGCCAAGGATTTGGATGCACCGGCGAAGTATGCGCCAACTCCCGAGGTGAGAAAGGGCAATGCACGGCACCGAAGAGGCTAGAAAAATATGGCTAGGTGGAAGTGTCAACTTTCGAATACTCACATTAGTCTGAAGAACTCATGCACTTATTATCGGTAGCTCTCAATCTAATTAGGAGGTTCACAAAGAGACAAGTACCCCGAGGAGGAGTGTATGGGGGTTTGTTTATCCTTGCGCATCCTCGGCTCATGGTACGTGAGTGTACTCTAATATTTGATCCCTCCAAAGATTAGTGATCCATTTAGTAGCTAAAGTTCTCAACTATTTGTAGGTTTTCGAAAATAAACACGGATTGCCCAAAATACGACATCTATCACTAATAGGCTAAAGCTCTTGACACCAAAAGTTCAGACATTACTCATGGCAATACCTCAAAACTATTGCAAGTTACTACTAAAATTAAATAGCAACCTCAGTTACCTACTTTAAGTTAAGACACACAACTCAGTGCAACAGGCAAACTCTCTTAACAAGATAAATATGGAAACTCAAGAGAGTTTAGCAACCAACTAAACAAAAGCTCTTTTAAAAAGAAAAGCATGAAAACTAAGAGCTAAACAAGACAGTAGCTATGAAAAGACAAAGGACACACACATCAAAGATAAGCATGAAAATCCTATGTTGTGTTCTAAGTTGAAGTGGAGCGTGTTTCTCTCCCATACAAAGAAAGCTGGGTTCTAACTTGTTATGAACAGCAAGCAAAGCTAAAGAAAACTAAAAAGGAAACTAAGAGCAAGACGCTCCAAGCATAGCACATAACACATGAAGTGATAATTATAGTGGAACGAAAGACGAACTGATAATTGTTGATGGAGAAGGGGATGCATGGGGGCATCCCCAAGCTTAGACGCTTGAGTCTTCTTGAATATTTCTTGGGGGTGCACGGGGCATCCCCAAGCTTGAGCGTTTGACCCTCCTGAATCTTCTTTTATCATCTTCCCTCGCACACTTGAAAACTCCCTTCATACATAACTCATCATAATCTGATTAGCGAGGTTAGTACCCACAATAAAATAATTTTTTCCCTACTGGAAATAAAGATAATCTTGAAGAGCTACTGTTTCTCAAGATTGCCAAAAGGTTTTTGCAAAGGAAAAGCAAGCTCAAGGTTTGCAAAACGAAGAAAAGGCAAAACAGGACAGAATCTGTGAAAAACAGACCAGCAGGTAGTAAATAATTTTTTCGGGGCACTTCTGCACCTCAAATCAAAAAACTCAGAACAGAAGCCCGAAAGCCAATTGTATAGATCACGCTGTCAAAAATATTCAGATCAAAAAGATGATCTGGTGATTTTATCCGAATTTTTCTGTCCAAGGACAGAATCTGTTTTCTGGACAGCAAGTCACAACTTTTGAACTTTCTTGCAATCGGAGGCTAAACTTGGCACAAAGCTGAAAAGAAAAGATACAATGATGATGCTACTGTAGTAACAAACATCAAGAGACAACAAAAGCAAAATAAAACCTAATTCGTTGTGGGCTGCCTCCCAAAAGCGCTTTCTTTTATGCCTTTAAGCTAGGCATGATGCAAAAAGATCAAGTTGTATCAATTGAACCATCATCAAGATCATCAAAAAGCTCTTCAATAGTACAACTAGTCTTAAGAGGACTTTCAAATAAAGGCCTAATAAAGTTACTTCTAGGGAGAAAACCAAAAGGTGGAAAGTCAATGGAAGATTCATTTATAAATTTATCAAAGAGAGGTATTTCTTCCAAAGTCTTCAAAGTTTCAACCCCTTTGGCAATAGATGGATTAATTTTGGAACGAGGAGCCTTTGAAACGTAAACGAACTGAGGTTCCTTCTTTGCCGGAGTTTCTACCTTTTTGGCTTTGATTGAGGAGAAAGTAGTTCCTAAAGTGTCAAAGATTTCCTCAATCTTGTCTATCCTAGAAGAATCCAAGTCATGGGATTTGATGGTCTCCAAAGTTTTGAGAATTTTATGCATGGAGCTATCAAGCCTATTCAAATTCCCTTGGATCTTACGGTCCAACTCATTTATCTTATTAATGCTTGGCATCTCTAGCTCTATCTTTTCAAGTTTTTTCATAATGTGAGCTAGGGTAATGTCCTCTTGAATGCTAACAATAGGGGGATTTCCAACAAGATTTTCCATAATACTAAGAGATTCCCAAACTGGGGCTTCTAGGAAATTTCCATTGATAGCAGAATCTAGAATAAACCTATTTCAAGAAGTAATTCCAACATAAAAATTTCTAAGCAGGATAGTAGTAGATTGCTTCTTGGTGGCTCTTTTTTGAGAGTCATTAATTCTATACCAAGCATCTTTTAGACTTTCACCACCTCTTTGTTTAAAGGTGAGCACTTCTGCCTCACCAAAGGCAAAAGGACCAGACATAATGCTAACTAAAAGCAAGATAACTATTTTTGTGATTTTTGGTAAAGGACACTAAAGCAAAAACTGAAAGGTAAACTAACAAGACTAAAAAGCAAAGATAAAAGATAGCGTGCAACTCCCCTATCTTGAAGAGTGGAGTCCCCGGCAACGGCGCTAGAAACTTTGCTTGATGGCTTCTCGCCCCTCGTTGGTTACCCCAAGTGGAAGGTTTGAGATGTAGCGTAGCAGCAAGTTTCCCTTGGCAAAGATACCAAGGATCGAATCCCGTGAGACTCCGAGGGTCGACAAGAAGGTGTCAGCGGCACCAGAAACTTAGCGGTTGACAGGACCTGCACACAGATACAAATAACTTTGCTCCCAACGAGTACAGAGAGGTTGTCAATCCCTCCGGCCTTGTCGTTTACAAAGGATCGAACACAAGAGATAATAATGATAGGTATGACTGCAACTAGGAAATAAAGACAGGAAGTAAATAGCGGGTGTGATCAGTGGTGGTAAATATGGACCGGGGTCCCATGATGTTCACTAGTGATGTCTCTCTCACAAAAGATGATAAAACAACAAAGCGAGGTAAACAAATTACAGCTGGGCAATTGACAGGATTATGTGCGCAAACCAATGCTAACTATGCTGTAAAGAAAGGTAGAGGCTCAAAAGCATGGGCGGTACGCCAAGGCAAGTAGACCGAAATCCATCTGCATCTACTACTAATCATCCACCTTGAGATATCTATCCAGAACATCTCGCTGGTATTAAGTTGTGAATCCCACCCATAGTGTAAACTCAAAGCAACAGACAACTGCATTAAAAGAACTTTGCGTAAAGTAAACAATCCTTGCACCCGCAAGTACAAGCACCGTTGTTTTCCCCCTTGTGGCAACAGCACATCCCCTAGACTCATGTTTCTGTCACTCAAACTAGTCATCAAGGGGCATGAACCCACAATCAATCATAACGTTCCCTCTTGGAGTTACTACCTACTACTTGGCCAAAGCAATAAACAGCAACGGAGAACATGCAAGAATTACTCAAGAACATAAATATAAAAGAGGTGAATCAAATATATTACTCACACACAATCTGAACATAATCTCATAATCCATCGGATCCCAGCAAACTCAGCAGAGCAACAGCATAAAGATTACATAGGTGCCTCGATCATGTAGGGCAGCTCACGAGGTCTAAACCATGAAGAACAAAGAGGGGAGGAGAACATCACATAGCTACTGGTCATGGACCCATGGTCCAAGGTGGACTACTCACGACTCATCCGGGAAGCGTCCATGGTGGTGGAGAAGCTCCTGGTGGTGGTTCACCCCTCCGGAAGGGTGCCGGGAAGAGTTCTCCTGATGCTCCCGATCTTGGAAGCGCGGCGGCGGCGGAACAGAGATGAGATCGGGAAAAAGGGTTCCGTCCTCGAGGGTTTCGGGACGCAAGGAATATATATGCAAAGGGGGGTCACCAGAGGCGGAGAGGGGGCCCCAGGCGCCCGCCTGGCGCGGCCAGGGGTGGGGCCGCGCAGGCGGCCACCCCTGGCACCCCTCTGGCCCTGCTTTGGTTTTTCTCGAAGCTTCCTGTACGCTGATTTTTCCTGTATTTTTCCCGTAATTTTTGGAGCACTTTTAATATGGGGGAAACCTGAAATAGAAAAACAGCAGAAAATAGGAACTGGCACTATGGTGCACTGAGTTAATAGGTTAGTCCAAATATGATCAAAAGTGTATGGAAGTGCATAAATATCATAGCAATATCACACAAAAGAGGCATGGAGCAAGCAGAAATTATAGATACGTTTTGGACGTATCAACATCCCCAAGCTTAATTCCTGCTCGTCCTCGAGTAGGTAAATGATAAAAAGCATAATTTCTGTGGTGACATGCTATCAACCATATAAGAACTTTTAAGTAAAGCAATCAAGGCATGTAATTCAATTCAAGTCATAACAATCAAGAGTCTATATTAGCATTGTAACAAGTAACATAAGAACATAAAGGTGCAAGAGCTCTCGCTGTCCATGACTCGAGTGTCTCCAAATGGTGTTTGCATGCAAGAAAGGGGATAGGGATATACGAGAGAGTAAAACATAGTTTTTGTATTGTTGAGAACTTAATCTACTAAAGTTTCACACTTGGTCTTCTTTGGAATCTTATCTTGACTCATCCCCAGACCGTCAGCCAGGTACAAGTCAAAATGATCCACTCCCTTTCGATATTTTGAGCACTCATGCAATGGATGAGCGTAAGATAGAACGTTGACACTTAGGATGGCAAAGAGAGAAAAATGATGAACGGGGAAGACAAAAAAGGTGTGAAAGGCTCACATCAATGAGGACAATCATGGGCGAGAGAAAGCCAAATGATAGATATGATGTGAGGAGTAGGGATTGCCATGCAACGGATGCACATATGAGCTAAAGTAAGCTCTCCAATGGAACTAGTGGGGGTGCATCCAACTTGCTTGCTCAAGAAGACCTAGAGCTCTATTGAGGAGGCTCATCATTGGAATATACAAGCCAAGTTCTATAGTGTGAAGGTCCCCACATAGCTATATGCATGAATGATAATCTCTATGGAGTACAAGTTATAAGATGTAGTACGAGTGTGAATCTCTCAAAAGGAATAGTAGTGTGCCCCCTTCTCTCTTTTTATTTCTCTTTCTCCTTTTTATTATTTTTTTATTTTTTTGTGGCCTTAATGGCTCTTTCTATTTATCTCTCATTTGTCCTCTTTGGGATCTTTTGATTTTGTCCTCTTTGGGATCTTTTCCTCACTTTAGGGGCAACACTCTACGAATTACAAGAAGTATAGAAGATCTTTCACACTTTACAAAAGTACTCAACATAAAGAAAATGAAACTATCATGATGTATGCAAATGTATGCCTCTGCCAGTGTAGTAGGATATGCAATGATACTAGCGCGTCATGTAGCAATGATTAGGGCAAGGCCCAACTAGCATGCGGCTCATCGATCAAGCAAAAAGCATGTATGACATGAATATCAAGTCATGAGAAGATGGATGTTGCATGGCAATGTATCTCGGAAAGGCTATGGAAATGCCTTGATAGGTAGGTATGGTGGTTGTTTTGAGGAAGGATATAATGAGGCTTATGATGACAGAGCGTATCGTGCCAAGGATTTGGATGCACCGGCGAAGTATGCGCCAACTCCCGAGGTGAGAAAGGGCAATGCACGGCACCGAAGAGGCTAGAAAAATATGGCTAGGTGGAAGTGTCAACTTTCGAATACTCACATTAGTCTGAAGAACTCATGCACTTATTATCGGTAGCTCTCAATCTAATTAGGAGGTTCACAAAGAGACAAGTACCCCGAGGAGGAGTGTATGGGGGTTTGTTTATCCTTGCGCATCCTCGGCTCATGGTACGTGAGTGTACTCTAATATTCGATCCCTCCAAAGATTAGTGATCCATTTAGTAGCTAAAGTTCTCAACTATTTGTAGGTTTTCGAAAATAAACACGGATTGCCCAAAATACGACATCTATCACTAATAGGCTAAAGCTCTTGACACCAAAAGTTCAGACATTACTCATGACAATACCTCAAAACTATTGCAAGTTACTACTAAAATTAAATAGCAACCTCAATTACCTACTTTAAGTTAAGACACACAACTCAGTGCAACAGGCAAACTCTCTTAACAAGATAAACATGGAAACTCAAGAGAGTTTAGCAACCAACTAAACAAAAGCTCTTTTAAAAAGAAAAGCATGAAAACTAAGAGCTAAACATGACAGTAGCTATGAAAAGACAAAGGACACACACAGCAAAGATAAGCATGAAAATCCTATGTTGTGTTCTAAGTTGAAGTGGAGCGTGTTTCTCTCCCATACAAAGAAAGCTGGGTTCTAACTTGTTATGAACAGCAAGCAAAGCTAAAGAAAACTAAAAAGGAAACTAAGAGCAAGACGCTCCAAGCATAGCACATAACACATGAAGTGATAATTATAGTGGAACGAAAGACGAACTGATAATTGTTGATGGAGAAGGGGATGCATGGGGGCATCCCCAAGCTTAGACGCTTGAGTCTTCTTGAATATTTCTTGGGGGTGCACGGGGCATCCCCAAGCTTGAGCGTTTGACCCTCCTGAATCTTCTTTTATCATCTTCCCTCGCACACTTGAAAACTCCCTTCATACATAACTCATCATAATCTGATTAGCGAGGTTAGTACCCACAATAAAATAATTTTTTCCCTACTGGAAATAAAGATAATCTTGAAGAGCTACTGTTTCTCAAGATTGCCAAAAGGTTTTTGCAAAGGAAAAGCAAGCTCAAGGTTTGCAAAACGAAGAAAAGGCAAAACAGGACAGAATCTGTGAAAAACAGACCAGCAGGTAGTAAATAATTTTTTCGGGGCACTTCTGCAACTCAAATCAAAAAACTCAAAACAGACGCCCGAAAGCCAATTGTATAGAGCACGGTGTCAAAAAAATTCAGATCAAAAAGTTGATCTGGTGATTTTATCCGAATTTTTCTGTCCAAGGACAGAATCTGTTTTCTGGACAGCAAGTCACAACTTTTGAACTTTCTTGCAATCGGAGGCTAAACTTGGCACAAAGCTGAAAAGAAAAGATACAATGATGATGCTACTGTAGTAACAAACATCAAGAGACAACAAAAGCAAAATAAAACCTAATTCGTTGTGGGCTGCCTCCCAAAAGCGCTTTCTTTTATGCCTTTAAGCTAGGCATGATGCAAAAAGATCAAGTTGTATCAATTGAACCATCATCAAGATCATCAAAAAGCTCTTCAATAGTACAACTAGTCTTAAGAGGACTTTCAAATAAAGGCCTAATAAAGTTACTTCTAGGGAGAAAACCAAAAGGTGGAAAGTCAATGGAAGATTCATTTATAAATTTATCAAAGAGAGGTATTTCTTCCAAAGTCTTCAAAGTTTCAACCCCTTTGGCAATAGATGGATTACTTTTGGAACGAGGAGCCTTTGAAACGTAAACGAACTTAGGTTCCTTCTTTGCCGGAGTTTCTACCTTTTTGGCTTTGATTGAGGAGAAAGTAGTTCCTAAAGTGTCAAAGATTTCCTCAATCTTGTCTATCCTAGAAGAATCCAAGTCATGGGATTTGATGGTCTCCAAAGTTTTGAGAATTTTATGCATGGAGCTATCAAGCCTATTCAAATTCCCTTGGATCTTACGGTCCAACTCATTTAACTTATTAATGCTTGGCATCTCTAGCTCTATCTTTTCAAGTTTTTTCATAATGTGAGCTAGGGTAATGTCCTCTTGAATGCTAACAACAGGGGGATTTCCAACAAGATTTTCCATAATACTAAGAGATTCCCAAACTGGGGCTTCTAGGAAATTTCCATTGATAGCAGAATCTAGAATAAACCTATTTCAAGAAGTAATTCCAACATAAAAATTTCTAAGCAGGATAGTAGTAGATTGCTTCTTGGTGGCTCTTTTTTTAGAATCATTAATTCTATACCAAGCATCTTTTAGACTTTCACCACCTCTTTGTTTAAAGGTGAGCACTTCTGCCTCACCAAAGGCAAAAGGACCAGACATAATGGTAACTAAAAGCAAGATAACTATTTTTGTGATTTTTGATAAAGGACACTAAAGCAAAAACTGAAAGGTAAACGAACAAGACTAAAAAGCAAAGATAAAAGATAGCGTGCAACTCCCCTATCTTGAAGAGTGGAGTCCCCGGCAACGGCGCTAGAAACTTTGCTTGATGGCTTCTCGCCCCTCGTTGGTTACCCCAAGTGGAAGGTTTGAGATGTAGGGTAGCAGCAAGTTTCCCTTGGCAAAGATACCAAGGATCGAATCCCGTGAGACTCCGAGGGTCGACAAGAAGGTGTCAACGGCACCAGAAACTTAGCGGTTGACAGGACCTGCACACAGATACAAATAACTTTGCTCCCAACGAGTATAGAGAGGTTGTCAATCCCTCCGGCCTTGTCGTTTACAAAGGATCGAACACAAGAGATAATAATGATAGGTATGACTGCAACTAGGAAATAAAGACAAGAAGTAAATAGCGGGTGTGATCAGTGGTGGTAAATATGGACCGGGGTCCCATGATGTTCACTAGTGATGTCTCTCTCACAAAAGACGATAAAACAACAAAGCGAGGTAAACAAATTACAGCTGGGCAATTGACAGGATTATGTGCGCAAACCAATGCTAACTATGCTGTAAAGAAAGGTAGAGGCTCAAAAGCATGGGCGGTACGCCAAGGCAAGTAGACCGAAATCCATCTGCATCTACTACTAATCATCCACCTTGAGATATCTATCCAGAACATCTCCCTGGTATTAAGTTGTGAGTCCCACCCATAGTGTAAACTCAAAGCAACAGACAACTGCATTAAAAGAACTTTGCGTAAAGTAAACAATCCTTGCACCCGCAAGTACAAGCACCGTTGTTTTCCCCCTTGTGGCAACAGCACATCCCCTAGACTCATGTTTCTGTCACTCAAACTAGTCATCAGGGGGCATGAGCCCACAATCAAGCATAACGTTCCCTCTTGGAGTTACTACCTACTACTTGGCCAAAGCAATAAACAGCAACGGAGAACATGCAAGAATTACTCAAGAACATAAATATAAAAGAGGTGAATCAAATATATTACTCACACACAATCTGAACATAATCTCATAATCCATCGGATCCCAGCAAACTCAGCAGAGCAACAACATAAAGATTACATATGTGCCTCGATCATGTAGGGCAGCTCACGAGGTCTAAACCATGAAGAACAAAGAGGGGAGGAGAACATCACATAGCTACTGGTCATGGACCCATGGTCCAAGGTGGACTACTCACGACTCATCCGGGAAGCGTCCATGGTGGTGGAGAAGCTCCCGGTGGTGGTTCTCCCCTGCGGCAGGGTGCCGGGAAGAGTTCTCCTGATGCTCCCGATCTTGGAAGCGCGGCGGCGGTGGAACAGAGACGAGATCGCGAAAAAGGGTTCCGTCCTCAATGTTTTCGGGACGCGAGGAATATATATATGCAAAGGGGGGTCACCAGAGGCAGAGAGGGAGCCCCAGGCGCCCCCCTGGCGCGGCCAGGGGTGGGGCCGCGCCGGGTGGCCGCCTGGGCCACCCCTGGCACCCCTCTGGCCCTGCTTTGGTTTTTCTCGAAGCTTCCTGTACGCTGATTTTTCCTGTATTTTTCCCGGAATTTTGGGAGCACTTTTAATATGGGGGAAACCTGAAATAGAAAAACAGCAGAAAACAGGAACTGGCACTGTGGTGCACTGAGTTAATAGGTTAGTCCAAATATGATCAAAAGTGTATGGAAGTGCATAAATATCATAGCAATAGCACACAAAAGAGGCATGGAGCAAGCAGAAATTATAGATACGTTTTGGACGTATGAGCCGCTCCTCCTCTCCCCTCTACTAGGTGTGGACCTCGTCCATGATCCTCCCCGACTCGAATGCGAGCGCCTGCACGGCCTCTGGCCTCGCCCGTGAGCTCGCCGGCGCACAGGTCCATGGGACCTCACCGCTCCCCTATAAATAGGGCCCCTGAGCCCCTCCACTCTGCACCAACAGCCTCCCCACACTCCCAGTAGCACTCCAGCACCATTCGTTCGCCCTCGGAGAGCCTCAGTGCTCGGGATCGACTGGAGCTCCGCCGCGTCGGGCAACCGGAGATCTCGCAGTACAGCCCCTCTCAGCCCCAACTTTTGCTCGATCTAGCACCGCGGCACTCCACTGATGCATTCCCCTCTCTTTTCCCCCTCTGCAGCTGCCGGAATCGACCGGAGCAGCGACCTCCCGAAGCCCCTCCACCATCCTACCTCGCCGCCGGCGAACCAGGCCCCTCCGGCGAGCCGCACCACCACCACTGGAACGGCGACTCCTCGCTGAGCCCGTTCCTGCCCTCCGTTTGCCCCGCCGTGCCCGGAATCGCCGCCGGTGAGCTCGCCGTCGCTTTGGCCGTGAGGTTGAAGATGACAGGCGGGCCCCGCCTGTCATCCTCACCGCTCTCTCTCTCCCCTCTCTGTCACTGACCGCCGGGCCCCGCCCGTCAGGTTTGAAAACCTGGTGCGCGCGCGCTGGCTCCCGTGCGGTTGGGCTGTTCGCCCTGGGCCGTGCACTGTGGCCGTTCTGGCCCAGTGGCACAGGGCCTTTTTCTTTTATTCTTTTCTGTGAATATTTCAAATAATTTCACAGAAATAAATATATGTCCAAATGAATTAATTCCAACTCCTAAAATCTTGTAAAATTCCAACCTATTTAATGGTGTCACTTTCACACATATCCATGAACCTTTTCTGTTTTGTTCAAATTTAAATTCAAATTTGAGCATTAAAACCTCTGTTCAAAAATCCTTAGATCGCATTCTGCAACTCCAAAACTCCAACAATTTTTTTTTTGCCATCTTAGTTTTCCCTCTAGTATTTAACAAAAATAAGTTGACATTTTTCTGAGCACTTTGGTTTTTCTGTTTTCATTGTGGTCTTATTTTTCCCGTTGTTATTTTGCGACGATTAGATCCCGTATTTGACGAAGTTGCTGAAGAAGAAGGTGGAGAAGGATTTGAAGACTTTGAAGACCAAGCCAATCCAGGCAAGCAGCCCTTTGACCATGATACACTTGTGTTCTTCGGAACCCATTTGTTTCCGATGCATGATAATAAGAGTTATGGTGGTGACCTAGTTATGAACCACCACATGATGCATGTTTCACTCATGATCTTGCTATGTGCTAGATGTCATGCAAATGGTTAGTAGTGATGCTTAGTGATGCATGTGTGCCATGTAACCTTCGTGGTTGCATTCCTTTCATGAACCCCATCGGGTGCCCCTAATGCCCGAGGGTGATGTTGAGTTAGGTCATCACTTGAGGAAGAAGTGATGTGCCGGTAAAAATCTTGTGCATGGGTGAAACGATGGATTAGATTTATGTGTGACTACCGTCCCAACCAAACATGTGCAACCACTCTACCCCTTATGGGACGGGGCTTTATTAATTACTTAGGCCGATAGTAGCATGGTGCCCGCATTACTAGTGACGGGAAGACTTGAGGTCTTTCCCGGGACGGGGTCGTGCTTGGATAGACGACCATGACTGTTTTTATAGGGCACCGGACACACCGTTGGTCCCTTCGGGTACGCGTGACATTGAAATTAGGGCAAGTCCCATGATCTATTGTTTGTACTCGAGGGCCGTGTACCAACGAGTGGACTCTATGTTAGTGTCGTCTAAGGAAAGATAATGACCGGGTGCTTCCCCCGAGTACTTGAGGTACTGCGGGATCGTGGGTGACACGAAAGCTTCCCGGATCTTATGGGTAAAGTGCGCAACCTCTGCAGAGTGTAAAACTATTCAAATAGCCGTGTCCACGGTCATGGACAGTTGGGTGGTGCTACTTAAACTATGTCCAGAATTTTACTACATCGGTGAAAACATGTGTGTGTGTGTGTGATGAGTCAAGGTGGTGACTTGACTCGTTGAGCTAAATCATATTCATGTTGAAATCAGTAACCTGTCTTCGAGGTTACGTGAGTTTATTGATGCATACACTTGATGGTAGAATATTTATTCTAGCTCACAGCTAGATTGCTCATTGTTGTTCAATTGCATTGTTACTTTGAACCAAATCATGGGTTGCTTGTGAGTACATTCAAAGTACTCATTGGCTTGCCACTGGTTATTTAATTGGCCAGGCATGGAGGAACAGGAATATGAAGAAGAGTTCTATGGAGACGAACATGCGAACTAGGACGCTATCCCAGTCAGAATGCATGTAGGGTTAAGGCAGATGGCATGTGTTCTACTTATCATCGAAGACTTCCGCTATTTGAGTTATTTGCTATTCAGCCCTTGAGGCTTTATCTATGTAAGGCTTGGCCATAATGGCCTTAATTTGTGTAAGACGGTATGTATGGATGTAAGACTCTTGTTATTCAGCTTCTGTGTGTTCAGTGAGCATTGATCTCTGGGATCACTGTACACGTGCATTCGGTGATCTCGACTTCTAAGTCGGGGTCCCCACAGAGCTGGTATCAGAGCCATCCTGACTGTAGGAAGCCTTAGTTAGCATGGGCGTTAGTTAGATGAGACCCCTTTTCAAAACCTTATGAACCTCTCTTCTTTTCTAAACCTTACCAACCTGAGATTTCATTAGCTTATTAACCTCTCCTATTCCACCTTTGTAGATGGCCGCGGTACCTGAAGAGCACCTGACCACTGGATTTCCCTTGCTTCTCGAGGATAGCCTCAAGGAGTGCCAGTTCCACCGAGCACCCATCCTCACCTACCTTGAGCATTGGGTTAGCGACACTGAGGTGGAGTACCATGTGGAAGTGATCGTGAAGGCAAACGATCCTCCCACAAGTTGGTTCTTCGAGGGACCCCAGATGACAACACTACCTCTCGCTGTCGAGGCGGCTGCACTCAAGGCACTAACCCGTCTCCGCGAGCTTCTTCCGGAGATGGCAGCCAAGATGGCAACCCGCTTCTTGCCTTACCAGAAGGAAGGAGCATCTCCAGGACAATCCGCTACCGCATACCGAGGCGGAAGGCCCTCCGGAGATGTATCTTCCAAGAATGAAGAACCACCTCGGCGACGCCGTATGACGGCAAGGGAATATCGCAAGCTTTTCCCTGCACCACCGACGAAGCACCGTCATATCCAACTCCTCCACTCCCCCACACCCTCAAGTGACAAGGGGGCCCAGACAGATGAAGACAAGGAGGAAGACCCAGAAGAGCCAGAATACGCGACCGAGCATTCCGTCGCTTAGGCATTATTCGCTACTCGGATATGCCAGTTCGTGACCTCTACGGTAGGATAGGTCGTGTAACCCCTATGCGCAGTCGAGTCCTTGTATGGTTCATATGAAACCATCTAGAGTTTGCTTTTGTTATGTTCGGATGTATGTCGTATTCTCCCTTCGGGAATATGTAAACGACTGCATCACCCATTCGGATTTTAATGATGTGTTTGGCCCTTTCGGCCCTTGCATGATTTGATTAGTGTCACACCCACCCCCTTACTAGGCACCCATCTATATTGCTTTCCCTCTTCCGAGTCATGAGACCTTTTACCGCTCCAACAGGATGCCTGTTGTAACTCGTACTGGTACCTCTACCCAGCAGCCTGAAGCCAGAGCATCCGCTCAGTCAGAGGCAGGCCACGGCCAAACCAACGACCAAGCTCCACCACCACCACCTCCTCCGAACATGGACATGGCTCAGCTTCTCCAAGCTTTCCGAGAGGAACGCCAAGCCAACACCACAGCCCTTCAGTTGATTGCTCAAGCTGTCACCAACAACCGCCAGCCGGCGGGGAATGGCAATGGACGTTCCACGTTGGCAGAGTTCAAGAAGCATGCACCGCCAACTTTCATCGAGACTGCTGAACCCGTGGATGCAGACGACTGGGTCCGCACCATTGAGGACTTGCTGGAACTAGTCAGATGCACCGAAGACTGCGAGAAGGTGGCTTATGCAGCCCACTGCCTCGGGGGGGACTGCTAGAGCTTGGTGGGATGGATTCAAGGTCATGCATGCTGGACAAGACATCACTTGGGTCAACTTCAAGGCAGAATTCCGTAAAGCCCACATTCCTTCCGGGATCATGGCTATGAAAACGCGTGAGTTCCGAGCCCTGAAGCAAGGAAGTGGCACTGTCAAGGAGTACATGCAGAAGTTCAGTGTTTTGTCAAGGTATGCCCCTGAAGATGTCAGCACTGATGCTGCAAAAAGGGAGCGCTTCATGGAAGGACTCAATCAGACTCTGCAGTACTCGCTTGTCGTGTGCGACTGCCCAACCTTCCCTGACCTGGTGAACAAAGCACTCATGCTTGAAGACAAGCGGCGTGCTCTGGAAGACACTCGCAAGCGCAAGATGGTCAGCAAGGGAAGTTCCAGCAACCAGAAGCCTCGTCCGTGGCAGTCAGCCCCGGCCAAGCCAACCTATCAGCAACCAAGAGCTCCTGCACCTCGCACCAACTATCAGCCTCAGCAGTATGCCAACCCAAGGCCAGCTTCCAACCCCAATAACAGTGGTGGCAACAAGATCATCAATCCAAACCAAGTTACTTGCTTTGGATGTGGTCAGTCAGGACACATCTCAAGGGTGTGCCCCAACAAGAAGCCTGATGCCCCGCGCCCCAATGCGCAGAACCCGGGACAAGGCCGCGGGATGCCACCAAGGAACCCAGCTCCTCGCAACCCGCCTAACCATGGGAAGGGGCGTGTGAATCACGTCACTGCTGAAGAAGCCCAGGAAGACCCGGACGTCGTGCTGGGTACGTTCCTTGTCAACTCAGCACCTGCAACTATCTTGTTTGATTCTGGAGCCACGCATTCATTTGTCACTCAAAGATTTGCATTAAAAAGTGGCATGACCCCTACACCCCTGAATAACCCTATGGTGGTACAAACCTTCGGAGCAGAGATGAGAGCCAAGATAGGCTGTAAGGGAGTCAATATTACCATTAACGGTGTAGATTTCCTAGCAGACCTCATCGTCCTGAGATCACAAGGCTTGGATGTGATCCTAGGCATGAATTGGCTCAGCAAGCACCAAGGCTTGTTAGACTGTGCCAATCGGACTGTCACCGTGACCAATGACCAAGGAGTCGAAGTTAAGTTTGCTCCCAACTCCTCTTCCGCTCAAGCCGTTCAAGTCAATTGTCTATCTGAAGTTGGGCTAGAGCAAGTACCGGTGGTATGTGAGTATCCCGATGTCTTTCCGGATGAGCTACCGGGAATGCCTCCTGACCGTGACATTGAGTTCATCATCGAGCTCGTGCCCGGAGCAGGACCCATCTATAAGAAGCCTTATAGAATGGGGACGGAAGAATTAGCCGAGTTGAAGAAGCAACTGGAAGAGCAGCTGAGGAAGGGATTTATCCGCCCAAGTGCCTCCCCTTGGGGATCACCTGTTCTGTTTGTGGAAAAGAGGGACGGCACCATCCGTTTATGCATTGACTACCGTTCCCTCAATGAAGTTACAATCAAGAACAAGTATCCACTTCCCAAGATTGAAGATCTGTTTGATCAGCTCAGCGAAGCCAAGGTGTTCTCCAAGATTGACCTCAGATCTGGGTACTACCAGCTGAAGATCAGACCCCAGGATATTCCGAACACGGCATTCGTGACCAGATATGGCATGTATGAGTGCACGATCATGTCCTTTGGGTTAGCCAATGCCCCAGCTTACTTCATGTATCTCATGAATAAAGTCTTCATGGAATATTTGGACAAGTTTGTTGTTGTCTTCATTGATGACATTCTTGTCTTCTCGAAGACGGAGGAAGAACACGAGCAACATTTGAGGATGGTCCTAGACAAGCTTCGGGAGCACCAACTATATGCCAAATTCAGCAAGTGTGAGTTCTGGCTGCATAAAGTTGGATTCTTAGGTCATGTCTTGACCGAAGAAGGATTATCAGTTGATCCCGCAAAGATCGAAGCTGCGACCCAATGGCAATCTCCAACGACCGTCAAGGAAGTCAGAAGCTTCCTCGGACTTGCGGGCTATTACCGCAAATTCGTGGAAGGATTCTCTAGCATTGCCCGGCCAATGACTCGGCTCCTCAAGAAGGACAAGAAGTTCGAGTGGACGCCAAAATGCGAAGAGAGCTTCCAAGAGCTCAAGAAGAGGTTGACCACCGCCCCAGTTCTGGCAACACCTGATATTCACAAGGAGTTCGTGATATATTGTGATGCCTCTCGAACCGGATTGGGAAGCGTTTTGATGCAAGAAGGCCGAGTCATAGCATACCTCTCCAGGCAGCTACGAACTCATGAAGAGAACTACGCTACTCACGATCTTGAGTTAGCGGCAGTGGTTCATGCCTTGAAGACATGGCGGCATTACCTCCTAGGGAAACGGTGTGAGATATACACAGACCACAAAAGTCTGAAGTACTTTTTCACCCTAAAGGAATTGAACATGAGGCAGCGAAGATGGTTGGAACTCATCAAAGACTATGACCTCAGTGTTCAATATCACCCCGGGAAGGCTAACGTAGTGGCCGATGCCTTAAGCAGGAAGGCTTGCTCCTTGAATGCCATTATTCAAGAGAGGCAGCCAGCCTTGTTTAAAGAACTCGAACAATTCAGTTTGGAATTGGTCACCCCTGGATTTCTGGACCATTTGGTAGTCAGACCAACCCTGATGGACGAAGTCAAGAAGGCGCAAGGTGGGCACGCAAGCATTGAAGGCATCAAGAAGAAGATGAAGCTAGGCAAGGCCCCAGGATTCTTTGAAGACGAGCACGGGATTGTTTGGTACAAAGGCCGCATCTGCATACCAAACAAGATGGAGCTGAAGAACCTGATCCTGCAAGAAGCCCACGACACTCCGTATTCCATCCACCCCGGAGGAACCAAGATGTACCAAGACTTGAAGGAAAGATTCTGGTGGCACGAGATGAAAAGAGAGATTGCAACCTATATTGCAAACTGTGATGTGTGCCAAAGGGTCAAGGCTGAATATCAGCGACCCGCTGGATTGCTTCAACCACTCAAGGTTCCTGAGTGGAAGTGGGATAAAGTCGGAATGGACTTCATCACTGGATTACCAAGGTCGAATAGAGGGCATGACTCCATCTGGGTCATAGTCGACCATTTGACCAAGGTGGCCCACTTCATTCCTGTCAAAACTACTTATGATGGCAACCGGCTGGCAGCTCTCTACATCGACAGAATCGTAAGCCTTCATGGCGTTCCCAAGGAAATTGTGTCGGATCGAGGAACCTAGTTCACCTCAAGGTTCTGGAAGAAGTTCCAAGAAGCCTTGGGAACCAAATTGTCTTTCAGCACAGCTTTCCACCCACAGGCCGGAGGTCAGACAGAACGAGTAAATCAAATTCTCGAAGACATGCTCCGAGCCTGTGTCTTGGCATATGGAGCCAAGTGGGAAGATTGTCTCCCTTTTGCCGAGTTCTCCTATAACAACAGTTATCAGTCGAGCCTTCAGATGGCACCATTTGAGGTGTTGTACGGACGCAGATGTCGCACACCCCTCAACTGGTCGGAGACTGGAGAAGGGCTAGTCTTTGGACCGGATATTCTCCGCGAAGCAGAAGAGCAAGTCCAACTAGTCAGAGAACGTTTGAAGGTAGCCAAGTCAAGGCAGAAGAGCTATGCTGACACTCATCGTCGGGACATGAGTTTCCATGTCGGGGATCATGTGTACCTACGAGTAACCCCTCTAAAGGGAACCAAGCGTTTCCACGTTAAGGGGAAGCTCGCACCAAGGTTCATTGGACCCTTTGAGATCACTGCACGATGAGGAGAGGTGACTTACCAGTTGGAACTACCACCTGAGCTATCCGATGTGCACAACGTGTTCCACGTGTCACAACTCCGGAAATGTCTCCAAGTTCCGAACAAGCCTGATCTCTACAAGGATGTTGATCACCAAGCCATTGATCTCCAGCCTGATTTGACCTACCGTGAGAAGCCCATTCGCATTCTGGATGAAGCAGAACGACGGACGGGAAGCCGCACCATCAAGTACTTCAAGATCTAGTGGAGCAACCACACGGAAGCATAAGCAACCTCGGAACGTGAAGACTATCTTAGATCCGAGTATCCCGATCTCTTTTAAGACCTAGTTTAGGAATCTCGGGGACGAGATTCTTGTAAGGGGGGTAGGTCTGTCACACCCTACATTTTGTAACATGTCATTTGCATCAATGAAGCATGAAAATTTGGACCAGCAATTTTTTTTGGCATCATTTGGCTTTTATTTGGGATTGAGTTTTTCTTCATATGTTTTTCATGTGCTCATTAAAGTCAACTATTACCTCTTGAGGAATTCATCTCCATACCCAAAACTTCTGCCCAATGATCATACCAAGTGTATATAGCAGTATAGTATTTTCTTACAAAAATAATTTGGCCCAAATGTATTTTATAAATTTAGTATTCCCAAAACCCCTGAATTGAGGTTTGCAATGCAAGTGCTTGATTTAGGGTGAGAAAATTATTTCAAAGAGTATATTTGAGACCTAGTAGTCATAGGACTCCCGGAAACCACAAAAGTATAATTTTAAAAGTTATTTTCCTATTTTATTTAAAAGCTTTTTCTTAAGGCCAGAAATGGTCTTTAATAGGGAAAATTATTTAAGTATTTCAAAAATATTTGCCAAAATTCAGGGAGACTCATAGGACATATATTGTCCATATATAAGAGTTTCAACACTTGGTCATGTTCAAAATAATGGGCTAATCCCTCTAAAACCCTTTCTGTATATTTCAAGCTTTTGAAATATTTACAAAGGAAATATTCTCCCAAAATTCCAGGGAAATTATATCATGTCATGTATGGCATATTTGATGATCTTTCCAAGCCCCATGCCTTGGGAAGCAAGATAACATCCTCAAAACCCTTCAAAACCATTATGTCCATATTTGAAGTTTGAGCAACTCTACACTGCCAAACTTGTCCAAATGCTCTCAAACTTGGTGTACATGCTAGAATGGCCTAATAAGGCATCTAGACCAAATGGCACAAGATTTGGAGTAGAGAAACTTGATCTGAATACCCCAAAACCATTTCTGTTCAAATGCAAATTTGAACAACTTTACATTACCAACTTTTTATCTGGAGCTTCAAACTTTGTGGGCATGATCAATACCCCAAATGATGAAACTACACCAAGTGGTGCATCAAGGGGAGATGATTAGCTTGAATTCAACAAGATGAAGCCATTTCTGTTGATTTCTAGGGTTCACCAAAGTTACATTGGCTAGTTTCTTCAAATGAGCCCAAATTTGGTGAAACACCCTAATTCCATATGACATTCAATCCTGTTAAGTGTCATGGCAAATGGAAATCATTTGCTTGACAAAAACTTGATCAAACACCTTCTGCCATTTTACCAAAACTATCATCTTGACCCCTTTTTCTATTTACTTTTGCCTCAACTTTCTACCACAGCTTCATCTAGTTACAATCTACCTCTAGTAACTCCCCCATGTCCACAGCTCCATGATTAAGGGGTGAAAACCCCAATTCACCTCGCTAGACAGCCAAATTCTACCTAGTTACCAGCTTCACCTCTCTCTCCTTGATCATCCAGAGCATCCAAGGCCTCAGCTGAGACGTCTGCTTCGTGCTGGACCCCCCAGACACGGCGGACACGCCCAGGGAGCCAATGGCATGCCATGGCATGCGATAAGTGATGGCTTCTCGCCCCTCGTTGGTTACCCCAAGTGGAAGGTTTGAGATGCAGTGTAGCGGTAGTTTTCCCTTGGCAAAGATACCAAGGATCGAATTCCCCTGAGACTCCAAGGTTCAACAAGAAGGTGTCAACTGCTAGCGGTGCAACTAGCGATCGACCGGACCTGCACACAGATACAAATAACTTTGCTCCCAACGAGTACAGAGATGTTGTCAATCCCTCCGGCATTGTCGTTTACAAAGGATCAAACTCAAGAGATAATAGTGATAGGTATAACTGCAACTAGTAAGTAAGAACTGAAAGTAAATAGCGGATGTGATCAGTGATGGTAATATGGACTGGGGTCCCATGATGTTCACTAGTGATGTCTCTCTCCCAAAAGACGATAAAACAGCTAAGCGAGGTAAACAAATTACAGCTGGGCAATTGACAGGATTATGTGCGCAAACCAATGCTAACTATGCTACAAAGAAAGGTAGAGGCTCAAAAGCATGGGCGGTACGCCAAGGCAAGTAGACCGAAATCCATCTGCATCTACTACTAATCATCCACCTTGAGATATCTATCCAGAACATCTCGCTGGTATTAAGTTGCGAGTCCCACCCATAGTGTAAACTCAAAGCAACAGACAACTGCATTAAAAGAACTTTGCGTAAAGTAAACAATCCTTGCACCCGCGAGTACAAGCACCGTTGTTTTCCCCCTTGTGGCAATAGCACATCCCCTAGACTCATGTTTCTATCACTCAAGCTAGTCATCGAGGGGCATGAACCCACAATCAAGCATAACGTTCCCTCTTGGAGTTACTACCTACTACTTGGCCAAAGCAATAAACAGCAACGGAGAACATGCAAGAATTACTCAAGAACATAAACATAAAAGAGGTAAATCAAATATATTACTCACACACAATCTGAACATAATCTCATAATCCATCGGATCCCAGCAAACTCATCATAGCAACAGCATAAGGAATACATATGTGCCTCGATCATGTAGGGCAGCTCACGAGTTCTAATCGGTGAAGAACAAAAAGGGGAGGAGAACATCACATAGCTACTGGTCATGGACCCATGGTCCAAGGGAGACTACTCACAACTCATCCGGGAGGCGTCCATGGTGGTGGAGAAGCTCCCGGTGGTGATCCTCCCCTCCGGCAGGGTGCCGGGAAGAGTTCTCCTGGTGCTCCCGATCTTGGAAGCGCGGCGGTGGCGGAACAGAGATGAGATCGCGAAAAAGGGTTCCGTCCTCGAGGGTTTCGGGACACGGTGTAAATATATGCCAATGGGGGGCATCAGCGGAGACCTGGGGGGCCCAGACGCCCCCCCGGCGCGGCCAGGAGGGGGGCCGCGCCCCCAGGGCGCCTGAAGCCCTGGTGGCCCCCCTCCGGCCCTACTTTGGCCGCATGGAAGCTTCCGGAACGCTGATTTTTTATATATTTTTCCCGGAATTTTTCTGGCAGTTTACGTAATGGGAAAACCTGAAATACAAAAACAGAAACTGGCACTGGGGTGCACTGAGTTAATAGGTTAGTCCAAATATGATCAAAATTGTATGGAAGTGCATAAATATCATAGCAATATCACACAAAAGAGGCATGGAGCAAGCAGAAATTATAGATACGTTTTGGACGTATCAACATCCCCAAGCTTAATTCCTGCTCGTCCTCGAGTAGGTAAATGATAACAAGCATAATTTCTGTGGTGACATGCTATTAACCATATAAGGACTTTTTACAGTTACCTGACAAGTGCTTACTGAGACAATGAATCTGTAGTAATTAAGTTGCCTCATGAGAAAATCACAAAGAACTAAAAGTTTTACAATATGATACTGAAACACTCAATAGATTTGTAATGAGCATGGTGTGCAAATATGACAAAGTGATATCTCGCTTGCCCCCTTTAGTGAAGCAAAACATAAATGCAGGGGCACCTCCAAGGTTTAAGCGATGACTAGATACAATGATTTCAGAATAAACGATATCATAATCATGCAAAAGACAATGGTACTTTGGGACAATGCACATTATACTCAGAATGACAATCATGCTCTTAATAGTTGGTGCTTTAAAAAAGTGGAGACTCTCGAACGGTGGCTTTTGTTGGCAATGTTGAAAACCCGTGGTCGGAAACAAAAACTAAACATGTACCAAAGCTCTTGGTTTTAAAAACAGAGGTAATAATTATTTTAGAATATGCATATTTCGTCAACGAATGCTAGCAGATAACTCAATTACTTCTTGAGCTGGACAAGTTTCGAGGAACGGCTCCCGAATGAGGACGATCGCATCCTCTTAATCTCCTTTGTTTATCACTGCCAAAGTTTTCTGATTTGTCATGAACAAAGCATGAACGAGGGTTTGTTTGTTTGTATAATTTTTAATGAGCCGGGCGCACTCTATGCCAGTTCCTTCTCGTATTATGAGTTTGCGCATTAGACATGCAATCCCGGGGTGAAGCTTGTCCAACTTAAAAAGATCATGAATTAACTACTACTTCCTCATGAACTAAAACAGAGGCACAAAAGAGAAATGCTTTTTTTAATTTCGAGATGGTACATGAAAGTCTTCGTTAGGAATGGCAGGTAAATACCATGTATAGGAAGGTATGGTGGACTCATATGGCATAACTGGTTTAAAGGATTTTGGATGCACAAGCAGTCAGTCCGCTTAGTACAGGCGAAGGTTAGCAAAAGACTGGGAGCGACCAACTAAAAGAGCAATGACGGTCATAATCATGCAGAGCGACAAAGCAACATTGAATCGGGCATGGAAGTTATATCGCTACTCAGAAAGTAAAGATCATCAAGGCTTGATAGACTTTCTTTACAGTCTTAAATATGCGTGAGCATATGCCAAGTCAATCAAAATAAATTCTTGAAGGAATATATCACTAGACCATACCACATCATAGGCAAACAAATCATGTTGGTACTTCAATAACACATTGAGAACCCCCCAACTATTTGAGACTAACCATAAGAAAACATGAACTACTAAGCACCATTATGCACATAGCATTTTTATCATAGACATATCAACCAGTGCAACAGAAGCCAAATCTCTTAACAAGATAAGCATGATAACTAAAGAGAGTTCCAGCAACCAACTAAACAAAAGCTCTTAAAAAGATAAGCATGAAAACTAAGAGCTAAGCATGACAGTAGCTATTGAAAGACAAAGAACACACACAGCAAAGATAGACATGAAAATTCTATGTTATGTTCTAGGTTGAAGTGGAGCGTGTTTCTCTCCCACACAAAGAAAGCTGAGTTCCAACTCGTTATGAACAGCAAACAAAACTAAAGAAAACTAAAAAGGAAACTAAAAGCAAGACGCTCCAAGCATAGCACATAACACATGAAGTGATAAAAATATAGTGGAACGAAAGACAAACTGATAATTGTTGATGGAGAAGGGGATGCACGGGGGCATCCCCAAGCTTAGACGCTTGAGTCTTCTTGAATATTTCTTGGAGGTGCATGGGGGCATCCCCAAGCTTGAGCGTTTGACACTCCTGAATCTTTTTATCATCTTCCCTCGCACACTTGAAAACTCCATTCATACATAACTCATCATAATCTGATTAGCGAGGTTAGTACCCTTAATAAAATAATTTTTCCTTGCTGGAAATAAGGATATTCTTGAAGGTCTACTGTTTCTCAAGATTGCCAAAAGGTTTTTGCAAAGAAAAAGCAAGCTCAAGGTTTGCAAAACGAAGGAAAGGGAAAACACGACAGAATCTGTGAAAAACAGACCAGCAGGTAGTAAATGATTTTTTCGGGGAACTTCTGCAACTCAAATAAAAAAACTCAGAACAGACGCCCGAAAGACAATTGTATAGAGCACGCTGTCGAAAAAATTCAGACCAAAAAGATGATCTGGTGATTTTATACGAATTTTTTTGTCCAAGGACAGAATCTGTTTCCTAGACAGCACGTCACAACTTTTGAACTTTCTTGCAATCAGATGCTACACTTGGCACAAAGCTGAAAAGTAAAGATACAATGATGATGCTACTGTAGCAACAACATCAAGACACAACAAAAGCAAAATAAAATTTTATTCATTGTGGGCTGCCTCCCAAAAGCGCTTTCTTTTATGCCTTTAAGCTAGGCATAATGCAAAGAGATCAAGTTTTATCAAGAGTAAAAGAATAGCTAGCCCGTACAACGAACTCAAAAGGTAACTTAATCTTCTTTCTAGGGAAGTGTTCCATCCCTTTCTTGAGAGGAAATTGGAATTTAATATTCCCCTCTTTCATGTCAATGATGGCACCAACGGTGCGAAGAAAAGGACGTCCCAAAATAATTGGACAAGAAGGTTCACATTCAATATCCATAATAGTAAAATCAACGGGAACATAATTGTCATTGACAATGATAAGAACGTCGTCGATCCTCCCCAAGGGTTTCTTTATGGAAGAATCAACAATACGAACACCAAAAGAACAAGAATCAAAAGGTTTCAATTTAAGCATATCATATATTCTTTTGGGCATAACGGAGGTACTAGCTCCAACATCACATAGTGCATAGCAAGAGAAGTTATTCAACTTAATTTTAATCATAGGATCCCAACCATCTTCTAGCTTTCTAGGTATGGAGGCTTCTACCCTAAGTTTCTCCTCCCTAGCTTTGATGAGAGCATTAGTGATATGCTCTGTGAAGGCAAGGTTAAGTGTGCTAGTGCGGGGGTCTCTAGACATCTTGTGAAGGAAATCAATAACTTCGGTAAGGGTGCAATTATCAAAATCAAGGTCACTACTATCAAGTAAAGTGGTAGTGGTGTCCTTTAGGCTCACTTGTTTGGTAGTTTCTATGGTCATAGCATCACCATTAATAGGTCCAACGGGACCAGGAGTGCATTGGGTGCTAAGAGTTTGGATATCCTCAACAACTTGGATAGTAGCAACAGTGTGGTGGGTAGGAAGGTTCTTAATTCTATCTTCTTCCTCCTTTTCTCTAGCCCATCTCTCTTTAAGTTCAGCCAACATCCTAATGTTTTCATTAATTTGCACTTGAATAGCATTCATAGGAGTGGTCTTCCTCTCCTCAAGAGGGGAAGTTCTAATTTTAAGCAACTCTACCTCATGGGCTAAATTGTCTACCTTCGAAGAGAGATTATCTAGTTTGTTTAGTTTTTCTTCTACACTCTTATTGAAGGCTTTTTGGGTAGTGATGAAATCTTTAAGCATAATCTCTAGTTCAGAAGTGGAGTTCTTGGTGCTAGGATAAGCATTGTTGTTCCCATAGGAATTAGAGGGGAACGGTCTAGGATTGCTACCAAAATTACTCCTATAAGCATTATTATTAAAATTGTTTCTAGAGATAAAGTTCACATCTACTTGATCTTGAGCAATCAAAGAATTTAAAGGAACATCACGAGGATCAATAGAAGATTTCTTGGAAAGTAGAGACATGATCAAGTCAACTTTTTCATTTAGGGAGGAGATCTCCTCGACAGAGTTTACCTTCCTACCTGTTGGAGTGCGTTCGGTGTGCCATTGGGAATAATTGGTCATCATCTCATCGAGAAGCTTCGTGGCAGCACCAAGTGTAGTTGACATAAAGGTTCCTCCCGCGGCCGAATCTAACAAGTTCCGCGAAGTAAAATTCAAGCCTGCATAAAAAGTTTGGATAACCATCCAAGTAGTCAAACCATGAGTAGGGCAGTTCTTGACAAGAGATTTCATGTGTTCCCAAGCTTGGGCAACGTGTTCATTATCCAATTGTTTGAAATTCATTATGTTACTCCTTAGTTGGATAATTTTAGCAGGTGGATAGTACTTTCCAATAAAAGCATCCTTGCACTTGTCCCAAGAATCTATGCTATTTCTAGGCAAGGATTGAAACCAGATTTTAGCTCCTCCTCTCAAGGAGAAAGGAAAAAGCTTGAGCTTAACAATATTACCATCTATTTCTTGGTACTTTTGCATATCACAGAGTTCAACAAAATTGTTTAAGTGTAAAGCAGCATCATCTCCAGCACCGGAGAATTGATCTTTCATAACTAGGTTCAGTAAAGCAGGTTTAATTTCATAAGAAGGTGCTGAAATGGCAGGTGTAGTGATAGGCGTGCAGATAAAGTCATCGTTGTCATGACTAATGAAGTCACACAACTTGGTGTTCTCGGTGGAACCCATAGCAGCAAGCAAGCAAGATAACTATTTTTGTGATTTTTGATAAAAGACACTAAAGCAAAAAACTGAAAGGTAAACTAACAAGACTAAAAAGCAAAGGTAAAAGATAACGTGCAACTCCCCTATCTTGAAGAGTGGAGTCCCCGGCGACGGCGCCAGAAGACTTTGCTTGATGGCTTCTCGCCCCTCGTTGGTTACCCCAAGTGGAAGGTTTGAGATGCAGTGTAGCGGTAGTTTTCCCTTGGCAAAGATACCAAGGATCAAATTCCCCTGAGACTCCAAGGTTCAACAAGAAGGTGTCAACTGCTAGCGGCGCAACTAGCGATCGACCGGACCTGCACACAGATACAAATAACTTTGCTCCAAACGAGTACAGAGAGGTTGTCAATCCCTCCGGCCTTGTCGTTTACAAAGGATCAAACGCAAGAGATAATAGTGATAGGTATAACTGCAACTAGTAAGTAAGAACTGAAAGTAAATAGCGGATGTGATCAGTGATGGTAATATGGACCGGGGTCCCATGATGTTCACTAGTGATGTCTATCTCCCAAAAGACGATAAAACAGCTAAGCGAGGTAAACAAATTACAGCTGGGCAATTGACAGGATTATGTGCGCAAACCAATGCTAACTATGCTACAAAGAAAGGTAGAGGCTCAAAAGCATGGGCGGTACGCCAAGGCAAGTAGACCGAAATCCATCTGCATCTACTACTAATCATCCACCTTGAGATATCTATCCAGAACATCTCGCTGGTATTAAGTTGCGAGTCCCACCCATAGTGTAAACTCAAAGCAACAGACAACTGCATTAAAAGAACTTTGCGTAAAGTAAACAATCCTTGCACCTGCGAGTACAAGCACCGTTGTTTTCCCCCTTGTGGCAACAGCACATCCCCTAGACTCATGTTTCTGTCACTCAAGCTAGTCATCGAGGGGCATGAACCCACAATCAAGCATAACGTTCCCTCTTGGAGTTACTACCTACTACTTGGCCAAAGCAATAAACAGCAACGGAGAACATGCAAGAATTACTCAAGAACATAAATGTAAAAGAGGTAAATCAAATATATTATTCACACACAATCTGAACATAATCTCATAATCCATCGGATCCCAGCAAACTCATCATAGCAACAGCATAAGGATTACATATGTGCCTCGATCATGTAGGGCAGCTCACGAGGTCTAATCGGTGAAGAACAAAAAGGGGAGATGAACATCACATAGCTACTGGTCATGGACCCATGGTCCAAGGGAGACTACTCACAACTCATCCGGGAGGCGTCCATGGTGGTGGAGAAGCTCCCGGTGGTGATCCTCCCCTCCGGCAGGGTGCCGGGAAGAGTTCTCCTGGTGCTCCCGATCTTGGAAGCGCGGCGGCGGCGGAACAGAGATGAGATCGCGAAAAAGGGTTCCGTCCTCGAGGGTTTCGGGACGCGGTGTAAATATATGCCAAAGGGGGGCATCAGCGGAGACCTGGGGGGCCCAGGCGCCCCCCGGCGCAGCCAGGAGGGGGGCCGCGCCCCCAGGGCGTCTGGAGCCCTGGTGGCCCCCCTCCGGCCCTACTTTGGCCGCATGGAAGCTTCCGGAACGCTGATTTTTTATATATTTTTCCCGGAATTTTTCTGGCAGTTTACGTAATGGGAAAACCTGAAATACAAAAACAGCAGAAAACAGAAACTGGCACTGGGGTGCACTGAGTTAATAGGTTAGTCCAAATATGATCAAAAGTGTATGGAAGTGCATAAATATCATAGCAATATCACACAAAAGAGGCATGGAGCAAGCAGAAATTATAGATACGTTTTGGACGTATCAATAAGCTCGCTCCAGAGCGCGCTACAGTGCGCACCCGCACTGTAGCTTCGCCCAATCCAGCGCCTCCGACCACCTCGTGCTCCCCCTCACGCCTACCGATGCGCCTCGACGTCTGCGACCCTCCCCGGCGCTGTCCCCCTCCTCCTCCTCCCTCCAGTGACCGCCCTCGCACGCGCGCACCCTCTGGAGCCTTCCCCGCTCCTCCTCTCCCCCTCTACTAGGCGTGGACCTCGTCCATGATCCTCCCCGACTCGAATGCGAGCGCCTGCACGGCCTCTGGTCTCGCCCGTGAGCTCGCCGGCGCATAGGCCCACGGGACCTAGCCGCTCCCCTATAAATAGGGCCCCAGAGCCCCTCCACTCTGCACCAACAGCCTCCCCACACTCCCAGTAGCACTCCAGCACCACCCGTTCTCCCTCGGAGAGCCTCAGTGCTCGGGATCGACCGGAGCTCCGCCGCGTCGGGCAACCGGAGATCTCGCAGTACAGCCCCTCTCAGCCCCAACTTTTGCTCGATCTAGCACCGCGACACTCCACTGATGCATTCCCCTCTCTTTTCCCCTCTGCAGCTGCCGGAATCGACCGGAGCAGCGACCTCCCGAAGCCCCTCCGCCGTCCCACCTCGCCGCCGGCGAACCAGGCCCCTCCGGCGAGCCGCACCACCACCACTGGAACGGCGACTCCTCGCTGAGCCCGTTCCTGCCCTTCGTTTGCCCCGCCATGCCCGGAATCGCCGCCGGTGAGCTCGCCGTCGCTTTGGCCGTGAGGTTGAAGATGACAGGCGGGCCCCGCCTGTCATCCTCACCGCACTCTATCTCCCCTCTCTGTCACTGACCGCCGGGCCCCGCCCGTCAGGTTTGAAAACCTGGCGCGCGCGCGCGCTGGCTCCCGTGCGGTTGGGCTGTTCGCCCTGGGCCGTGCACTGTGGCCGTTCTGGCCCAGTGGCACAGGGCCTTTTTCTTTTATTCTTTTCTATGAATATTTCAAATAATTTCACAGAAAGAAATATATGTCCAAATGAATTAATTCCAACTCCTAAAATCTTGTAAAATTCCAACCTATTTAATGGTGTCACTTTCACACATATCCATGAACCTTTTCTGTTCTGTTCAAATTTAAATTCAAATTTGAGCATTAAAACCTCTGTTCAAAAATCCTTAGATCCCATTCTGCAACTCCAAAACTCCAACTAATAATTTTTGCCATCTTAGTTTTCCATCTAGTATTTAACAAAAATAAGTTGACATTTTTCTGAGCACTTTGGTTTTTCTGTTTTCATTGTGGTCTTATTTTTCCCGTTGTTATTTTGCGACGATTAGATCCCGTATTTGACGAAGTTGCTGAAGAAGAAGGTGGAGAAGGATTTGAAGACTTTGAAGACCAAGCCAATCCAGGCAAGCATCCCTTTGACCATGATACACTTGTGTTCTTCGGAACCCGTTTGTTTCCGATGCATGATAATAAGAGTTATGGTGGTGACCTAGTTATGAACCACCACATGATGCATGTTTCACTCATGATCTTGCTATGTGCTAGATGTCATGCAAATGGTTAGTAGTGATGCTTAGTGATGCATGTGTGCCATGTAACCTTCATGGTTGCATTCTTTTCATGAACCCCATCGGGTGCCCCTAATGCCCGAGGGTGATGTTGAGTTAGGTCATCACTTGAGGAAGAGGTGATGTGCCGGTAAAAATCTTGTGCATGGGTGAAACGATGGATTAGATTTATGTGTGACTACCGTCCCAACCAAACATGTGCAACCACTCTACCCCATATGGGACGGGGCTTTATTGATTACTTAGGCCGATACTAGCATGGTGCCCGCATTACTAGTGACGGGAAGACTTGAGGTCTTTCCCGGGACGGGTTCGTGCTTGGATAGACGACCATGACTGTTTTTACAGGGCACCGGACACACCGTTGGTCCCTTCAGGTACGCGTGATATTGAAATTAGGGCAAGTCCCATGATCTATTGTTTGTACTCGAGGGCCGTGTACCAACGAGTGGACTCTATGTTAGTGTCGTCTAAGGAAAGATAATGACCGGGTGCTTCCCCCGAGTACTTGAGGTACTGCGGGATCGTGGGTGACATGTAATCTTCCCGGATCTTGTGGGTAAAGTGCGCAACCTCTGCAGAGTGTAAAACTATTCGAATAGCCGTGTCCACGGTCATGGACAGTTGGGTGGTGCTACTTAAACTATGTCCAGAATTTTACTACATCGGTGAAAACATGTGTGTGTGTGTGTGATGAGTCAAGGTGGTGACTTGACTCGTTGAGCTGAATCATATTCATGTTGAAATCGGCAACATGTCTTCGAGGTTACGTGAGTTTATTGATGCATACACTTGATGGTAGAATATTTATTCTAGCTCACAGCTAGATTGCTCATTGTTGTTCAATTGCATTGTTACTTTGAACCAAATCATGGGTTGCTTGTGAGTACATTCAAAGTACTCATTGGCTTGCCACTGGTTATTTAATTGGCCAGGCATGGAGGAACAGGAATATGAAGAAGAGTTCTATGGAGACGAACATGCGAACTAGGACGCTATCCCAGTCAGAATGCATGTAGGGTTAAGGCAGATGGCATGGGTTCTACTTATCATCGAAGACTTCCGCTATTTGAGTTATTTGCTATTCAGCCCTTGAGGCTTTATCTATGTAAGACTTGGCCATAATGGCCTTAATTTGTGTAAGACGGCATGTATGGATGTAAGACTCTTGTTATTCAGCTTCTGTGTGTTCTGTGAGCATTGATCTCTGGGATCACTGTACACGTGCATTCGGTGATCTCGACTTCTAAGTCGGGGTCCCCACAGAACTCTTTAGCACTTGGCAAGAAAATTGAGAGGTAGTGCAACAATTGTTGATGCACTAAGTATTTACACGGCACTAACGATTAGGACCGACAAATTATGCAATTTGACATCCTTAAAATCCAAAAGCTTTCTACCGACTTTATTTCAATTTTTGTAAGTAGCTTACCAAGCTAACCGCTTGGTTGCTACTACCTTTACAACGGAATCGAGCAGTGCGGATGCGGCAGATAATCGGAAAGGAACCCGCGGCGGTGCTGACTCGCCTTCCTCTATCTCGATATTACCGGGCCTCCACGGTGGTCTTGCAGCCTTTAGCCTACTGCTTCCCAACGGTGGCCCCTCCTCCACGGCAGCACGGCTCGCCTTCCTCTCCTCCACGGCGGGGCATCCCCGGTTTCTTCCCTCTCCTCCGTTGTGTTGCTCGCCCTCAACCATCTCCTAGGCGGCGCGACATGGGAGATTACGAGATCATTGAGCCTGCTCGGAGCATTGCCATGTGTTTTCGATAAGAAATTTTCTACTGAAAACTGCTAAGTGTGGGATGTTTTACCCTTGGTCCAATATCTTCTGTTGGATATATGATGGACGTCAGATAAAGGGGGCCAAGTTGTAGCGTGACTTGCTAGAGGCAAGTTTCATGGTGTCTTATCATTTCCTTCTCTATTTTTGTAGAATCACATGGTCACTTTATTGCTATATAGCAATAAGGAGTATAATATAAGGATTGTATGGCGAAGAAGCCTAGATAACAACCATGATCGGGGAGAGAACACTCTGTACAAGATTATATGCACCTTTTAGTTTGATGCTCCACCCTTGTTAATAAACCTGCCTGGGCACATGTTCCCTTCGTGATGTTCTTTACTACGGTGGATGCATCACATGTGATAACAAGTTCCTACAAGTTTAGATCACGATGCAAGCGGGCCAAGGCCTCACAACATGCTACACATTCGAGGGTAACAGGATGAGTGTAGTTCTCAAGGACTGCTAATGACCCAAGGTACCTTCCCACGCCATCTCGACAAATTACGGCAAGTGCCCCCTTGGGATGTTGTTTTTGTGAAGTTCGACACACAATTTTGCGTTCCCTTTTCTTCATGACACCAATCTGAAGCAAGGCGTGGTCATTGAGGGGCCAACACTAATGATGGCCACCAATGTTTCCGAGTTGAGTCCGAAGGTCCCAGAATTCTATGGCCTCACGAAGACTATTGTGATGTCGAATCCTGATGATGAAGACGATGATATTGGCGAAGGTGTTGGAGTTGCTGGAGCCAGTGTTACACAGTGCGGATGGTGCCCGGTTTGACGACCGGGACGAAGGTGTCGGTGAAGTCCACACCAGCACGCTGGCGGAAACCGCGAACAACCCAACGAGCTTTGTAGCGCTCAAGGGTCCCGTTGGGTCGAGTCTTATGACGAAAGACCCACTTGCCGCTGATCACGTTAGCGTGCGGTGGCCGAGGGACCAACTGCCAGGTGCGGTTGCGCTGAAGAGCGTCAAACTCCTCCTGCATCGCGGCGAGCCAATGAGGATCACGGAGAACCGCTCGAGCAGAAGATGGTAGGGGAGATGGTGCCGAGGTGGAGGCCGCCAGAAGATACTCGTCGGCAGAGTACCACTGGCTCGGGCGGAGCACACCGGTCTGGACACGAGTCACCATGCGATGTGGCGGCGAGGCCGGAGCGGCAGCTGGCGAAGATGATGAAGAAGAGCCCGCTGCGGCCGAGCCTGTCGAGGGCGCGGGAGAGTCCAGCGCAGACCCGGGCGACCAGGGCACGGGAGAGGCCGGCGCGATCGTCGTGGCCGAGCCTGACGTGGTCGTCGTGGGCGAGGCTGCGAGGGAGCCCGATGCAGGGGACCCGGCGGAGGAAGGCACTGTCGCGACCGTTGTCGCGGAAGAAGGGGGTGTTGGAGGCGCCACTGCGTCGGCCGAAGCAGTGGGGCCACACACCAAGCCTGCAGCCCTCGAGTGGGGCCGGGAGCCGAAGCCAGGGGACGGCCCGAGGTGGGCCCGAGGGTGCGTATGCACACCGAGGGAGCCCGAAGCCGAGTCGCCGGGAGCCGATGGTGAAGTCGTCGGTGAGTCGGACGGTGGTACCTGCTGAAACGGAAAAACCCTTTCATCAAAATAAACGCGTCTGGAGGTGAAAACACGGTGTGAGATAGGGTCGTAGCAGTGGTAGCCCTTGGTGTTGGGAGGATAGCCCAAGAAGATGCATGCGAGAGAGCGAGTAGCAAGTTTATGCGGAGTGGTGGAGGCGATGCTAGGATAGCAAAGGCACCCGAAGATGCGAAGGCCGTCATAGGATGACGGGCTCCCAAAAAGCAGATGGTGTGGTGCAAAGTTGCCGCGAACGCGGCATGGCTGAATGTTGATAAGAAGTGATGCGGTGGCGAGGGCATCGGGCCAGAAGTGGGGTGGCACATTAGCATGGAACAATAGAGTGCGGACGCAATCATTAAGAGTGCGTGGGACCCGTTCGGCCCGCCCATTTTATTGCGAGGTATATGGGCAAGTGAGACAAAAAATCGCCCCATGTGTGGCTAGGAGATTACAAACTGCAAGATTGTCGAATTCCTTCCCATTGTCGGTTTGGATGGCACGAATGGAGCGACCAAATTGCGTGGTGACATATGAGTAAAAGGCGGTGAGAATCGATATGACATCGGATTTCCGCCACGATGGGAAGGTCCACACATAGTGCGAAAAATCATCCAAAATGACGAGATAGTAAGTATAACCGGTATTACTCGCAACTGGAGAAGTCCACACATCACTATGAAGTAGTTCAGACGGATACGATGCAACCGAAGAGGAAGTGCTAAAGGGAAGACGAGTATGTTTGCCTAGACGACATGCATGACAAGTGTGACCGTCGGTCTTATTACAAGTAAATGAAAAGCTCTGAAGAATATGACGTAGAGTGGTGTCATTCGGATGTCCCAAGCGAGCGTGCCAAAGGTCCACACCGACAGAAAGGGTGACCGGAGATGTATTGGTGGAGGCGGGTGGGTGAACCGGGTAGAGCTCGTCGGGGCTGTCACATCGGTGAAGCACCATCCGGGTACGGGCGTCCTTGACAGAAAAACCACACATATCAAATTCAACGGTAACATGGTTGTCACGAGTAAGAGCACGAACGGAAACAAGATTTTTAATGAGGTCGGGAGACACAAGTATGTTAGATAATGATATCGGTGTGGATGTAGATGGGAAGTAAGCATGTCCTATGTGTGTAATGGGAAGTGATGATCCATCACCGATGGTAATGCGATTGGAGGTATGGACGGGAGAAGAAGTGTGGAGAGTACCCGGGTTGGCAGCCATATGAGCGGTGGCGCCGGTGTCCATGTACCAATCGCCGCCACCTGTGTAGTTGGCCGGCGGGGGGGGGGGGGGGGGGGGG
>LR738713.1:69398640-69416746 GCA_902687465.1 Secale cereale
TGCAACAGGGGTATTTCCGGGACACGAAGTAAGGGCACTTCGGACCCACACGGACAACGGAGGGAAAAGTCAACGGAGTCCAAACGAGACGAGATTTGAGAGGCAGGTTGCACACAACAAAACAACAACACACAACACAACCTCGCGGCACACCGGTAACGAAAAACGCCCGAACAACAAAGAAGGCCTACGGGACGTCACGAACACGTGAGGGAGCTCCGGAACAAGAAACGGACAACGGGAAGAAACGCCACGAACCGGATGCAACCCACAACACAGATGCAATGCAATGCACATGTCTACATGATATGAATGAATGCCACACACTCACACAACAAAACGACGAAAACCCGAAAGACAAAGAACCCGAAATGGAAATAGATGAAGCCGGAGATTTATTATAAGCCCAAAAGGGAAAGTATTACATCCGGGGCATTACACATTCTATTGTTGATTCTTGTGTTGGGAGAGTCATGATATCCCGTTGCTATTTCCGTATGGCCTCTCATCAACACATTGATGCTATTTTGCTCATATCTTGCTTTCATGCTTGTGCTATGCCATGTGCATCACGTATGCTCACTATTTGCACACATGACATGCTTGCCATGATTACCTCTAGTACGTTGCATTTTCGCACTACTAGCTTGTTTGACTTGATCGCTAAGATTGCTTGCTATGTTGCATCACCCATGTTCCTCTCTTACTTGCTTTCTTGGGTTGATGACATATATGTCCATGCCACTCACATGATATATCTTGATCATTGTCATTTGTCTCCACTAGTTGCATCTCTCAACACTTGTATTGAGTGCAACAATGCTATGCTTATTGATCTTGGAGACTTGGACACCATATTTGTGATGCATGCTTGCTTGTTTGAGCCTAATGCCTTTGGTTGTTATCGCATCATATGCTTACATGCCATGCAACATTACCTTGTCCTTTCTTATGATAAGAATGATGCAAGCACTTGTTGGGTATTTTCCCTCACGAATGCTAGGTTTCGCATTACGGCTAACCTCATTTGTTTTTCCGAGTGTTTGTCATGTCCTTTCATTTTGAAGGATTCACAAGGCGGTACCATCACGTGGCATCTTGGGCATGTTAAGGCATACAGTTGCGCGACAACAACATCTTCGAGAACATACATAAGGTGCATTCCTTCTTTGTGAGCCATCCTCACGTATGCATATTGGATAGGCCATACTTTCATTGTTGTTTCCTTCTTGTTGTCTACATGATACATCTACGGGATGGAGGACCGACATTGAAGATGGACCCTTTGGATGCACCTTCGGACCTTCACTCATGCCACGACATCGAGCATTGGTATATCAAAACTCCTTTGGCACATTGCACCAAAACCTTCATATTTGTTGATTGTGTGCTCACATGCCATGCTCCATGGACAAATCATACCAATGACAAATTTGCATCTTATGCATGGATTGACTCACAATATGATTGCCTCGTTGCATCGTGTATTCCCATGTCATCCATGATATATGAGCTTGTGCATTTCCTTAGCAAATTTGTTGTGATCTTTCTTGATGGCATATTCATACATCATGATCATATTGTTCTCCATCAATTGCATGATAACATACACATATTGAGCATCCATTGCCATGTTCATGCTCTTGATAAACCATCACACTATGACATCATTTTGCACAATGGTTGCATTGATCACATTCACAACACCTTTGTGTGCACCACAAATACATTTGATCACATGAATGCTTTACATCTCATACTATATCATCTTGTTAAGCTTCATGTACCTTGTCACACGGACTCATTCTTACATGATGGACACTTTGTGTGCGCTAACCATTGTATTCCCAAGTGTACTTTGTGTTTGCTCATTTTGCATGTACCACATACCGGAGACACCTTGGAGTACTTGGATTGCGACATGCCTTCCACTTCGTCCAACTACAAGTCCGTTCACGGCTACCGTTTCCATGGTGATGAGATTTTTGATCCGAGGTCGGATCTTTCCCAAGGGAGGGGAGATGATGCGGAGCATCCTTCGTTCATCCCCATGTACACCATTTGGATGCAAGGTGATCCCGTTCCTCGATGCTTTACCTTTCCTTTCTCGCGAGACATGGATGCTACTTTAAGCGCGGACCTTGTGCATGCTCAGGAACACCCATGGAGAGCCCAAGGACCAAGGCCAAGTGAGCGCGAGAGGGAAGGAAGAAATGCCAGCATCTACAGGCCCCGGACATCCGGCGCCCCTTCACAGAAGCGAGCACCGCAAGCCCGGACATCCGGCCCCATGCCTCGGACATCCGGCTCCACTGGAAGCCCCGGACATCCGGCCCCTTCGCCGGAAATCCGGCCCCTCATCACAGAAGGCAACCGAAGCCGGCCACGCTCAGCCCGGACATCCGGTCAGAGGCCCGGACATCCGGCTCCTCGCGAGCCGCCGGACATCCGGCCCCCGGCCCGGACATCCGGCGCCTGCCTGCGCGCAGAGACGGGCCTGAGGCCCATGTATCCCTCTCCCACTTACCCCTTCGTGGACCTAGACTATATATACTCCTCCCCCTCCTCCATTTGAGGGTTAGCTTAGTGATAGCTCATTTGATACCTAGAGCTTTGCTCATCTAGTGGTTCATCTCCTTGTGAGTGACTGCGGCCCCTCTACGGAGAAGATCCACACGGATTCAAGACCTCCGCTACGGAGAAGATCCCGCGGGATACCCCCCAAGACCTCCTCACGGAGAAGAACCGGTTACCCTTTGTATCATCCCTTGTTGATCATGGATCTTGTATCTCTTTGTGTTTCGAGGATCTAGCATATGTGTGACTTGTTCTTGTTGGTTTGAGTGATTCTCTCGTGTTTCCCCTCGTGTTCCCCTCTCGTGTTCTTCGTGTTCATCGTGGGATCCCCTCCATTTCGTGAAAGATCGGCCATCTAGGGTTCCGCCCTACATCAACTTCCTACAAAAACAGAGATCACGAATTAGTATATCATAGTATTTGATCTTCTCCTGACGTTACAAAGAAGATTCTTCCACAATATCTACAGAAACAAATAATTAATACACGCCAAAATGGAAAGACAAAGATAGAGTAATGCCTAGGGCTGATCGAAGCTGGCGCTGTCGGACGAGGAGTGCCGGCGGCGAGGAGATCGGGATGGGGAGCGCGATCTAGGTCCAGCCGTCATGCCCTTTCTTCTCTTTCTTGTTTAGGTTTTTTTAGGGGTCTCTGTTTTTTTTCTTCTATGTTTTTTTAGGTGAATGGATAATCCATAGGTCGGCTGGGCCATATTACCATAGGCCCACAAAGTTTCGGCCCCGGTCTCTCTCTCGGGTACCCCTAAACAAAACGGCGGCTACCCCTGGGGCGGCACTATGTGTCGCCTGTAGCTACCCATAGTGTAGCCTCGCGTCAAGACGCACATAAGTGGGCCAGACACAGCTAGCTCGAAGAGTCCTCGGAGTGTGTAGACCACAAATATACATTTTCTTCATGGAAAACGATCTATTTCATCCGGATGATTTCTTCCGCTCGTAAACGTCTGCTGTGTGCGCCACGTGTCCCCTGAGGGACCAGCCACCGCTTCTCCTCCAACCTTATCTTCAAGCCCTCCACACATCTTCTCTTTTCCCCTTTTCCGCTTCCTTCCTCGGTACCAGAGGAGAGGAGGCTCCCATGGCGAGCACCACGCCTACAACTGGGAACCGGGAGGGGCGCCACCAACGGCAGCATGATGCTACACTACCCCGGACATCGTTGATGTTGCAGTCATAAGGGCGAAGTAGCCGATGGTGTTTGCATCCTAGCCATGGTCGCTGTTGTTGCATCCTCGCCATGGCCGAGAGAGGGGCGACACCGGCACCAGAACGGCGCAGTTGCAGCAAGGATGGGGGTGAGGGTGACTCCGGCCACCACCGATGGAAGCCTCATGCTCGCCACTGTCACTCCCGCGCTGCAACCTATGCGTTTTTGCAGCAACAACATTGTTGTGACAGGGCACCTCCCTCAACTCCGGCTGCAATGGAGCTTCATTGGCATGTCGTCGGTGCTGCGTTGGAGTTTCACCGCGCCGTCGAGGCTGCAATGAAGCTTCGCCGAGGCTACAATGGAGCATTGGTGGTGCTTCAATGGAGCTTTGACGGCGCATCGCTAGGTCTTTAGGCTACAACGGAGCTCCGTCGGCGATGCATTGGAGCGTTGTTGGTGTTGCAATGGAGCTTCGCCGGCGTTGTCGGTGCTGCACTACAGCTTTGTCTCGCCCCTGGGGATTGCAATGGAGGGGGTGTCGTCAGGGGGCTGCACTCAATGTTGCCATGGACAGCACCCGTCGGCTCCCCGTGTTGCGCCAGATCGGACATTCACCAACGCCTAGATCGTATGGCTGGTTAGGCGGATGATTTTCGTGGAGAATCATCAGCCTGATCCGTAGTAGCCGCCCTTCTTCATTCGCTATTTTATTACATTTGTTCAATTTTTTAAAATATTTTAAACAAGTAGATTCCAGCACCTAAAAATACTTCAAAAAACTAAAAACCATGAATTTGGAAAATGGTAATACAATGTAAACAAATTGTTGTGTCATTTTTAAAAAGTTGACACATTCAAAAAATGTTCTGAAAATTAACAAATGTTAGCGCGTGTTAATTTTTTTACATGTACCAAAAAATGATCAAAAAATGTTATTTGCAAATATGTTCCTCGTGTATTTGAAAAATGATAAACATGCATAACAATGCTTTGATGTATATAAAAATTAATTCATCAAAACGTATATTGAAAAAAGTTAATTGTGTACTTACAAAATGTTAAACGAGTATAAGAAAAATGTTTTTAATGTATATGAGAAATGTATAATCTGTATGAAATAAAAGTCGACATCAAAACACATATCTGAATAAATGAAACCATGTATTTGAAAAATGGTAAACGTGTATAAGAAAAAAATACTTATCTACATGGAAAATGTATAATGTATATGAAAAAAATAAGACATCAAAATATATATTTAACAATATGTTAATCATGTATAAGAATGTTAAATATGTATAAGAAAAATATATATTATAAAATGTTAATCATGTATTCTAAATAAGATAAACGAGTATAAAAAATTTACCTAGTACTCTATATACAAAAAAAATGTACAATACGTATGGCAAAAGGCGGACCTCCAAAACATATGTTTAACAAAAATGTTACTCGTGCATTTAAAAAATGATAAATGTCAATAAAAATGTTTTTCTATGCAGAAAATCTACAATGTTGATGGAAGAGGTAAAAAATCAATAAAAAGAATACCCAAAAAAAGGAGACAGAAAATTTGGAGAAGCAGATGCAAAACAAATAAAATCAAATAAAATCAAGGAAAAACAAATAAAACAGAAGGAAAAAAGGGAAATCCGTAGAAACTAATGCAAAATAGAAGAACAACGTGAAAACCAATAAAACGAAAAAGAATCAAAGGAGAATATAAAAACAAAAAATGATGGAAATAGTGAAGGCAGTAAAAAAAAACTAGTGCTATAGTGTTGGGTCGGTCTAGCGGACAGAAAGTGCTTCAGGCGAGAGAACAATATATCTCACAGTAAGCGAGATATAGCACTCGCAGTACCCCTGTGAGGGGATCCCAATGATCATGTGGCAGTGGTGTAGCCAGCCCAATAAGTCAGGGTGGTCCATTAATAAAAATATTTACATAAGTTTATTTATTTTCAAAGAAATACATTTTTACTACATTATATACAAGCTATGGGAAAATTTTAGGGTGGTCCATGGACCAGTGGACCACCCTGGCCATCCCCTAGCTACGCCACTGTCATGTGGAGTCTCTACTCCTAACTAGTAGAATGCCCGTGCGTTACTACGGGCTACAATGAATATAAATGAATCAAATAAATGACTAAGAGCATCTCCAACGGCCGCACAAAAAATTCGCGCCCAATAAAATTTATAGCGCGCCACTGTAGCACTTTTAGTGCGCCGGGACCAACAATGCTTTAGCAGACGCCCAAAAACGCGCGCCCAAAACAGCACGCAGTGCAAATTGTGAAGCGCGCCCAATCCGGCGCCCAAAATATAGTGCGCGCGATGGCGTTTTTCAGCGCGTGCCCAAAATTTTTTAGCGTGCGCATAATTTTACAGCTTCTGTTGGAGCTGTTCGGCGCCCAAAAAAACAACTTTATAGCGTGCGGAGCTCTTTTTGGGCGCCTGTTGGAGATGCTCTAAGATCGTCTTCAAGGTCGAAGCTCATTTCTCCCTCGTAAGTTCGGGCTTGTTCTGACATCAAACCGGTGCCCAGCGGGGTCCCGAAAATCCACCCGTCTCGTCAGTCCGGGCTCCACCAAATCCAGCCCATGTGTAGGGAAAAATGTGGTTGTCTGGACTATCCTTCATGTTATCTTCAACACAGTCCCAACACAAAACCCCACCCCACGACGCACCCACCCATTTTCCTGTCGGACCCTCCCCTTCCTGCTCGATTTCCCGCCTTACCGAGACATTTCTCGCTAGAGAAATCTCCTTTAAAACCGGATGACACCCACCTCACCTTCGCCAAGGCACCCTCTCTCTTCACGACGTACTTCCTCATGGACCACCAAGGAGGAGTTCCTCACCAACCACCCTGCTCTCACCATGATCCCCCGTGTTCCATCCGCTACTGCCATCAACGGGGGAGTTGGCGTGCGTCGCCCATGACGCCCCCCGAGGCAAGAAGGCAGATTTGATGTCTCCTGAGCCATTGCCACGTTGTAATATATACAGTTGAATGGCATGCATTACCACAAAACAAAAGTATGATGTCCATTGGTGGGGATGCAACTGATACGCTGCTCTATCCGTTATTGGCGCTTAAAGCTAACATCTCTTTTATCTTTGTTTTGGGTTTTCTTTCAAAAAAAAAATGTGTATGATTTCCTTACCCAACATATTAGCAACACTTCGACTCATTGTCCACTCCTTCCCTTCACTCCTGCTGCACAAATTCGCTCTCGCCTCTCTTCTCTCGCGAGGAAAGAAATCATGCCGCGTCTATCTACTGCCATCCCACCTCATGTACTCCATGTCATTGCCCCTACATCTCCTCCACCTACCCAGTCGCATCCATCATCACTTGGCGGAAGGTCCAAGAAACCTCACCTTGTCACCCGTCATCCTGGTGTCCCATCAGCCGCGCGAGCATTGTCGCCCGTATCAATGCACGAGCATGTAGCTAGTTGGATAAAACAGCTGGAGGCATGAAGGATCCAACTCACCTAATAAGTAAAAGCAATTCACTTCTAACACTTGAATGGAATTGCCAAGCCTATGATGAATGAGAACGAAAAACACAGGAGGGTCAACTCCAATACAAACAAGATAAGTTAGCTAAGTGTCCCTATTAGGCATGTTAAAAGTGAATTTTGTATGGGGCGAACTTGAATGGCCTTTTGAGATGCTAGATACCTCTTTGAGACCTTTATCTCTTGTTGATACTGCTGCACCAGACAGTAGATCGAGATAAAAAAATCGAATGCATCAAAAGATGGCATACATGAGAAAAAAACTATATTTTACAAATTCAAGATCAAAAGCACATTTAATCATGTTTACTAATCTTGTCTAAAAGGGTATCATCTCTATAGAAAGCAAATGGTCTTTACAAATCTAAAACACATCAGTGCATAAAAGATGGCATATGGTTCTTGGCTTTTTATTCACTTTTGGGACACATAAATAGACTGTACTACTGTCGTACACCATAACAGTAATTTTGTGATGTATAATTTGATAAGAGAGACACTCATGCCAAAAAAGAAAAGAAAAATAGTGCTAAACAAAACTACCCTTTGTTCAAATCTGTTCATGGAGAAGACAGATCCAATACGTGTCGCAAGAAAATATTTGTTTCGATTGCAACACCATTACCACAAAATTATTCCATGCAATAACTCCCTAGTAATTTTCTTTCATTCGTAACATCACACGAACTGATAGACCAATTAAGAATCTATTTATATATTAACCAACTAATGAAGAATATGTGGGTACACATATGTATGTATGATCGACAAGTATATATGTGTAGATCATACGTGAGGTTGATCGCTAATCAGGCCACGCGGGCGGCGCCATACCTTCTTGCTTCCATGTGGCTGGAGTAATAACGTACGTTCTTGGTGTTGTTTCATCCAGCAATCAAACCCTAGCACCACTTGCAGTTCATGTCCTGAGGTACAGTATGAACTCAGCTGAGCAACATGGCAATTGAACGAAGCTAAGTAATCCGAACAATTTCACAAGTACCAGGAAATAATCAGAGGAGATGCAAGAAACAAAAATAGGCAAAACTTGTTCAGCTAATTATCCCAATGCTTTTGTGAACCAAGTGTATTCATTAAGGAATAAGGAAAGCATATAGAAGAGAACCAATTATGTATATTTTGCCTATATAGCACAGAATCAAGCAGGAGTAGATGAGAAACAGGTCACGGGGAAGAGACAAAGAGTTCATGGGTTCCAGAATCGAGTATTCCAGTGTGTAAATTAACAAAAAGCTAGACGGCATAATAGTAAGGCATCTCAATATCACCCGCCAAAAAAAAAGTAACGCATCTCAATGAAAGGAAGGAACATCATTTATGGTTGCCCTGGTACTTATCTAACATGCATAAACATTTCATCATTGCAGAGAGTATCAAAAGTTTAGCAAGGACAAGAAATAAAGCACCAACAAAAAGCTTGCCGGCATAATAGCATACCATAATAATAATAACACAAAACCAGGAAATTTCAATCTTATTTGCAATTCAGGCCAAAAAATGTATATACTATAATAATATATAACACAACCACCAAGTCTTACTTACTTACTCAAGAGCTAATTGTTTTTAAATGTTTTGATCCGCTGCTTTAGTACATCGGTTACAGAACATAATGAACCACCGCCAACAAATTTCAGTTAACATATAAGTAAAGTAGACTAACAAATACACATGACCACGAGTGCATCACAGATTGACACACACGCACACGCACACGCACGCACGCACGCACGCGCACACACACACACGCACGTGCTCAGCACTTCGTGCTGCTAATCACTACATCGTACCTCCAAGTTGCAATGGATACACATGTGGTATTGCCACTCAATGGTTTACCCTTCAAGAATTAGGAACAGCACTAATCAGAGATGATCAGGTTCAATACAATGCAAGGATAGCCTGAAAAAATCACCGCGCAGCCAAAAGTGTACATTTTTCATCTTCCAATATTGGAAAAGCTTAAAAAATAGATATAGTTCCATTTTTTCTTCCGAAAGTATACACTAATGCGGTTGAAAAACTGCTTCTCTCTCTGGTTGAACAAACAGATATAGTTCCATTCTACATTCAAAAAGTATACATTAACATGGTTGGAAAACAGAACACACCCCCAGCTGTTAAAAGTCACTTCATTTTTTTAGTAAAAAAAAACTTATACTCCATCTTTTCAGAATTTCGAGGCAAGGCTAAGTTTCCGTCTACTAAACCAAAAATAAATAAATTCAACTAAGCTACCAGAGGTTTTGTAAAAAAAGATTTTAGTGTGATCTTTGGTATTTCAGGTGCAACCGAAGCTAGCCACCATTCACAGTTACACATTCTAAATCCAAATTTTAGATAGTTTTCAGTTTAAACTGAAGCTGTAACATAACAGAGCATACGCAATGCCACAATCGATGAACACCAAAATAACGTTCAGTTAATTACTCAGCGCCAGATAATCAATGCATCATGGTACCATAAATCCAAAATAACTAATTAATCTGCAGCAATTCTAGGCATCATTCGCACTTAGAAAATGTAAAGCCAAATATCAGATAGATTTTCAGTTTAACCCGAGGCTATAACCTTATACACACTACCACATTCGATGAACGACAAAACAATGTTCATCACTACCACATGTAGTCTGAATCTTCCCTGAACTTTTCAGTTTGACCACCCCTAGGCATATAATTGCAGCCTGTCGAAGACGACATTGCTCCATGGGAGTCTTCATAGATTCAACTCGAACAAACAAGAAGATTTATTAATGGATTCAAATGATTAAGACAAAGCTATTGTCCTCTGGCCCAAGTGAAAAGATAAGTTTTGTAACTGGAAACGTGGCTAGATACCTTGATGGAGTGGTCCTGTTCGAAGGCTAGGGAGGCCTTGGAGAAGACGACCTTCCGGGTGAACAGCCTCTGCAGGGACTCCACCTTGGCGCCCAACTTCCTGAGGTTGCCAATGCTCCTTCATCAATTGTAGTTGAAAAGCAAAACTAAACAAAAAGGAAACCTTGTAGCTGCGAGTTCCCGGCCGCCTACAAATTTGACAAAACCAAGTTTTCGTAGATAAAACAAATTAAAAGCACAACAAAATTACAAATGTCCAAACTACATCTTAATAATGCTCACGTGGCTCGTCCGACAAACTAAATGATGTTTCTACAATTCTACCTCCTAAATATGCATTTTGGTCGCTCCACTCCAGAATACTAAACTCATCATGTTAAAACATGAAACAAGGGAAGACATGCTGCCACCAAATTATGCCCGAGACATAAGTTGCTTCATCTTTTTTCTACGAGACCTAATAAAGACATGAACATAAGCCTGGAGGTCAAAACTTTTTTAACAGTACATCATCCATCTGACTATCAACTTCAACCAGTGTTGAGATATGGTACAAAAAAGTGGCGAATGGGCATATTCCGTAAGCTTTCATAATATTCAGTACGACAAATTAAGCAACATCAAAAAATTAATGTACATGTAACTATCTCGTCAAGGTGCCTAAAATGGTAATTTTGTTAGAGCATTACAACATTCACATGGCTAATCTTGACTTCCCAAATCTATCACATTGAATACCAATTATTCTTTATTTGGATTCTGCAGAAAATCTAATGTGCATAATAAGCACACGAGAAGGGCAACATGAACTTTTCACGATCTATAAAATGAATAAAGGAATACCAGATTGTGCAAAGTTGAAACCTATGTCCAACTGTAAGCTTGGTCCAAACTACCAAATATCGTTAGTGGAGAAGTAATCCTCGCACTTGAGAACTAAAGCCCAAAATATGAGAATAATACAAGTTTATCTTAAGTATACTACATTTCAAATGCATAGTTGAACAATATTTTCTCGATCAATATACATGTAGTGCTACTACGTATTCACGTAAACCAATCATCTACATATGACATATGTAGCAAACATTAATGTGCAACCATAAAAGACGGATGGCCGATTCAGATTACCCAAAATAACAGGAAGGTGCTTCCTGATTGAGCAGACGAATGATTCAGCAGATAGAAAATGTGAAGTGGTGGGATATTAGGCATCAACTTGAAAAGTAGAGAACGCACCTTGCTAATTTTTGGGCAAATATAAGATTACTATGTCTCTGCCAATAGCCCAATATCACATAATTAGATCTCCATGAGAAGTAATGGAGAAAAGAAGATCTCCCTAAAAATTACAAATGGAGTTACAAATGTAATGTAGCTGCGGATGCATGCATGTTGTTGATCTGTAGGTGCCTAGTTGAAACAAAAGTAAAATCATGAGGTTCCAAAACTCAACCGGGGAACATAGCAACCAAAATCATTAGGAGTCCATAGTTCAAGAAGTCCATCTCAATTTTGCATCGGTTGGTTATAAGAATATTTAAAAAATGAAGTTCTTATCTGGGTGTCGCTGCTCTCTCCCTCCGCGACCCTAAAACCTTGTCTTCACGACCTCTTGGTGCGGCGGTAACACCATACAGCATGAGGGGCTCCAATATTTCTCCCTTACAGACCCTCGACGGACGGCACAGCCCACTACATTTCTTCTTGCATTTGACGCCGGCTTCCTTCGATCTCCACTCCTCCTTCCTCAAATTGAATGAAGCTGGTGGTTGCTGGGCACAGAAAAATAACTCCTCGAATTGAAGTTCGTTCACCTATAGAAAGGAAGTTCGTCACTCCAAAGTCAAGAGGCAGATGAACGACGGTCTCATGGTGTGGGCACAGAAAAACAACTCCTCGAATTGAACTTCCAGAGTGATGATTTACGAGTAGCCATTTCAAGCCTAATCAATTGTAGGTTCAAAAGTGTCGATCTAGGTTATGGATTCCCATCACTAATACATTAGGTTTGACTTGAGTATAGTGTTTCCCTTCAGGTGCATGATCTCGTAAAGGTGGGCTGACGGGAGAGACTTGTCATCAATCTAGCAAAGCATGAACCATGTGCAACGGGGAATGTTCAAAACCCAGCAGCATTGGTAGAAACCTATCATACAAGCGTTGTACTTATGAAGTGAAATGCACAATGACTAAGCTGTATACTCACCACGTCTGCATCCTGCACCACGTGCTCCTCGCTGAAGTTTCTGCAGAATGTAATTGCGTGGAACCCCGGATAATGCCTGCAGGCGAACACCATAAATTAACATTGTTCTACCTCCAATGGAGTACGTCGTCATATTCAGTACCTCACTGATACCTGATGTCACTGCCCTCTGAATAATCAAGGAAATTTAACCGGCCCTCGACAAATCAATCTGTACCTGAAAAAAATCGGGAATAGTCAAATTCGGACACTGACTATTCTGGCCGGCCAGTGTTGGGTTGCTCCTAATCAGGATCCCTCAACCAAAAACAGGGATCAGGGAGATTAACATGAATGCCTTACCAGGGGTTTCAGAAATTTCTTGGCAACGTTGCTGATACTCAGTCATGGACCGGAGCAGATCGGAAAGCGAACGGGGCGAACAAACGAAGAAGGCCATCTGCTGCAGGTACCTTCCTACCCACGCGTACGAGGCTACGACCAAAGGCGTCTCCCCGGCTCCCCCGCTCTGCTCGCCCTACAGTGCTTCAGGCGCCCTCCCCCTCCACGGCCCGGCACAACCTCCGGCAGTCCAGCCTCCGTGGCTCCGTTGAAGGTATTTTCCCCCTCTATTTCTAAACAGATCTGAAGAATTTTTGTAAATGGCATTGTCTTCACTGATTGCTTGTACACCAGTGAAATTGAACTGCTTATTATGTGATTCATTTGCAACCTATGTGATTCACTGATTGCTAGGTCGACATAATGAACCCGGTGAGGCGGTGATCACTATATCTCTTGATCATTTTCACTAATTGGTTGTACACTGAAATTGTTTATCTAATGACCAATGTCCATCAGTCCATGCCACATTGCCAATGGGCAATGGCACTGGTTTCTACTTTGTTTATTTGATTGTGATGTCGATGAGGATGTCATCAATCTCTTCCAAAAAGGGTATCATAACGTTATATTGTAAAAAAAAAATCGCTTGTAATCTTTCTTAATTGTTAGAGATATTGCCACAACGATATTTTGCTACTATTATCGATGTTTGGTCATTGAGTCATTGATCTGGCCATTTTGCAGTACATTTGTTGCTCTATTATATTGCTTTGGCAAAAAAATAAAATACAGGAATACCCAGGAGCAAATTCCTGGCTCCGCCACTGTCCCGACGTCGTCCGGCGCTAGTGACAAAGTGAACCAGTTCCTTCGATTTCCGTCGACTCGATCCCGACGTCGTTCGGCGCTGGTGACAAAGTGAACCAGTTGGACGTCTCGACGGCGAGTCCATGACGAACTGAAGTTGCTCGGCGCCGGCGACGTCCGGCGCCGGTGACAAAGTGAACCAGTTGGACGTCTCGACGGCGAGTCCATGACGAACTGAAGTTGCTCGGCGCCGGCGGCGAAGCGGCCCAGGTGGTCGTCCCGACGGCCAGGCCATGACGAACGATGGTACCCCGACCGGGATGATTCCTTAAGAAGCTGTAGCCTCTCGTATGCACGAAATAGGCTGTAACAGATGTGCTTGTGCAAGTATTGTCCTGTTGTATTCGGCCGACTGACATGCACATTACTAGTGCAAATGACCATATCACTAAACTGTATCAATATTTGCAGCATAATGAATGGCAATGGCAGGTTCATATCGCTTTGGTTGAGCTTTTCCCTGTTAGTTTGCTTGGCATTTGGTAAAAAAAAAAATCCTCTTTACTGTTGCCAAGAAAGCTAGTGACTAATTCAGCTATGTCCATCTTTCAGATCAAAGCTACTCCCTCCGTTCCAAAATAGATGACTCAACTTTACACTAAGTTAGTACAAAATTGAGTCATCTATTTTAGAACGGAGGAAGTATAAGCAAAAGTCACCATCATAAGTTTTGTGAACGTCTAGAAACTTCATTGTGTGCTACTGGACAATGCAAGTCTGATTAAAAAATAAGGAGGAAATAAACATGCAGTATTGCCACATACAAGTTTTAATATTTAAAAGCAATCTAATCATGCTTGCATAGCTGCTAAAAATGTCTGAAATTGATAAATATGCTCGATATTCTGTAGCAATTTGACAAGCATCAAACTTGTCAGAAATCAAGTCAACCTTAATTTGACTAAACGTAAATTCTCATCCATTACATAATGCAGTACCTCAGAGTACATGATAACATAGACAAACTCATTCTTTGCTTGGACTGTATCAGGAAGCACCATTTGGCTGCATATCTTGCACAGTCACACTCCCTTTTCCTTTTTTGCTTGGACAATTACGACTATCAAGAAATACAATTTGCTTGCACGTCTTGCACAAGCGTGCGACCTTTGCCTTGCCTTCTTTGTCCTTATTTTTTTGACCCCCTCCTTGATCTCTTTTCCTCGCTTTATTCTTTTGCATCTCCCCACGGTACGAACATCAGTCGGCGGATGAATATGAACTTCAGTGGGAATATTGCAACCAATAAAAGCCTCATATTCCTCTTGCCTAGTGCTTTGGGCGACTGAAGGGATCATTTGGTCCAAAGGCGTCTCAATCTTCATCACACTTGATATTAAGAAGTCCAATGCTTCATCTGAATGTTTCACCTTTTGAATAAGCTCTTCCATCTTATCTGGTACAACTGAAATCTTCTTTCTTGTGGCCGCATCAAGTGAATCCATGGGCTTTTCTTCCAGTAGGTTCCCCTGTTCATCATAAACATTCTCTCTCCAAAACAAAAGAATGTTGTTAGTCCTATGATTTTGGAATAACAACAAGAAATCGGTTGGCATGCATTTTTTTACCTTTAGCACCTTTTCTGCCATCTTTTCATAATGTAGTAGCTAGGAAGCTCATTTTGGTTTTCAATCCTCAATACTTGGATAATATGGCGACATGGAATACCGAGTGACTCAAATAACTTGCACGAACAATTTGCTGTCATGCTTTCAATGTCATAGCAAACCTCCCTAATCTTATCAGACCGACCTCTCAGGGTCACATTTTTTTACCCCCACACCTTGTGTAATACTTTGAACACAGCAGCAATAACCTGTAGCTGAAATTTCTCGAACACCTAATATGTGAATACCTCACTAGTCACTACCTTGTTTCTCCATTGTCCATGGCGTAAATAGTTGTGGGGTGGTATGTATGCTTCTGTTGTCTGCCATTAATTCTTCCTCACGTTGGCATTCTAAAGCTGTGTCAAACCTAAGCCTAAACTCAACAAAAGCGAGCCTTTGATGAATGAAGCGGTTAAAAAAGGAATTTGCACTTTTTGATCTTGAAGTGGTTCGGAGAATGCCCGCTAAAGATATATCCATAAAGTACGCCGGTATCCATTTATCTCGAATGCTAAACCTTTTACTCAGCCCCTCGTTTTCCTCCAATCCAAAATCTGTAATGATGGAATTCCATTGTGACTCAAACTCTGTTGAAGTTTCTGAACCCCAAACACATGAGTTCAATCTCGTCCAAAATTGAGAATCTTCTCTAATCACAGGTCCAACTTTTTCAGGAACCTTTTCCATTATATGCCACATGCACAACCTATGAACGGTGGTTGGAAGAACTTTGTCAATACCATTATTGATGCTAGTGGCTTCATCAGTTATGATGAGTCTAGGTGCTATCCCTCCCATTGCTCTTAAGAAGGTCTCAAATAACCAAATGTATGACTTATCCTGCTCATTTGATAAGAATGCAACAGCAAAAAATACACTTTGTAAGTGATGATTAACACCGGTAAATGGTGCAAATATCATGTTGTGTTGATTAGTGGTGTACATAGAATCAAAGGATATGACATCACCAAAGTGACTATAGTTCTTCCTGCCCGTGGCATCCCCAGAACACACGCATTAGCTTCCCCTCATCATTCACGTCAAAATCATAGAAAAATGTTGTATTCACTTCCTGCTTTCTAGCTAATTGGGTCACAAACATTTGAGCATCTGCATCTCTGATTTTATGCCTGAGTGCTTGGTAGTAATTCTGCAAGTCCCTCTTTGAGCAGCCAACATTCGGAATTCCGCCCTCGCTAACTTGCAGGAGCCTATATGCCTGAGAGGTTCCAATGCTTGCCTTATGACATGTGTATAAAGTATTCTTTGCCCTCTCACTAACTGTACGATTCGATCTGATCAAATGGCGCTTATTAGGTGATACAAGACCATGAACGTGGTGCTCAACCCATGAGTCTATCTTGTAGGTGTTGTCCCCACAAAGTCTAACAAAGATATGGGCATCACAACCGCATCGCGTATTTGTCTGCTTACGCCTTTTCTTCAAGGGGTCATCTGACTCATTACTATCTTTTGACTTGAATCCTTCCCTATTACACATGAAATCGCTTAGTCCGGACCACCTTATTATCAATCTTTTTTCGTTGTCCGATTCGAACAAAACCTGATTCATGTGCATATGCCTTGTAGAACTTCTCTACTGCCTCGAGTCCTTCAAATGTCATACCCACTTTAGGCTTCAAGTGCTCATCACATTCAGGTGTAAAATATTAAGATTGCAATGTCAAGAATAAACCCGAATAAGCACTTCATGCATAGTTTCAGTTGTTAGTGCAAACTGAACTTACAAAGAGGGGTACATCAGTGTTCTTTTGGGGTGTACTAAATCCTCCATGGCTCGTGTGCATTTGAACGTTATTGATTGGATCCATACTACTGCACACATGGCCACATATGATTAGTCTTTCAACCTACACTCACACGTGTATACACAGGGACTGAATTTGTGTGTAGTTTTACCTAAAAGTTTTGATGCCCTCCTTGTCGCTGATTGCAAATGAAATCGCTGTACATGCTAGTTGCTCATCGACAGTTGCCGCTGCAGCAAAGTATTACCAGTTATAGGGGAGATAGGTCTACATCCAGAAGTACACACTACCAGAAAAACAGGGGTTACCGACGGCCAAATCTATGCCGACGGCCCCCGTCGGCATCTAGGGACCTATGCCGACGGCCAAGGGTAGGCCGTAGGCGTACAAAGGCCGTCGGCATACATCCATCTATGCCGACGGGGCCGTCGGCATAGGCGAGGCCGTCGGGACCGCACGAGCTATGCCTACGGGGGCCGTCGGCATAGCCTTGGCCCACCTGCCCGGTCAGCGCAGACCACCTGACGGCGTTGATCCTACGCCGACGGGTGGTAACGGCGCCCGTCGGCATATCTGTGGCAGAGGTATGCCGACGGCCTTGCCGTCGGCATAGGCCCCTCTGCCACGTCCACGATCTGTGTGCCACGCCACGTCATCGATCCGTGGGACGAAGGTAGATATGCCGACGGCCCCGCCGTCGGCATACATTTATTTTAATTAAATTTTTTATTTCATTTCTGTTATCTGTGGCAGAGGTATGCCTACGGCATAGCCGTCGGCATAGGCCCATTCGCCACGTCATCGATCCGTGTGCCATGCCACATCATCGATCCGCGGCACAACCTCCGTGTGTGTCCAGATATGCCGACGGCCTTGCCGTCGGCATAGGTTTATTTTACTTTATTTTTTATTTTTACTTTGCTTTGTTATTTTTACTTTATTTTAGTTTTTGTTTTGCATAAGATAATTATGCCTTATCTAAAAAAATTCCCGATGGTATATCGATTGCCGCCCCCCCGTAACGAACGTCGCTATTGCCGTGTCACGGAGGGGGGAAACGGTCGACACGGAAGGAATTCTGCTTGGTGGGGGGGTTCGGGGTGTAGCTATGTCACCGAAACATCGCACGGGTCCCGATGCATATGTGAAAGTGTTCATGCATGCGTAGACGCCCGTCTTGGGGCTC
>LR738713.1:69427343-69445729 GCA_902687465.1 Secale cereale
CCACGGGAAAAGAGTAAGCGCCACTTTGTAATAATTTCATTATTTTGCTTGTCACATGCTTATTCCGGTTGTTATTTATTTTGCTTGTCACATGCTAATAATTCATTCTTTTGCAGCAACTGGATATATTCTAAAGGGGTCCGTATTCCCAACGGCCTCATCACTGTCTTGCTGAAGTTACACTGGCCGGGGTTGTACTGTCCGGATCCAGTCAGGCAGCCGGATCGTCGGGTTTTGGCCACGAGCTGGGACCACTGGGAAGCGGCCCACCACGCGGACCATGAGACCCATGCCAAGGCCGTGATCACTACTTTCTGGGTGAGTTCTCTTCAGAAGCACAAGTCCATTCTAGTTTCATGAATGATTTAACTCATGGCTTCTTCCATTCTTGTTTCATGCATGTTTGTAGAAATTCTATCGAGTTCTTCCGGAGCATAGGGCTAGAGCGGACCAGATCGTGCTGCGCCAATGCAAGAAGAAGGCCCGCCAGATGCAGTACGAGGTGCGCTATGTGGCCATCTCCACATACTACCATGATGTTCTTGGTGTGAAGATGACCAAGGAAGATGCGCGGAGGATGGGCATTACCTTGGAGAAGCCCGAGTTCTTGGCGGTAAGTATAAAAGATTTTTCATTATGCTTTCATATATTATGCTTTCATTATGCTTTCATTACCTTGTGGTACATTATGCTTTATGCTTTATGCTTCCATAACACCAATTTGGACACACCTATATGCCATTATGCTTTTATTATGTAGGTGTGTCCAAATTGGTGTTATGGAAAAGACGAGTCCTGGGCGGCATTGGTTGATCTTTGGTGTGATGAGGCTGGAGCCTGGGCGGCTATGAGAACCAAAAATAAGGCTAACCGAGGGACGGAGGGAGTACATGCTCAGGGAAACCGAAACCACTATCTCCACAAGGCAGTTAATGTATGACTAACCCCATTAAACATTCTCTTCTTCTATTTACCATCAGTTTCTTATGTATGACTAACCTCTGTTTGGTGGTGCAGGAGGAGAAACTGAAGCGGCCGCTCTTAGACATGCAGGCGTGGGAGATCGCCCATACGCGGAAGGACCCCAAGCCTGGCGAGCACAAGTACTACGGCAAGAAGACCGCGGGGAACATGCAAGCCTACTCCGAAGCGTATCTGAAGTTGCATCCTGACACACCTGACCCCATTGCGGCGCCTCTGGACGAAAGGGTGGTGGTGAGCATGGGGCCCAAGGAGCACGGTCGGGAGGCGGTTCTCGATGCTGCGATCACTCCTAGTATCTCCTACACACAGCTTCGTCGGATCGACCCGAGCCTGAGCCAGCGCACGAGCCAGCCAGTGACCAGTGCACAGTCCCTCTTTCAGGAGCAACAATCTGTAAGTATTTTCCCTCTTATCTTCATTGCTCACTTTATTTTCCGCATTTATTAGTTTTATGAGTTCCATCATGGCATACCGTAGGCCTACCTGGAGTACACACGCCAGGAGACCATGGCGTGGCATAAGAGGCTTTATGAACACCAAGTGCAGAGGGATTGCCAGATGCAGCATGCTTTTCAGGAAATGGCGGCCGGCAGGTGTCCTCAATTGCAGCCAGCACAATGCCCTCCAGCGCAACCAGTGCTGCTGACCTTTGAGGAGTTTGTGGCACAGACCGCCGGCCCCTCGTCGGTTAGTTCATCCCCAATCTATTCACCCAAAGCATGTCATGCCTCTAAACACAGTCATATATCCCGTTAATATGTCTTTTCAACATCCAGGGAACAGGTGGATCTACCGTTGGCGGTGGTCTTCGCAGCACTCCGGAGACACGGAGCCCGACCACTCCGATCCACGGAGGCTGAGGCGGAGGCGGAGGTGGAGGCTTCGGCGGTCTTGGCGGTAGCGCTGTCGCTAGCAGTGACGACCTGGGCTTCGGCGGTCTTGGCGGTGACGACCTCCGTGGTGCTCAATGATCCTTGTGTGTGGTGATGATACTCCTAGATGACTTGTGTGCTTCTCTATATGCTTATGTTTATGTTGGTTGTGATGATGATCATTTAGAGATTTGTGTGTGATGATGCTTAATTATGCATATATTGTTGTGATGGTGCCGGATGATATCCCGTTCTGTTTTATATGTCTATTCCATCATATATATGTGTTGATATGTGCTGTTGTTCGAATTGAATTCATTTGAAACCAAACAGAAAAAAAAGCAAAAGAAAACTATGCCGACGGCTAGGCCGTCGGCATAGGGCTGCCGTGAGCTCCCAGTAGCTGACATGTGGCGCCTATGCCGACGGCCTAGCCGTCGGCACAGATTTTATACTAAGCCGACGGCCTGGCCGTCGGCCTAGTTGCCACGTGTTAGCTACTGGGAGCTACGTATGAATGAGTATGCCGACGACATCCCCGTCGGCTTATTATCATACTATGCCGATGGCTTGGCCGTCGGCATAGCCCTGGTCTACGAGCAGCGGCTGGTCGCCACGTGGCCCACCTATGCCGACGGCTGCCGTCGGCATAGCCCTGGTCCACGAGCAGCGACTGGTCGCCACGTGGCACCCCTATGCCGACGGCAAGCCGTCGGCATATCCCTGTGCCACGTGGCGACCAGTCGTTGGGCAAACTTAACGGCCCTGGCCGCCGTTAGGCGCGGTCTTTGCCGACGGTCCTCGCCGTCGGCATTGATGTACGGCCCCCGTCGGCATAGCATATATGCCGACGGCTTTTCTATGCCGACGGCCCACCTGGCTATGCCGACGTATATGTTGCCGACGGCCCTATGCCGACAGGGGCCGTCGGCATAGGTCTGTCCCGACGGGACTCAGGGCTATGCTGACGGCCCTGGCCGTCGGCATAGGGGGCGATTCTGGTAGTGACATGCACAACAGACTGATGCATAGGACGTTTGCCCATGGTTGCCATGTTCATGTTAGCATGAGATCAGACTAGGACGCTACCTGCCTCTCGTGGGTGCCGGACGATGTCGGGATCGAGTCAACGGAAATCGGAGGAACACGACAGCGGCTGCGGCGGCGCAAGACGCACAGAAGCAGTCGGGGTACTCGATCTTGGTCAAAAAGCTTTGGGGGGGTTTTATGTGAATTAAGATGGTTGTTAAATTACAAAGCGGTCGGGTAAACGTAATTAGTCCCTAGGCTGCACGTGATGATGCTCAGGATTAAAATCATGGGGTTGGAACGGAGTGGCTACACGGATACACCAACTAGGTAGGATTCACCAAATATGTTGCCTTGAATTTATTCAAATCATATAGGATACGACATATGAACTTGGTTCAGTAATTATACAGATTTTTACAGTTTAAACAAAGAACTAGAAGATCTTTGCAAGTGACCAGGAGAGGCGTTGGTGCCAAGTATTGGAAGCATGCCAATATATCTGAACTTGGACGGCGAAGAGGATGCTGTATTCTATCCGATCTCCATGCTTGGCACGTTAGAGGGATTGATGAAAATGACTGGTTTTCCTTTGATACAAGAGAAGTGCTAGCCCTACCTCCAGCCTCTCACAGTGACAGTTTGGGTCGCTGCCGTCGCCGTGGAAAGCCTCCACGCTGGCGTGAACAGATATCGTGCGAGCATTCAACCTTGGTAATATAGCACATCCAACATAACAAGATCAGCATCACGTTGTTCACAAATCCATTGTCGTCCAGCCCGGTTAGGATACCTGGCTTTCACCCAGGCGACCCGGGTTCAAATCCCGGCAATGAAGATTGTTTTTCTTCGAGTTTTATCTTTTTTGTCAAAACACGAGGTCGTCGGAGCAGAGCTGAGCCAGCGCATCGCCCGTAGCTTTGCTCGGCACAGGCACACAAAGGGTAAGGCAGCAACCGTACAAATTTCATCCGAGTTTCTAAGGGCGTGTTTGGTTGCCGTAGTCTATAGTGGCTGCATTGCATAGCTTTCTCAACTCAGTCTGGCTATGCAAATGCAGCCTCAAATGCATCATCTGCAAGTTGTTTGGTTGTCTGCATGCCCTCTTGCCTGCGTGGACTGAACCACACTGCCTGGTGTTTGGTTGCCTGCATGTTAGTGGACAAACTCAAGGCATGGTGTTTGGTTGTATGCAACGCCTGGTGTGTGGTAACCTCTTTGTCTAGTTGGCGAGGTTACCGGCACACTTCGGCACAACCATGTACCACACATCATAAGCAGAGCAGAGTATAAACAGAGGATTAACTACTTAACATCATAGTTCAGAGAAGCAGTACCGCACTTCATAACAGTTCAGCGCATAAACCATAAACAATTCAAAGCTAACTCGATAGTACTTAGGAAGGAGGTGCCCCGGCCCTAGTCCTTGCGGCAAAGGATTCGTCGTGCTTCCCGCACTTGTTGACGACCTCAATGCCATCGTCGTCGAAGATGATGGCCTTGAGGGTGTCGGGAGTGAGGAGCTTGAACGTCGTCATATAGCCGATCTTGATCAGAGACAACATTATAAATATTAAAAATTTCCATTATACTGGAAAACAAAAGATATCCCTATGATCGAACAAAATTCAGATCGATCTTCCACCTCCTTAAGCCTTTTTTCAAATTTAAATCCAGTTAGAGTTTGTACTGCATCTTACTTTTCCTAATAAACAATGGCCATATTTGCATATTCCAAGACAACGAGCTTTATATAGGAAATTCTTTAATCTTCCAGATATGCCCTCTAAACATACAGGGAAGGAGTATCAATATGAAAGTTGCTAGACCATGCAGATACAGGGGTTGATGACTAGTGGAACTAACCCAGACTGACGCTGTTTTCAGCGGAACTGCCATGGTATTGTTTTCGTGCAGAAATAAAAAGTTCTCGGAATCGCCTGAAAGGCAACGGATTTATTTCAGAAAATATAAAAAATACCTGCAAGAAGATCCACACCTGGGGGCCCACGGGCTGTCTTCGAGGGTGGGGGCGCGCCCCCTGCATCGAGGGCACCCCGATGCCCCACCGACGTATCCCCAGGTCCTATATATTCCGTTTCGTGGAGAAAAAAGTCAAGGAGAAAGAATTATCGCGTTTTACGGGACGGAGCCACCGCCAAGGCCTAATCTCTCTCGGGAGGGCTGATCTGGAGTCCGTTCGGGACTCCGGAGAGTGAAGATCGTCGCCATTGTCATCATCAACCTTCCTCCATCACCAATTCCATGATGCTCACCGCCGTGTGTGAGTAATTCCATCGTAGGCTTGCTGGACGGTGATGGGTTGGATGGGATCTATCATGTAATTGAGTTAGTTTTGTTAGGGTTTGATCCCTAGTATCCACTATGTTGTGAGATTGATGTTGCTATGACTTTGCTATGCTTAATGCTTGTCACTAGGGCCCGAGTGCCATGATTTCAGATCTGAACCTATTATGTTTTCATGAATATATGTGTGTTCTTGATCCTATCTCGCAAGTCTATAGTCACCTACTATGTGTTATGATCCGGCAACCCCGAAGTAACAATAATCGGGACCACTCCCGGTGATGACCGTAGTTTGAGGAGTTCATGTATTCACTATGTGTTAATGCTTTGGTCCGATACTCTATTAAAAGGAGGCCTTAATATCCCTTAGTTTCCAATAGGACCCCGCTGCCACGGGAGGGTAGGACAAAAGATGTCATGCAAGTTCTTTTCCATAAGCACGTATGACTATATTCGGAATACATGCCTACATTGCATTGATGAACTGGAGCTAGTTCTGTGTCACCCTAGTTTATAACTTCTACATGATGAATTGCATCCGACGTAATTTCCCATCACCGATCCAATGCCTACGAGCTTTACTTATATTGCTAGTCGCTATTTACTTTTCCGTTGCTATTATCACAAAAACTACAAAAACACTATCTTTACTTTTATTGCTGCTACCACCACTATCATACTACTGTGCTACTAAACTATCTTGCTGCAGATACTAAGTTTCCAGGTGTGGTTGAATTGACAACTCAGCTGCTAATACTTAAGAGTATTCTTTGGCTCCCCTTGTGTCGAATCAACAAATTTGGGTTTAATACTTTACCCTCGAAAACTGTTGCGATCCCCTACACTTGTGGGTTATCAAACAACTCCGTTCGTTCTGTCTTTGCAAGGATGTTTTCAAATTCTTTTGTGCTAGAAGATGTTGTTCTTCTCCCTTCTTCTCATTCCATTATTTCAATTCTTCCAGAGGCGTTGTGTTGTTCATCTCGTCATGTATCATTCCATCCTATCAAGTTCATGATCTTTCCTTTCCATGTTCAGTCGGAGTGCTGCCTAAATTCTTTCGTTCTTGTTCCTTTTCTATCTTCTTCTAACTGGAGTGGTTTCAGAGTCTATCTTGTTCCTCGAGTTTTTTTATTCTCGTCATACTCGTCATTCCTCGTTTCTACCCGAACGCTCTCGGACTTTGTTCATCTTCTCTCTTGCGTTCTTTGGTTTCACCTTCTTCCTTTTTTCCTTCCGTCTCGTTCCTAAGATCTCGGGACGAGATCTCTTGTTAGTAGGGGAGTGTTGTGACACCCCGAGTGTGACGCCCCCGATTTGACCGTACACTAATCATGCACGCAAATGTGTACGACCAAGATCAAGGACTCATTAGAAGATATCACAACACAACTCTAGACACAAATAAAATAATACAAGCTTTATATTACAAGCCAGGGGCCTTGAGGGCTCGAATACATAAGCTCGAAAACACAAGAGTCAGCGGAAGCAATAATATCTGAGTACAGACATAAGTTAAACCAGTTTGCCTTAAGAAGGCTAGCACAAAAACAACACGATCGAAAAGGCAAGGCCTCCTGCCTGGGACCTCCTAACTACTCCTGGTCGTTAGCTGTCTCGACGTAGTAGTAGGCTCCGTCCGGGTAGTAGCAGTCATCAAGTGTGGCGTCTGGCTCCTGGACTCTACCATCTGGTTGCATCAACCAGCAAGAAGAAAGAAGGGGGAAAAGGGGGAGCAAAGCAACCGTGGGTACTCATCCAAAGTACTCGCAAGCAAGGATCTACACTACATATGCATCGGTATCAATGAAAAGGGGTAGTATCTGTGGACTAAGCTGCAGAATGCCAGAATAAGAAGGGGAGAAGCTAGTCCTATCAAAGACTAGCATCTTCTGGAAACCACCGTCTTGCAGCAAGAGGGGGAAGTAGAGTAGTATATCATAAGTCATATTTATGTTGTTGTTCCAACGCTCCCGGATCCTTTCTCGACTCCCGAAGCAACATATCCAAACAATGCCTCAGCATCCAGTTCTAGTTGTAGCGATCGGGATACAACTTCAAGTGTCTGTTACCGTAGGATAGGCTATCGATAGATGTTTTCTTCCCTGCAGGGGTGCACCAACTTACCCATCACGCTTGCTTAACTTCGGCCGGACACACTATCAGGTCATGCCCGCCCTCGGCCAAACAATACGCCGCAACCCGACCCAGACTTAATAGAGAGGTCATGCACGGCGGACTAAACCCTATGCCCCCAGGGGTCATGGGCCAATCGCCCCGGGAACTCCTGCACGTTGCGTACGCGGCCGGTGAGCAGACCTAGCAACCTCCTTTAAAAAGGTAGGAGCCTAACGAGTCCAACCCGGCGCGCGCCGCTCAGTCGCAATGACGTCAGTTAAGCTTCGGCTGATGCATACGACGCAGAACGCCCATACTATGCCCACGTGATGGTTAGCGCTATCGGGCCAGAGGCCCCTCGGATCAAATATCCAAACCGTTTAGTGTCTTGGGAACGCGCGGTAACGAGCAGAGACTCACGAACATGTGACCCCATCGCCCCGTCTTGAGAACTTGCGGCAAGGGCGAGTGCCCGGCCACGCCTCGTATTTATCTCGCGGGCACCTTCCAGGTCAACCCGACTACACATCACTCGCAATTAAGCTAGCGTGGGTACCCCTCTGGGTCGACCCGTATTTAGTAACCAGGTTCAGTGTAAAGTCATAGTAACCATAGTAACTGTGTGTCTGACACCAAAGGAAAACCTGAGGAAATCACCCTCGATGGAATTCCACCTGATGTTTATCGTCAAGGTGAACGAAAGAGGAGTCACCCTCGAGGTCCACTCTTGAGGAGTTGCATGACAGTGTCGTTATCGGGAGTGGAGAAAGAGGAATCACCCTCGGTGACCACAACCGATGAACTAACCTACAAGGTTAACATCAGAAGTGCTAATGAGGTCTCACCCTCGGCACTCGATAGTAACCCAGTAGTGTCGAGCAACTAAGGGGAAAGTGATGTGTGGTGCCGGGTCCTGGTCTTCGATCCCATTGATCGGGTCTTCTGATAATCCAGCGGGGCAGTCGGGACAAGGTAGGGGGGTCACTGGTGGATCTCTAACCAGCCTATACTAAGCAGTTTAGTATAAACATGTAAGGTATGAAAGCAGTAACAACAACAGGCCATGCATCAGAATAGGATCATACAAAAAGCAGTAGCAGTTCTAATGCAAGCATAAGAGAGAAGAGAATGGGCGATATCGGAATGATCAAGGGGGGTTGGCTTGCCTGGCTGCTCTGGCAAGAAGGAGGGGTAGTCAACACCGTGGTCGATCACCGGGGCATCATCAGTCTCGCGGTCTATCAGAGAGAAGAGGGGGAAGAAACAATAAATACAAAGCATACAGATGCAACAGAGAAGCACGACATGTCAACACGCAGTGCTAGGGTGCTCTAACGCGGTGGTACACAGTACCGGCGAAGGGGGATAACACTCGGGAAGCAACCCCGGTGTTTCGTGTTTTCGGACAAATGAATCGGAGGGGGAAAGTTGCAGGTTCACTATGTTAGGGACGTGTGGTGGACGAACGGACCGCGTAACCGGATTCGTCTCGTCGTTCTGAGCATCTTTCATGTATAAAACTTTTTCATCCGAGATACGGTTTATTTTATATGATTTTTTGAAGTTTAAATTGATTTTCTATATTTACAGAATTCTTTTAATTCGAAAATAAAACAGCAAAATACTTTTGTCACCTAGTGCTATTCTAGCCGTAGTGTATGACAGTGGGACCAGTGGGGTGGGGTTGACCCAGTCAAAAGTTGACTAGTCAACGTATGAACAGTGTAGGGCCACATGTCATTGACTTAGACTTTTCTTAAATTTTATTTTTCTTTAAACTAACCATGGGTCCACATGTCATCTACTATTGGACTAATTAACTAGTACTACTAATTAATAAACTAACTAACTAAACTAGTCCCTAAACTACTCCCTCCGTTCCACAATGTAGTGCCTATAGATTTTTGTGAAAGTCAAACTTTGTCAACTTTGACCAAGTGTATAGAGAAAATTGTCTACATCTACGATACCAAACATGTACATTCTAAAAATATAACTCACGATGTATCCAATGATGTGCATTTGGTATTCTGGATGTACATATTTTTCTCTATAAACATGGTCAAAATTTGTAATGTTTGACTTTTGTAATAATCTATAGGCACTACATTATGGAACGGAGGGAGTAGTATTTAGGCCGGCCACACACAGAACACACACTCACGCACACACACTAGGCACACATCTAGCGGCAACAGCATACATAGCAGCGGCTCCTAGTGACAGCAGCTTGCGAGCATGGCAGTAGTAGAGCAACGGCGCCATGGGGCAGCGGTAGCTAAGCAGCAGCAGTTAGAGCAGCAGTGGCAAGGCAGAAGCACAAGCAACGCAGCAGCACAACAGCAGCATCAGGCGCGGCAGCAAAAGCAGCAGTATGGGCAGCCGAGAGAGCGGCGTGACGGGCGCGCGAGGCCGGCGCAGCACGCCCAGGCGGACGCGGCCAGGGGATGTCTTGGGTGCACGGGCACGGCAGGGAGGAGCCCAGGTTGCAGGCTGGGCGCGGTGACCGCGGCCAGAGGCCAGCGGGCACGCGGAGCTCCGGGCGAACTCAAGGGCGGAGGCTACGACAGAAATTCTAAGGGGGAGAAGGGGAATTGGACGAGGGCCTCATTGCGGTTCTCGATGACGTGCTCGAAAGGTCGGGGGAGCACCGAGGGAGGAGATCCGGGGCGGGGCAGCGGCGGCTGGACGCGGGGAAGACGTCTGATGGCGAGCGCTCGGGGTGTTCCGACTCGTGCTCTTCGGTGTATACGAAGGAGACGACCGCGGGCAGCCTCCTGGACTTTGTGGTTCGGCGCGGAGAGGCACGTGGCCGCGGGATCGACACGGCGACGGCGACGCTACGCTTTGGTTGTGTGCGTGGTGAGGAAAACGAGCGAGGGGGAAGGGGATTGAGGGCTAGGGTTCACCGGGGGATCGGGGGCTCGACCTTATGCTGCAAGGGGGCCGGGGATGGCTGCCACGATCCCCTGCCTCCCTGTAGCAGGAGGTTGGGGGTGAGTGGGGGTGTGGGCTGGGCCTAATTCACTAATGCACTAGGCCCAGTACCAATTGTCATTTGTTTTACCATTTTCATACTATTTTCAAATTTTGCTACTTAATTCAATTTAGTTTGTCCACTAAATAAACTTTGCTATACATGTAACTTGCACGTAAATACTATGCAATAATCTAATACCACACTCAAGGTTTTAAAATCATTCAGAAATGTAAATATTTTTTTAAGAGGACAAAATAATTGTTGTTGGACTATTATTAATTTCCTAGGAATTTATCTACGATGCAATTGATGTTTGTTTCTACATGACTATTCCTTAGTGAATATTTACAACCCAATGAACATTATTTATTTTACCGTTAGAAGAAATAATAATTTCACTTGCAATTTAAATTCGAATTTGACTTTGATTCATCAAGTGGCAAAATGCCTTAATAAAACATGATGACATGGCACATTAGGGTGAAGTTATTGTAGCTTGATTATCGGGGCGTTACACCGAGACCGATGCGTCAGGTGTCAGCCAGTTATTCGTCGTCGTTGCCTTGTCATCTTCTTGCGTGTTGCACTTTGCCATGTCATCATGTGCATTGCATCCTCATGTTTTCAAAACTTGCATACGGCCGAACCCCCTCGTCCTTTCCGTTGTCCGTTCTAAGCCCAGACACACTTGCACGCGCCCGCGGTACCTCAGAATATTTATTTTATGAGTGGCCAGAAAATGTTCTCGGAATGGGTTGAAACTTCGCGTGTGGTCTTATTATAGCATAGGTAGACCGCCTTTCAAGTTTCGTCGCGTTCGGAGTTCGTTTGATAGCCCAACGGTTAACCGCCGGAAGCCTTCTCTCTTTTGGCCCAGCACCCCTTCACAACAGCCCACTAGCCCATCCCAACCACCTCCATGCTCTCGGTTGTTGGATCGTGATCACGTGGACGAAAACCGCTCCTCATTTGGACACTCCTAGCTCCCTCTACCTATATATGTGTGTCTCCCCCCGTATTTTTTTCGAGGATGAAACCCTAGCCCCGCTCCCCTCGCGCAGCCGGACATGTCCGCCCGCCGCCGGATACGTCCACCACCGCCAGCCATGTCGCCCGGCCAATCAGAGGCCGCCACCTCAGCATACCCAGCATCCACAACCAATCCCCCGCCGCCACGTCACCGCCGCGAGCGCCCACTTTGCCGCCAGCCCGTCGGGGCCCGTCCATGGCCCGCCCCGGGCCGAAGCGGGCCCGGATCCCGCCGCCGCGCGAGCCCGGGAGCCCGAGCCATCCGCCGCCCGGCTCCCTGCTCCTGCCCCGAGCCAGCTCGCCGGAGCATCGGCGCCCCACCTTCCGCCGGCGAGCTCCGCTGCCGGAGCACCCGCCTGACCTCTTGCTGGCGACCGCCTCCGCCACGATGAGCGCTTACCTCGCCGCCCTTCTTCTCCTCTTGCCTCACCCGCTCTCTCTCTCTGCTTGGACAGGAGCACCGCCGCCCGTGAAGTCGCCGCCGTCCTTGTGGCTCCCTCCGTCACCGGTGGCCCTCGCCGTCGCCGGGAACGAGATCCCCGGGGCCAGATCCGCCGGATCCGCCCGGATCCACTGCCCCATGGCCTCCTCCTGCCTCATGCCTCGCCGGAGACCCGACCACAGCCGGTGACACCGCCGCCATGCCCTGCTCGGGGACGAGCAGAGGATCTGCTCGTCCCGCTCGCCTCGCCCCATGGGCCACGGCCCATCAGCAGGCCCGCTCCAGGCCAGGCCCCGCAAGCTGCGACCCACCTGCCCCGCGTCGGCCTGGGCCTCCTCCCCGCCGGCCTGTCCCAGACCCTCTGTGACTGGGCCTCCTCCCCACGTGGGCCAAGCCCAGCGCCGCCGCGGCCCGTGTCGACCTCCCCATCGCCAAGCCAGCCCACCTGCGACCCGACCTCGGTCGGCCCAGCTGCGCAGGCCTAGGCCGGTCTGCCTCGCCTTGTCTTCTGCATGTGCCGAAGCCCAGGGTGAGCCTGTCTAAGCCCCGCTCGTGCGTACTATAGCTATCTTGCGCCCGTTTTAAAACAGAGTATTTGACTAAGTCCCTGAGAATGCTTAATTTTGTTGTATACTTTGTGGTGCTGTATCTTTTTGTGTGGTGATCCAAATTGAGTGAAAAATATGTCAAAATGTTCGTTGTGATATGCTCTTCATATTGTTCCACTGTGGCATGCTTGTTTGAGTTCATCTTGATGTCCTAATCATCGTTGCAAGAGTGCTACATGTTTAAAACTGCTGATAACTGTAATTTTTTTGCATGCTTGTGGTGATGATAACTTTGTGCATGTTGATCCAAATGGAGTGTATGATATGTCAAAATGTTCATTGTGAAGTGCTCTACATGATGGTTGCTGTAGCATTCATGTTAGGTGCCATATTGTCATGTTTATCTCTGTTGCAAAAGTGCATGTGGCTGTTAAGTGCTAAAACTTGTTGTGAGATGCTGATTTGTCTTGCTCATAGCTATTGGTGTGTTTGTCTTCATGCCACATGTCAATATGTTTTAGAAGCACAATCATATGGTCTTTGAGTGGTGTATTTGGTTTTCCATGATATTCTATGTGGTGACTTGAACAAGCTTCTAAACATGCCATGTCGTTGTTGATGTTTTATACTTAGTGAAAAACTGCTAAGTCTGAAACCTGTATAATTTTGTTGCCATGTAAACTTGTTGCTACAAACCTGTTCATGCATGTTATGGAGTGCCCGATGATCATGTCTTGTTGTCCATGTTATGCTCTATCAATCCATGCCCTTGTTTGCATATATGGCCTGCTGTAGCTTGTTTATTTCTTGCTCTCAAGTTGCTATAAATGTACCTGTCAGACTGTTATCAGCATGATCAATTTGGTGAAGCTTGTTGTTATTGATCCATGCCTCCTATGGAGTTGTTCGAATGGAGTTGTTTGATGTATGCTATGTCTATTACATGTCCATGATCTTCATATACTTAGTAGACTTGATATGCTTGTTGTTTTGTGCCTCCGAAGGCAGCATCGTGATGATGTTTTTGCCTTCCCAGATATTGACTAAGTCTGGATAAATTTATTGCAACTTGCCATGCTTGTTTAATTGTGTTCCAGCAGGTTTTTGGGTGTGCTCTAAGTTCATGCTTGTTAAGTATCATGTCTATTTCACATCCATACCTCTTGTTATCATGCTTGGGTGTTGTAGCATATATATACCTTGCTCCAAAGTTGCTATGTTGATGTTTTTGGACAGCTTGTTGTTATATCTTGTTTCATGTGTATGTGTTGAACCGTTGCTCCGTTTTGAGCGTGTCCTATATGAAACTTGTGTGTTTTTGTGTGTAGATGCATAATATGATGTTGTTTACATGTTTAGAGTGTGTTTGCTTGTTGTTTGGATGCATCTTGCACATTTGACATGCTTGTCTTGTTTTGCTCATATCTTCTAGGCCGTAGCTCCGAATTAAATAAACTTTATATGAAACTTGATTAGAATTTCGTGTAGATCATCATGGTGCATGTTAACTTGCAGTTTAACAAATTTAACTTAATGTTTGTTCAGATCTGGTCCAATTTCGAAATGTGCATATGAGGACTTACCGGAATTGTTATATGTTGGTTCCGGCCTCATTTAAACTTGTTGGTTTGTGTTGTTCTTGTGTGCTTCATCCCTTGCCATGAATTGCATCATATAGACTTGTCTTGCATCATACTTGGTTGAGCATATTGCCCTGTTCTTGTGTGGTGTGTTTACCGTGTTACTTGCTTCTTCTCGCTAGTTCATATTCCGTTGCAATCGCAAGGATTCGTTCGACTACACTTGGTCCGTCTTCGTGGATTCTTCTTCGTCTACTTCATGGACTCATTATTCTTCCTTGCGGGATATCAGGCAAGATTACCATCCCCTTGGATACCTTTACTATCATTGCTATGCTAGATGTTTCGATTCTATCGTTATATGTCGCGCTACCCATCATTTTGTCAGCCTCTCCTTGTTGCCATGAAACCTCTAACCTTTGACACCTTCCCAGCAAACCATTGTTTGGCTATGTTACCTGCTTGCTCAGCCCCTCTTATAGCGTTGCTAGTTGCAGGTGAAGATGAAGTTTGCTCCATGTCGGAGCTGGACGTTGTTGGAATATCACAATATATCTTATATACATTAACACACCTATATACTTGGCAATGGGTGGAAGGCTTGGCCTTTTTCTCGGTGTTTTGTTCCACTCATGCCACCTTAGGAGCAGATAAACCGGCGTTATGTTCCTTGATTTTGCGTTCCTAATGCGGTTGGGTATATGGGGACCCCTTGACAGTTTGTCTTTGAATAAAACTCCTCCAGCAAGGCCCAACATTGGTTTTAATTTGCCTCATAATAACAACTTAATTAATTAATTAAATTGCATAGGGGGTCACATCCCCGAGGATTTTTTTCTACATAATAGGGGGGCCAGTGCTGATGGTGTTGGTCCCAAAAGGGGGTCCTGCGGGGCCACCCCGGGGAAACTCGAGGTTTGGTTTTACCTGTAGCATCACCCATCCGGACGTGGCCTGAGACGAGATACGCGCGGCTACTATCAGGGTGTCGGCACGCCGGGAGGTCTTGCTGGACTTGTTTTACCATTGTCGAAATGTCTTGTGCACCGAGAACTCCGAGACTGATCGGGTCTTCCCTAAGATAAGGGGTAATATTATTATTACTTCTGCTGATCGTGAGAGCTTGTGATGGGCTAAGTTGGGACACCCCTGCAGGGTTATGATCTTTCGAAAGCCGTGCCCGCGGTTATGTGGCAGATTGGACTTTGTTAGTGTCCGGTTGTAGAAAACTTGACAAAGGATCCGAGATAAAACACACAACCGTGTGAGTAACCGTGACTGTCTCTTTTCACTTTGAGAAGAGAACACGGTGGGGTTATGTTTGACTCGTAGGTAGTTCAGGATCTTTAGCGATCATTACTAGTTTGCGACCGTTTGCGTAGATGCTCATCTTATTCTTGTACTCATAAGTTAGCCACCACATATTGCTTAGCCGCTGCTGCCACCTCACCACTTAACCTCTTCCTACACTTTAAGCTTTGCTAGTCTTGATACCCATGGTATGGGATTGCTGAGTCCTCGTGGCTCACAGATACTACAACAACAGGTGCAGGTGCAGGTTTCCGATGACTTGACGTGAGAGCGATGCTCTTTTGTTGGAGTTCTTTCTTCTTCTTCTTCGTCAGTCTTGGGCCAGGTTCCTGGTCGGCAGCCGGGGATAGCAGATGGATGTCGTCGTGTTTTTCATGTTTGCATCCGTAGTTGGATGCCTTGTATTGATGTTGTTGTATTCATGTGAATTGTATGAATTGTATGTATCCCCATGTATTTATGTAACGGTACGATGTAATGATATCCATCTTGCTAAGCACCTGAGATGCGGTTGTGCCCCTATCACGTATGAGTCACGTGATCGGGATAGAATCGCATCTTGGGCCTGACAAGTTGGTATCAGAGCTGACCCTCGCGGTTACACGGATGTTTGCATACTCGGTCGTGTTATTCATGACGTTTGTGACCCATCGTGGCACACGACATGGCACATGTATCGGACTGGATGCACAGACGTTTGTGCCAAGAGGGAACGTTCATGTGGCCCGACGAGGATGTCGGTTCCTCTGAGTCGGGGTGTATGTGATAGCCTGGCTTATTAGGGATGATAGACTACTCATATCAATAAGGAATTCCTTCTTTTCCGGGAGCCCATTCAGATAGAACTCCAAAGTCAAGCGTGCTCAGCTTGGAGTAGTTTCAGGATGGGTGACCGACCGGGAAGTTGCTTCCGGGTGCGCACGAGTGAGGACAAAGTGCGCAGAAAAGACTAGTATTGATATGTGGGGCCAGTCTATATTCAACCAGGAGTAACGACCACCGGCGGGTGTGTCCGGGGCGTTACAGGGAATCCCTCTCAGGTGGCCATCTTCATCATCCTGGCGCTCTCCATGACAAGGAGAGAGTAGTTCACCCTCGGGGCTGAGGGTATGTACCAGTAGCTATGTGTTTGATCTCTCTCTCTCTCTCTCTCTCTCTCTCTCTCTCTCTCGTGTTCTTGAGATGGCACGATATTGATGTATCGCGAGCTTTGCTATTATAGTTGGATCTTATGATGCTTCTCCCCATCTATCTTCTTGTAATGGATTGAGTTTTCCCTTTGGAGTTATCTTATCGGATTGAGTCTTTAAGGATTTGAGAACACTTGATGTATGTCTTGCGTGGGATACCCGTGGTGACAATGGGGTATTCTATTAATTCACTTGATGTATGTTTTGGTGATCAACTTGCGGGTTCCGTGACCTTGGGAATCTATGCATAGGGGTTGGCACACGTTTTCGTCTTGACTCTCTTTAGAAACTTTGGGGCACTCTTTGAAGTTCTTTGTGTTGGTTGAATAGATGAATCTGAGACTGTGTGATGCATATCTTATAATCATGCCCACTGATACTTGAGGTGACAATGGAGTATCTAGGTGACATAAGGGTTTGGGTTGATGTGTGTCTTAAGGTGTTATTCTAGTACGAACTCTAGGATAGATCGAACAGAAAGAATAGCTTCGTGTTATTTTACTACGGACTCTTGAATAGGTCGATCAGAAAGAATAACTTTGAGGTGGTTTCGTACCCTACAATAATATCTTCATTTGTTCTCCACTATTACTGACTTTGGAGTGACTATTTGTTGCATGTTGAGGGATTGTTATATGATCTAATTATGTTATGCTTGTTGAGAGAACTCGCACTAGTGAAAGTATGAACCCTAGGCCTAGTTTCAAAGCATTTCAATACCGTTTGTGCTCACTTTTATCATTAGTTACCTTGCTGTTTTTATATTTTCAGATTACAAAAACCTATATCTACCATCCATATTGCACTTGTATCACCATCTCTTCGCCGAACTAGTGCACCTATACAATTTGCCATTGTATTGGGTGTGTTGGGGACACGAGAGACTCTTTGTTATTTGGTTGCAGGGTTGTTTGAGAGACACCATCTTCATCCCACGCCTCCCACGGATTGATAAACCTTGGGTCATCCACTTGAGGGAAATTTGCTACTGTCCTACAAACTTCTGCACTTGGAGGCACAACAACGTCTACAAGAAGAAGGTTGTGTAGTAGACATCAGTCCAATGAAAATCTTTTGTGAAAACACTGGAGCAATAGCCTTGGCGAAGGAATGCAGGTTTTACAAGAGAACCAAGCACAGCAAGAGATGCTTCAACTCCATCTGTGATCAAGTCAAGGAGGGAGACATAGAAATTAACAAGATACATACGGATCTGAATGTTGCCGACCCGTTGACTAAGCCTCTTCCACGAGCAAAATATGATCATCACGAAGACTCCATGGGTGTCAAAATCAATACTATGTAATCTAGATTATTGACTCTAGTGCAAGTGGGAGACTGAAGGAAATATGCCCTAGAGGCAATAATAAAGTTGTTATTTGTCTCTCCTTGTATATCATGATAAATGTCTTTAATTCATGCTAGAATTGTATTGACCGGAAACTCGGAGAGGTATCTCTAGGCCCTCTCGGGAATACACATCATAACAAGCCTTGCAAACAAATGACTAATGAGTTAGTCACGAGATGATGTATTACGGAATGAGTAAAGAGACTTGCCGGTAACGATATTGAACTAGGTATGATGATACCGACGATCGAATCTCGGACAAGTAACATACTGATGACAAAGGGAACAACGTATGTTGTTGTGCGGTTTGACCGATAAAGATCTTCGTAAAATATGTAGGAACCAATATGAGCATCCAGGTTTTGCTATTGGTTATTGACCAAAGACGAGTCTCGGTCATGTCTACATAGTTCTCGAACCCGTAGGGTCTGCACGCTTAACATTCGATGATGATCGGTATTATGAGTTTATGTGTTTTGATGTACCGAAGGTTGTTCGGAGTCCCGGAAGAGATCACGGACATGACGAGGAGTCTCGAAATGGTCGAGACATAAAGATTGATATATTGGAAGGTTATATTCGGACACCGGAAAGGTTTTGGGGGTCACTAGATAAATACCGGAGTACCGGAACCCCCCCGGCGGGG
>LR738713.1:69447976-69467997 GCA_902687465.1 Secale cereale
GGGGCGACAAGTGTTGGGGGCCCTCATGGGCCAAGGAGAGGGGGCAAACCATCCCACTAAGGGGTTGTGCGCCCCCCTCACCCCTTCGTCTCTTCCCACTGTCGGTGTCAAGACCCGCGGATCTCGGGTAGGGGATCCCGAACTATGTGTCTGAAGATTGTTGGTAACAGGAGGCTGGGGACACGATGTTTACACAGGTTCAGCCCCTCTCGATCGAGGTAAAACCCAACTTCCTGCTATATTAATATGAGTGAATATGTGTACAAGAGTTGATCTACCTCGAGATCGTAAAGGCTAAACCCTAAGTCTGGCCTATGAGGATTGTATGATTCTTCTCTAGCCTCTGTGGACTAAACCCTCCGGTTTATATACACACCAGAGGGGCCTAGGGTTTGTACATATCATCTTGCAGAGGAAGGAAAACCTACACCCGAGTCTAAAACTTGCCATTACAAGAATCCAGGAGTCCTATCCGGATACGAGAGAAGATCTTCTATGATAATCTTCACGGCCCACCAGTCCGGCCCACCAGGAGTTTGTCCGGTCACCTGAGGACCCCCCAATCCAGGACTCCCTCAGTAGCCCCTGAACCTGTCTTCAATGACGATGAGTTCGGCTTCCGTATTGTCTTCGGCATTGCAAGGCGGGTTCCTCCTCCTGAATATATCTTCTGCAAATAGTTGGATTGTGTTCGGCTATGCAAGATTAGTACAACCCTTAGCCTCGAAGGCAAGGCTTTTAAAGAAAATGAATAATATGTCTCTACTGACAACTTTTGGGTGAAGCGTCATGTCCAACCCACTAACATATGAGAACCATTTTATTTGGTCCTACTTTTGCGTTTCGAGGTATATCCCCACTGACACGTCCCGTCAGAATAGAGATCGTGACTGCTTATTGTGGGAGTCTTATCATTGTGACGTGAGCACCCACGCCGTGCATTATGCATGACTGCTTTGGGAACTGGCAAGTTTTATGGCTAAGGTGGGGGTACGCTATGTATTCGCTGCGTTATAAAAGGACTCCAATCCCTTTCATCAGCCCCACGCCTTCCTCAAGATTGATCTCTCCAATCTCCCTCGCCTCCGTACTCTCATCTCCTGCGCCCACAACTCCTCGTTCCTCAACCACCACTCCCCTTCCCAGCAATGGCTGGATCCGGTGCCAGAGGCAAGTGTGAGGCTTCCACAGTCACCGAAAAGACCGTGGAGGATCTACAGAGCGCGGGATATCTCGCCGGCGACATCGCACGCCGAGTCCCCCCTAAGGGCCATGTGATCCCCGTCCCTAAGGCGGGCGAGAGGGTAGTTTTCACCTCTCACTTTGTTAGGGAGCTAGGGTTTCCACTCCACCCGTTTGTTCGGGGTCTTTTGTTCTTCTATGGGCTAGATTTCCACGATCTAGCCTTGAACTCAATCCTTCACATATCCGCTTTCATAGTGGTGTGTGAAGCCTTTCTCCGCATCCCCCCACACTTCGGCCTGTGGTTTAAGACCTTCAACGTGAAGCCGAAGGTGGTGGACGGGGAACACACAGAGTGAGGGGGCGCTATGATTAGTAAGCTCCCGAACACAACTTGTCCCAAGGGCTCGTTCATGGAGACGGACAAGGTCTGGCAGCAGGAGTGGTTCTACATCACCGAACCCCACGACACCAACTGGGCGACGGAGCCTGCTTTCAGATCCGGACCCCCAGAGAGGCTAACCTCCTGGACCAAAAAGGGTCTGGACTGGGGGTCGCACACTGAGGTGACGACTCTTGTGATCCGTGTGTCCGGTGTGATCTCCAAGGGGCACCTGCTCTCCTCCGTGGTCCAGGTGATGCTGACCCGGCTTGTTCTTCCTTACCAATGCTGGGATTCCTCCCTATGGGAGTTCGATCCGACAGGAGACAAGACACTGAAGCATCTCTTCGGCTCTACGCGAAAAGATATATGGAAGCACCTCTTCAAGAGCCAAAAGGAATGGCCCAAAGAGGACGAGGATGCGGGCTTCAGCACTGAAGTTTCCGTCACAGAGGTAATAATGATCCTTGCCGAATGCATACCCTTTCCCTTATTTAATAATAATAGGAGTTGGAACTTTTACGTGATATACAGGGCTGGACGAAGAAGGCGTCCCAGATTATGTGTCCGGCGCCTCTGCCCGAAGAACCAGCACTGCCTCTACTAACGACGATGCTGGTTCCGGCGCCATACAAGGCCCGACCAAGAAGCCCAAGAAGACAAAGGGCAAGGGCGCCGGAGACAGCCCCCGTCCCGCGGGCATGAAGCCCGAGGACCTCCACATTCTCTGCTCCGACAAGGCGGAGGAAGATGACGAGGATGAAGAGGAGGAAGAAGAAATGCCTCCTGCGCAAGGCAGGGGGAGGAAGAGGGGGCCGTCGCTGATGTGGGCACGACCGTGCCCCGGAGGAAGCTGAAGCTCGGAGATAGTTCGAGTTCATCCGAACATAGCTATGTGATGCAGCCCAGGGAAAAACCCCTGCCCATGATGTAAGCCAGTCTGGACTCAAGTGCCGCATCTTTGTTTGTTCAGTTCTTATGGCATTTCACTTCATATTTTTCTCCTGCTGACCTACAACCCTCCCGGTGTAAACCCCAATGTTACATCATCAGAGGGGAACTCTCTGGCGCTCGAGGAGACGGAGGGTGATCCGCTAGTCCGGGCTCCATCGCCCGTAATCGGCGGGGACACCGAAGTGTTGTCCCAGCGGGTTCTCTGCACCCAAGGAGATGAGCGCGGGGCAGGAGACAGGGCGGCCGAGGGTAATACCTCGGTGGCCGCTGACCATGGGGAAACGACCCCCATGGAGACCGAAGTCGTGGGGCCCAAACAATCTGGGGCCCCACCGAATACCATCCTGGAGCCTAGCGCAGCTCCAGGGCCCGAAGACCTGGCTCCTCAAGCGGAGGAGGATACGGTGGCGCCCGGAGTTAATTCGGAGGCGCCGGATTCAATGAAGGGAGCACTGCAAAGTGCTCTCATCATTGAAGGACACCGCACTATTATGGGTGCGGTGATGAAGAAGATTCAGTCTGTCAAGGGCGGACTAAATGAAGCCTTCAACAGCCTTTTGACGGGCTTTGAGGTAAGAAATGTAATGCTTTTTAAGAAATTTTATTTGTTTTAAATACACATATATAACCAGTAGCCCCTGATGCTTTGTGTGATTCTGAAAAGAATCGGACGAAGTATCCATAGATTAGCATATTTACATAGCTGAAATGTTGTGTAGGCTTCCTTAGTTACGGCGACTGCGCGAGACGCAGAGGTTGCCGAACTAAGTTGGAAGCTCGAGGTGGCCAATGCGGACCTCAACCGCATCAACATGCATTTTGATGAAACACAAGGTATGCAGATTTTTTTATTTAAATAAATGGCAATAAGACTTAATTGATTGAGTATGATTACGAACTCTAATATTATATTCTTTATTACACAGTTGGCACCACTGAGCTCGAGGCCCTCAAGGGCAAGGTTGCCAAGGCCAAGGAGGAGGCCAAGGTGAACAAGGCGGCCGCTGGTAAAGCGGCTGCTGATTTGGAAGCCGAAAAGGCGGAGTACGAGAAGCAAAAATCTCGGGTGTCCGAAGTCGAGGTCGAGCTCCAAGATGCCATCCGTAAGTGTGAGGCATCGGAGAAGAAGGCTTCGAAACAGGCGACTGAGCTGTCTGCGGCAGTAAAGTCTGCACAGGACGAGCGAGGCGAGGCGCGCAGTGCTCGTCAAGAGATCGAGCAGGCACGACAGATAGCATCTGGTAAGATATTTCTCTTACAGAGCATGATACGTCTCCAATGTATCTATAATTTTTTATTGTTCCATGCTATTATTTATGATGTTTTGGATGTTTAATGGGCTTTGTTATACACTTTTATATTTTTTGGGACTAACCTATTAACCCAAAGGCCCAGTCCAGATTGCAGTTTTTTTTGCCTATTTCAGGGTTTTACTGAAAAGGAATATCAAACGGAGTCCAAACGGAATGAAACTTCGGGATAGATATTTTTGGAGGAAAATACGCACGGGAGACTTGAGAACCACGGAGTAGGACGCACGTGGCGTCCACGAGGGTGGGGGCATGCCCCCTGCCTCGTGGGCCCCAAGTTTGGCCCCCGGCGCCCTCCTTCCTCCTATATATACCTACGTACCCTGAAACCATCAGACGAACAGAGAAAACCCTAGTTCCACCACCGCAACCTTGTGTTCCCGTGAGATCCCATCTTGGGGCCTATTCCGGAGCTCTGCCGGAGGGGGGATCTACCACGGAGTGCTTCTACATCATCATCATCGCCTCACCATGAGTTGTGAGTAGTTTACCACAGACCTTCGGGTCCATAGCTAGTATCTAGATGGCTTCTTCTCTCTCTTTGGATCTCAATACTAAGTTCTCCTCGGTCTTCGAGGTGATCCATTCGATGTAATCTCTTTTTGCAGTGTGTTTGTCGAGATCCGATGAATTGTGGGTTTATGATCAAGATTATCTATGAGAAGTAGTTGGTTCTTTTCTATACTCTTTATGTATGATTATAATATCCTTGCAAGTCTCTTCGAATTATTGATTTGGTTTGGCCTACTAGATCTATAGTTCTTGCAATGGGAGAAGTGCTTGGCTTTGGCTTCAATCTTGCGGTGTCCTTTCCCAGTGACAGTAGGGGCAGCAAGGCACGTATTGTATTGTTGCCATCGAGGATAAAAAGATGGGGTTTATATCATGTTATTTGAGTTTATCCCTCTACATCATCTCATCTTGCTTAAAGCGGTACTCTGTTCTTATGAACTTAATACTCTAGATGCATGCTGGATAGCGGTCGATGTGTGGAGTAATAGTAGTAGATGCAGAATCGTTTCTGTGTACTTGTTTCGGACGTGATTCCTATATATAATGATCATGCCTATATAGTCTCATAAGTATTCGCTTTTTTATCAATTGCTCGACAGTAATTTGTTTACCCGCCGTAGAATACCGCTATCATGGGAGAAGCCACTAGAGAAAACTATGGCCCCCGGGTCTATTCTCAACATATCAATCTACAATCTACTTTACTTTTCCGCTTTTACTTTCTGTTCTAATATCCTAAAATACCAAAAATATCATACTATCCTATCTATCATATATCACTTTCGTAAGTGACCGTAAAAGAACTGACAACCCCTTATCGCGTTGGCTGCGAAGTTCTTATTTGTTTGTGCAGGTGCGAGGGACTCGCGCGTGGTCTCCTACTGGATTGATACCTTGGTTCTCAAAAACTGAGGGAAATATTTACGCTACTGTGCTGCATCACCCTTTCCTCTTCGGGGGAATACAACGCAAGCTCGAGAAGTAGCAAGAAGAATTTCTGGCGCGTTGCCGGGGAGGCTTACGCAAAAGTCATATACCAATTTTGTGTTGTGAAGTTTTCAAGTTTTGAGTATTGCTTTGATGGACTATGGAACAAAGAGTGGCAAGAGCCTAAGCTTGGGGATGCCCAAGGCACCCCAAGGTCAAATTCAAGGACAACCAAAAGGCTAAGCTTGGGGTGCATGCGTTGATTGCTTTGTTTTGATGACTCGTAAATTTTTGCAATAAGTATATGAGTTCTTATGACTAATGTTGACCATGGATTATACACACTCTCACCCTTCCACCATTGCTAGCCTCTCTTATATCGCGCAACTTTCGCCGGTACCATACACCCACTATATATCCTTCCTCAAAACAGCCACCATACATCTTCCTCAAAACAGCCACCAACCTACCTATCATGGCATTTCCATAGCCATTCCGAGATATATTGCCATGTAACTTTCCACCATTCTGTTCATATGACACGCTTCATATTGTCATATTGCCATGCATGATCATGTAGTCGACATCATATTTGTGGCAAAGCCACCATGCATAACTTTTCATACATGTCACTCTTGATTCATTGCACATCCCGGTACACCGCCGGAGGCATTCATATAGAGTCATACTTTGTTCTAGTATCGAGTTGTAATATCGAGTTGTAATATCAAGTTGTAATACCGAGGTGTAATCCAATATAAGTGTGATGATCATCATTATTAGAGCATTGTCCAATGCGAGGAAAGGCCGAACAAAGAAAAGGCCCCTCCAAAAAAAAGAAAAAAAAAGAAAAAAGGGACAATTGCTACTATCTTTTTCCACACTTGTGCTTCAAAGTAGCACCATGTTCTTCATGATAGAGAGTCTCATGTTTAGTCACTTTCATATACTAGTGGGAATTTTCATTATAGAACTTGGCTTGTATATTCCAACGATGGGCTTCCTCAAATGCCCTAGGTCTTCATGAACAAGCAAGTTGGATGCACAACCACTCAGTTTCTTTTGTTAAGCTTTCATACATATTTAGCTCTAGTGCATCCGTTGCATGGCAATGCCTACTCACTCACATTGATATCTATTAATGGGCATCTCCATAGCCCATTGATACGCCTAGTCGATGTGAGACTATCTCCCTTCTTTTGTCTTCTCCACAACCACCACTCTATTCCACATAGTGCTAAGTCCATGGCTCACGCTCATGTATTGCGTGAAAGTTGAAAGGTTGGAAAGAATAGAGTATGAAAACAAGTGATTGGCTGAAACGGGGTTGTGCATGATATGAATATTTTGTGTGATGAAGAGGGAGCATAGCCAGACTATATGATTAGATAACTTTCTTTAGCCGTAGTATTTTGAGAAGACATGATTGCTTTGTTAGTATTCTTGAAGTATTATTATTTCTTATGTCAATATAGACTTTTGTCTTGAATCTTCCAGATCTGAACATTCATGCCACAATTAAGATAATTGCATTGAAAGCATGTTGGAAAGCATTCCACATCAAAAATTTTGTTTTTATCATTTACCTACTCGAGGACAAGCAGGAATTAAGCTTGGGGATGCTTGATACGTCTACAACCTATCTATAATTTTTTATTGTTCCATGCTATTATTTATGATGTTTTGGATGTTTAATGAGCTTTGTTATACACTTTTATATTATTTTTGGGACTAACCTATTAACCCAAAGGCCCAGTCCAGATTGCTGTTTTTTTTGCCTATTTCAGGGTTTTACAGAAAAGGAATATCAAACGGAGTCCAAACGGAATGAAACTTCAGGAGAGATATTTTTGGAGCAAAATAAGCACGGGAGACTTGAGAACCACTGAGTAGGGCACACGTGGCGTCCACGTGGGCGGGGGCGCCCCCCCTACAGCGCACGCCCCTGCCTCATGGGCCCCACGTTTGGCCCCCGGTGCCCTCCTTCCTCCTATATATACCTATGTACCCCGAAACCATCAGACGAACAGAGAACCCTAGTTCCACCGTTGCAAACTTCTATTCTCGTGAGATCCCATCTTGGGGCCTATTCCGGAGCTTCGCCGGAGGGGGGATCTACCACGGAGTGCTTCTACATCATCATCATCGCCTCACCATGAGTTGTGAGTAGTTTACCATAGACCTTCGGGTCCATAGCTAGTATCTAGATGGCTTCTTCTCTCTCTTTGGATCTCAATACCAAGTTCTCCTCGGTCTTCGAGGAGATCCATTTGATGTAATCTCTTTTTGCGGTGTGTTTGTCGAGATCTGATGAATTGTGGGTTTATGATCAAGATTATCTATGAGAAGTATTTGGTTCTTTTCTGAACTCTTTATGTATGATTATAATATCCTTGCAAGTCTCTTCGAATTATTGATTTGGTTTGGCCTACTAGATCTATAGTTATAGCAATGGGAGAAGTGCTTGGCTTTGGGTTCAATCTTGTGGTGTCCTTTCCCAATGACAGTAGGGGCAGCAAGGCATATATTGTATTGTTGCCATCGAGGATAAAAAGATGGGGTTGATATCATGTTATTTGAGTTCATCCCTCTACATCATGTCATCTTGCTTAAGGCGTTACTCTGTTCTTATGAACTTAATACTCTAGATGCATGCTCGATAGCGGTCGATGTGTGGAGTAATAGTAGTAGATGCAGAATTGTTTCGGTCTATTCGTTTCAGACGTGATGCCTATATATAATGATCATGCCTATATAGTCTCATAAGTATTCGCTTTTCTATCAATTGCTCGACAGTAATTTGTTTACCCGCCGTAGAATACCGCTATCATCAGAGAAGCCACTAGAGAAAACTATGGCCCCCGGGTCTATTCTCAACATATCAATCTATAATCTACTTTACTTTTGCGCTTTTACTTTCTGTTCTTATATCCAAAAATACCAAAAATATCAAACTATCCTATCTATCAGATCTCACTTTCGTAAGTGACCGTAAAGGGATTGATAACCCCTTATCGCGTTGGCTGCGAAGTTCTTATTTATTTGTGCAGGTGCGAGGGACTCACGCGTGGTGTCCTACTGGATTGATACCTTGGTTCTCAAAAACTGAGGGAAATACTTACGCTACTGTGTTGCATCACCCTTTCCTCTTCGAGGGAATACAACGCAAACTCGAGAAGTAGCAGAGCATCTTCTGAGGGCGGAAGTATATTGGGCTGACACGATTGTGGAGTTCTCCAGGCGTGTTTGCTGATCTTCCAAGGAGCAGCGCAGACGCCACCCAGTATTTTTGTGCCTTGGAGGGGAACAACATGGAGAAGCTATTTTGGTCGCAGTTCGAGGCGCCAAAACATCTGATGCCCCTCAGCGACCAGATGAAGCAGTTGGTCGAGATGCACAACATAGCGAGTTCGGCCATGAAGGACTTAATAGTCCGGCTATGGCCTGTTGAGCCAATCCCAAGTAGTTACTTCAGATTGGTGAAGTGGCTCGTCAAGGCAAGTCTGCGGGTCGACGCATTAACGCGGTTGGCTTGCGTAGAAGGTGCTGGGATGGCCTTCGCTCGCGTCAAAGTGCACTGTGCGAAGATGAACGTACTGCATATAGCCACTGCTGGCCCGCCCGCAGGCAAGGAGCACCGCAAGCCAGAGAAATACTTCGAGGACGTCATCGACGGCGCCCACCTTGTAGAATGTATATATAAATTTTGCGCTATTTATAATATTAACGTCTTTTTTACCTCATGTGTGTCTGTTTATCTAAATCTGAAAGTTTCCACCCGTCGGCTTCAGCCCCCAGGTACATAGTACTGGGGTGTTTGTTCATATGCAAATACACTTTTTATCCAACGTCTTGTTCTGTATAGGAGGTGTATGCGGAGCGAACCAGGCAATCAGACTATGCGGCGTTACTGCTTTCACTTAGTCATAGGAGTTTGACAAATGGGGCTAAGTACTAGCCCCTGGTGCGGATAAAGTATCCAATTGCACCTGGCTGGGCGAAGAACCAACCCTTCGTATAACACGGGGTAGATCTCTATCGATCATAGTATAAAACTAAGTCACCCGATTACAGACCAGGTTCTCGCTTATCATGACAGTCAGTTTTCGGATTTCTCTACCGAGGTACTTGACCGTACTAGCCAGAAGTACTATCGCAGTAGTTCTCCCTTTACACCCTAGCCGAACAATCAGGAACGTAGGGGTAAGCATAGGAGCCGGGCAACCCAACTATTTACCCAAGACATGATTCGGAACTGATGCATATAATGCAAATATCCAGGACGCCGAACACTCCCTATAGGTGTTCGGTCTTTTCAACATATACAAGGGTTGAATGTAGCCCCTGGTAATAAACCTTTATTGACAAGGCACATATGGCAATCTGATGCGGGAAGAGAACGTTCCATGGCGAGTGAATAGAACTCTGGACATAATATGAATAAAATTGTTCTATTAATATCCCTCTATAGTACGGCGAGCCGCAAACTTTATAGATAATGTCGATGACCTTTTTTGGACATTTTACATGCCAATAAGGTATATAACAAGAAAGAGAAAAAAGGTTTACATAGGGTCTTAATCTAAAAAGAAACCTTAGTGCGGGTCCCTGCTGCACGTCTGCACCGTTTTCTTCTCTGTAATGTGTCCTTGAAGGTGCGATTATAATGGCCATCTGTAGAAAAAAAAGAAATAAACCTAGAAACGAAGAAGTCAATCCGGTGTGGCCAAAGTAAGTCTGGTTCGTTTTAATGAACCAAAAGAAGATAAGTTTTAAAGTCCGAATAGGGTCTAGCCAAACTACGGACTGTATGCAGGTGCCCCGGTCACCGCCCAAGGAATTTTTAGGGCATAATTATGTACTCGAGGCACATATGCTATCACCTAATGGGACGGTCGATGGGGGCACAACTGTCAATCTTGCTCAGGTTCATCTGAGCTGCCGCACTGAGGCGTGTGCCGGACACGTTTAGCTGTGTCCGCTATTGATACATTATCTGGCTTGAATAGGCCACATTGTACATCGACTGCTAAGGCCGCAGTATGTTCCTCCGTACGGAGAGAGCGCTCCATATTTCCATTGACCGTGATAACGCCACGTGGTCCAGGCATCTTGAGCTTTAATTTTGCATAATGCGGGACTGCATTAAAGCGGGCGAAGGCCGACCTTCCGAGTAGAGCGTGATAGCCATTTCGGAACGTAGCTATGTCGAAGAGTAATTCTTCGCTTCAAAAGTTGTCGGGAGAACCGAATACAACCTCCAATGTTAAAGAGCCTGTGCAGCGAGCTTCAACGCCTGGTATCACTCCTTTAAAGGTCGTGCTGCTTGGCTTAATTCTTGATGGGTCGATCCCCATCTTGCGGACAGTGTCCTGATTTATCAGAATGAGACTACTCCCGCCGTCCATAAGGACTCGGGTAAGATGGTATCCATCTATTATTGGGTCGAGCACTAAGGCAGCTGAACCCCCATTCTGAATACTAGTCGGATGATCCCTGTGACCGAAAGTGATTGGACAGGCTGACCATGGGTTGAATTTTGGGGCGACAGGCTCAACGGCATAGACGTCTCGGAGTGCGCGCTTGTGCTCCCTCTTTGGGATATGAGTGGCATATATCATGTTCACTGTTTTAACCTCCGGTGGAAATTTCTTCTGTCCCCCTATATTCGGCTGGCGAGGTTCATCCTCGTCTTCACTCTGAGGCTCCTTCCCCTTGTGTTCGGCGTTTAGCTTGCCGGCCTGCTTGAAAACCCAATAGTTACGGTTGGTGTGATTAGCAGGTTTTTCTGGGGTGCCATGGATTTGGCAGGGCCTGCCTAATATTCTGTCCAAACTTGATGGACCATCGTTGTTGCCTTTGAATGGCTTCTTCCGTTGACCGGGTCTGGAGCCACTGAATCCGGCGTTTACCGCTGTATCATCTGGGCTTCCAGGATTGTATCGACGCTTGTTTTTATTGCACAGTGGCTTTCCATCGCCGTCCCTGACTTCAGATGTTCCAGGGTCGCTGGTGCTGCTACGAGCTAACTAGCTATCCTCATCTGCGCAAAAGCGGGTCATGAGTGTAGTTAGAGCTGCCATTGTCCTTGGCTTTTCCTGTCCAATGTGTCTGGCTAGCCATTCGTCCTGGATACTGTGCTTAAATGCCGCTAAGGCTTCGGCATCCGGACAGTCGATGATCTTGTTCTTCTTAGTGAGAAACCGATTCCAAAGATTGCGGGCTGACTCCCCGGGTTGTTGGATGATGTGACTTAAATCGTCAGCGTCCGGGGGCCGGACATAAGTCCCTTGACAATTGGCCCGAAAAGCGTCCTCAAGTTCTTCCCAACTCCCAATGGAGTTTTCTGGGAGACTGTTTAGCCAATGACGAGCTGGTCCTTTTTGCTTGAGGGGTAAATATTTGATGGCGTGGAGATCATCTCCTCGAGCCATGTGGATGTGAAGAATAAAATCTTCTATCCACACGGCAGGATCCGTCGTTCCATCGTACGCTTCGATGTTCACCAGTTTAAACCCTTCTGGGAAATCATGACCCATCACCTCATCGGTAAAGCATAGAGGGTGTGAAGCTCCTCTGTATCTTTCTATATCATGGCGTATGTCCGATAGTTGTGGTGTTAGGTACTGGACCTGAACTGGTATGTCACCAGCGCGATTGGCTTGATAGCCGCCGTCCCGTGCGGGCGCTCGGTCTCTGGGTCCAAATATAGACCTGGTCTTGCTAGCTTTTTTGTTTAGGTCCCCACGTAGATCGTGTTGCCGGACTTGTGCCGCACCCTCCTTTCCTTTATGGGGTGGTGGCGCGGTCTTGTATGCATTGCTAGCTACTCTATCCCGTCTGCGAGGTGGTCGGTCCGGCTTGTCGGCGGTGTTATTTTTCGGTGCGACGGGCGCTACGGCCGCGTCATCGAATTCGGGCAGCAGCTTGCGCCTGGGATAGCCTTTGGTTTGGCCGTTAAAGCCATGTTTCTGTTCGGCGTCTAGCACCTCATTCCATCTATCGTTGAGCGTGTCCTGTGCAGCTCGGAGTTGTCTCTGCTGCTTTTTCAGGCTCCGTGCGGTGGCTATAAGCCGCCGATGGAAGCGCTTTTGTTCGGAGGGTTCTTCTGGGATGGTATACTCATCATCGTCCAGACTAGCCTCTTCTTAGGAGATTGGTGCATAGTCACCATCTTCGGCATCGCTATCATCGGACTGCGGCTTCGGACTCTGTTCGTCGTCCTCTCGCTGCTCCTGTCTTATCGCTGGGTCTGCGGGGTCTTCGGCTTGTTCCGGAATATCACCGTCATTAGTTGCGGTGTTGCTGTCCTTACCTTTACGGGATTTTGTTCAGTGTTTTCGACGCCGATGCTGGGGAGGTTCTTCGGCGGGTTTATCCTCTATGAGATTATTTTCACCGTTGCCTTCCGCCTCTTTGGGTGTATCCACCATATACACGTCGTACGAAGACGTAGCTTTCCACCACCCTGTTATGCGCCGGCTTTGATCCGTATCTGCTTCAGCTTCGAGATCCATCCCATCGAAGTATTCCAAAGCATAGTCGAGTAGGTCGGTTAGATCTTCAACCGTGGCTACCAAGTGGGTGGTGGGTGGGGAACGAAATTTTTCATCCCCCTGGGTATAGCACGATTGTTCATCAGCCTCTAGTTCGAACCGGATATAGTGCAACTGTGTACTCTCATCCAAGGAGAGAGATCTTAATTATTTTGACATGTCGCCAAGTGGTGAGTGCTGGAAAATATCTGCAGCACAGAATTCGGCGATAGGCGCCTGACAGGGTGTGGTTATGCACAATTAGGAATCAGAGACCGGAGCTATGTCCGGGGTTCCGGTAACACAGACCCCATAAGTTGGGTCCATGTGTGGCTCCAACGCCGTAGAGTCTGCGGCTCCCGTGATGGGGTTGATCTTCCCATCTTCGGGTGACGCAATACATTCTGGATCTAGGGCCAGAACTGTTGCAGGTGCTATTTCCTGATCCGATGATAGAGTTAAGTCATGATCATCGTGGTGGTAGAGAGGGGTTGCGGCTGGCTCGAATCCGGTGAAGATCAAGTCTCCACGGATATCACCAACATAGTTCAAGCCACCTAATCTGACATGATGGCCAGGGGCGTAGCTCTCGATCTTCTCAAGGTGCTTCAGTGTTGGCACGAAGCCCGAAGCCGCCGAACATGAAGAGTTGGCCGGGAGGAAAAATCTCCTCGACGTCGCCGTTGCAGTTGGTGACGTGATCCATCGGTCCTTCCATCGACGATATAGTGGAACTCTCAATGAAAGCACCAATGTTGGTGTCAAAACCGGCGGATCTCGGGTAGGGGTCCCGAACTATGTATCTGAAGATTGATGGTAACAGGAGGCTGGGGACACGATGTTTACCCAGGTTCAGGCCCTCTCGATCGAGGTAAAACCCTACTTCCTGCTATATTAATATGAGTGAATATGTGTACAAGAGTTGATCTACCTCGAGATTGTAAAGGCTAAACCCTAAGTCTAGCCTATGAGGATTGTATGATTCTTCTCTAGCCTCTATTGACTAAACCCTCTGGCTTATATACACACCAGAGGGGCCTAGGGTTTGTACATATCATCTTGCAAAAGAAGGAAAACCTACGCCCAAGTCTAAAACTCGCCATTACAAGAGTCCAGGAGTCCTATCTGGATACGAGAGATGATCTTCTATGACGATCTTCACGGCCCACCAGTCCGGCCCACCAGGAGTTTGTCTGATCACCTGATTACCCCCCGATCCAGGACTCCCTCACCCACTTTGCCAAAGGAGGTGGGGGCACCACCCCTAGGGTTCCCACCCCTTTGCCTTGAGGGCCAAGTCTCCTAGGGGGGAAAACCCATCTAGGGTTTCCCTCTTGTGGCCGTCGGCCCTAGATGGGATCTCCTAGGGGCGCCCCCTCTCCCCCTTCCCCTATATATAGAGAGGTAGGGAGAGGTCAGCCGCACCCTTAAACGCCTTAGCACTGCCCCTCCTCTCACGTAGCTCTTCTCCTCATACGCGTAGTGCTTAGCGAAGCTCTCCCGCAATTCCTCTACCACCACTATCCCCACGCCATCGTGCTGCCGGAGGACTCGAGCTACTACTTCACCTTTGCTCACTGGATCGAGGAGGTGAAGGCGTCATCAAGCCGTACGTGTGTTGAACGCAGAGGTGTCGTCCGTTCGGCACTAGATCGGAGTTCGCGGGACGGATCGTGATTGGATCGCGAAGACATACCACTACATCAACCGCGTTCTTGAATGCTTGCGCTTAGCGATCTAGAAGGGTATGTGGATCCAACTCCCCTCTCGTAGATGTGCATCTCCTAGATTGATCTTAGGTGTTCGTAGGAAAAAAATTGTATCCCATGCAACGTTCCCCAACAGTGGTATCAGAGTCAGGTTTATGCGTAGATGACATCACGAGTAGAACACAAAGGAGTTTGTGGGTGTTGATATTCAGATTGCTTCCTTTCCTAGTCTTATTTTGATTCAGCGGTATTTTGGGATGAAGCGGCTCGGACCAACCTTACATGTCCACGTACATGAGACCGCTTCCATCGATAGACATGCAACTTGTTGCATAAAGATGGTTGGCGTGTGTATGTCTCTCCCACCTTAGTTGGATCAGATTCGACGAAGGCGGTCCTTGTAGAAGGTTGAATAGAAATTTGCATATCACCTTTGTGGCTTTGTGTAGGTAAGAATCGTTCTTGCTAGATACCCATAGCAGCCACGTCAAACATGCAACAACAAATTAGAGGACGTCTAACTTGTTTTTGTAGGGTATGTTGTTATGTGATATGGCCAAGGACATGATGACATATATTTGATGTATGAGATGATCATGTTTTGTAATAATTTATCATGAGTTTCACGTCGATGAATACGGCAACCGAAGGAGCCATAGGGTTGTCTTTAATTATTGTATGAATTGCGTATCAATCATTAAACACTTTGTAATGCTTTACTTTATTGCTAAGCGGTAGCAATAGTAGTAGAAGCATGGTTGGCGTGACAACCCCGATGGCAGCATGATGGTGGAGATCATGGTGTCATGCCGGTGACGATGGAGATCATGCCGGTGCTTTGGAGATGGAGATCAAAAGCACAAGATGATGGCCATATCATGTCACTTATGATTTGCATGTGATGTTAATCCTTGTATGCATCTTATTTTGCTTAGGACGACGGTAGTATTATAAGGTGACCCCTCTCTAAAATTTCAAAATAAAATTACATTCTCCCCAAGTGTGCACCATTGTGAAAGTACGTCGTTTCGAAGCACCACGTGATGATCGGGTGTGATAGACTCTACGTTCACATACAACGGGTGCAAGCCAGTTTTGCACATGCGGAACACTCGGGTTAAACTTGACGAGCCTAGCATGTACAGACATGGCCTCAGAACAGAGGATACCGAAAGGTCGAACATAAGTCATATAGTAGATATGATCAACATGGAGATGTTCACCATTGGAACCACCTCATCTCACATGATGATCGGACTTGGGTTGGTGAATTTGGATCATGTTACACCCGGACGATCGGAGGGATGTCGATTTGAGTGGGAGTTCTTAGGTAATATGATTTATTGAACTCGTTTTCATGAACAATAGTCTAAGTTGTCTTTGCAAATTATGTTGTAGATCAATAGCTCGCGATGTAGCTCCTTGTTTTAATACGTTCCTAAAGAAAGATTACTTTGAAAGATATTGTGAGCAATTATGCAGACTAGGTCCATAATCTAAGGATTGTCCTCACTACCGCACAGAAGGCTTATGTCCTTAATGTACCGCTCGGTGTACCAACCCATCTAGCGTCATCTGTGGATGTTGTGAACATCTGGCAGACACGTTCTGATGACTACTTGATAGTTTAGTGCACCATGCTTTACGGCTTAGAACTAGGAATTCAAAGGCGTTTTGAACGCCATGGAGCATATGAGATGTTCCAGGAGTTGAAGTTTATTTTTGTGAAAAATGCCCGGATCGAGAGGTATGATGTGACACCCCGAGACCGGTGCACCAGGTATCAACCAGTTGTTCGTCGCCGTTGCCTTGTCATCTGCTTGCGTTTTGCATCTTTGCCTTGTCATCATGTGCATTGCATCAGCATGTTTTCAAAACTTGCATCCGCCCGAGTCCGCCCGTCCTCTCCGTTGTCCGTTCTGAGCCCAGACACACTCACACGCGCCTGCAGCACCTCCAAATATTTATTTTATGAGTGGCCGGAAAATGTTCTTGGAATGAGTTGAAACTTGGCGTGTGGTCTTATTATAGTGTAGACAGACTGCCTACCAAATTTCATTGCATTCGGAGCCTGTTTGATAGCCCAACGGATATATATAGCGGCACTAGTCGTCGGTTAAAACGTCGGACATTTTCGGTCTCCGAAAATCCCCGCGGGCCACTCTCTATTCTCTCCTCTCAGCCCGTAGGCCTTCTACACAGCCCACTAGGCCCAGCTTACTCCCCCTCCGCTCCGTTGCCGTTGGATCGTGATCCGATGGCTCCTAAACGGCCAAAACCCCCTCTCATAGCCTCCCCATGCTATAAATAGACCTCCTAGCCTTCCTAAACTAGCAAACCCTAGCCCCCCTATCCTCCTTCCTCGGATCCGGCGCCGCCAGCCGTAGCCCGCCACTTGGCGCCGTCCAAACCTCACATGCGCCGCCACCACATCAGCGTGGGTCCACCCGTCAGCCTCCCCTCGCCTCCACCTCTCCCTCCTCCCGCCCGGGCCCGCAGGAGCCCAGCCACGGCCCGCCCCCAGGCCGGAGCGGGCCCGAGCCACCGCCGCAGCCCGTAAGCGCTCGCGCGCGCGCCCGAGCCGCGCCTGGCTCCCTGCTCCTTGTCCCCATCGCTCCGCACCGCCGGCTGGTCGCACAGCCCCGTCGCCGCCGGACTCCATCGCCGCCCCGCGCTTCTGCCTCCTCGAGCCGCCGCTGCCATCTCCTTCGAGCCCCGGCTCCGCCCCCTCGCCGCCGGAGCCGCCGCAACCCCGAGCTCCGCCGTCGCAACAGCTCGCCGCCGGCCAGATCCCGCACCGCCCCGCCGTCTGCAGCTCGCCGTCGGCCACCTCTGGCCCGGATCCGGCTGGATCCGGCCGAGGCCCTCCCCTTACGCCCGTCTTGGCCTTCTCCGCCACTCGTCGGCACCGTCCTCGCCACCGGTGACCGCCGTGGCCGCGTACCAGCTCCTGAGCCACTGTCCAGTGGGCCCGAAGCCACCACCGACGGACATGTCCGCCTGGTGCCCGGACATGTCCGCTTCCTCCTCCTCCCCGTGTCACTGCAATGTGGGCCCAACCCATCGGACGTGTCTGATGCCCTCTGGACATGTCCACCCCGAGAGGTTGCTTTTTCTTCTAAGTCCCCCAAACTTCATATTCTGATGCATACTTTGTGATGTTGTAACTTTGTGTGTGTATGTCCAAATTGAGTGTATAATATGTCAAAATGATCGTGGTGATATGCTCTTCACTTTGTTCCATTGTGGCATGCTTGTTTGAGATCATCTTGATGCCCTAATATCTGTTGCAAGAGTGCTATATGTTTAAAACTGTTGTTAGTTGTAATTTTGTTGCATACTTGTGATGCTTGTAACTTAGTGCATGTTTATCCAAATGGAGCATATGGTATGTCAAAATGTTCATTGTGAAGTGCTCTACATGTTGGTTGCTGTAGCATTCATGTTAAGTGCCATATTGCCATGCTAATCTCTGTTGGAAAAGTACATTTGGCTGTTAAGTGCTGAAACTTGTTACGAGCACAATCATCCGGCTGATACTCATCCGGCTGATTTCACTTGCTCATTGCTATTGATGTGTTGTCTTTCATGCCACATGTCTATATGTTTTAGAAGCACAATCATATGGTCTTTGTTGTGGTGCAATCCTCTTTCCATGATATGCCTTGAGGTGACTTAAACAAGCTTGTAAACATGCCATGCCAATGTTGCTGTTTTATACTTAGTGAAAAAACAGCTAAGTCTGGAATCTGTTAAACCCGATGCTATGTTTGCTTGATGCCCCACTCAAATCCATCTTGTTTTGGAGTGCCCAATGATCATGTCTTGTTGTCCATGTTATCCTCTACCCATCCATGCCTTAGTTTGCATATATGGCCTGCTATAGCTTATTTATTTCTTGCTCTCAAGTTGCTATAAATTTTACTTGTCATGTTTTTATCAGCATGTTCAATTTGGTGGAGCTTGTTGTTATTGATCCATGCCTCCTATGGAGATGATCCAATGGAGTTGTTTGATGTATGTTATGTCTACTACATGTCCATGATCTTTATATACTTAGTTAAGTTGATATGCTTGTTGTTTTGTGCCTCCGTAGGCAGCATCGTGATGATGTTTTTGCCTTCCCAGATTTTGACTAAGTCTGGATAAATTTATTGCAACTTGCCATGCTTGGTTAATTGTGTTCCAGCAAGCTTTTGGGTGTGTTCTAAGTTCATGCCTGTTAAGTATCATGTCTATTTCACATCCATGCCTCTTGTTATCATGTTTGGGTGCTGTAGCATATATTTACCTTGCTCCAAAGTTGCTATGTTGCTGTTTCTGACAGCTTGTTGTTATATCTTGTTTCGTGTGTATGTGATGAACCGTTGCTCCGTTTTGACCGTGTCCTATATGAAACTTGTGTGTTTTTGCATGTAGAAGCATAATATCATGTTGTTTACCTATTTGTAATGTGTTTGCTTGATGTTTGGGTGCATCTTGCACCGTTGCCATGCTTGTCTTGTTTTGCTCATATCTTCTAGGCCGTAGCTCTGAATTAAACAAACTTTATTTGAAACTTGACTAGAATTTCGAGTAGATCATCATGGTGCATGTTAACTGCTGTTTATCAACTTTAACTTAAGGTTTGTTCAGATCTGGACCAATGTCCAAATATGCATATGAGGACTTACCAGAATTGCTATATGTTGATTCCGGCCTCATTTAAACTTGTTGGTTTGTGTTGTTCTTGTGTGCATCATCCCTTGCCATGTTTTGCATCATATAGACTTATCTTGCATCATACTTGGTTGAGCATATTGTCATGTCTTCTATGATGTGTTTACCGTGTTGCTTGCTTCTTCTCGTTAGTGCTTGTTCCGTTGCGATCGTGAGGATTCGTTCGTCTACACGTGGTTCGTCTTCGAGGCTTCTTCTTCGTCTTCTTCATCGATCCGTTCTTCTTCCTTGCGGGATCTCAGGCAAGATGACCATCTCCTTGGATACCTTTACTATCATTGCCATGCTTAGTTGTCGCGATGCTATCGTTATATGTCGCGCTAGCCATCATTTAATGTCAGCCCTCTCCTTTTTGCCATGAAACCTCTAACCTTTGACACCTTCCCAGCAAAACCGTTGTTTGGCTATGTCACCCGCTCGCTCAGCCCCTCTTATAGCATTGTTAGTTGCAGGTCAAGATGAAGATTGTTCCATGTTGGAACTTGATGCTTTGGGAATACCACAATATCTATTATTATTTATTAACACACCTATATACTTGGCAATGGGTGGAAGGCTTGGCCTTTTTCTCGGTGTTTTGCTCCACTCATGCCACCTTAGGAGCCGATAAACCGGTGTTATGTTACTTAATTTTGCGTTCCTTACACGGTTGGGTATATGGGGACCCCTTGACAGTTCGTCTTTGAATAAAACTCCTCCAGCAAGGCCCAACATTGGTTTTAATTTGCTCATAATAAAAACTTAATTAATTGCATAGGGAGTTAGCGCTACCCGAGGATTCTTTCAACAT
>LR738713.1:69468158-69496874 GCA_902687465.1 Secale cereale
CCAAACGGGGAGCCTGCAGGGCCACCTTGGGGAAACCCAAGGGCTGGTTTTACCTGTAGCATCGCCCATCCGGTCATGGCCTGAGACGAGATACATGCGGCTACTATCAGGGTGTCGACACACCGGGAGGTCTTGCTGGAATTGTTTTACCATTGTCGAAATGTCTTGTGCACCGGGAACTCCGAGTCTGATCAGGTCTTCCCTAAGATAAGGGGTAATATTATTATTACTTCTGCTGATCGTGAGAGCTTGTGATGGGCTTAGTTGGGACACCCCTGCAGGGTTATGATCTTTCGAAAGCCGTGCCCGCGGTTATGTGGCAGATTGGAATTTGTTAATGTCCGGTTGTAGAAAACTTGACAGAGGATCCGAAGTAAAACACACAACTGCGTGAGTAACCGTGACTGTTTCTTTTCACCTTGAGAAGAGAACACGGTGGGGTTATGTTTGACTCGTAGGTAGTTCAGGATCTTTAGCGATCACTACTAGTTTGCGACCGTTAGCGTAGATGCTCATCTTATTCTTGTACTCGTAAGTTAGCCATCATATATTGCTTAGCCGCTGCTGCAACCTCACCACTTTACCTCTTCCTACCCAAAGCTTTGATAGTCTAGTTACCCATGGTTATGGGATTGCTGAGTCCTCGTGGCTCACAGATACTACAACAACAGGTGGAGGTGCAGGTTTCCAATGTCTTGACGTGAGAGCGATGATCGTTGTGTTGGAGTTCTTTCTTCTTCTTCTCCAGTCTTGGGTTAGGTTCCGGGTCGGCAGCCTGGGATAGCAGATGGATGTCGTGTGCTTTTCATGTTTGCATCCGTAGTCGGATGCCTTGTATTGATGGTGTTGTATTCATGTGACTTGTATGAATTGTTGTATCCCCCATGTATGTATGTAATGGTATGATGTAATGATATCCATCTTGCTAAGCTCCCAAAATGCGGTTGTGCCCCAATCACGTAAGTGTCACGTGATCTGGATAGAATCGCATCTTGGGCCTGACATATGAGACCTCCGATAACTTCTATACCTACAAGATGGAGGAGAGTAGCTCAGCCAGTGAGCAAGTGCTCAGAATGTGTGGGTGCTACATGATGGGTAACGTAGTATTTCAAAAAAATCCTACGAACACGCAACATCTATCTAGGAGTAGCATAGCAACGAGCGGGAGAGTGTGTCTACGTACCCTCATAGACCGAAAGGGGAAGCGTTTAGTAATGCAGTTGATGTAGTCGAACGTCTTCACGATCCAACCGATCCAAGTACCGAATGTACAGCACCTCCGTGATCTGCGCACATTCAGCTCGGTGACGTCCCTCGAACTCTTGATCCAGTTGAGGCCGAGGGAGAGTTTCGTTAGCACGACGGCGTGGTGACGGTGTTGATGAAGTTACCGACGCAGGGCTTTGCCTAAGCACCACGACAATATGACCGAGGTGTGTAACAGTGGAGGGGGGAACCGCACACGGCTAAGAAATCAACTTGTGTGTCTATGGGGTGCCCCTGGTCACGTATATAAAGGAGTGGAGGAGGGGGCGGCCGGCCTCCTATGGCGCGCCCCAAGGGGGGATTCCTACTCCTACTAGGAGTAGGTTTTCCCCCTTTCCTCGTCCAACTAGGAAGGGGAAGGAAGGGGAAGAGGAGAAGAAGGAAAGGGGGCCGGCCCCCCTCCCAATTCGGATCGGTCTTGGGGGCGCGCTATAACACTCCAAATTTTTTTGGATATGGTTTTCTTCCAACTTTTTGGTCTTTTGGGAGGGGGATTTTTGATCTTCTCCTAAAACCCTTTCCTAAAAACTTTTCTGGAAAAAGTTTGTGTGTCCTTCTCAAACTTGATTCTGGTCTTGAAGGTTTTCTTCTTGTGTTAGCTCAATTCAAGTTGTTTTTCAAAGGGGTTTGTTTGATTCTTTTCCCTTCATGAATATCCATCATATAAGAATCTTGGTCTTGTCTTCCCCTTTCAAACTTTTCTCTTGCCATGGCACCCAATGAAAAATCTTTCTCTACAAAACCTACTTTCCACCTTGAAACAAGTCTTTCATCAATTCCAGTAGGTTTCAACCTTATTGGGATTTTTTTTCCCATTTATTTTATTCCAAAAACAATTTCTGTCCTTTAAAATGAACCTTGGTGATTTACAAAGGAACCACCATATTCATTTTGACTTTTGATCCCAAACCAACTCCCCTGGATAGTCCTTAGTACCCACAACCTAGATCCATCTTGTTTCACTGGTCCACAGTTCAAAATTTTCAAATTTCACTTGCTGCAAGTTTGGACCAGATTTGCAAATTTTGGTGAAATTCATATTTTCTTTCTTCCTAAAATTCCGTGAAAATTCAGGCAGCCTCTAGATCCATCAAGAGACCACTCCACCAAATACCAGCTCGAGAAAGATTTTCCAGATGCCAAAATCATTTCAACAAACACCTGGCGTGCACTATTTCTGTCAGTTTCAGAAAAGTTAACTGAAGTTAACAGGCGACAGTGCAGCTTCGTCAGTTTCGCCAGAGAACGTTAGTCAATCTCACTAGTGCCACTTTGGATCATTGTTGTACTGCACCTCGCACTTATCCAGAGCGCCGCACGCTCACTTGGCTAGTTCCTGGCGTCGGTGGCACCCTGGCCCGCCTGTGCCGGCGTCTTCCGCGGCGGCAGAGCCACCCGTGGCGGCCGACAGGAGGCACCCTGCGGCACAACGCCGTTCGGCACTGCCCAAGCAGCGTGGAAGCTCCGCGTGGACATCTCCTTGCCAGCGCACGCCTACAGCACCGTCGCCGTGGCCTGGCACGCACAGGGCGCGCTCTCTGCCACCGACGTGCCGCACGGCCGTTCCGTTGGGGACATGTCGTAACCGTCCCTGCCTTGCTGAGTTAGGCACCGAAATGGAATCAGTGCACCTCCTAGTCGATGCTCAAGCATCTAAACCACCTGTCCAGCCACAGTGCCGCCGTAATCGCTCGCCGGACTTATCCCGTTCATGGCAACCGCCTCGGGCCGGCTATATATAGCACCTCCGAGCTCGCTCTCGACCCCGCACATCTCCACCACCTCACCAGACCCCGCCCAGCCACTGGAAGAGCCTCGAAGGGCCCTTCTTCCTCAACTCCGGCCACCTCCGTCCGCTTCGGGCTCCGGCAGCGTTCTCTCTGGTGAGAGCTCCTCCACCGCCCTGGACTTGCCCATAGCCTCCTGACACCTCTAGGAGACTAACCCCCACTCCAATTTGACCCCACCAACTCTCTACGACAAGGCCCACGACCACCCGAGCCGCCGTCCACCGGAGATAGGGTCGCCGTCGACGTGGGGCTCGCCGGCGCTCAACTCCACCACCCACCGACGCGGAAGAGCACCAGGAACCCGTAGGTACCACTCACTTCCCCTACCTCGCCGTGGATCGGCGCCGGCGACCACCGCAGCCCTCTGGCGCCGGTGCGACTCTGTTTCTGTTTTCAAACCTGACGAGTGGGATCCCCTCGTCAGCCTCTCAATCTCTTCCGAACGTTTTTCTGGAAGACACCTTCAGGCAAAGTACGTTTTCCTTATTCGGCTGGCGTACGGCGTACCGAATCATTTTATGTTTTTATATTCTAGCCCCTGGAAACTTTCTGTTTCATTACAGACAAGTCCCTGGACAGAAACTTTAATAACTTTTAAACAAAAGAGGATTTTGAGTTGATTCTTTTTCTGTCCTCTTTAGTTTTCTGTCTAGTTTTTTTATCATATTTATTTGAAAAATATTTGGGACAATTTTTATGCACGCGCGGTATTTATGGTAGTACTCTTTTTATTTGAATACGTAGATATCGACGGAAGTGACGGAGCGGCGAACTTCACCGAGTTAGACTCCGACTACTCCGAACCAGGCAAGCATGTTTGAACCTTTGATATGATGAGTGGGTTGCATGTTTGCTTGACTAGTTCTTCTTCATAGCATGGTCATATAAGCATTTGTGGATGATTATATTTCATGCAAGCAAGCTTCGGGTGAGCCCGAATGATGATGATTGAACCACCCCGATCATAGTGGTGACATGATGGGTTGTGAACTAGTATTGTTGGAGCATGCCAGTCATCTGTTATCTCTAGTATCAACGTGGATCAAGTCATGATCCCGTTCGTCTCCTTTTTGGTACTGTCACTTGCCTTCTGCAAAGAATACAGTTTAGTCAGTTGCAAACCTCTTTCCATGTACACACCAAATAGAGGGGCTGGGATGAGGGTTCTATGGCCCTGGATTAAAGCCCGTCATCCGGTCAGGGGGCATGGGTGTTTCTGGTTGGAACCGAGAGGGGGGCACCCCTTAGAGCGCGCAGATATAAGTTTGATCCCATGCTATTCGAGGTTGTAGCCTCCCTGTCTTAAAGTTTTTCGTGAATGTTGGCTCGGGTGATTCCGGGTAGCAGGATGTGAAATGGGTGTGTACTGGTCAGTTGTGTTTCTGCTAAAACATCGTAGACGGAACTAGTCCTTGGGGCTAGTGGAAGCCATTGGCTGTGATATAAGAGTACAAGCTCTGCAGAGTCAAAATCTTCCGAGTAGCCATGTTTATGGCCTAGTGTCATACTTCGTGTCAACCCCAGTGACCGTCTCGGAAAATCAATGATAGTAATAAGAGTGGTGATTTAGTCAAGGGTCATTTTGGTAGATGAACTAACCAGTTATTTCTGCACTGGTAACCTCTGGAAATACTTTATGTGATGTCGCTCTCACGTCCGACTCTGGCATTCCTGTTATTTACTTTTGTTATAAGCTCTTTATGTGATGTTGCTCAGACGTCGGACTGTGGCATTCCTATTATTTACTTTTGTTACAAGCCCTTTATGTGATGTCTCTCAGACATCCAACTGTGGCATTCTTGTTATTTACTTTTGTTATAAGCCCTTTATGTGATGTCGCTCAGACGTACGACTGTGGCATTCTTGTGATTTACTTTTGTTATAAGCCCTTTATTTGATGTCGCTCAGACGTCCGACTGTGGCATTCTGGTTATTTACTTTTATTATAAGCCCTTTATGTGATGTCGCTCAGACGTCCGACTGTGGCATTCTTATTATTTACTTTCATTATAAGCCCTTTATGTGATGTCGCTCAGACGTCCGACTGTGGCATTTTTGTTATTTACTTTTGAATATAAGCCCTTTATGTGATGTCGCATAGACGTCCGACTATGGCATGTTTTTATTCATTTTTCCTCATGAGGCGTCGCTCAGACACTCGTTTGGTTTTGCTTTTATTTCTCTTATGGATTTTGGGAGGACTACCGCCTGACTTCCATTTTTACCTGCAGCGCAAACTATATTATTCGGATACATATCGCTAGATTACTCATATGCTTCATGTTTGCATTTGTTATATCTTATGTCCGAACTGTCTTGCGAGTACATTCAAAGTACTCACCTGGCTTGTTGATTTGGCCAGATGTTGACGAAGGCGATCTCATGGATGAAGAGTTCGATAGCGAGTCCGACATCTAGTGGAGTCCCAGTCAGTCTCTTGTGATCCTGGAGTTGATCACTGTTTTATAACCGCTTCCGCCACCCACCAAATAAATTCATCGGGTCTCACTCCGACACTCGATGAACTGTGAGATATTGGAGTCATGTCTACACTGTGACATATCCACCACCTCTTTTTATTACGAGTTAATAGCTATGCCACCCTACCATTGTGTCATATCCGCCCTTATGTATTATATCGGCGTGCTTGTAATAAATTGTTGAGCAACCTCAGACCAACCATGTATGATATTCAGTACTCTGGAATTCAGTATCAAGGAATTGTCTACTAGTAAGAAGTATTCTTCTGTGCTGGTTCGATAAAAAGGTCGGTTCTCTCGGTAATTATTTTACTGGAAAACCGGTCCTGGCAACCTTGGTACCAGAGCCAGGCTGACTGTAGGAAGCCACTAGGTGCGATCGCTAATCGGTTATTAGCATATTGAATGCTATTTCAGCATTTTTGCATTTGTAGCAATTTCTTGTTAGTCATCATAAATTTATGATTTGACTATTCGGAATTTTTGTCTACTTTTTTAGATGGCCAGCGGCGACTGCGATTCACAAGTGTTCACCAACATTCCTGAGGGGTTTATCAAGCTCCTAGTCACCATCACCAAGGTCGCGATCGGGCCATCGATCCGTCCAGAGTTCACACTCTACCGTCACAAGATCAGCGACAGCGTGTCGATGCACGAGGCCGCAATGCAATTCAAGGGAGGGCGTTCTGAAGCACGCCGCTTCCGTTTTGTGGGCAGGGCCATGCCTACGGAGAGGCATGCCATGCAAATGGCTGCTCGTGAGGCGATAGCTCGTCTCCGGGATGCTCTTCCTTCGATGAAGACTCATCGCTACCGTTACCTCCCATGCCACGTACCTTACACGTGCCACTATGTGTTTGCTTGCGCAAGGGGAGAACGTGATGAAGCCATCGAATCATTGGTTGAGTACCTCAGGGCTCTTGAGGCAGCATTTGATAACCTTGTGGACGACTTGGTGGCTGCTCGTATGGATTTAGTTCAGAGTGGTTCCGCCAACAGGAGGGAGCTACTCCATACTTCACCACCACTGACATTTGTCTCGTCCTCGGCATCTTATGCACCTGCCATCTTAGCCACCGCTCGCCGTCTACCTACCACTGAGGAGTTTGACAAAGTCATTGCTCCTACTCCAGTCAGAACTGCACCACCCGCCGTGCCCGCACCAACTCCTCGTACCAGTACTCCACGCCTGGAGCCTATTAGTGAGGAGGAGGTTGAGTCTCCATCGCCACTGGGTCTTACCCTCGGCAGGCCGAGGGAAGTCTTCAACATCTCCGACTAGTGCGCCTGTCCGCGACGTGGTGTGTTCACTTGTATGATATGTTATATATGTAAAATAGGTTGATGGGAAGTAGTCTGCTTGCGCATCATGTAGGATCTTGGAGAAGTGCACTAGCATAAATAACATGTCAGGAATGTGTACGCGCATCCTGAGTGACGTATGTATAATTACGACTCGCGTGTAAGATATGTACTAAGCAGTCCTTCTCCGTACGCAATCAAGTTTTTATTTAAAAATCCTTGGAGTTTGTGTTTTTGCTGCTTTGGCAAATCTTGGTTTATTTTTGCCGCTCAGTTTTCTCATGATTTCTGCAATATTACCCCAGAGTGAAAAATGACTCGTCCCTAGACACGTTCCATGCCAAGTCCGCCAGAGGAAAATTATGGCACACAGACAGGGTACAATTTCACGCAGGGGCAGTCCAGTCAGCAGGGCAGCGAAACATCATTTTCTCAAGTATGCCGTCTTTACGAGCAAAGCCAGCAACAGCATCAGGAAATGATGAACCACATTATTAATATGGGGAATCACCGTGAGCCATACCAGCAACATTCTAAATTATCTGAATTACAGAAGACACATCCACCAACATTTTCTCACACTGACAGACCTCTTGAGGCCGATGATTGGCTTTGAAACATTGAAAGGAAGTTGATTGTGGCACAATGCTTAGATCGTGAAAAGGTACTTTATGCACTGCACTATCTTACTGGGGCAGTTGTATCATGGTGGGAGAACTTTCTGCATATGCACCCCAATGAAAATGATATCACCTGGGAGGATTTTAAAGAAGGTTTTTGTGGGGCGCACATCCCTAGAAGCATTATGAAGATCAAGAAAAGAGAATTTGATGACCTCAAGCAAAGGGGCATGACAGTGACTGAGTACAACAACCAGTTTACTCAATTATCTCGTTATGCCAACAAAGAGCGTATGACTGAAAATAAGAAGATGGAAAAACTCCTGGACGGTCTAGCACTAGCACTTAAATGCCAGCTAGTCGTACACACTTTCCAGATTTCAAGACACTCGTGGACAAGGCTATTACTTTGGAAAATGAGCGTCGCAGTGTGGAAGATATTCACAAGCCGAAAAGGGACCAGACCACCCACCCCCGCAACAACAGGAATAAGATAAATTTTCAGAAAAATGGGGCGAACAAATCCATGACCAATGACACATGTCCGAGCAAAAAAATTCATGCAAGGGACAAGGATTTCACGTATCGCCTAGGTGTTATTTGCTATGCTTGTGGAGAAGAGGGACGCTATGCCAAACAGTGCCCAAAACCAAGGAACTCAACCCCGAAGCCAAACAACAATGGAAACCATTCAGCACCCAAGCGTAACAACTTCAACCCCAATAATAACCACAAGAAAGGCCACCTGAACCATGTAACCAAGGAACAAGCACATGATGCCCCGGATATCGTACTCGGTATGTTCCCTGTCAACACAATACCTGCCACGGTTTTGTTTGATTCTGGAGCTTCTCATTTGTTCATTTCGAAAAGCTTTGCTTTGCAACATGATTTTTCGATGCTTCCCTTGGGAAAATCAATGACCATTAAGTCCCCCGGAAGTAAGCAGATCACTGAAAATTACTGCCAAGGTGTAACCATTGAAATTGAAGGATTGAAGTTTCACGCAAACCTCATCGTGTTGGAAAACAAGGGACTGGATGTTATCATGGGTATGGACTGGCTAACCACCAACAAAGGATTCATCGACTGTTTCGACTGAACTGTGATTCTTACTCATCATCACGGGAAGACAATAAGAGTCGCAGCTCAGGAAAGACCAGTATCGCGACAACCAAAATTAAACAAGGTAGATACTTCTGAGTTAAGCAAAATTCCAATAGTATGTGAGTTTCAGGACGTATTTCCCGAAGAACTGCCAGGCATGCCACCAGACAGAGAAATAGAATTCATCATTGAGCTAGCACCTGGAACCACCCCCATTTACAAGAAACCATACCGAATGGCACCGTCCGAACTGGTTGAACTAAAGAAGCAAATAAAGGAATTACCGGACAAAGGATTTATACGGGCCAGCTCCTCACCTTGGGGTTCGCCGGTATTATTTGCCAAAAAGAAGGATGGGACTATGAGGTTGTGTATAGACTACCGAGCGCTCAACATGGTCACCATCAAAAACAAATATCCGATGCCACGGATAAATGATTTATTTGACCAGCTCGCTCAAGCCAAGGTTTCTCTAAAATTGATTTAAGGTCGGGTTATCATCAATTAAAAGTACGGGCAGAAGATATCCCGAAAACAGCATTCACCTCCAGATACAGACTATATGAATTTACAGTAATGCCGTTTGGACTGACCAACGCCCCCGCATATTTTGTTCACCTCATGGACAAAGTGTTTATGAAATTTATGGACAAATTTGTGGTGGTACTTATTAATGATATCTTGGTATATTCTAAGACACCAGAAGAACATGTTGAACATCTCCGTATTGTACTGGGAGAATTAAGGAAACATCAACTCTACGCCAAATTCAGCAAATGTGAATTTTGGTTAAGATAGGTTGGTTTTCTAGGCCACGTATTGACATAGGAAGGAGTTGTTGTGGACCCGGAAAAAGTCAAGGCTGTACTTGGTTGGAAGCCACCGGCCAATGTAACAGATGTACGGAGCTTCCTCGGAATGGCTGGATATTACCGGAGGTTTATTGAGGGATTTCCCACCATAGCCAAACAAATGACACAGTTACTCAAGAAGGATAAGAAATTCGTATGGACTGAAGCTTGTGAGAAAAGCTTCCAAGAACTCAAAAAGAAATTAATAACAACCCCAGTATTGGTCGTACCAGACATACACAAAAGTTTTGAAGCATATTGCGACGCATCCCGGAAGGGCCTCGGATGCGTACTGATGCAAGAAGGCAAGGTAGTCGCATACGCTTCCCGACAACTACGAAAACATGAAGAAAATTATCCTACTCACGACTTGGAATTGGCAGCAGTAATTCATGCACTCAAAGAGTGGAGGAACTTTTTGCTTGGGAATCGTTGTGAAATATATACGGACCATAAGAGTCTCAAATATATTTTCACCCAACCAGAACTCAATTTAAGACATCGACACTGGCTGGAACTCGTGAAAGATTATGACGTTGGCATCCACTATCACCCAGGAAAGGCAAACGTAGTAGCAGATGCTCTTAGCCGTAACCCCAGCTCGGACAACGGCAGCCTACAAAATTTGAGACCTGAGTTCCAGCAGGAATTCGCCAAGCTCAACTTAATGATGGTCACTGAAGGTGAAGTGTCAAGTATGGAAATACAGCCTACACTAATAGAACAAATTAAGAAGGCTCAGCATGGACACCTCAGCATTGAAGGAATAAAAAGAAAAGTGAGTCAGGACAAGGCCTCAGAATTTACCATAGACAGTGAGGGAATATTATGGTTCGGAGACAGGCTTTGCGTACCCAGTAACGAAGACCTCAAACAGCAAATTCTAGCGGAGAGCCACACCGCTCCATATTCAATTCACCCTGGAGGGACCAAAATGTACAAGGACATTCAGGAAAGATTTTGGTGGCATGGTATGAAGAGGGATATAGCCACGTACATTGCATGTTGTGATTCATGCCAACGCATTAAAGCCGAGCACCAAAAACCCACAGGACTGTTACAGCCAAACAAGATACCTGAGTGGAAATGGGACGACATTGGGATGGATTTTATTGTTGGACTGCCACGGTCACAAGACGGAAATGATGCCATATGGGTCATCACAGATAGACTGACTAAGGTGGCACACTTCATTCCAGTCAAGACAACCCACACCACCCAGAAGCTTGCCAAACTCTACCTCGCCCGTGTAGTATGCCTACATGGAGTTCCAAAGACTATAATATCCGACAGAGGGACTCAATTCGTCTCCAAATTTTGGGATCATTTACAGCAAGCCGTGGGGACGCAACTAGTATTCAGTACGGCCTATCACCCCCAAACTGGAGGACAAACGGAACGAGTAAATCAAATACTAGAAGACATGCTGAGAGCATGTGTCCTCACCTATGGGACCAGTTGGGAATCAAGCTTACCGTATGTCGAGTTTGCATACAACAATAGTTACCAAATCAGTTTGAAAATGGCACCTTTCGAAGCCTTGTACGGACGAAGATGCCGTACCCCATTAAACTGGCAGAAACAGGGGACAGTCGTATCTTCGGCCCAGACATGCTCAAGGAAGCCGAGGAAAAAGTTAGACTAATTCGGGAGCGACTCAAGACAGCCCAAAGCCGACAGAAGAGTTATTACGATCAAAAACATCGGGAAGTGAGTTTTGAACCCGGTGAAAACGTGTATCTACGTGTATCTCCTATGAGGGGCCTACAACGGCTCAAAGTCAAAGGGAAGCTAGCACCACGATTTATCGGACCCTTTCGTATAATTGCACGGAGAGGCACAGTAGCCTACTAGTTGGACCTTCCCAAGGAACTATCAGACGTCCATGACTTGTTCCATGTTTCACAGCTAAGGAAATATGTAAGCAACCCGGAGAAGCATGTGTCGCATGAAAATCTCGATGTGCAACCAGACCTCACCTACCGGGAACGCCCAATAAAAATATTGGAAGAGTCTGAAAGAAGAACCCGTCAGAAGACAATTAAATTTCTCAAGGTTCAGTGGAGTAATCACACCGAGGATGAGGCAACATGGGAAAGGGAAGATTTCATTCGGACAGAGTACCCACACCTATTTGAGGATCAGCTGAAATCTCGGGGACAAGATTTTTCCTAAGGGGGTAGGTGTTGTAACACTCCAAATTTTTTTGGATTTGGTTTTCTTCCAACTTTTTGGTCTTTTGGGAGGGGGATTTTTGATCTTCTCCTAAAACCCTTTCCTAAAAACTTTTCTGGCAAACGTTTGTGTGTCCTTCTCAAACTTGATTCTGGTCTTGAAGGTTTTCTTCTTGTGTTACCTCAACTCAAGTTGTTTTTCAAAGGGGTTTGTTTGATTCTTTTCCCTTCATGAATATCCATCTTATAAGAATCTTGGTCTTGTCTTCCCCTTTCAAACTTTTCTCTTGCCATGGCACCCAATGAAAAAACTTTCTCTCCAAAACCTCCTTTCCACCTTGAAACAAGTCTTTCATCAATTCCAGTAGGTTTCAACCTTATTGGGATTTTTCTTCCATTTATTTTATTCCAAAAACAATTTCTGTCCTTTTAAATGAACCTTGGTGATTTACAAAGGAACCACCATGTTCATTTTGACTTTTGATCCCAAACCAACTCCCCTGGATAGTCCTTAGTACCCACAACCTAGATCCATCTTGTTTCACTGGTCCACAGTTCAAAATTTTCAAATTTCACTTGCTGCAAGTTTGGACCAGATTTGCAAATTTTGGTGAAATTCATATTTTCTTTCTTCCTAAAATTCTGTGAAAATTCAGGCAGCCTCTAGATGCATCAAGAGACCACTCCACCAAATACCAGCTCGATAAAGATTTTCCAAATGCCAAAATCATTTCAACAAACACCTGGCGTGCACTGTTTCTGTCAGTTTCAGAAAAGTTAACTGAAGTTAACAGGCGACAGTGCAGCTTCGTCAGTTTCGCCAGAGAACGTTCGTCAATCTCACCAGTGCCACTTTGGATCATTGATGCACTGTACCTCGCACTTATCCAGATCGCCGCACGCTCACTTGGCTGGTTCCTGGTGTCGGTGGCACCCTGGCCCGCCTGCGCCGACGTCTTCCGCGGCGGCAGAGCCACCCGTGGCGGCCGACAGGAGGCACCCTACGGCACAACGCTGTTCGGCACCGGCCAAGCCGCCTGGAAGCTCCGCGTAGACATCTCCTTGCCAGCGCATGCCTGCAACACCGTCACTGTGGCCTGGCACGCACAGGGCGCGCTCTCTGCCACCGACATTCCGCACGACCGTTCCGTTGGGGACATGCCGTAACCGCCCCTGCCTTGCTGAGTTAGGCACCGAAATGGAATCAGTGCACCTCCTAGTCGATGCTCAAGCATCTAAACCATCTGTCCAGCCACAGCGCCGCCGTAATCGCTCGCCGGACTTATCCCGTTCACGGCAACCGCCTCGGGCCGGCTATATATAGCACCTCCAAGCTCGCTCTCGACCCCGCACATCTCCACCACCTCACCAGACCCCGCCTAGCCACTGGAAGAGCCTTGAGGGGCCCTTCTTCCTCAACTCCGGCCACCTCCGTCCGCTCTGGACTCCGGCAGCGTTCTCTCTGGTGAGAGCTCCTCCACCGCCCTGGACTTGCCCGTAGCCTTCTGACACCTCTAGGAGACTAACCCCCACTCCAATTTGACCCCAGCAACTCTCTACGACGAGGCCCACGACCACCCGAGCCGCCCTCCGCCGGAGATAGGGTCGCCGTCGACGTGGGGCTCGCCGGCGCTCAACTCCACCACCCACCGACGCGGAAGAGCACCAGGAACCCGTAGGTACCACTCACTTCCCCTACCTCGCCGTGGATCGGCGCCGGCGACCACCGCAGCCCTCTGGCGCCGGTGCGACTCTGTTTCTGTTTTCAAACCTGACGAGTGGGATCCCGTCGTCAGCCTCTCAATCTCTTCCGAACGTTTTTCTGGAAGACACCTTCGGGCAAAGTACGTTTTCCTTATTCGGCTGGCGTACGGCGTACCGAATCATTTTCTGTTTTTATATTCTAGCCCCTGGAAACTTTCTGTTTCATTACAGACAAGTCCCTGGACAGAAACTTTAATAACTTTTAAACAAAAGATGATTTTGAGTTGATTCTTTTTCTGTCCTCTTTAGTTTTCTGTCTAGTTTTTTTATCATATTTATTTGAAAAATATTTGGGACAATTTTTATGCACGCGCGGTATTTATGGTAGTACTCTTTTTATTTGAATACGTAGATACCGACGGAAGTGACGGAGCGGCGAACTTCACCGAGTTAGACTCCGACTACTCCGAACCAGGCAAGCATGTTTGAACCTTTGATATGATGAGTGGGTTGCATGTTTGCTTGACTAGTTCTTCTTCATAGCATGGTCATATAAGCATTTGTGGATGATTATATTTCATGCAAGCAAGCTTCGGGTGAGCCCGAATGATGATGATTGAACCACCCCGATCATGTGGTGACATGATGGGTTGTGAACTGGTATTGTTGGAGCATGCCAGTCATCTGTTATCTCTAGTATCAACATGGATCAAGTCATGATCCCGTTCGTCTCCTTTTTGGTACTGTCACTTGCCTTCTGCAAAGAATACAGTTTAGTCAGTTGCAAACCTCTTTCCGTGTACACACCAAATAGAGGGGCTGGGATGAGGGTTCCATGGCCCTGGATTAAAGCCCGTCATCCGGTCAGGGGGCATGGGTGTTTCCGGTTGGAACCGAGAGGGGGGCACCCCTTAGAGCACCAGGAACCCGTAGGTACCACTCACTTCCCCTACCTTGTCGTGGATCGGCGCCGGCGACCACCGCAGCCCTCTGGCGCCGGCGCGACTTTGTTTCTTTTTTCAAACCTGACGAGTGGGACCCCCTCGTCAGCCTCTCAATCTCTTCTGAAATGTTTTTCTAGAAGACGCCTTCGGGCAAAGTACATTTTCCTTATTCGGCTGGCGTACGGCGTACCGAATCGTTTTCTATTTTTATATTCCAGCCCCTGGAAACTTTCTGTTTCATTACAGACAAGTCCCTGGACAGAAACTTTAATAAATTTTAAACAAAAGATGATTTTGAGTTGATTCTTTTTTTGTCCACTTTAGTTTTCTGTCTAGTTTATTATAATATTTATTTGAAAAATATTTGGGACAATTTTTATGCACGTGCGGTATTTATGTTAGTACTCTTTTTATTTGAATACGTAGATACCGACGGAAGTGACGGAGCCGCGAATTTCACCGAGTTAGACTCTGACTACTCCGAACGAGGCAAGCTTGTTTGAACCTTTGATATGATGAGTGGGTTGCATGTTTGCTTGAGTAGTTCTTCTTCATAGCATGGTCATATAAGCATTTGTGGATGATTATATTTCATGCAAGCAAGCTTCGGGTGAGCCCGAATGATGATGATTGAACCACCCCGATCATGTGGTGACATGATGGGTTGTGAACTGGTATTGTTGGAGCATGCCAGTCATCTGTTATCTCTAGTATCAACGTGGATCAAGTCATGATCCCGTTCGTCTCCTTTTTGGTACTGTCACTTGCCTTCTGCAAAGAATACGGTTTAGTCAGTTGCAAACCTCTTTCTGTGTACACACCAAATAGAGGGGCCGGGATGAGGGTTCCATGGCCCTGGATTAAAGCCCGTCATCCGGTCAGGGGGCATGGGTGTTTCCGGTTGGGACCGAGAGGGGGGCACCCCTTAGAGCAGGTAGATATAAATTTGATCCCATGCTATTCGAGGTTGTAGCCTCCCCGTCTTAAAGTTTTTCGTGAATGTTGGCTCGGGTGATTTCGGGCAGCAGGATGTGAAATGGGTGTGTACTGGTCAATTATGTTTCTGCTAATACACCGTAGACGGAACTAGTCCTCGGGGCTAGTGGAATCCGCTGGCTGTGATATAAGAGTACAAGCTCTGCAGAGTCAAAATCTTCCGAGTAGCCATGTTTATGGCCTAGTGTCAAACTTCGTGTCAACCCCAGTGACCATCTCGGAAAATCCATGATAGTAATAAGAGTGGTGATTTAGTCAAGGGTCATTTTGGTAGATGAACTAACCAGTTATTTCTGCACTGATAACCTCCGGAAATACTTTACCGTTATGTCAAGGATGTTATAAGCCCTTTATGTGATGTCACTCAGACGTCCGACTGTTGCATTCCTGTTATTTACTTTTGTTATAAGCCCTTTATGTGATGTCGCTCAGACGTCCGACTGTGGCATTCCTGTTATTTACTTATGTTATAAGCCCTTTATGTGATGTCGCTCAGACGTCGGACTGTGGCATTCTTGTTATTTACTTTTGTTATAAGCCCTTTATGTGATGTCGCTCAGACGTCCGACTGTGGCATTCTTGTTATTTACTTTTGTTATAAGCCCTTTATATGATGTCGCTCAGACGTCCGAGTATGGCATTCTGGTTATTTACTTTTGTTATATGCCCTTTATGTGATGTCGCTCAGACGTCCGACTGTGGCATTCTTATTATTTACTTTCGTTATAAGCCCTTTATGTGATGTCGCTCAGACGTCCGACTGTGGCATTTTTGTTATTTACTTTTGAATATAAGCCCTTTATGTGATGTCGCAAAGACGTCCGACTGTGGCATGTTTTTATTCATTTTTCCTCACGAGGCGTCGCTCAGACACTCGTTTGGTTTTGCTTTTATTTCTCTTATGGATTTTGGGAGGACTACCGTCCGACTTCCATTTTTACCTGCAGCGCAAACTATATTATTCGAATACATATCGCTAGATTACCCATATGCTTCATGTTTGCATTTGTTATATCTTATGTCCGAACTGTCTTGACGAAGGCGATCTCATGGATGAAGAGTTCGATAGCGAGTCTGACGTCTAGTGGAGTCCCAGACAGTCTCTTGCGATCCTAGAGTTGATCACTGTTTTATAACCGCTTCCGCCACCCACCAAATAAATTCATCGGGTCTCACTCCGACACTCGATGAACTGTAAGATATTGGAGTCATGTCTACACTGTGACATATCCACCACCTCTTTTTATTACGAGTTAGTAGCTATGCCACCCTACCATTGTGTCATATCCGCCCTTATGTATTATATCGGCGTGCTTGTAATAAATTGTTGAGCAACCTCAGATCAACCATGTATGATATTCAGTACTCTGGAATTCAGTATCAAGGAATTGTCTACCAGTAAGAAGTATTCTTCTGTGCTGGTTCGGTAAAAAGGTTGGTTCTCTCGGTAATTATTTTACTGGAAAACCGGTCCTGACACGCGCCCCACCACTTGGCCGCCTCCTCTTTCTTCCACTAAAGCCCATGTAGGCCCATTAAGCCCCCGGGGGGTTCCGATAACTACCCGGTACTCCGGTATTTATTCGGTGACCCCCGAAACCCTTCCGGTGTCCGAATGTAACCTTCCAATATATCAATCTTTATGTCTCTACCAGTTCGAGACTCCTCGTCATGTCTGTGATCTCATCCGGGACTCGGAAAAACCTTCGGTACATCAAAACACATAAACTCATAATATTGATCGTCATCTAACGTTAAGTGTGCGAACCCTACGGGTTCGAGAACTATGTAGACATGACCAAGACTCATCTCCGATCAATAACCAATAGCGGAACCTGGATGCTCATATTGGTTCCTACATATTTTATGAAGATCTTTATCGGTCAAACCGCATAACAACATACATTGTTCCCTTTGTCAATGGTATGTTACTTGCCCGAGATTCGATCGTTGGTATCATCATAACTAGTTCAATCTTCTTACCGGCAAGTCTCTTTACTCGTTCTGTAATACATCATCTCGTGACTAACTCATTAGTCATTTGCTTGCAAGGCTTATTACGATGTGTATTACCGAGAGGGCCCAGAGATACCTCTCCGACACTCGGAGTGACAAATCCTATTCTCGATCTATGCCAACACCACAAACACCTTCGGAGAAACCTGTAGAGCATCTTTATAATCACCCAGTTACATTGTGACGTTTGATAGCACACAAGGTGTTCCTCTAGTATTCGGGAGTTGCATAACCTCATAGTCATAGGAACATGTATAAGTCATGAAGAAAGCAATAGCAATAAAACTAAACGATCAAAGCATTAAGCTAACGGATGGGTCTTGTCCATCACATCATTCTCCTAATGATGTGATCCCATTGATCAAATGACAACACCTGTCTATGGTTAGGAAACATAACCATCTTTGATTAACGAGCTAGTCTAGTAGAGGCATACTCGGGACACTCTGTTTCTCTATGTATTCACACATGTATCCAGTTTCCGGTTAATACAATTCTAGCATTAATAAAAGAAATTTGTCATGATATACAAGGAAATATAAATAACAACTTTATTATTGCCTCTAGGGTATATTTCCTTCAGTCTCCCACTTGCACTAGAGTCAATAATCTAGATTAGATAGTAATTATTCTAACACCAATGGAGTCTTGGGCCTGATCATGTTTTGCTCGTGGAAGAGGCTTAGTCATCGGGTCTGTGACATTCAGATCTGTATGTATCTTGCAAATTTCTATGTCTCCGTCCTTGACTTGATCGCGGATGGAGTTGAAGCGTCTCTTGATGTGCTTGGTTCTCTTGTGAAACCTGGATTCCTTCCCAAGGCTATTGTCCGGTGTTGTTACAAAAGATTTTCATTGGACCCGATGCACTAGGTATTACACCTAGATCGGATATGAACTCCTTCATCCAAACTCCTTCATTTGCTGCTTCCGAAGCAGCTATGTACTCCGCTTCACACGTAGATCCCGCCACGACACTCTGCTTGAAACTGCACCAACTAACAGCTCCACCATTCAACAAAAATAGATATCCGGTTTGTGACTTAGAGTCATCCGGATCAGTGTCAAAGCTTGAATTGACGTAACCGTTTACGACGAGCTCTTTGTCACCTCCATAAACGAGAAACATATCCTTTGTCCTTTTCAGGTACTTCAGGATGTTCATGACCGCTGTCAAGTGATCCACTCCAGGATTACTTTGGTACCTCCCTTCTAAACTTATAGAAAGATACACATCAGGTCTGGTACACAGCATTGCATACATGATAGGTCCTATGGCTGAAGCATAGGGAATGACTTTCATTTTCTCTCTATCTTCTGTAGTGGTCGGGCATTGAGTCTTACTCAACTTCACTCCTTGTAACACAGGCAAGAACCCTTTCTTTGATTGATCCATTTTGAACTTCTTCAAAACTTTATCAAGGTATGTGCTTTGTGAAAGTCCAATTAAGCGTCTTGATCTATCTCTATAGATCTTGATGCCCAATATATAAGCAGCTTCACCGAGGTCTTTCATTGAAAAATTCTTATTCAAGTATCCTTTTATGCCATCCAGAAATTCTATATCATTTCCAATCAACAATATGTCATCCACATATAATATCAGAAATGCTACAGAGCTCCCACTCACTTTCTTGTAAATACAGGCTTCTCCAAAGTCTGTATAAAACCATATGCTTTGATCACCTCATCAAAGCATATATTCCAACTCCGAGATGCTTGCACCAGTCCATAGATGGATCGCTGGAGCTTGCACACTTTGTTAGCACCTTTAGGATCGACAAAACCTTCGGGTTGCATAATATACAACTCTTCTTTGAGATATCCATTAAGGAATGCAGTTTTGACATCCATTTGCCAGATTTCATAATCATAAAATGCGGCAATTGCTAACATGATTCGGACAGACTTAAGCATCGCTACGGGTGAGAAAGTCTCATCGTAGTCAACTCCTTGAACTTGTCGAAAACCTTTCGCAACAAGTCGAGCTTTGTAGATAGTAATGTTACCATCGGCGTCAGTCTTCCTCTTAAAAATCCATTTATTTTCAATGGCTTCCCGATCATCGTGCAAGTCAACCATAGTCCACACTTTGTTCTCATACATGGATCCCATCTCATATTTCATTGCCTCAAGCCATTTTGCGGAATCTGAGCTCATCATCGCTTCCTCATAGTACGTAGGTTCATCATGGTCTAGTAACCTGACTTCCAGAACCGGGTTACCGTACCACTCTGGCACGGAATGTATTCTAGTTGACCTACGAGGTTCAGTAGTAACTTGATCTGAAGTTTCATGATCATCATCATTAGCTTCGTCACTGATCGGTGTAGGAATCACTTGAACTAGTTTCTGTGATGTACTACTTTCCAACTCGGGAGAAGGTACTATTACCTCATCAAGTTCTACTTTCCTCCCACTCACTTCTTTCGAGAGAATCTCCTTCTCTAGAAACGATCCATTCTTAGCAACGAATATCTTGCCTTCGGATCTGTGATAGAAGGTGTACCCAACAGTTTCGTTTGGGTATCCTATGAAGAGACATTTCTCTGACTTGGGTTCGAGCTTCTTAGGTTGATGCTTTTTCACATAAGCATCGCAGCCCCAAACTTTAAGAAACGACAACTTGGGTTTCTTGTCAAACCATAGTTCATAAGGCATCGTCTCAACGAATTTAGATGGTGCCCTATTTAACGTGAATGCAGCTGTCTCTAAAGCATAACCCCAAAATGATAGTGGTAAATCGGTAAGAGACATCATAGATCGCACCATATCTAATAAAGTACGGCTACGATGTTCGGACACACCATTACGAAACTATTCCACATTGTTTCAAATGAAGACCAAACTCGTAACTCAAATATCCGCCTCCGTGATCAGATCATATAAACTTTATTTTCTTGTTACGATGATTCTCTACTTCACTATGAAATTCTTTGAACTTTTCAAATGTTTCAGACTTGTGCTTCATCAAGTAGATATACCCATATCTGCTCAAATCATCTATGAAGGTCAGAAAATAACGATACCTGCTGCGAGCCTCAACACTCATTGGTCCACATACATTAGTATGTATGATTTCCAACAAGTCAGTTGCTCGCTCTATTGTTCCGGAGAATGGAGTTTTAGTCATATTGCCCATGAGGCATGGTTTGCAAGCACCAAGTGATTCATAGTCAAGTGATTCCAAAAGTCCATCAGAATGGAGTTTCTTCATGTGCTTTACACCAATATGACCTAAACGGCAGTGCCAAAAATAAGTTGCACTATCATTATCAACTTTGCATCTTTTGGCTTCAATATTATGAATATGTGTATTACTAGGATCGAGATCCAACAAAAATAGACCATTCATCAAGGGTGCAGGACCATAAAAGATATTACTCATATAAATAGAACAACCATGATTCTCTGATTTAAATGAATAACCGTCTCGCAACAAACAAGATCCAGATATAATGTTCATGCTCAACGTTGGCACCATATAACAATTATTTAGGTCTAAAACTAATCCCTAATGTAGATGTAGAGGTAGCGTGCCGACGGCGGTCACATCGACTTTGGAACCATTTCCCACGCGCATCGTCACCTCTTCCTTAGCTATATGTAGCCCCTATTTCAAGTTACAAATATTAGCAACCGAACTAGTATCAAATACCTAGGTGCTACTACGAGCATTAGTAAGGTACACATCAATAACATGTATATCAAATATACCTTTGTTCACTTTGCCATCCTTCTTATCCGCCAAATACTTGGGGCAGTTCCGCTTCCAGTGTCCAGTCCCTTTGCAGTAGAAGCACTCAGTTTTAGGCTTGGCTCCAGACTTGGGTTTCTTCGCGGTAGTAGCAACTGACTTGCTATTCTTCTTGAAGTTCCCCTTCTTTCCCTTGCCCTTTTTTCTTGAAACTAGTGGTCTTGTTAACCATCAACACTTGATGCTCCTTTTTTATTTCTACCTCCGCAGCTTTGAGCATAGCGAAGAGCTCGGGAATAGTCTTCTGCATCCCTTGCATATTATAGTTCATCACGAAGCCTTTATAGCTTGGTGGCAGTGATTGAATAACTCTATCAATAACACTATCTTCATCAACTTTGCAACCAAGTTGAGTCATGTGATTGTAGTACCTAGACATTTTGAGTAAGTGTTCACTGATAGAAATGTTCTCCTCCATCTTGCAGCTATAGAACTTATTGGAGACTTCATATCTCTCAATTCGGGCATTTGCTTGAAATATTAACTTCAACTCTTGGAACATCTCATATGCTCCATGATGTTCAAAACATCTTTGAAGTCTTGATTCTAAGCCGTAAAGCATGCCACACTGAACTATCGAGTAGTCATCAGAACGAGCTTGCCATACATTTATAACGTTCGGAGTTGCTCCTACAGCAGGCCTGTCACCTAGCAGTGCTTCAAGGACATAATTTTTCTATGCAGCAATGAGGATAATCCTCAAGTCACAGACCCAGTTTGTGTAGTTGCTACCATCATCTTTCAACTTAGCTTTCTCTAGGAACGCATTAAAATTCGAGGTAACGGTAGCACGGGCCATTGATCTACAACAACATAGATATGCAAAAACTATCAGGACTAAGTTCATGATAAATTAAAGTTCAATTAATCATATTAATAAAGAACTCCCACTTAGATAGACATCCCTCTAGTCATCTAAATGATCACGTGATCCAAATCAACTAAACCATGTCCGATCATCACATGAGATGGAGTAGTTTTCAATGGTGAACATCTTATGTTGATCATATCTACTACATGATTCAGGCTTGACCTTTCGGTCTCCAGTGTTCCGAGGCCATGTCTCTACATGCTAGGCTCGTCAAGTTTAACCCGAGTATTCTGCGTGTGCAAAACTGTCTTACACCTGTTGTATTTGAACATAGAGCTTATCACACCCGATCATCATGTGGTGTCTCGGCACGACGAACTTTTGAAACGGTGCATACTCAGGGAGAACACTTGTACCTTGAAATTTTGTAAGGGATCATCTTATAATGCTACCGCCGTACTAAGCAAAAATAAGAAGCATAATAAGATAAACATCACATGCAATCAAAATATGTGACATGATATGGCCATCATCATCTTGTGCTTTTGATTCCATCTCCAAAGAATCGTCATGATGTCCTTTGTCACCGGCTTGACACCATGATCTTCATCGTAGTGTCGTGGTCGTCTTGCCAACTATTGCTGCTACTACTATCGCTAACTCATAGTGATAAAGTAAAGCAATTACATGGCTTTCGCAATTCATACAATAAAGAGAGAACCATAAGGCTCCTGCCGGTTGCTAATAATTTACAAAACATGGTCATCTCGTACAATAACGTATAACTCATCATGTCTTGACCATATCACCTCACAACATGCCCTTCAAAAACAAGTTAGATGTCCTCTACTTTGTTGTTGCAAGTTTTATGTGGCTGCTACGGGCTTAGCAAGAACCGTTCTTACCTATGCATCAAAACCACAATGATTTTTCGTCAAGTATACTGTTTTAACCTTCAGAAGGACCGGGCGTAGTCGCACTCGATTCAACTAAAGTGAGAGAGATAGACACCCACTGGTCATCTTTAAGCAATGACTGCTCATAACGGTGAAACCAGTCTCGCGTAAGCATCCGCGTAATTTCGGTCCGGGTCGCTTCATCTCACAATACCGCCAAATCAAAGTATGACATGCTGGTAAGCAGTATGACTATTATCGCCCACAACTCATTGTGTTCTACTCATGCATATCATCTACGCATAGACCGGGCTCTGATACCACTAATGGTTAACGTAGTATTTCAAAAAAATCCTACAAACACGCAAGATCTATCTAGGAGAAGCATAGCAACGAGCGGGAGAGTGTGTCTACGTACCCTCGTAGACCAAAAGCAGAAGCATTTAGCAACGCGGTTGATGTAGTCGAACGTCTTCACGATCCAATCGATCCAAGTATCGAACGTATGGCACCTCCCCGATCTGTACACGTTCAGCTCGGTAACGTCCCTCTAACTCTTGATGCACTTGAGGCCGAGGGAGAGTTTTGTCAGCACGACGGCATGGTGACGGTGTTGATGAAGTTACCGACGCAGGGCTTCGCCTAAGCAACGTGACAATATGACCGAGGTGTGTAACAGTGGAGGGGGGCACCGCACACGGCTAAGAAATCAACTTGTGTGTCTGGGGTGCCCCCTGGCCACGTATATAAATTAGTGGAGGAGGGGGCCGTCCGGCCTCCTATGGCGCGCCCCAAGGGGGGATTCCTACTCCTACTAGGAGTAGGTTTCCCTCCTTTCCTAGTCCAACTAGGAGGGAGAAGGAAGGGGAAGAGGAGAAGAAGGAAACGGTGGTAGCCCCCTCCCAATTCGGATTGGGCTTGGGGGGCGTGCCCCACCTCTTGGCCACCTCCTCTTTCCTCCACTAAAGCCCATGTAGGCCCATTAAGCCCCTGAGGGGTTCCGATAACTCCCCGGTACTCCGGTATTTATCCGGTGACCCCCGAAACCGTTCCGGTGTCCGGATATAACATTCCAATATATCAATATTTATGTCTCGACCATTTTGAGACTCCTCGTCATGTCCGTGATCTCATCCGGGACTCCGAATAACCTTCGGTACATCGAAACACATAAACTCATAATACCGATCGTCATCAAACGTTAAGCGTGCGGACCCTACGGGTTCGAGAACTATGTTGACATTACCAAGACTCATCTCCGGTCAATAACCAATAGCGGAACCTGGATGCTCATATTGGTTCCTACATATTCTACGAAGATATTTATCGGTCAAACCGCATAACAACATATGTTTTTCCCTTTGTCATCGGTATGTTACTTGCCCGAGATTTAATCGTCGGTATCATCATACCTAGTTCAATCTTGTTACCGGCAAGTCTCTTTACTTGTTCCATAATACATCATCTCGTGACTAACTCATTAGTCGTTTGCTTGCAAGGCTTATTACGATGTGTATTACCGAGAGGGCCCAGAGATACCTCTCCGACCCTCGGAGTGACAAATTCTATTCTCGATATATGCCAACACGACAAACACGTTTGGAGACACCTTTAGAGAATCTTTATAATCACCCAGTTACGTTGTGACGTTTGATAGCACACAAGGTGTTCCTCCGGTATTCGGGAGTTGCATAACCTCATAGTCATAGGAACATGTATAAGTCATGAAGAAAGCAATAACAATAAAACTAAACGATCAAAGTGCTAAGCTAACGGATGGGTCTTGTCCATCACATCATTCTCCTAATGATGTGATCCCATTGATCAAATGACAACACATATCTATGGTTAGGAAACATAACTATCTTTTATTAATGAGCTAGTCTAGTAGAGGCATACTAGGGACACTCTGTTTTTTCTATGTATTCACACATGTATCAAGTTTCCGGTTAATACAATTCTAGCGTGAATAAAAGACATTTATCATGATATACAAGGAAATATAAATAACAACTTTATTATTGCCTCTAGGGCATATTTCCTTCACTACAATCGCTTGAATCAATGGGAGTTAATCTTCCAGATAAGATAGTGATTGACAGAGTTCTCTAGTCAATGTCACCAAGTTGCTAGAACTTCGTGATGAACTATAACATGAAAGGGCTGAAGATGATCCCGAAGTTGTTCGCGGTAGGTTGCGAAGGTAGAAATCAAGAAGGAGCATCAAGTGTTGATGGTTAAACAAGACCACTAGTTTCAAGATGGCCAAAGGCAAGAAGGGAAACTTCATGAATGGCAAGCCAGTTGCCGCTCCAGTGAAGAAACCCAAGGTTGAACCCAAACCCGAGACTAAGTGCTTCTATTGTAAGGGGGATAGTCACTGATAGCGGAAACTAACCCAAATACTTGGTAGATAAGAAGGCTGGCGACTTCAACAAAAGTATATTTGATATACGTGTTATTGATGTGTACCATGCTAGTACTGGTAGTAGCACTTGTGTATGAGATACCGGTTCAGTTGCTAATATTGGTAACTCGAAACAAAAGCTGCGTAATAAACGGAGACTAGCTAAGGGCAAGGTGACGATGCGTGTTGGAAGTGTTTCCAAGGTTGATGTGATCACCATCGCACGCTCCCTCTACCTTCAAGATTGGTGTTGAACCTTAATAAATGTTATCTAGTGTCTGCGTTGAGGCATGGACATGATTAGATTGTGTTTATTGCAATACGGTTATTCATTCAAATCAGAGAATAATGGTTATTTTGTTTACACGAATAATACCTTATATGGTCATGCACCCAATGTGAATGGTTTATTGAATCTCGATCGTTGTGATACACATGTTCATAATATTGATGTCAAAAGATGTAGAGTTGATAATGACAGTACCACTTTCTTGTGGCACTGCCGCGTAGGTCATATTGGTGTAAAGCGCATGAAGAAACTCCATGTTGATGGACTTTTGGAGTCACTTGATTTTGAATCACTTGACACATGCGAACCATGCCTCATGGGCAAGATGACTTAAACCATGTTTTTCGGTACAATGGATCGGGCAAGTGACTTGTTGGAAATCATACATACTGATGTGTGTAGTTCGATGAGCGTTGACGCGCGCGGTGGATATCGTTATTTCCTCACCTTCACCGATGATTTGAGTAGATATGGGTATATTTACTTAATGATGCATAAGTCTGAAACATTTGAAAAGTTCAAGCAATTTCAGAGTGAAGTCGAGAATCATCGTAACAAGAAGATCAAATTCCTACAATCCGATCGAGGGGAGAATACCTGAGTTATGAGTTTGGCAATCACTTAAGATAATGTGGAATTGTTTCATAGTTTACGCCACCTAGAACACCACAACGTAATGGTGTGTCCGGACGTCGTAATCGTACCTTATTGGATATGGTGCATTCTATGTTGTCTCTTGCTGATCTGCCACTATCGTTTTGGGGTTATGCATTAGAGACAATTGCATTCACTTTAAATAGGGCACCATCTAAGTCCGTGGAGGAGACACCGTATGAACTATGGTTTGGCAAGAAACCTAAGTTGTCGTTTCTTAAGGTTTGAGGCTGCGATGCTTATGGCTTCAGCCGGAAAAGCTCGAGCCCAAAGCGGACAAATGTGTCTTCATATGATACCCAAAGTAGACAGTTGGGTATACCTTCTATCTCAGATCCTAGGGCAAAGTGTTTGTCGCTGAGAATGGGTCCTTTCTCGAGAAGGAGTTTCTCTCGAAAGAATTAAATGGGAGGAAGATAGAACTTGACGAGGTTGCTGAACCTTCACTTCAACCAGATAGTAGCACGGTGCACAAAGAAGTTTTTTTGGCACCTACATCAGTTGAAGACGAAATTAATGATGGTGATCATGAACTTTCCGATCAAGTTACTATCGAACCTCGTAGGTCAACAAGGATACGTTCTGCTCCTGTGTGGTACAATAACCATGTCTTGGAGGTCATGTTGTTGGATAACGATGAACCTACGAGCTATGGAGAAGTGATGGTGGGCCCGGATTCCGACAAATGGTTAGACGCCGTGAAATTCGAGACGGGATCCATGTATGAACATAAATTATGGACTTTGGAAGTATTACCTGAAGGGCGAAAGGCCATTCAGAATTAATGGACCTTCAAGAAAAAGACAGACGTGGACGGTAATGTCACCATCCATAAAGCTCGACTTGTGGGAAAGGGGTTTTCACAAGTTCAAGGAGTTGACTACGATGAGACTTTCTCACCTGTAGCGATGCTTAAGTCTGTCAGAATCATGTTGGCAATAACTGCATTTTTCAATTATGAAATTTGGCAGATGGATGTCAAAACAATGTTCCTTAATGGTTTCCTTAAGGAAGAGTTGTATATGATGCAACCGGAAGGTTTTGTCGATCCAGAGAATCCTGGCAAAGTGTGCAAACTCCAGCAATCCATTTATGGACTGGTGCAAGCATCTCGGAGTTGAAATGTTCGCTTTGATGAGGTGATCAAAGCGTTTGGGTTTATACAAAGTTTGCAAGAAACTTGTATTTACAAGAAAGTGAGTGGGAGCACTACATCATTTCTGATAATTATATGTGGATGACATATTGTTGATCAAAATGATGTAGAATTTCTGAAAAGCATAAAGAGTTGTTTGAAAGGAGTTTTTCAAAGGAAGACCTGGGTAAAGCTGCTTACATATTGGGCATCAATATCTATAGAGATAGATCAAGACGCCTGATAAGACTTTCACGGAGCACATACCTAATGTCTACTACGCACCCTTCTTCTTGTAGACGTTGTTGGGCCTCCAAGTGCAGAGGTTTGTAGGACAGTAGCAAATTTCCCTCAAGTGGATGACCTAAGGTTTATCAATCCGTGGGAGGCGTATGATGAAGATGGTCTCTCTCAAGCAACCCTGCAACCAAATAACAAAGAGTCTCTTGTGTCCCCAACACACCCAATACAATGGTAAATTGCATAGGTGCACTAGTTCGGCGAAGAGATGGTGATACAAGTGCAATATGGATGGTAGATATTGGTTTTTTTAAAGGAAAATATAAAAACAGCAAGGTAGCAAGTGGTAAACGTGAGCATAAACGGTATTGCAATGATAGTAGGCAAGGCCTAGGGTTCATACTTTCACTAGTGCAAGTTCTCTCAACAAGGATAACATAATTGGATCATATTACTAGCCCTCAACATGCAACAAAGAGTCACTCCAAAGTCACTAATAGCGGAGAACAAACGAAGAGATTATGGTAGGGTACGAAACCACCTCAAAGTTATTCTTTCTGATTGATCTATTCCAGAGTCCGTAGTAACGTTCAATCTATCATAGAGTTCGTACTAGAGTAAAACCTTAAGACACAAATCAACCAAAACCCCAATGTCACCTATATACTGCATTGTCACGTCAAGTATCCGTGGGCATGATTATACGATATGCATCACACAATCTCAGATTCATCTATTCAACCAACACAAAGTACTTCAAAGAGTGCCCCGAAGTTTCTACCGGAGAGTCAAGACGAAAACGTGTGCCAACCCCTATGCATAGATTCCCAAGGTCACGGAACCCGCAAGTTGATCACCAAAACATACATCAAGTAGATCACATGATATCCCATTGTCACCACAGATAAGCATGTGCAAGACATACATCAAGTGTTCTCAAAACCTTAAAGACTCAATCCGATATGATAATTTCAAAGGGAAAACTCAATCCATTACAAGAGAGTAGAGGGGGAGAAGCATCATAAGATCCAACTAAAATAGCAAAGCTCACGATACATCAAGATCGTGCCATCACAAGAACACGAGAGAGAGAGAGAGAGAGAGAGAGATCAAACACATAGCTACTGATACATACCCTCAGCCCCGAGGGTGGACTACTCCCTCCTCGTCATGGAGAGCGCCGGGATGATGAAGATGGCCACCGGAGAGGTATTCGCCCCTCCGGCAGGGTGCCAGAACGGGTCTAGATTGGTTTTCGGTGGCTACAGAGGCTT
>LR738713.1:69496884-69601252 GCA_902687465.1 Secale cereale
GAAAATATAAAAACAGCAAGGTAGCAAGTGGTAAACGTGAGCATAAACGGTATTGCAATGATAGTAGGCAAGGCCTAGGGTTCATACTTTCACTAGTGCAAGTTCTCTCAACAAGGATAACATAATTGGATCATATTACTAGCCCTCAACATGCAACAAAGAGTCACTCCAAAGTCACTAATAGCGGAGAACAAACGAAGAGATTATGGTAGGGTACGAAACCACCTCAAAGTTATTCTTTCTGATTGATCTATTCCAGAGTCCGTAGTAACGTTCAATCTATCATAGAGTTCGTACTAGAGTAAAACCTTAAGACACAAATCAACCAAAACCCCAATGTCACCTATATACTCCATTGTCACGTCAAGTATCCGTGGGCATGATTATACGATATGCATCACACAATCTCAGATTCATCTATTCAACCAACACAAAGTACTTCAAAGAGTGCCCCGAAGTTTCTACCGGAGAGTCAAGACGAAAACGTGTGCCAACCCCTATGCATAGATTCCCAAGGTCACGGAACCCGCAAGTTGATCACCAAAACATACATCAAGTAGATCACATGATATCCCATTGTCACCACAGATAAGCATGTGCAAGACATACATCAAGTGTTCTCAAAACCTTAAAGACTCAATCCGATATGATAATTTCAAAGGGAAAACTCAATCCATTACAAGAGAGTAGAGGGGGAGAAGCATCATAAGATCCAACTAAAATAGCAAAGCTCACGATACATCAAGATCGTGCCATCACAAGAACACGAGAGAGAGAGAGAGAGAGAGAGAGATCAAACACATAGCTACTGATACATACCCTCAGCCCCGAGGGTGGACTACTCCCTCCTCGTCATGGAGAGCGCCGGGATGATGAAGATGGCCACCGGAGAGGTATTCGCCCCTCCGGCAGGGTGCCAGAACGGGTCTAGATTGGTTTTCGGTGGCTACAGAGGCTTTCGGCAGCGGAACTCCCGATCTAGGTTAATTTTCGAAGGTTTCAGTATTTATAGGAATTTTTGGCGTAGGTCCCATGTCAGGGAAGCTTCTGGGATATCCTCGAGATAGGGGGCGCCACCACCTTCCCAGGGCGTGCCCCCACCCTCGAGGGCATCCCGTGGCTCCCCTGGCCCAACTCTTTTGCTTCGGGGGCTTCTTTTGGTCCAGAAAAAATCAGAAAAAATTGGCTCGTCAATTGGACTCCGTTTGATATTCCTTTTCTGTAAAACCCTAAAACAAGAGAAAAACATAAACTAGCACTGGGCTCTGGGTTAATAGGTTAGTCCCAAAAATCATATAAAAGTGTATAATAAAGCCCATAAGACATACTAGAAGGATAATATAATAGCATGGAACAATCAGAAATTATAGATAAGTTGGAGACGTATCAGCATCCCCAAGCTTAATTCCTGCTCGTCCTCGAGTAGGTAAATGATAAAAACAGTATTTTTTATGTGGAATGCTAACCAATATAGTTTTTCAATGTAATTCTCTTAATTGTGGCAGGAATGTTCATATCTGAAAGATTCAAGATAAAAGTCTATATGGACATAAGAAACAATAATACTTCAAGCATACTAACAAAGCAATCATGTCTTCTCAAAATACTATGGCTAAAGAAAGTTATCCCTACAAAATCATATAGTGTTGGCTATGCTCCCTTGTTATCACACAAAAATATTCATATCATGCACAACCCCGATTTCAGCCAAGCACTTGTTTCCATACTCTATCTTTTCAAACCTTTCAACTTTCACGCAATACATGAGCGTGAGCCATGGACATAGCATTATGGGTGGAATAGAGGTGGTTGTGGAGAAGAAAAAAAGGAGGGAGATAGTCTCACATCGACTAGGCGTATCAACGGGCTATGGAGATGCCCATCAATAGATATCAATGTGAGTGAGTAGGGATTGCCATGCAATGGATGCACTAGAGCTAAATATGAATGAAAGCTCAACAAAAGAAACTAGTGGGTGTGCATCCAACTTGCTTGCTGATACGTCTCAAACGTATCTACTTTTCCAAACACTTTTGATATTGTTTTGACCTCATTCTTGCATGATTTGAACTAAACTAACCCGGACTGACGCTGTTTTCAGCAGAGCTGCCTGTATGGTTTTATTGTGTGCAGGAAAACGGATTTTTAGGTATCTCAGAAAAATCCACAAAAAATCACAGAAAATCCACGCACCCGAAGGAACCAGGAGCCAGAAGAGGGGCCAGAGGGGGGCCAGGGGGGCCCCAGGCGCCCTGGTGGCGCGGCCCACCCCCTGGCCGCGCAGGGGGGTCGCCTGGGTGGGCCCCACCTCCCCTGGTGCCCTACTTTGACTCGTATTTTAGCTCGTGACGGAGAAACCCCGGATCAGAAGTTCTTTTCGCAGTTTTCGTCGCGGAGCCGCCGCCACCCTCTGTTCTTCTTTGGGAGGGCTAATCTGGAGGCTGAATTGGCCTCCGGAGAGGGGAGATCGTGGCCATCGTCGTCATCATCACCACTCCATCATCCCTCCATGACTTCTCCTTCCATGTGTGAGTAATCCCCTGCTGTAGGCGAAGGGGATGGTAGGGATTGGATGAGTTAGATCATGTAATAGTTTGTCAGATCGTTGGGGGCATGTTGCCTATCATCTACTATGGTGTTTATCATCTTTGCTTCAACTCGTTATTCTTAATGCTTGTCACTTAGGGCCCGAGTGCCATGATTTTAGATCTGAACCATATGTGTTTGCATGAATATATTTGTGTTCTTGATCCTATCTATGAGTTGTTAGCACCTATTACGGTTCGGAACCGGCGATCCCAAAAGTGACAGCTTGGGACACCAAAGGGGATGATCCGTAGTTTGAGGATTACATGTATCCATTGAGTTCATTGCTTTGTTCCGGTGCTCTTTGACAGGAGCACCTTAATCTCCATAAGTTCCTTTTGGCCCCGTTCGTAGCGGGATGGTAGGACGTGCAAGTTCTTATTGCAAGCACGTACAACTACCTACGGGATACATGCCTAATGTTTGATATTTGCCTAGATGATCATTACTTTTCCGTGTGCCTTGCCCCAAGTTGGAATCATGATATATCTCATCCATGCAGCGCCCAACCATCCGTCTCCCTAGGCTATAGTGTTTTAAATCCTGCTGGTTACTAGTTACTACTTTTGCCATTTACTCTTGCTATTTACTTTTGCTATTTACTTTTACTATCACCATCATCACTATCATATCACTGTTACCACTTATCTTTTGTTGCAAGTAAGTATATTTCAGGTGCGGTTGAATTGACAACTCAACTGTCAAAGCTTATAAATACTCTTTGGCTCCCCGTGTGTCGAATCAATAAATTGGGTTATTCTTACCCGCGAAGACTATCTCGATCCCTTACGGTTGAGGGTTATCAAGTACCGTTTTCTGGCGCCGTTGCCGGGGAGCATGTCCATTATTCTTGGTAGACCTTTTCTTAACACCGCAGGTGCTATTATTGATTGCAATAAAGGGAAGGTTACCTTCAATGTGAATGATAAAGAACACATGGTATATTTTCCAAAGAAGACCGACAGGAGGCATGGCCTCAACTCTATAGAAAATATCGAGACCGTGAAGATTGGAGAATGGGACTGTCCACTACATGTGCCTCACAAATACAAAACTATCATGGTGGGGACAATGTCCATCAAAGTAAAGGTTCAGTGATTACTTCGTAAGAGGTGAGACTTTTTGCTCTATATATCGCCTGTTTGTTGGTAAGACTTGATCAACCTTACTAGTAAACATGTTTTATATAGATAAAAAGTTGAGCTTGTTATGTTTTCATTTGTTTTTAGTTTTTGTCCTACTTGTTGTACCAAGTATTTATGTTTTGAAGCTTCACAATACTACTCACTGCTTCAAGTTTTCAGAGAGTTTCACAGCTTTCTGAACTTCGAAAAAATTTCAACAGTGAAGTTTTCAGAAAAATTCCAGAAAAATAAAAATAAAAATTTCCATGTCGGGAGTGACCCAAAGGGACCTGGGGCCAGCCAGGGGGACCCACCAGTGGCCCAGGCGGCCAGCTGGCGCGGCCTACCCCCTGGCCGCGCCCACAAGGCCCCCCTCCAGGTATGTCTTCTTCCTCCCTCTCTCTTTTTCTCCAAAAACGCGAGTTCTGCACTTGTTCTTGCGTTCTTGCTGTTCTTGGAGGCACCCCACACCCTGATGATAATCCTTTTACTTATTTAAGCTTTGATCTTGCTGCTATGAAAAGGCATAAGTTTGTTACCATGGCTTATGAGCTGGATAATCTTGTTTATATCTTGCGTTTCGGAACTACCACGGAACACGAGATCCGTCTACCTGCACCTCTTTTGTTTGATTTTTCTCGCAGGAACGGATGGTCCTTTGATGTTGCCCAGTTCGATGAGTTCATGGCCCAGTATCAGTTTCATAACCCCATGGAGGGGGTTGTGCCCGACGAGGAGGAGCACGGTGAGTTACCACCTTTTCAGGAAGAAACCGCCACCGAGTTTGGTGAAGGGTCTTCCTCTGCTTAGCGTACGGACCCTTCCTCGTGGGAGACTCCGAGGAGTTCGGTATACGCGCCGGCATCCTTCTACGACCCTTGGACTCACCACTGTTCCCCCGGAGCAGGAGGCTCCTGGGGGCAGTAGCTGCTACCAACTTAGGCCAAAAGCCTAAGCTTGGGGGAGTACGTGCCCCTATCACTTTTCCATTGTATTATCCGTTTTATTCTCTTTGATCTTTTCGAAGTTTTTGCCCGTTCTTCTTTATTTCTCTCTTTGCAAAAACAACAAAAAGATTTTCTCTTTTTTTTGCTTTCGTTCAACCTTTGAAATAATCCAAAAAAGATTTTCTTTCTCTTTTTAGTTTGCTTTGTTTTCAGAGTTCAGCTCGAGTCCGTGATGGCATTTAATTATATTTCCTACGTTCGATCGTGCAAGTGACGAGGCAGTAATGACGAAGATCGACTGAAAGGAAGCAACAAGGAAGACCGGTATGAACTCTTCTTGTTTCTACTTTTGTACATATGCCTGTACTTATGATCTAGAGACCAGCTTGTAGCAACATAGTGCTATGTTTACAATGCTCTTCCAGTGGTTCATGCTTTCCTTGTAGCTAGTCTCGAATAACTAGAGTATATAATGTGTTATTGAAATGATCTACATGCATTACACTGTTCATAGTCTGGTATACTAAGGTGGTATTTCCCTTTAGAGAATTTTTGGATTGACTTGGCACATGTTTAAGACCAAAAAGTCTGCTCTGCCTTGATGATCTTTGAGTTTCAGAATAGTTATATCACTTTCATGCCCGATTCAATGTTGCTTTGTCGCTCTGCATGATTATGGCCGTTATTGCTCTCTAGTTGGTCGCTTCCCAGTCTTTTGCTAACCTCCACCTATACTAAGCGGACTGACTACTTGTGCATCCAAAATCCTTAAAACCTGTTATACCATATGAGTCCACCATACCTTCCTATACATGGTATTTACCTGCCATTCCTAACGAAGACTTTCGTGTACCATCTCGAAATTAATCAAAAGCATTTCTCTTTTTGTGCCTCTGTTTTAGCTCATGAAGAAGTAGTAGTTAATTCATGATCTTTTTAAGTTGGACAAGTTTCACCCCGGGATTGCATGTCTAATGTGCAAACCCATAATATGAGAAGGAACTCGCATACAGTGCGCCCGGCTCATAAAAGATAATACAACAAACAAACCCTCCTTCATGCTTTGTTCATGAGAAATCAGAAAACTTTGGCAGTGATAAACAAAGGAGATTAAGAGGATGTGATCGTCCTCATGCGGGAGCCGTTCCTCGAAACTTGTCCAGCTCAAGAAGTGATTGAGTTAACTGCTAGCATTCGTTGACGAAATATGCACCTCTCAAAAACATTTTTACCTCTGTTTTTAAAACCAAGAGCTCTGGTACATGTTTAGTTTTTGTTTCCGACCACGGGTTTTCAACCTTGCCATCAAAAGCCACGGTTCGAGAGTCTCCACCTTCTTTCTTCAAAGCACCAACTAGGAGAGCATAATTGTCATTCTGAGTGTAATGTGCATTGTCCCAAAGTATTACATTGTCTTCTGCATGCTTGTGATATGATTTATTCTGAAATTTTTATTTCTAGTCTCCTTTAAAACTCTGGAGGAGTTTCTGCATTTATGTTTTGCTTCACTCATGGAGGCTAGCGAGATACCACCCTAATATGCTCAAGCTATGTGCAATGTAATCTTGTCTTGATTTTCAGTAATATATTATTTACTTTTAAGTATTTGTGATTGGTCACTTGAAAGAAGGATTGCTCCATGCATTGTCCTCATAGTACTGTTTCAATACTTTCTAGACTCTTTTCGTAGTACATGCTTATATACATCTAATGAAGCAAAAGAGTTTGTCAAAGTTTTCTTTGTCGCGTCCAGTTCGTTGAACTGAATTGCTTGAGGACAAGCAATATGCTAAGCTTGGGGGAGTTGATACGTCTCAAACGTATCTACTTTTCCAAACACTTTTGATATTGTTTTGACCTCATTCTTGCATGATTTGAACTAAACTAACCCGGACTGACGCTGTTTTCAGCAGAGCTGCCTGTATGGTTTTATTGTGCAGGTATCTCAGAAAAATCAACAAAAAAATCACAGAAAATCCACGCACCCGAAGGAACCCGGAGCCAGAAGAGGGGCCAGAGGGGGGCAGGGGGGCCCTAGGCGCCCTGGTGGCGCGGCCCACCCCCTGGCCGCGCAGGGGGGTCGCCTGGGTGGGCCCCACCTCCCCTGGTGCCCTACTTTGACTCGTATTTTAGCTCGTGACAGAGAAACCCCAGATCAGAAGTTCTTTTCGCAGTTTTCATCGCGGAGCCGCCGCCACCCTCTGTTCTTCTTCGGGAGGGCTAATCTGGAGGCTGAATTGGCCTCCGGAGAGGGGAGATCGTCGCCATCGTCATCATCATCACCACTCCATCATCCCTCCATGACTTCTCCTTCCATGTGTGAGTAATCCCCTGCTGTAGGCGAAGGGGATGGTAGGGATTGGATGAGTTAGATCATGTAATAGTTTGTCAGATCGTTGGGGGCATGTTGCCTATCATCTACTATGGTGTTTATCATCTTTGCTTCAACTCGTTATTCTTAATTCTTGTCACTTAGGGCCCGAGTGCCATGATTTCAGATCTGAACCATATGTGTTTGCATGAATATATTTGTGTTCTTGATCCTATCTATGAGTTGTTAGCACCTATTACGGTTTGGAACCGGCGATCCCAAAAGTGACAGCTTGGGACACCAAAGGGGATGATCCGTAGTTTGAGGATTACATGTATCCATTGAGTTCATTGCTTTGTTCCGGTGCTCTTTGACAGGAGCACCTTAATCTCCATAAGTTCCTTTTGGCCCCGTTCGTAGCGGGATGGTAGGACAAAAGATGTTGTGCAAGTTCTTATTGCAAGCACGTACAACTACCTACGGGATACATGCCTAATGTTTGATATTTGCCTAGATGATCATTACTTTTCCGTGTGCCTTGCCCCAAGTTGGAATCATGATATATCTCATCCATGCAGCGCCCAACCATCCGTCTCCCTAGCCTACAGTGTTTTAAATCCTGCTGGTTACTAGTTACTACTTTTGCCATTTACTCTTGCTATTTATTTTTGCTATTTACTTTTACTATCACCATCATCACTATCATATCACTGTTACCACTTATCTTTTGTTGCAAGTAAGTATATTTCAAATGCGGTTGAATTGACAACTCAACTGTCAAAGCTTATAAATACTCTTTGGCTCCCCGTGTGTCGAATCAATAAGTTGGGTTATTCTTACCCGCGAAGACTATCTCGATCCCTTACGGTTGAGGGTTATCACTTGCTCACAAAGACCTAGGGCATTTGAGGAAGCCCATCGTTGGAATATACAAGCCAAGTTCTATAATGAAAATTCCCACTAGTATATGAAAGTGACTAAACATGAGACTCTCTACAATTAAGAACATGGTGCTACTTTGAAGCACAAGTGTGGAAAAAAGATAGTAGCAATTGTACCTTTTTTCTTTTCTTTTTTTCTTTTTTTGGGCCTTTCTTTTTTTTTCTTTTTTTTCTTTTTTTTACGGTGGGGCTTTATAGATTTAGCCTTTCCTCCCATGGAACAATGCTCTAATAATGATGATCATCACACTTTCATTACAACTCAATATTACAACTCGATACTACAACAAAGTATGACTCTATATGAATACCTCCGGCGGTGTACCGGGATGTGCAATGAAACAAGAGTGACATGTATGAAAAGTTATGTATGATGGTCTTGCCACAAATACGATGTCAACTACATGATCATGCATGGCAATATGACAATATGATGCGTGTCATATGAACGGAACGGTGGAAAGTTGCATGGCAATATATCTCAGAATGGCTATGGAAATGCCATGATAGGTAGGTATGGTGGCTGTTTTGAGGAATAATATGGTGGCTGTTTCGAGGAAGGATATATAGTGGGTGTATGGTACCGGCAAAAGTTGCGCGGTACAAGAGAGGCTAGCAATGGTGGAAGGGTGAGAGTGCGTATAATCCATGGAGTCAACATTAGTCATAAAGAACTCATATACTTATTGTAAAAATCTACGAGTCATCAAAACAAAGCAATCAACGCATGCTCCTAGGGGGGAGGTTGGTCGGAGTTAACCATCGCGCGCCCCAGGCCTCCACACAAAGGTTGACACTTTACAAATACCTCATGCTCTAACTTCGTCATATAGCGGTTCACCATACGTGCATGCTACGGGAATCACTAACCTTAACACAAGTATTTCTCAATTTCATAATAACTCCACTAGCATGACTCTAATATCACTATCCTCATATCTCAAAACAATTATCAAGCATCCAACATCTCGTCATATTCAATGCACTTAGTGTGATTTTTTTACTACATTGACGTTGGATGTCTATCATGTGAAGACTAGTTTTATAGCCTAAACACATTACCATGCTGTTTTAATAGACTCTCAAAAGGATATAAGTGAAGCATGAGAGTTCATCTATTTCTTCAAAATAAAACCACCGTCGTGCTCTAAAAGATATAAGTGAAGCACTAGAGCAATATCAAACTACTCCGAAAGATATAAGTGAAGATCACTAAGTAGTTGAATAATTATGTAACTATGTGAAGACTCTCTAACATTTAAGAACTTCAGATCTTGGGATATTATTCAAACAGCAAGCAAAACAAACTAAAATAAATTGACGCTCCAAGCAAAACACATATCATGTGGTGAATAAAAATATAGCTCCGAGTATAGTTATCGGTGGATGAAGACGGAAGAGGGGATGCCTTCCCGGGGCATCCCCAAGCTTAGGCTTTTGGTTGTCCTTGAATTTTAACTTGGGTGCCTTGGGCATCCCCAAGCTTAGGCTCTTGCCACTCTTTGTTCCATAGTCCATCAAAGCAATACTCAAAACATGAAAACTTCACAACACAAAACTTAGACAAAAATCTTGTGAGCTCTGTTAGTATAAGAAAGCAAACCACTACTCAAAGGTACTGCAATGAATTCATTCTTTGTTTATATTGGTGTTAAACCTACTGTATTCCAACTTCTCTATGGTTCATACTTCCCAATACTACTCATAGATGCATTGAAATAAGTAAACAACACACGAAAAACAGAATCTGTCAAAAACAGAATAGTCTTGAGTAATCTGCAGGTTTCGCATACTTCTGTAACTCCAAAAAATTAAAACTAAATTGCTAAACGTGAATAATTTGTCTATTAATCATCTGCAAAAAGAATCAACTAAATAGCACTCTCCAGTAAAAATTCACAGCCAAACTCGTGGCGCTAAAGTTTCTGATTTTTACACAATGATCATATAAACTTCACACAAGTCTTCCAAAAGGTTCTACTTGGCACAAACACTAATTAAAACACAAAACCACATCTAAACAGAAGCTAGATGCAATATTTATTCCCTAAAATTAGCAAAAACAAAAAATATAAAATTGGGTTGCCTCCTGTCACACCCTGCAATTTGTAACATGTTATTTGTAACTTTGGAGCATGAAAATTTGGACCAGCAAAAATTTTTAGCATCATTTGGCTTTTATTTGGAATTGAGTTTTCTTCATTTGCTTTTTCATGTGCTCATTAAAGTCAACTATGATCTCTTGTAGATTTCATCTCCATACCCAAAACTTCTGCCCAATGATCATGCCAAGTGTTATATAGCAGTATAGTATTTTCTTACAAAATTAGTTTGGCCAAAAAGTATTTTTATAAATTTAGTTTTCCAAAAACCCCTGAATTGAGATTTGCACTGCAAGTACTTGATTTAGGGTGAGAAAATTATTTCAAAAGGTTTATTTGAGACCTAGTAGTCATAGGACTCCCAGAAACCACAAAGGTATAATTTTAAAAGTTATTTTTTCTATTTTATTTAAAAGCCTTTTCTTAAGGCCAGAAATGGTCTTTAATAGGGGGAAAATTATTTAACTGTTTCAAAAATATTTTCCAAAATTCAGGGAGACTCAGAGGACATATATTGTCCATATATAAGAGTTTCAACACTTGGTCATGTTCAAAATAATGGGCTAAACCCTCTGAAACCCTTTCTGGATATTTCAAGCTTTTGAAATATTTACAAAGGAAATTTTCTCCAAAAATTCCAGGGAAATTCTATCATGTCATATATGACTTATTTGTTGATCTTGCCAAGTCCCATGCCTTGGGAAGCAAGAAAACATCCTCAAACCCCTTCATAACCATTTTGTCCATAATTGAAGTTTGAGCAACTTTACATTGCCAAACTTGTCCAAATGCTCTCAAACTTGGTGCACATGCTAGAATGACCTAATAAGGCATCTAGACCAAATGTCACAAGATTTGGAATAGAGCAACTTGATCTAATCACCTCAAAACCCTTCCTGTTCAAATGCAAATTTGAACAACTTTACATTACCAACTTTTTATCTGGAGCTTCAAACTTTGTGGGCATGATCAATACCCCAAATGATGATGCTACACCAAGTGGTGCATCAAGAGGAGATGATTAGCTTGACTCAATCAAGATGAAACTGTTTCTGTTGATTTATAGGGTTCACCAAAGTTACATTGGCTAGTTTCTCCAAGTGAGCCCAAATTTGGTGAAGCACCCTATTTTCTCATGTCTTTTAACCCTGTTAAGTGCCATGTCAAGTGGAGGTCATTTACTTGACCAAACACTGATCAAACACTTTCTGCAGAATTGCTAAAACCTCCAACTTGATCACTTTTACTTTTCTCCATGGCCTCAACTTCTTACCACATGCTCATTGAGTTACCAGCTACCTCCAGTAACTCCCCCAGCATCCCAGCTCCATGATTGAGGGGTGAAAGCCCTGTTTTACCTTGCTGTACAGCAAGCTTTCACCATTTCACCAGCACTCTCACTCTCTCTCAGCATCTCCAGGGCATCCAAGGCCTCAGGCCCTTTCTTTACTCCTCCCTCAACGTGCTAGACACTGCTGGACACGTTGGGTTTGACCAGAACGGCGAGAGCGCGGCGATGCCAGCCATACGCACGCTCTGGAGCGCGCAACAGTGCAGACCAGCACTGTAGCTCTGGCCAATCAACCTCCCCCGACAGCCTCGGGCCTCCCCCTCGCGCCAGTCGAGGCCCCTCGACGTCCGCGACCTCCCCGGCGCTGTCCCCCCTCCTCCTGCGCCCTCCAGTGGCCGTCGTCGCACGCGCGCTGGCCGCCCGCGGCGGCCACTCCTCTGCCTCGCACGCGCGCACGCTCCTGGCGCTCCCCCGCTCCTCCTCTCACTTCAGCTGGACGTGGAGCTCGTCCAGGAACTCCACTGACCTATTCCCTTGGCCTCCCGTGCGCTGTAGCCTCGAGCCGGAGCTCGCCGGCGCACTGGACCACGGGCCTCCGTCGAGCCCCTATTTATAGCCCCTCCCGAGCCTCTCCAGCAGCACCACCAGCCTCACTTCTCTCCACTGATCCCCCCAACACCTCCAGTTCGACCCCAGGACGTCCCAGTGCTCGGGATCGACCGGAGCTCCGCCGCGTCGGGCCGCCGGTGATCCCACAGTACGGGCCTTCCCCGCTCCTTTTCTTGCCCGATCTAGAACCCCCTCGCCTCACTGATCCTTTCCCCCCTGTTTCCCCTCTCTGTGGCAGTCGGAAACGACCAGAACCACGACTCTCCGACGAGCTTCCGCCGTCCCACCTCGCCGCCAGTGAACCAGGCCTCCCCGCCGTGCCGCACCACCACCACAACAACCACAACACGACGCTGAGCATGTCCCTGCCCTCCGTTGCCGTCGCCATGGCCGGAAACCTCACCGGTGAGCTCGCCGTCGCCGTGGCCGTGGGGTTAGAGATGACAGGCGGGCCCCGCCTGTCATCCCCTCACCTCTCTCCCCCTCCTCTGTGCCACTGACCCACGGGCCCCGCCCGTCAGGTTTGAAAACCTGACGTGCGCGCGCAGGCTCCCGTGCGGCTGGGCCGATCCGTCTGGGCCGTGCACTGTGGCCTTCTCTGGCCCAGTGCACAGGACCCTTTTTCCTTTTCTTTTTTGTTAATGTTTTAAACATTTCTACAGAAAAGAATATTGATCCAAATTAAATAATTCCAACTCCTAAAATCTTGTAATATTCCAACCTATTTAATGGTACTACTTTCACTCAAATCCATGAAACTTTTCTGTACTGTTCAAATTTAAATTCATATTTGAGCAGTATAACTCATGTTCTAAAATCAACATATTCCATTCTATTACTCCAAAACTCCAACTAAGATTTTTCCCCATCTTAGAAATCCCTCTAGTATTTTACAAAAATGAGTTGACATTTTTCTGAGCACTTTGATTTTTCTGTATTGTTTGTATTCCTATTTTCCCGTGGTTATTATGCAATGTATAGATCCCATATTTGACGAAGTTGTTGTGGAAGAAGAAGGAGAAGGACTTGAAGACTTTGAAGACCAAGCCAATCCAGGCAAGCAGCCCTTTGACCATGATACACTTGTTCTCGGAACCCGTTTGTTTCCGATGCATGATGATAGGGTTACGATGGTAACCTAGTTGATTCCACCTCATGATGCATGCTTGATCTTGTTCTTGCTAAGTTCTAGATGACATGCAAATAGATGGTCATGATGCTTAAATGATGCATGTGTGATATGAACCTTCGTAGTTGAAATCATTTGCATGAACCCATCGGGTGCCCCTATTGCCCGAGGGTGATGATGAGTTAGGTCATCACTTGAGGAAGAAGTGATGTGCCGGTGATATCATGTGCATGGTGGAATGATGGATTAGATTTATGTGTGACTACCGTCCCAACCAAACATGTGCAACCACACTACCCCTTATGGGACGGGGCTTTATTGATTACTTAGGTCGATACTAGCATGGTGCCCGCACTACTAGTGACGGGAAGACTTGAGGTCTTTCCCGGGACGGGGTCGTGCTTGGATAGGCGACCATGACTGTTTTCACAGGGCACCGGACACACCGTTGGTCCCTTCGGGTACGCGTGAACATTGAAATTAGGGCAAGTCCCGTGATCTATTGTTTGTACCCGAGGGCCGTGTACCAACGAGTGGACTCTATGTTAGTGTCGTCTAAGGAAAGGTAATGACCGGGTGCTTACCCCGGGTACTTGAGGTACCGCGGGTCGTGGATGACACGGAAGTTCCCCGGATCTTGTGGGTAAAGTGCGCAACCTCTGCAGAGTGTAAAACTATTCGAATAGCCGTGTCCACGGTCATGGACAGTTGGGTGGTGCTACTTAAACTATGTCCAGAATTTTACTTCATCAGTATTGGAATGTGTGTGTGATAAGTCAAGGATGGTGACTTGACTCGATGAGTTGAATCATATTCATGTTGATATCGGTAACCTGTCTTCGAGGTTACGCGAGGTTATTGATGCATAAACTTGATAGTAGTATGTTGTTCTAGCCTTGCTAGATTGATCATTATTATTCAATTGCACTGTTACTTTGAACCACATCATGGGTTGCTTGCGAGTACATTCAAAGTACTCATTGGCTTGCCACTGGTTATTTAAATTGGCCAGGCATGGAAGAACAGGATTATGAGGAAGAGTTCTTTGGAGACGAACATGCGAACTAGGACGCTATCCCAGTCAGAATGCCTGTAGGGTTAAGGCAGATGGTATGGGTTCTACCCGTTTATCGAAGACTTCCGCTACTCGAGTTAATTGCTATTCAGCCCGTGAGGCTCTATCTATGTAAGACTTGGCCATAATGGCCATAATTCGTGTAAGACTATTTGTATGGATGTAAGACTCTTGTTATCTCAGCTTCTGTGTGTTCAGTGAGCATTGATCTCTGGGATCACTGTACACGTGCATTCGGTGATCTCGACTTCTAAGTCGGGGTCCCCACAGAGTTGGTATCAGAGCCATCCTGACTGTAGGAAGCCTTAGTTAGCATGGGCGTTAGTTAGTTGAGACCCCCTTTTCAAAAACCTTCTTAACTTCTCTTCTTTTCTAAACCTGAGATTTCATCAGCTTATTAACCCCTCCTATTCCACCTTTGTAGATGGCCGCTGTACCCGAAGAGCACCTGACCACTGGGTTTCCCTTACTTCTCGAGGATAGCCTCCAGGAGTGTCAATTCCACCGAGCACCCATCCTCACCTACCTTGAGCATTGGGTGAGCGATACTGAGGTGGAGTACCATGTGGAAGTGATCGTGAAGGCAAACGATCCTCCCACAAGTTGGTTCTTCGAGGGACCCCAGATGGCAACACTACCACTCGCTGTCGAGGCTGCTGCACTCAAGGCACTAACCCGTCTCCGCGAGCTTCTTCCGGAGATGGCAGCCAAGATGGCAACTCGCTTCCTACCTTACCGGAAGGAAGGTGACGAAGAAAGCAGCGCACTAGCCCCTCCACTGAAGGAAGGACTCCCGCTTCGGTTCCAGACCTACTTCAGTCTATGTGCCGACAGCTTGGCACAAGACTTGGCCTCGGACTCAACGAAGCTTAGAGAAGAACTTCACAAGACCAAGGCACTTCTTCGTCGAGCTCAAGAGAAGGCAAACAGGATCAAGAAGGAAGGAGCACCTTCTGGACAATACGCTATCGCATATCGAGGCGGAAGGCCCTCCGAGGATGTATCTTCCAAGGGTGAAGAACCACCTCGGCGACGCCGGATGACGGCAAGGGAATATCGCAAGCTTTTCGCTGCACCACCGTCCAAGCACCGTCGTATCCAACTCCTCTACTCCCCCACTCCCTCAAGTGACAAAGGAGCCCAGACAAATGAAGACAAGGAGGAAGACCCAGAAGAGCCGGAATACGCGACCGAGCATTCCGCCGCTTAGGCATTATTCGCTACTCGGATATGCCAGTTGTAACCCCTACGGTAGGATAGGTCGTGTAACCCCTATGCGCAGTCGAGTCCTTGTATGGTTCATATGAAACCATCTAGTGTTTGCTTTTGTTGTGTCTGGATGTATGTCGTAATCTTCCTTCGGGAATGTGTAAACGACTACATCACCTATTTGGATTTTAATGGATGTGTTTTGGCCTCTCGGCCCTTGCATGATTTGATTTAGTGTCACACCCACCCCCTTACTAGGCACCTATCTATCTTGCTTTCCCTCTTCCGAGTCATGAGACCTTTTACCGCTCCAACAGGATGCCTGTTGTAACTCGTACTGGTACCTCTACCCAGCAGCCCGAAGTCGGAGCATCCTCTCAGCCAGAGGCAGACCACGACCAAACCAACGACCAAGCTCCACCACCACCTCCTCCAAGCATGGACATGGCTCAGCTTCTCCAAGCTTTCCGAGAGGAACGCCAAGCCAACACTGCAGCTCTCCAACTGATTGCTCAAGCTGTCACCAACAACCGCCAGCCGGCGGGGAATGGCAATGGACGTTCCACGTTGGCAGAGTTCAAGAAGCATGCACCGCCAACCTTCATCGAGACTGCTGAACCCCTGGCTGCAGACGACTGGGTCTGTTCCATTGAGGAAATCCTGGAACTAGTCGGATGCACCGAAGATCGCGAGAAGGTGGCTTATGCAGCCCACTGCCTCGGGGGAACTGCTAGAGCTTGGTGGGATGGATTCAAGGTCATGCATGCTGAGCAAGACATCACTTGGGTTAACTTCAAGGCAGAATTCCGCAAGGCCCACATTCCTTCCGGAATCATGGCTATCAAAAAGCGTGAGTTCCGAGCCCTGAAGCAAGGAAGTGGCACTGTCAAGGAGTACATGCAGAAGTTCAGTGTTCTGTCAAGGTATGCCCCTGAGGATGTCAGCACTGATGCTGCCAAAAGGGAGCGCTTCATGGAAGGCCTTAATCAGACTCTGCAATACTCGCTTGTCGTGTGCGACTGCCCGTCTTTCCCTGACCTGGTGAACAAGGCACTCATGCTTGAAGACAAGCGGCGTGCTTTGGAAGACACTCGCAAGCGCAAGTTGGTCAGTAAGGAAAGTCCCAGCAACCAGAAGCCTCGTCCGTGGCAGTCAGCCCCGGCCAAGCCAACCTATTAGCAGCCGAGAGCTCCTGCACCTTGTGCCAATCCTCAGCCTCAGCAGTATGCCAACCCCAGGCCAGCCTTCAACCCCAATACCAGTGGCGGCAACAAGATAAACACTCCAAACCAAGTCACTTGCTTTGGATGTGGTCAGCCCGGACACATCTCAAGGGTATGCCCCAACAAGAAGCCTGATGCCCCGTGCCCCAATGCGCAGAACCAGGGACAAGGCCGTGGAATGCCACCAAGGAACCCAGCTCCTCGCAATCCACCGAACTATGGGAAGGGGCGTGTGAATCACGTCACTGCTGAAGAAGCCCAGGAAGACCCGGACGTCGTGCTGGGTACGTTCCTTGTCAACTCAGCACCTGCAACTATCTTGTTTGATTCTGGCGCAACGCATTCATTTGTCACTCAAAGATTTGCATTAAAAAGTGGCATGACCCCTACACCCCTGAATAACCCTATGGTGGTACAAACCCCCGGAGCCGAGATGAGAGCCAAGATAGGCTGTAAAGGAGTCGGTATTACCATTAACGGCGTAGACTTCCTAGCAGACCTTATCATCCTGAGATCGCAAGGCTTGGATGTGATCTTAGGGATGGATTGGCTCAGTAAGCACCAAGGCTTGTTAGACTGTGCCAATCGGACAGTCACTGTGACCAATGACCAAGGAGTCGAAGTCAAGTTTGCCCCCAACTCCTCTTCCGCTCAAGCCGCTAAAGTCAACTGTCTGTCTGAAGTTGGGCTAGATCAAGTACCGGTGGTATGTGAGTATCCTGATGTCTTTCCGGATGAACTACCGGGAATGCCCCCTGACCGTGACATTGAGTTCATCATCGAGCTCGTGCCCGGAGCAGGACCCATCTATAAGAAGCCTTATAGAATGGGGACGGAAGAATTAGCCGAGTTGAAGAAGCGGCTAGAAGAGCAGCTAAGGAAGGGATTTATCCGCCCGAGTGCCTCCCCTTGGGGATCTCCTGTTCTGTTTGTGGCAAAGAGGGACGGTACCATCCGCTTATGCATTGACTATCGTTCCCTCAATGAAGTTACAATCAAGAACAAGTACCCACTTCCCAAGATCGAAGATCTGTTTGATCAGCTCAGCGGAGCCAAGGTATTCTCCAAGATCGACCTCAGATCTGGGTACTACCAGCTGAAGATCAGACGCCAAGATATTCCGAAGACGGCATTCGTAACCAGATATGGCCTGTACGAGTGCACGGTCATGTCTTTTGGGTTAACCAATGCCCCAGCTTACTTCATGTATCTCATGAATAAAGTCTTCATGGAATATTTGGACAAGTTTGTTGTTGTCTTCATTGATGACATTCTTGTGTTCTCGAAGTCGGAGGAAGAGCACGAGCAGCACCTGAGGATGGTCCTAGACAAGCTTCGTGAGCACCAACTGTATGCCAAATTCAGCAAGTGTGAGTTCTGGCTACATAAAGTTGGATTCTTAGGTCATGTCTTGACCGAGGAAGGATTATCTGTTGATCCTGCAAAGATCGAAGCTGTGACCCAATGGCAATCTCCAATGACCGTCAAGGAAGTCAGAAGCTTCCTCGGACTAGCGGGCTATTACCGCAAGTTCGTGGAAGGATTCTCTAGCATTGCACGACCAATGACTCAGCTCCTCAAGAAGGACAAGAAGTTCGAGTGGACGCCAAAATGCGAAGAGAGCTTCCAAGAGCTCAAGAAGAGATTGACCACCGCCCCAGTTCTGGCAACACCTGATATTCACAAGGAGTTCGTGATATATTGTGATGCCTCTCGAACCGGATTGGGAAGCGTTCTGATGCAAGAAGGCCGCGTCATAGCATACCTCTCCAGGCAGCTACGACCCCATGAGGAGAACTACGCTACTCACGATCTTGAGCTGGCGGCAGTAGTTCATGCCTTGAAGACATGGCGGCATTACCTCCTAGGGAAACGGTGTGAGATTTACACAGACCATAAAAGTCTGAAGTATATTTTCACCCAAAAGGAATTGAACATGAGGCAACGGAGATGGTTGGAACTCATCAAAGATTATGACCTCAGTGTTCAATATCACCCTGGGAAGGCTAACGTGGTGGCCGATGCCTTAAGCAAGAAGGCTTGCTCTTCGAATGCCGTTATTCAAGAAAGGCAGCCAGCCTTGTTTAAGGAGATCGAACAATTCAGTTTGGAATTGGTTACCCCTGGATTTCTGGATCATTTGGAAGTCAGACCAACCCTGCTGGACGACGTCAAGAAGGCTCAAGAAGGACACACAAGCATTGAAGGCATCAAGAAGAAGATGAAGCTGGGCAAGGCCCCAGGATTCTCCGAAGACGAGCACGGGATTGTTTGGTACAAAGGTCGCCTCTGCGTACCAAACAACACCGAGCTGAAGACGCTGATTCTGCAAGAAGCCCACGACACTCCGTATTCCATCCACCCCGGAGGAACCAAGATGTACCAAGACTTGAAGGCACGATTCTGGTGGCACGGGATGAAAAGAGAGATTGCAACCTATGTTGCAAAGTGTGATGTGTGCCAAAGGGTCAAGGCTGAATATCAGCGACCTACTGGATTGCTTCAACCACTCAAGGTTCCTGAGTGGAAGTGGGATAAAGTCGGAATGGACTTCATCACTGGATTACCAAGGTCGAATAAAGGACATGACTCTATCTGGGTCATAGTCGATCATTTGACCAAGGTGGCCCACTTCATTCCTGTCAAGACCACTTATGATGGCAACCGGCTGGCAGCTCTCTACTCGACCGAATCGTAAGTCTTCACGGTGTTCCCAAGGAGATTGTGTCAGATCGAGGCACCCAGTTCACTTCAAGGTTCTGGAAGAAGTTCCAAGAAGCCTTGGGAACCAAGTTGTCTTTCAGCACAGCTTTCCACCCACAGACCGGAGGTCAAACTGAGCGAGTCAATCAGATTCTCGAAGATATGCTCCGAGCCTGTGTCCTGGCATATGGAGCCAAGTGGGAAGACTGTCTCCCTTTTGCCGAGTTCTCCTATAACAACAGTTACCAGTCAAGCCTTCAGATGGCACCATTTGAGGTGTTGTACGGACGCAGATGTCGCACACCCCTCAACTGGTCAGAGACTGGAGAAGGACTAGTCTTTGGACCGGATAATCTCTGCGCAGCAGAAGAGCAAGTCCAACTAGTCAGACAGCGATTAAAGGCAGCCAAGTCAAGGCAGAAGAGTTATGCTGACACTCGACGCCGAGACATGAGTTTCCATGTCGGGGACCAGGTGTACCTGCGGGTAACTCCTCTGAAGGGAACCAAGCGTTTCCACGTCAAGGGGAAGCTCGCACCAAGGTTCATTGGACCCTTTGAGATCACTGCACGACAAGGAGAAGTGGCTTATCAGTTGGAACTACCACCTGAGCTATCCGATGTGCACAATGTGTTCCATGTGTCACAACTCCGGAAATGTCTCCAAGTTCCAGACAAGCCCAATCTCTACAAGGATGTGGATCACCAAGCCATTGATCTGCAGCCTGATTTGACCTACCGCGAGAAGCCTATTCGCATTCTGGACGAAGCGGAACGACGTATGCGGAGCCGTACCATCAAGTACTTCAAGGTCCAGTGGAGCAACCACACCGAAGCAGAAGCAACCTGGGAACGAGAAGACTATCTTAGATCCGAGTTTCCCGATCTCTTTTAAGCCCTAGTTTAGGAATCTCGGGGACGAGATTCTTGTAAGGGGGGTAGGTCTGTCACACCCTGCATTTTGTAACATGTTATTTGTAACTTTGGAGCATGAAAATTTGGACCAGCAAAAATTTTTAGCATCATTTGGCTTTTATTTGGAATTGAGTTTTCTTCATTTGCATTTTCATGTGCTCATTAAAGTCAACTATGATCTCTTGTAGATTTCATCTCCATACCCAAAACTTCTGCCCAATGATCATGCCAAGTGTTATATAGCAGTATAGTATTTTCTTACAAAATTAATTTGGCCAAAAAGTATTTTTATAAATTTAGTTTTCCAAAAACCCCTGAATTGAGATTTGCACTACAAGTACTTGATTTAGGGTGAGAAAATTATTTCAAAAGGTTTATTTGAGACCTACTAGTCATAGGACTCCCAGAAACCACAAAGGTATAATTTTAAAAGTTATTTTTCTATTTTATTTAAAAGTCTTTTCTTAAGGCCAGAAATGGTCTTTAATAGGGGGGAAATTATTTAACTGTTTCAAAAATATTTGCCAAAATTCAGGGAGACTCAGAGGACATATATTGTCCATATATAAGAGTTATAACACTTGGTCATGTTCAAAATAATGGGCTAAACCCTCTAAAACCCTTTCTGGATATTTCAAGCTTTTGAAATATTTACAAAGGAAATTTTCTCCAAAAATTCCAGGGAAATTCTATCATGTCATATATGACTTATTTGTTGATCTTGCCAAGTCCCATGCCTTGGGAAGCAAGAAAACATCCTCAAACCCCTTCATAACCATTCTGTCCATAATTGAAGTTTGAGCAACTTTACATTGCCAAACTTGTCCAAATGCTCTCAAACTTGGTGCACATGCTAGAATTACCTAATAAGGCATCGAGACCAAATGGCACAAGATTTGGAATAGAGCAACTTGATCTAATCACCTCAAAACCCTTCCTGTTCAAATGCAAATTTGAACAACTTTACATTACCAACTTTTTATCTGGAGCTTCAAACTTTGTGGGCATGATCAATACCCCGAATGATGATGCTACACCAAGTGGTGCATCAAGAGGAGATGATTAGCTTGACTCAATCAAGATGAAACTGTTTCTGTTGATTTCTAAGGTTCACCAAAGTTACATTGGCTAGTTTCTCCAAGTGAGCCCAAATTTGGTGAAGCACCCTATTTTCTCATGTCTTTTAACCTTGTTAAGTGCAATGTCAAGTGGAGGTCATTTACTTGACCAAACACTGATAAAACACCTTCTGCAGAATTGCTAAAACCTCCAACTTGATCACTTTTACTTTTCTCCATGGCCTCAACTTCTTACCACATGCTCATTGAGTTACCAGCTACCTCCAGTAACTCCCCCAGCACCCCAGCTCCATGATTGAGGGGTGAAAGCCCTGTTTTACCTTGGTGTACAGCAAGCTTTCACCATTTCACCAGCACTCTCACTCTCTCTCAGCATCTCCAGGGCATCCAAGGCCTCAGGCCCTTTCTTTACTGCTCCCTCAACGTGCTAGACACTGCTGGACACCTTGGGTTTGACCAGAACGGCGAGAGCGTGGCGATGCCAGCCATACGCACGCTCTGGAGCGCGCAACAGTGCAGACCAGCACTGTAGCTCCGGCCAATCAACCTCCCCCGACAGCCTCGGGCCTCCCCCTCGCGCCAGTCGAGGCCCCTCGACGTCCGCGACCTCCCCGGCGCTGTCCCCCCTCCTCCTGCGCCCTCCAGTGGCCGTCGTCGCACGCGCGCTGGCCGCCCGCGGCGGCCACTCCTCTGCCTCGCACGCGCGCACGCTCCTGGCGCTCCCCCGCTCCTCCTCTCACTTCAGCTGGACATGGAGCTCGTCCAGGAACTCCACGGACCCATTCCCTTGGCCTCCCGTGCGCTGTAGCCTCGAGCCGGAGCTCGCCGGCGCACTCGACCACGGGCCTCCGTCGAGCCCCTATTTATAGCCCCTCCCGAGCCTCTCCAGCAGCACCACCAGCATCACTTCTCTCCACTGATCCCCCCAACACCTCCAGTTCGACCCCAGGACGTCCCAGTGCTCGGGATCGACCGGAGCTCCGCCGCGTCGAGCCGCCGGTGATCCCGCAGTACGGGCCTTCCCCGCTCCTTTTCTTGCCCGATCTAGAACCCCCTTGCCTCACTGATCCTTTCCCCCCTGTTTCCCCTCTCTGTGGCAGTCGGAAACGACCAGAACCACGACTCTCCGACGAGCTTCCGCCGTCCCACCTCGCCACCGGTGAACCAGGCCTCCCCGCCGTGCCGCACCACCACCACAGCAACCGCAACACGACGCTGAGCACGTCCCTGCCCTCCGTTGCCGTCGCCGTGGCCGGAAACCTCGCCGGTGAGCTCGCCGTCGCCGTGGCCGTGGGGTTAGAGATGACAGGCGGGCCCCGCCTGTCATCCCCTCACCTCTCTCCCCCTCCTCTGTGCCACTGACCCACGGGCCCCGCCCGTCAGGTTTGAAAACCTGACGTGCGCGCGCAGGCTCCCGTGCGGCTGGGCCGATCCGTCTGGGCCGTGCACTGTGGCCTTCTCTGGCCCAGTGCACAGGACCCTTTTTTCCTTTTCTTTTTTGTTAATGTTTTAAACATTTCTACAGAAAAGAATATTGATCCAAATTAAATAATTCCAACTCCTAAAATCTTGTAATATTCCAACCTATTTAATGGTACTACTTTCACTCAAATCCATGAAACTTTTCTGTACTGTTCAAATTTAAATTCAAATTTGAGCAGTATAACTCCTGTTCTAAAATCAACATATTCCATTCTGTTACTCCAAAACTCCAACTAAGATTTTTCCCTATCTTAGAAATCCCTCTAGTATTTTACAAAAATGAGTTGACATTTTTCTGAGCACTTTGATTTTTCTGTATTGTTTGTATTCTTATTTTCCCGTGGTTATTATGCGATGTATAGATCCCGTATTTGACGAAGTTGCTGTGGAAGAAGAAGGAGAAGGACTTGAAGACTTTGAAGACCAAGCCAATCCAGGCAAGCAGCCCTTTGACCATGATACACTTGTTCTCGGAACCCGTTTGTTTCCGATGCATGGTGATAGGGTTACGATGGTAACCTAGTTGATTCCACCTCATGATGCATGCTTGATCTTGTTCTTGCTAAGTGCTAGATGACATGCAAATAGATGGTCATGATGCTTAAATGATGCATGTGTGATATGAACCTTCGTAGTTGAAATCATTTGCATGAACCCATCGGGTGCCCCTAATGCCCGAGGGTGATGATGAGTTAGGTCATCACTTGAGGAAGAAGTGATGTGCCAGTGATATCATGTGCATGGTGGAATGATGGATTAGATTTATGTGTGACTACCGTCCCAACCAAACATGTGCAACCACACTACCCCTTATGGGACGGGGCTTTATTGATTACTTAGGTCGATACTAGCATGGTGCCCGCACTACTAGTGACGGGAAGACTTGAGGTCTTTCCCTGGACGGGGTCGTGCTTGGATAGGCGACCATGACTATTTTCACAGGGCACCGGACACACCGTTGGTCCCTTCGGGTACGCGTGAACATTGAAATTAGGGCAAGTCCCGTGATCTATTGTTTGTACCCGAGGGCCGTGTACCAACAAGTGGACTCTATGTTAGTGTCGTCTAAGGAAAGGTAATGACCGGGTGCTTACCCCGGGTACTTGAGGTACCGCGGGTCGTGGATGACACGGAAGTTCCCCGGATCTTGTGGGTAAAGTGCGCAACCTCTGCAGAGTGTAAAACTATTCGAATAGCCGTGTCCACGGTCATGGACAGTTGGGTGGTGCTACTTAAACTATGTCCAGAATTTTACTTCATCAGTATTGGAATGTGTGTGTGATAAGTCAAGGATGGTGACTTGACTCGATGAGTTGAATCATATTCATGTTGATATCGGTAACCTGTCTTCGAGGTTACGCGAGGTTATTGATGCATAAACTTGATAGTAGTATGTTGTTCTAGCCTTGCTAGATTGATCATTATTATTCAATTGCACTGTTACTTTGAACCACATCATGGGTTGCTTGCGAGTACATTCAAAGTACTCATTGGCTTGCCACTGGTTATTTAAATTGGCCAGGCATGGAAGAACAGGATTATGAGGAAGAGTTCTTTGGAGACGAACATGCGAACTAGGACGCTATCCCAGTCAGAATGCCTGTAGGGTTAAGGCAGATGGCATGGGTTCTACCCGTTTATCGAAGACTTCCGCTACTTGAGTTAATTGCTATTCAGCCCGTGAGGCTCTATCTTTGTAAGACTTGGCCATAATGGCCATAATTCGTGTAAGACTATTTGTATGGATGTAAGACTCTTGTTATCTCAGCTTCTGTGTGTTCAGTGAGCATCGATCTCTGGGATCACTGTACACGTGCATTCGGTGATCTCGACTTCTAAGTCGGGGTCCCCACACCTCCCAACAAGCGCTATCATTTTACGCCCCTAGCTAGGCATAATCATGCTCACATAAAAGATAAGAATTGGAACATAACGGGGGCATCTTGAAGCATATGAATAGCACATTTAAGTCTAACCCACTTCCTATGCATAGGGATTTTGTGAGCAAACAACTTATGGGAACGATAATCAACTACCATATGAAGGGAACACAAACATAGCTTCAAAATTTTAAGCACAGAGAGGAAACTTGATATTATTGCAATTCCTACAAGCATATGATCCTCTCTCGTAATAATATTCAGTAGCATCATGAATGAATTCAACAATATAACCAGCACATAAAGCACTCTTGTCATGATCCCCAAGCATATAAATTTTATTACTCTCCACAAAAGAAAAATTCTTCTCATTCGGAATAGTGGGAGAAAACTCAACAAAATAATTATCATGTGAAGCATAATCCAATTGAAAACTAAAATCATGATGACAAGTTTCATGGATATCATTATTATTAATAGCATACAAGTCATCACAATAATCATCATAGATAGCAACTTTGTTCTCATAATCAATTGGAACCTCTTCCGACATAGTGGATTCATCACTAAATAAAGTCATGACCTCTCCAAATCCACTTTCATAAATATAATCATCATAAATAGGAGGCTTGCTTTCATCATGATAAATTTGCTCATCAAAACATGGGGGACTAAACATATCATCTTCATCAAACATAGCTTCCCCAAGCTTGTGGCTTTGCATATCATTAGCATCATGGGTATTCAAACAATTCATACTAACAACATTGCAATCATGCTCATCATTCACATATTTTATGCCAAGAATTCTATGTAATTCTTCTTCTAGTACTTGAGCACAATTTTCCTTCCCATCATTTTCACGAAAGATATTAAAAAGATGAAGCATATGAGGTAACCTTAATTCAATTTTTTGTAGTTTTCTTTTATAAACTAAACTAGTGATAAAACAAGAAACAAAAAGATTCGATTGCAAGATCTAAAGATATACCTTCAAGCACTAACCTCCCCGGCAACGGCGCCAGAAAAGAGCTTGATGTCTAATACGCACCCTTCTTCTTGTAGATGTTGTTGGGCCTCCAAGTGCAGAGGTTTGTAGGACAGTATCAAATTTCCCTCAAGTGGATGACCTAAGGTTTATCAATCCGTGGGAGGCGTAGGATGAAGATGGTCTCTCTCAAGCAACCCTGCAACCAAATAACAAAGAGTCTCTTGTGTCCCCAACACAGCCAATACAATGGTAAATAGTATAGGTGCACTAGTTCGGCGAAGAGATGGTGATACAAGTGCAATATGGATGGTAGATATTGGTTTTTGAAAAAGGAAAATATAAAAACAGCAAGGTAGCAAGTGGTAAACGTGAGCATAAACGGTATTGCAATGATAGTAGGCAAGGCCTAGGGTTCATACTTTCACTTATGCAAGTTCTCTCAGCAAGGATAACATAATTGGATCATATTACTAGCCCTCAACATGCAACAAAGAGTCACTCCAAAGTCACTAATAGCGGAGAACAAACGAAGAGATTATGGTAGGGTACAAAACCACCTCAAAGTTATTCTTTCTGATCGATCTATTCCAGAGTCCGTAGTAACGTTCAATCTATCATAGAGTTCGTAGTAGAATAACACCTTAAGACACAAATCAACCAAAACCCCAATGTCACCTAGATACTCCATTGTCACCTCAAGTATCCGTGGGCATGATTATACGATATGCATCACACAATCTTAGATTCATCTATTCAACCAACACAAAGTACTTCAAAGAGTGCCCCGAAGTTTCTACCGGAGAGTCAAGACGAAAACGTGTGCCAACCCCTATGCATAGATTCCCAAGGTCACGGAACCCGCAAGTTGATCACCAAAACATACATCAAGTAGATCACATGATATCCCATTGTCACCACAGATAAGCACGTGCAAGACATACATCAAGTGTTCTCAAATCCTTAAAGACTCAATCCGATAGGATAACTTCAAAGGGAAAACTCAATCTATTACAAGAGAGTAGAGGGGGAGAAGCATCATAAGATCCAACTAAAATAGCAGAGCTCGCGATACACCAAGATCGTGCCATCTCAAGAACATGAGAGAAGAGAGAAAGAGAGAGAGATATCAAACACATAGCTACTGATACATACCCTCAGCCCCGAGGGTGGACTACTCCCTCCTCGTCATGGAGAGCGCTGGGATGATGAAGATGTCCACCGGAGAGGGATTGCCCCCCTTCGGCAGGGTGCCAGAACGGGTCTAGATTGGTTTACGGTGGCTATAGAGGCTTTCGGCGGCGGAACTCCCGATCTTGGTTAATTTCCGAAGGTTTCAGTATTTATAGGAATTTTTGGCGTAGATCCCACGTCAGGGAAGCTTCTGGGCTGTCCTCGAGATAAGGGGGCGCCACCACCTTCCCAGGGCGCGCCCGCCACCCTCGAGGGCAGCCCGTGGCTCTCCTGGCCCAACTATTTTGCTTCGGGGGCTTCTTTTGGTCCAGAAAAAATCATAAAAAATTGGCTCGTCAATTGGACTCCATTTGATATTCCTTTTCTGTAAAACCCTAAAACAGGAGAAAAACAGAAACTGGCACTGGGCTCTGGGTTAATAGGTTAGTCCCAAAAATCGTATAAAAGTGTATAATAAATCCCATAAGACATCCTAGAAGGATAATATAATAGCATGGAACAATGAAAAATTATAGATACGTTGGAGATGTATCAATACCTTTAAATGATTTTGAAGGAGTTCAAAATGGACCAGTCAAAGAAGGAGTTCTTGCCAGAGTTGTAAGGTGTGATGTTGAGTGAGACTCAAAGCTCGACCATGGTAGAAGAAAGAGAAAGGACGAAGGTCGTCCCCTATGCCTTAGCCATGGGCTCTGTACGGTATGCCATGCTATGTACCGCACCTGATGTGTGCCTTGCCACATTTCTGGCGAGGCGGTACAAGAGTGATCCATGAGTAGATCACTGGACAACGGTCCAAAAAATTATTCTTAGAGGAATAAGGAAATGTTTCTCGGTTATGGAGGTGACAAAGAGTTCTGCGTAAAGGGTTACGTCGATGCAAGCTTTAACACCTATCCAGATGACTCTGGGTAGCAAACTAGATATGTATAGTGGAGCAACCATTTGGAATAGCTCCAAGTGGAGCGTTGTAGTAGCATCTATAATATGACATAGAGATTTGCAAAGTACCTACGGACCTGAATGTTGCAGACCCGTTGACTAAAACCTCTCTCACAAGCATAACATGATCAAACCTGTCGTGAAATTGGCACGGCAGATGTCCGGTTTAGAGGACTTAGGTGTGAGGCCATCGCGTGGGTTAGCTTGAAGAGGTTAAAAGCACACAAAGGACACGGAGAGTTTATACTAGTTCGGCCCCTTCGATGAAGGTAAAAGCCTACGTCTAGTTTGGTTTGGTATTGCTTGGGCGTCGATGAACAGGGAGCGGATTGCTTGCCTGTGTCTCGACGGGTTGTTGCTTGTCCTTGAACCGTCGCCGGGTCGTCCCTCTATATAGGAGGCAACGCCCGGTCCGGTTTACAGAGTCCCGAGACCGGCTCATAATCGTGTCCGCCTCGGTCTCTACTCTTTCTACCTTATACCTCAAGTTACATGATATGATGGTTCATAAACCGTAAACTTTACACATGGGCCCTAAGCCTCTATGGGCCGTAACCTCCGGTTCATATTCTACTGGGCTTATGATAATACAACTTATGTAAATGTAATCCGGACCTTCCTAGCCGGTTTATACCTGCTAGTAATATCCCTGACATTAGGCCCCAGATTGATTTGAACTTGTTCATGTCAGTCTTCTAAATCTTTGCATAAATTTCTTCTCTTCTTTGTAAACCGGCTATGACGTCATCTCCGGAAGTCATCTCAATCTGTCGTGACATCACCTCCGCATTTATTGCTCACATCTGTTTGTTACCTTTGTTAAATGTTATCCCGAAGATCGAGGCGACAACAGAATCTTTATCCAATCTCTGACCTCCTTGATTCCCGCGCTTGCCGTTTCACCTCATCAGTTTATAAATACCGCGTCGGTCCGCTTCTTTTCTTCCTTCTGCCTTCGTCTTCCTCCATCGCCCGAAGCTCCGCCGCCGTTCTTCGAGCCCATCGCCGTCGTCAAGCCGGGCCGCTGCATCACCCTGAACCGTGACCAGAGCACTCCATCGCCGTCTTCTTCTTCCTCAGGTATTCCTTCTCTCTCACTGTAGATCCCAATCTAGGGTTCCTCCATGGCTTCCGCCATGAAACCTTGAAGCTTGCTGTTCATCCTTGTAGGTTACACTTGCAGTAGATTCAAACGTTGGATTCGTTTTAAGTGCGCTCCTGCTCCGTGGCTTAAACCTTAGATTCAAACCATAGATTCAAACCTGCGATTTATTTGGTCTGTAGAAACCCTTCGTGGTTCTTCCTGTATACGTCTTGCATATATTTCATCTTTTTCTTACGTCTCAGATCCATTTTTACTTTAGCCTTCTGTAGAAACCTGTTTCTTCGCCTTGTAGATCTGTAAGTTACTCACCGGTTTAACCAATTATATGCTCTTCCTTAAAATAATAAGACTTAAACCCGACGGTTTAGCCTCCTTTTTTCTGTTATCATAAACCGGTAGTTGTTCGCTTCACATCTGCCTCCGGGTTGTCAATGTCATTAGTCCCTTGTCTAAACCGTCGATATAATTTGATGTTATGCTTCGGTTTATGCTTCAGTAATTAGTAATCCGGATTTTGTACTGCATCTTTCAGCGTCTCCTTTAGTCGAGATGACTGCCAAGCAGTTCGTTGCTTGCAACCGGGCTCCTTCCCACATTACGGAAGAGGATTTGTCAAACGCCGCTTCAATTGGCCTTTTGGGTCCTAAAAATGTTCTGCATTGGCGGGCCCAGGAGATGAATGTCCCCCAACCCCTAAAGAAGGAGAGATCATTGTTTTCTTTGATCACCTGGCCCGGGGCTTTAGCCCTCCCGGTTCAAAATTCTTCCGGGATGTACTAGCCGCTTTTCAGCTCCATCCTGAGGACATAGGTCCAAATTCTGTATCACATGTCTGCAATTTCCAAGTCTTTTCAGAAGCGTATCTTCAAGAAGAACCTTCAGTGGATCTGTTCAGAGACTTCTTCCACTTAAACCGGGGGACTGAATTTTCTGATGGACCGCATCAGGAATTGGGGGGCGTCAGCATCCAAAAGAGAAAGGATGTGACCTTTCCTCATGCTGCCCTTCACACACACCCCAAGGAATAGAATCAATCGTGGTTCTATTGCATAGATACCTCACCTGAAGGGGAAAACCCACTGCCGGGTTACCGCGCATATCGCCTACCTGAAGATCACCCCCTGCCGCAGCGCCTCAGTGCTCCAGACCGTGCCCGGTTTGCCCCTCAACTGTCCAAGCTTAGAGCCTTTATGGCCAATGGTTTAACCGGAGTAGACTTCGTTCACTGTTGGCTTGCCTGGAGCATCCTTCCGCTGAGCCGGCACTCAGGCCTGATGTGTGAGTACATCGGTAAACCGGATGATCCGCTGCGCCACATTGATGTAATACTTCCTGAAGAAGAAGTTGCCGAATCCGCAAAGAAAATGCTCAACATCTCTCTTGAAGAGTGCAGCCGGACCGGTTTAGCTCCATTTTGTGAAAACAATAAACCGCCAGCAGTAAGTTCTTTCTGATCTTTTCTGCTTGTTTCTAATCCGTCCATATCAAATATCTTCTATTTATTTTCTTTCTTCTGCACAGGCCAACGACCCCTTCTGGAAGAGGAAAACTCAAGACAAACCGGGCAAACAACCACGCCGGAAAACATATGCTGTCAAGAAGAAGAAGGCTGCTGCCCCCTCCGGTTCACGTCCTGAGGAAGATGATCCGGATTCCGAGGTATGAGTTGATCCTGATATATTGTAATCTTCCTTTATCCAAATTTATGTTAACAATGTCTTTCCGCAGGATCTGGCTAAAGGAAGTAAAGCGGCGGAAGTTGAGGTAATCTCTCTTTCTTCAGACTCAGAACCGCCGGCACCCAAAATCCGCCGGGCGTCTCGGAAATACCCTTTTTCTCATCCTTACACTCAATTGGACCCCAAATTTCTTTTGAAGAAGCAGCAGCATGAAGCACGCCGGACTACGCGCCATAGTGGCCATGTAGTGGAGTCCTCCGGAATACCTCTCACTCCGGCTCGCAGGCGCCGCTCTGAGGTTTTACTTTTTCCAACTCTTCTTCATCCAAAGGCCGGGCTTATACGTAAACCGCTTAAACCATCTGATCCAAACTATCAGGAGGCTCCTTTGTCCTCTTCTGGCGAGTCGACTGCTACACAGGTCCCTGTATTGAAGACCGTGCCTGGGTAAGTCCTTTCCAACATCTGGTTTATCTTTATATTTGTATCTTGATGATTCTCATTGTTCCTTTGATTTTCTTCAGCAAGCCAAAACCTAGCAAGAAGGCGAAAGCCACCAAAACGGCTGCCGAGACTGCTACCGCTGAACCGGCCGCTGATCCGGATGAAGTTATCCCTCCAGAGGATAATCCTGCAGCTCAATTTGATGACGCCACTCCCATGGATCATGATGACATTGTTGCCCCGGAAGATGCTAATATGGAAAATGTAGTTGAACCGGCGAGTCCTGTCCGGGTTAGCCCTCCTCGGGCTAGCCCGGCTCCTGTTAGTCCGGTGCCTACAGCTGCCCCTTCTCAACCAACTACTGCTTCTTCCCCGGATGTTCAGATAACCGGGTCAGGTTTTACCGCTCCTGCTGAGCCTATCGTCTTGGCCAAACACACTGCCAAAGAAGAAAAGCTTCAACAAGAGAGAGGCAAGTGGAGCACGGACTTATCCAGCTATGCCCAATTAAGTGCCCAGGAACTTTATTCCGGGTATTTGAACCGGCTTCATACCAGCCGCGATTATGAATTGGGGTTGGTTAATATGATGAAGGATAAGTACGAGGTAACTTCCTTTACTTGTCTCTGTTTTGTATTCTTTGTAATACTATCCTTAGGCCATAGTAGCCCACAAGTGCCGGTTTAGCTTCGTTGTAGGTGAACCGGGACTTCCAATGTATCTGCAGATGAATTTACATTAGCCCCCAAGTGCCAGGGGCATAACTTGTTTTATGTGTCTGGGACTTGTCCGATTTTCTCTTTTGATACTTCAACGGCACATTAGCCCCCAAGTGTCAAGTGGATAACTTGTTTATATGCTTGAGACTTGTCCGATTGTCTTTTACTCCTCCTGATTTCTTTGTAGGCTGACTTGACCCGGAGGGCTGCAGAGGTAACTGAGCTCCGGAATAGACTGGCTGCTACTAAAACTGCTTCTGCCAAAGCCAAGGAAGAGCTTGTGCTAAACTTAACCAACACAGAAAAGTTGAAAAAAGACTTTGAAGCGGAGCGGTCCGCCTGGGAGGTGCAGAGGAATGCTCTTGAGAAAAGAGCAAAGGATGCTGAAGCTGCCCTTAATCCGGTGACGCAAGAGCTGGCCGGCTTAAGATAGCAAATAGAACTTATGACCTCTGCTATCTTTGGTGAGCACTTCATTTGCATGTGTTTTCATCTCTGCAATCTTTATTCCGCTCCGGTTTAACTTTAACAATCAATTTTAGGGCGACGCATAACTCATCTTGGAGATGACATCCGAAAGAAGCTCAAGGCCTCTTATACCTTGGTGGAGCAGCTGTATTCCGGCGCTCAAAGGATTATAAGTGCAATGTCCCATCAGAAGGCGGCCCCCACTACTATCCAAGGTACTTTGGAGAAGCTATCTATACTGCATGTGCGCTTGGTGGAAGTAAAGAAATCTGCCGCACGGGCCGGCTCTCTTGTAGCACTGACTAGGGCCAAGGCATGGGTTCCGGATTTTGATCCGGAGGAAGCTATGAACGGATATCCCAGTAATAAAGAAGATGGATCTGCCTTCTCTGGCGAGGACCTTCGTGCTTTAACCAAGGAGATGCGCCCTCTTGCCAGCAAGCTTGCTGATGAAGCGGACCTGACCAGGTATCATCCGACATATGACTTAGAAAATGAACGGGTGGACCGGGCGGTTTATGATATTGAGAATCTGATCCCGCCAGTGCGTGCCCATACTTTCGCTCCAGATATTGATCCGTCCGATCTTATTACTGAGGAAATGTACTTCCCTGCACTATCCAAGATTGACTGGCGCGTTCCCGACTTCCAGCCACTTCATGAAGACGGAGAAGTTCCGGAACAAGCCGATCCTCAGCCTTCGCAGCAGGAAGAAGAATCATAAACCGCTCAGTTTAACTCTTAGCTGCTAAAATGTGCTGCCAAAAAACTTTAATCCGTTCAGGCCTACAAGTGCCTTGTAATAGGATAGCTCGAAACATTGTCTGTCTTAATCCGGATGTCACAGCTTGACTTGGCGTCTGCCAATTTTAATCCCTTGTCTGCTATGATTGATCCATTAATGTTATCTGTATCTGCATAGATAATGCTAAAAAGATGTCCTGGCGGTTTGCCACCGGACCTATTACATTGCCCCCATAGGCATATATATTGAAAGAGTGTCTGTTTTATACCAAAAATACTTCATACCTTTGATTAGATGTGCTTGACATCCTTAATCTGGTAGGCATAATTGAACACGTAGATTCTGATTAAGCTCTTGGCCCTCTTGGCGTTTGCCCGATGACTGCTCGGGTTATGATAAACACCGGTTTAAATTATCCTGGTGTTTATGATCCAGACTTTGAACTTATGCTGGTATTCATGATCCAGACTTTTACTTTGTAGATATGTGGTCAACTTCGAAGTTGCCCAGCTCCGGATCAAAAAACTTGGTTACCCACGGAAAAACTTTGAAAAATCGCAAAAAATAAAGCATTGTTGGCAAATAAGACCATGTATTCGAGGCTTTTTGCGAGCTGCCATGCTCCAAATCGAGGCTTCTGATTCGAATGCGATCAGTAAACCGGAAATTTTGCCAATCAATGGATTCGAATGCGATCCAAGGGGCTATGATTCATTTTCCAATCAATGGATGCAATCCAAGGAGCTATGATTCATTTTGCCAATCAATGGATGCGATCCAAGGAGCTATTATTCATTTTGCCAATCAATGGATGTGATCCAAGGAGCTATGATTCATTTTGCCAATCAATGGATGCGATCCAAGGAGCTATGATTCATTTTGCCAATCAATGGATGCGATCCAAGGAGCTATGATTCATTTTGCCAATCAATGGATGTGATCCAAGGAGCTATGATTCATTTTGCCAATCAATGGATGCGATCCAAGGAGCTTTGTGATTTGAATATGATCATATAAACCGGACCCAAAGGGGTTAAGCTAGGATTCGAATGCGATCTGTAGCCCCCTAGTGACCGTGGAGGCAGGGTACCTATTGCGCTTGTATGGCAAGTCCTGTTTGGTCCCTTATAGAATTGTCCTGCATAGCAAAATAGACTGATCAAAGCATCTTGTTTTCTTGATGAGAATGATATATATCAAGAGAAGTAAACTTTAGATGGATATCACCTGAGTGAACTCCCATAAGACACTTTATTTAGAAGAAAATGGCTGATCCCCGGTTTACCAGGGGTGCCGGTTTATTTATTAATCATAATATATAAAGGATACATGAAGCGGAGCTCATGGCTCAAGTGTAGTAAGGCCGCAGAAGGGCAATGTTCCATGGCCTCTTCGTCTCTTCCTCTGCTGTCCGTGAGTCTTTATGTTCTTGAACGTCCACCAGGTAGTATGAACCGTTGTGTAGATTCTTGCTGACCACAAAGGGTCATTCCCAAGGTGGGGATAGTTTGTGCATATCTGTCTGGTCTTGTATAAGCCGGAGCACCAGGTCCCCCTCCTGGAACGTCCTGGTCTTAACCCGGCGGCTGTGATATCTTCGCAGATCTTGATGATAGATTGTGGATCGTGCTGCTGCGAGGTCACGCTCTTCATCCAGCCGGTCTAGATTGTCCTGTCTTGCCTGCTCATTGGCCTCTTTAACATAAGTCGTCACCCGTGGTGAGTCGTGCTGGATATCACTTGGAAGAACCGCTTCAGCATCGTACACCATGAAGAAGGGCGTATAGCCTGTAGACCTGTTAGGCGTAGTATTGATGCTCTAGATGACAGAAGGTAACTCCTCAACCCAGCACCCTGGTGTTCTTTGCAAGGGAGTCATAAGTCGGGGCTTGATGGCTCGCAAGATCTCCTGGTTGGCCCTTTCAGCTTGACTATTGGATTGAGGGTGAGCTACTGAAGACACATCCAGGCGAATATGTTCCCTTTGGCAAAACTCTTCCATCTCTCCTTTGGATAAATTGGTGCCATTATCAGTAATAATGTTGTGTGGAAAGCCAAACTGGAAAATTACCTTTTTGATGAATTTAACCACTGTTGCCGCATCACACTTACTGACAGGCTCTGCCTCAATCCACTTTGTAAACTTGTCCACTGCTACCAACAGGTGGGTTTTTTGATCTTGGGATCGTTTAAAAGGCCCAACCATATCAAGCCCCCAAGTCGCAACCGGCCAAGTAATTGGAATCATTCGTAGTTCCTGTGCCGGAACAAGAGCACGGCATGAAAATTTCTGACAAGCGTCGCATTTTCGGACTAGATCCTCCGCATCAGCATGGGCTGTTAACCAGTAGAACCCATGACGGAAAGCTTTAGCTACCAAGGACTTTGAACCGGCGTGATGACCACAATCCCCTTCATGAATCTCTCGAAGAATATCACAGCCTTCCTCTGATGATACGCACCGCTAAAACACCCCAGAAACGCTGCGGTGATGAAGTTCTCCATTAGCGATGGTCATAGATTTGGATCGCCGGATTATCTGCCTGGCTTCAACCTCATCATCTGGCAACTCTCCTCGGCTCAGGTACGCCAAATAAGGGAGTGTCCAATCCGGAATAACATGAAGCGCTGCAACCAGCTGTGCTTCCAGATCAGGAACGGCCAAATCCTCTTCCGTTGGTACTTGAACTGATGGACTGTGTAACTCATCCAAAAAAGTATTTGGTGGCACCGGTTTACGCTGAGAACCCAGCCGTCTTAGAGCATCGGCTGCTTCATTTTTCTGCCGGTCTATGTGATCCACCTGATATCCTTTGAAACATCCTGCAACTGCTTCCACTTCTCGCCTATAAGCTGCCATAAGAGGATCTTTGGAGTCCCACTTGCCAGACACTTGTTGTGCCACTAGATCTGAATCACCAAAGCACTTGACCCGGCTCAAATTCATCTCCTTAGCCATCTGCAGGCCATGAAGTAGTGCTTCATATTGAGCCGCATTGTTAGTGCAAGGGAACATTAGTCGGAGGACATAACAAAACTTGTCACCTCGTGGGGAAGTTAACACAACTCCAGCCCCCGAGCCTTCTAATTGCCTTGAACCGTCGAAGTGGATAGTCCAGTATGTATGATCCGGCTTCTCCTCTGGTGCTTGCAATTCTGTCCAATCATTGATGAAATCTACCAATGCTTGGGATTTGATAGCAGTACGAGGTACATACTTCAATCCGTGTGGGCTAAGCTCAATAGCCCACTTTGCTACTTTGCCCGTGGCCTCTCTGTTCTGGATTATATCCCCCAATGTAGCTGAGCTAACAACAGTGATTGGGTGGCCCTGGAAGTAGTGCTTCAGCTTCCGGTTTGCCATGAACACGCCATACACTAGTTTCTGCCAGTGTGGATATCTTAGCTTTGATTCAATTAGAACCTCACTGACGTAATAAACCGGACGCTGAACCGGATATTCCTTACCTGCTTCTTTGCGCTCCACCACAATTTCCACGCTAACTGCACGGGCATTGGCGGCCACGTATAACAGCAGCGGCTCATTGTCAACAGGGGCGGCAAGGATCAGTGGTTCTGCTAATTGCCGCTTCAAGTCCTCAAACGCAGCGTTCGCAGCATCGCTCCATATAAACCGATTTGTCTTTTTCAGCATCTGATAAAGCGGAATTGCTTTCTCTCCCAAACGGCTGATGAATCGGCTTAACGCTGTAATCCGGCCAGCTATGCGCTGGACATCATTGATACAAGATGGTTTAGTCAAGGATGTGATCGCCTTGATCTTCTCCGGATTGGCCTCTATTCCTCTGTTTGATACTAAGAACCCAAGGAGCTTGCCTGCCGGAACACCAAAAACGCACTTATCCGTATTAAGCATCATCTTATAAACTCGGAGGTTGTCAAAGGTTTCCCTTAGGTCTTCTATCAGCGTTTCCTCCTTCCTAGACTTTACAACGATGTCATCCACATAAGCATGGACATTTTTTCTGATCTGCCCCTTAAGACAGTTCTATACGCAACGCTGGTAAGTTGCTTGGGCACTCTTGAGCCCAAAGGGCATAGATACATAGCATAAGGCTCCAAAGGGAGTTATGAAGGTTGTCTTCTCCTGGTCCTTAACTGCCATCTTGATCTGGTGATACCCTGAATATGCATCCAAAAAACTTAGCCGCTCACATCCTGCCGTAGCATCAATGATCTGATCAATACGGGGGAGAGCAAAAGGATCAGTTGGACAAGCTTTGTTTAAGTCTGTGTAATCTACACACATCCTCCACGTTCCATTTTTCTTCAACACCAGAACCGTATTAGCCAACCACTCCGGATGGAACACCTCGACTATGAACCCTGCGGCCAAAAGCCTGGCCACTTCCTCACCTATAGCCTTGCGCCTTTCTTCGTTGAAGCGGCGTAGTTACTGCTTGACCGTTTTGAACTTCGGATCAATATTAAGACTGTGCTCAGCGAGTACCCTCGGTATACCTGGCATGTCAGAAGGTTTCCATGCAAAGATATCCCGGTTCTCACGGATGAACTCGATGAGCGCGCTTTCCTATTTGGGGTCTAGGTTAGCGCTGATAGTGAACTGCTTAGATGAATCGCCTGGCACAAAGTCAACTTGCTTGGTTTCCTCTGCCGATTTAAACATCAACGCCGGATCATGCTCTCTAGTTGGCTTTTTTAACGGGGACATATCTGCCGGATCGACGTTGTCTTTGTAGAACTTCAACTCCTGTGTAGCACACACTGCCTCTGCATAGGATGCGTCTCCTTCCTCGCACTCCAATGCAATCTTGCGACTTCCGTGAACCGTGATGGTTCCCTTGTGACCCGGCATCTTGAGCTGTAGATAAACATAGCACGGTCTAGCCATGAACTTGGTGTAAACCGGCCTTCCAAACAGAGCGTGATATGGGCTCCGGATCTTTACGACCTCAAAGGTCACTGTCTCTGACCTCGAGTCCTGCTCATCTCCAAAGGTGACCTCCGGATCAATTTTCCCAACTGGGTAAGCCGATTTACCTGGCACCACTCCACGGAACATCGTCTTGGACTGTCTCAACTTCTTGTCCGTCAACCCCGTACGACGGAAAGTCTCGTAATACAAGATGTTGATGCTGCTGCCGCCATCCATGAGTACCTTTGTGAATTTGTAGCCACCCACATGTGGTGCCACCACTAAGGCCAACTGGCCCGGATTATCAATCCGTGGCGGGTGATCCTCTCTGCTCCACACAATAGGTTGCTCTGACCAACGCAGAAAACGTGGTGTTGCCGGTTCAACTGCATGTACCGCCCGCTTCAGGATTTTTTGATCTCGTTTACACAAACTAGTAGTAAAGACGTGGTACTGTCCACTACTTAGCTCCTTCGGATTACTCTGATATCTGGATTGCTGCTGCTGTTGACGCTGCTGATTGCCTTGGTTATTGTAACCAACCCGACCATGCTGCTGGTTTCCTTGGTTGGTATAACCACCTTGACCGTGCTGCTGGTTGCCTTGGTTATAGTTATTGTTACCACCATGGTATCCTGATCCGGAACCATTACCCTGGTGACCCGGACCATGAAAACCGGGACTCGAGCTGCCGCCCGGTGGTCCGTTGTTGTATTTGGCTTATCTCATGGCCTCTATCATGATCCGGCATTCCCCCCATGTATGTTTAGCTGGGTGTTCCGGCGTGCTATGTTTCGGGCAAGGCTCATTCAACTGTTGATCCAGATTGACGGATCCTCCTCCGCTCCGTGGAGGTGGCCTACCCTTGCGGCGCTGAAAGTTTCCTTGAACATTGGTATTGGCTACAAAATCAGAGCCGCCCTCTGCCTTTCGCTTACCATTAAAACTTGTTCCTGCCGGATTAGCTTGCGCCGGTTTACCAGCCTTGTTTGCTTTCCCAAACTTGTCTCCATCTGCCTCTGGGTACTTAGTGTTATCAGAATCCCCATATTTTACCAGAGCGCTCTTGACTGTCCCCATGTCATTACAATCCCGCTTGAGCCGTCCCAACTTCAGTTTCAGAGACTCAAACCGGCAATTGTTTTCCAGTGTCACTATCGCCGTACTGGGATTGATGCTATTGGAGGAGTGCAGGATTTCTGACACTCGCCGCACCCAGGTGCTCGTAGGCTCCTGCTCTCCTTGAACACATGCCGCTAAGTCTACTACTGACATTGGCTGCTTGCACGTGTCTTTGAAATTTTTTATAAACTGGTGACGTAGTTCACCCCACGATCCGATGGAGTTAGGTGGTAAGCCCTTTAACCATGTCCGGGCTGTACCCTCGAGCATCATGGTAAAATACTTAGCGCATGCCGCTTCATCCACATCTAGCATCTCCATAGCCATCTCATAGCTCTCAACCCATGCCTCTGGAGCCAGGTCTGTTGTGTAATTGGGCACCTTGCGCGGACCTTTGAAGTCTTTGGGTAACTTTACAGTTCGTAAAGCGGGGACAAGACACTGTACTCCAAAGGAACTCACCGTGACTCCTATTTCTGCTGTGGTTGGGTGAACCGGTGTCATCTGACGGGTATCCTCGCGGGCGGTAGGTCTGGCCTGGTTTACTGCCTCCTGGGCGGGCACTTCTGCTCCTGCCGGATTATCCTGCCTATGACGGTGACGTCTCCGCTCGCTGCTAGACACTACCGGTTCATCCCAATGCCTGGTGTAGCTCCGGCTGTGGCGGGCGGTTGAATGAATCCTCTCCCTGCTGTAAGAGTACGCCTGCTGCTATGTTAGTGTCGTGTCCAGCAATTCCTTAACCCGGCGCGCTTCCAACGCCACGGGGGACGTTCCCTCCATGGGTAAAGCGGCCAGCCGTGAAGCGGCGGCGACAATGTTGTCCAACGGTTTTTGAATAATGACCCGGAGGGGTGGGGATGTGCGGAGTGGGCACAACTTGTCGATTTCGCTCTGTGACCGGTGGTTGAACCGGTGCGCCTGTTCCTGGGGCTCCTCCCCGGTTTACTTCTAGGTTATTGCTGGCTCCCGCTCCTGGTGTGCCAAAGAGATTCATCGCCTCATAGACCAACGGTAGACGAGTTTGCTGCCTTCTGTTCCTTACCTCCTGTGCGGAAGCCTGATCCACCCTGAACCGGAAAGCTTGGGAATCTAGCTCTGCTTGCCTCGTAGCTATCATGGCTTTCTCTGCGTCCAGATCCCGTTTAGCTTGCTCAATCCGAACCTTCAACTGAAGGATCTCCGCATCATGTTGCGCCTTATTTGCAGGAGCTACCTCTGCTATTGCACGTGCTGTCAACTCCTCGACCAAGGTGGATAGAACGTCAGATGGTGAGGGGGCTTGGCTGCTCACCCCTGCCCCAGCTATCTCTGCTGTGAACGCCCCGGTCACCGTGGGCTGCTGCATAGACTGTGATCCGGCCATCAAGACAGCCACCCGGTTTGGCGGATCAAAGGGGTCCGGAATACTATCACCATCGGATATACCCTTGGATCGGCCGTCCTGCAACAGATACAGAGATTCGGTCTCTCCGGAAGAAGATTCATCGTCAGAATAGACAACTGTCTCGCCACCAGAATCCGATCTGTCCTCGGCTTGGGCTCCATGCACTGCTCCAACGAAGACACGTTTCACGGCGGGCTGAATCCGGGCCGATCTCGCATGCTGAGTCGGCTCGATGATGTTGGGGAAGATGTCCGGCTCAGGCCCCGGTTCACCAATCTTGCCAATGAAGACGTGGATGCCACCGAAGGGGACCCGATACCCGTATTCGATTGAATCGGCCTCGGGGCCCCAGCCTGCGTCGTCGATGTAGATTCGGCCGCGGCGACTCTTGGTCATCCGGCCAACTGCGTAACCCTTGAGTCCTTCAAAGCTGCCCTTAAAGAACTCGAAACCATCGTGCGATAGCCCCATGGTGGGCGCCAACTGTCGTGGAATTGGCACGGCAGATGTCCGGTTTAGAGGACTTAGGTGTGAGGCCATCGCGTGGGTTAGCTTGAAGAGGTTAAAAGCACACAAAGGACACAGAGAGTTTATACTAGTTCGGCCCCTTCGATGAAGGTAAAAGCCTACGTCTAGTTTGGTTTGGTATTGCTTGGGCGTCGATGAACAGGGAGCGGATTGCTTGCCTGTGTCTCGACGGGTTGTTGCTTGTCCTTGAACCGTCGTCGGGTCGTCCCTCTATATAGGAGGCGACGCCCGGTCCGGTTTACAGAGTCCCAAGACCGGCTCATAATCGTGTCCGCCTCGGTCTCTACTCTTTCTACCTTATACCTCAAGTTACATGATATGACGGTTCATAAACCATAAACTTTACACATGGGCCCTAAGCCTCTATGGGCCGTAACCTCCGGTTCATATTCTACTGGGCTTATGATAATACAAGTTATGTAAATGTAATCCGGACCTTCCTAGCCGGTTTATACCTGCTAGTAATATCCCTGACAAAACCCCAGAACTCGTTGAGTGTTAATCACATGATGATGTGAACTAGATTATTGACTCTAGTAAACTCTTTGGGTGTTAGTCACATGGCGATGTGAACTATGAGTGTTATTCACGTGGCGATATGAACTAGATTATTGACTCTAGTGCAAGTGGGAGACTGTTAGAAATATGCCCTAGAGGCAACAATAAATTGGTTATAATCATATTTACTTGTTCATGATAATCGTTTATTATCCATGCTAGAATTGTATTGATTGGAAACTCAAATACATGTGTGGATACAAGGACAACAAGATGTCCCTAGTCAGCCTGTACAGTACTAGCTCATTGATCAAAGATGGCTATGGTTTCCTAGCCATAGACATGAGTTGTCATTTGATAACGGGATCACATCATTAGGAGAATGATGAGATGGACAAGACCCAAACTATGAACGTAGCATATGACCGTGTCCGTTTATTGCTATAGTTTTCTACATGTCAAGTATATGTTCCTATGACCATGAGATCATGCAACTCATTGAGTACCTTGTGTGTACCAAACGTCGCAACGTAACTGGGTGACTATAAAGGTGCTCTACAGGTATCTATGAAGGTAACTGTGAGTTGGCATGGATCAAGACTGGGATTTGTCAAATCGTGTAACGGAGAGGTATCTTAGGGCCCACTCAGTAATACAACATCACAAGAAGCTTGCAAGCAATGTGACTAATGAGTTGGCCACAGGATCTTGTATTACGGAACGAGTAAAGAGACTTGTCGGTAATGATATTGAACTAGGTATGGAGATACCGACGATCGAATCTCGGGCAAGTAACATACGTATAGACAAAGGGAACTACATACAGGATTGTCTGAATCCTGGACTTCGAGGTTCAACCGATTAGATCTTTGTAGAATATGTGGGAACCAATATGGGCATCCAGGTCCCGCTATTGGTTATTGACCATAGAGGTGTCTCGGTCATGTCTGCATAGTTCTCGAACCCGCAGGGTCTACACATTTAACATTTGGTGATGATATTGGTATAGTTTAGTATTTATGGTGATTACCGAAGGTTGTTCGAAGTCCCAAATGAGATCCCGGACGTGACGAGGAACTCCAGAATAGTCCGGAGGTGAAGATCGATATATTGGACGAAGGGTATTGGAGTCTAGAAGTGTTCCGGGGGTACCAGGTGATGGCCAGCATGACCGAAAGGGGTTTCGGGGGGCCCCGGTAAGTGTTGGGGGGCTCATGGTCCAATGGGAGGGGGAAAACCAGCCCACTAAGGGGTTGGGCGCCCCCCTCACCCCTTCCCACGTTTCCAGAGGAGGTGGGGGCGCCACCCTTAGGGTTCCCACCCCTTTGCCTTGAGGGCCAAGTCTCGTAGGGGGGAACCCCATCTATGGTTTTGCTCTTGTGGCCGCCGGCCCTAGATGGGATCTCCTAGGGCTAGGGGCGCCCCCTCTCCCCTTTCTCCCTATATATAGAGAGGTAGAGAGAGGGCAGCCGCACCCTTACACGCCTTGGCGCTGCCCCTCCTCTCCCGTAGCTCTTCTTCTCATACGCGTAGTGTTTAGTGAAGCTCTGCCGCAATTCCTCCACCACCACGGCCACCACGCCATCGTGCTGCTGTAGGACTCGAGCTACTACTTCACCTTCTCTTGCTAGATTGAGGAGGTGAAGGCATCATCAAGCCGTACGTGTGTTGAATGCGGAGGTGCCGTCCATTCGGCATTAGATCGGAGTTCGCGGGACGGATCATAATTGGATGGCGAAGACGTACCACTACATCAACCGCGTTCTTGAACGCTTCCGCTTAGCGATCTACAAGGGTATGTGGATCCAACTCTCCTCCTGTAGATGTGCATCTCCTAGATTGATCTTGGGTGTTCGTAGGAATTTTTTTGTTTCCTATGCAATGTTCCCCAACAGTGTGGCCAATAGTCAGGGCTAGGAACATGGTATATAATTTGCTTGTAGGTTTCACAGTAGAGGGGCTTCTTGAAGAACTAATGGAAAAAATCTTCAGGGTGCAGCTTCACCTTCTACATTGCTGCTACATCATGATTACATGGAACAGCTGTCATATCCCACCTCCTGCAGTCACAAGTGTGGTTGTTTAGGTTTACACTGTAGGTCCTTTTTGAACTACTTGTTACTTGTCAAACGCCTGGTCCAGCCATGTATGCATCATAGTATTTTGCCCACTTCTTGGCCTCCTCCAATATCTCAGAGTATGTGGGTGTGATATCCCACCTACATGTCTCTGTCTTCTCCCTAATCTTCTGAAACTTGATCATGAATTTTGTCCTTATTCCTTCAAACATTATCTTGATGGCCTTGTTCCTAACATCCAGAATCATCTTGTTAAAAATTTCACTAACATTGTTTACAACAAGGTCTGTCTTGCATATAGTATCCACTCTATGCCTGGCCCAAGTATGGACTAGTATGTTTGACAACCACTTCCATGCCTCCCCACTCTCTTTCTTCAAGGCTTCCATGCCCAGAGCATGCCCATGCTTAGTGAAAGAATATGCAGCCTACTCTAGATGTTTTTCCAATTCATCACCTCTAAACCCACCTGATTAGAAGTTAGCATATATGTGTCTTAAACAAAAATCTTTGAGGGGAATCAAGAAATACATCATAGATTGCATTCAACAATCTCTGTTTACTATGGAGTTAGTTGCTAGGTGATTATGTACTAATAACTAGTGAAGTAAGTAGTGAAAGCATTACATAGTGCAAGAAAAAGCAGTGAAATCATGAAGTAGTTGTACCTTTTGCCTGTCCGACATAATTGTGTAGGTTCCAAACTTGTTGCCACTACCAATTACTATCCTCGGCTGTGTAAGAAACCAAGTCCAACTATCTGTCTCCTCCTTGTCAACAACACCAAATGCAATAGGGAAGATGTTGTTGTTGCCATCCCTCTATGTTGCTGCCAGGATTTACTGCCCAGTGCTTAGTTTGATGAAGCATCCATCAAGCCTTGCATTTTAAGCCATTAGTAAGCAGCAACTGTTATGCAATTACTATTTAAGCAGTATACAGGCAAGATTTACCTATGAAAGGCATGCAACCATTTAGGAACCCCTCCTTACAAGCAAACAGACACTAAAACATGTAATGAAACCTTGGGGTAGGTGATGGGTTGAGTTCAAATTCCTTTGTAGTCACAATGCACCTACTACCAGGGTTTGTGTACAGAACACACTGCAGATAGTCTCTTAATCTATAGTATTGTGTCTTGTGATCCCCTTGCACAACATCAACTGCTTTCCTCCTTGCCCTGTAGGCCAACCTTTTTGGAACATGTACTCCAAATTTCTTTTTTGTACAACTCAGTATAGTCTTAACACCTGCATCAGGATTGGACCTTACGGTATCCTCAATAGCCTTTGCAACCCACTTCTTGGTAACCTTTGTGTTCTCTCCACTTGCTCCACATGTGTGATCAAGATTCATCTTCTTGATGCTAAAGGTTGCCTCATGGGCAATCTTAGAAGCAGTAATATAAAACTCACAACCATACTTTATATCTGAGCACCAGGCTATGATCCTACTTGGATCATTCCTACAGTACCTTAAAGTTCATCAGTGTCCTAACATGGTAGTTTCTCAATGCTTCTTTAAACTCAGCCACATTTAGAGAGCACAAATGAATCCTAAACTATTCATGTGCATCAGGACAAGAGGAACCATACCATATTCTCTCCTTCTTCTTCAATTTTCTCTTCCTGCCACAAGGCAACCTAGGTGCATCATGTTCTTCATCAGAAATGCCTTCATCACCTGGAAAGCAGTACTCATCAGCTTCTGGCACAAAATCTTCAAACTTTATGTGATCTGGCTCACTGTGTGATCTACTTGTTGGGCCTTATTTTCTCGCAGGTTTCAATTTCGGTGACACACTTTGCACATGATCTGAAGCTTCTTCATCATCTTCTTCAGAACCATTTTCCTCCCGCCAAAACTCTAAGGCTTCAGAAGCAGCCCCAAAATACTGCTCAACCATCTCTTTCTCTAACCTGTATTGTTGACTTGTTCCTTCACCACCTTTATCTTCTCCCCTAGCCCAACACTTGTATGAAATTTTCTTACCTCTATAATCACCCGTGTAAAACTCAAAATCTGTAGAGGATTTTTCCAACTCATCTTCATCTTGCTCTTCTGCTTCAATATTTACATTTTCCAGTGCCTCTTTTCCCTTGTTCAAATTACAGCTCTGCTGTGTGTTAAGATATGGCTCAACAGACACAACTGGAGGCTGTGAAGAATTTGAGGCAAGGAAAAGGACACCTTCGTGGGAATCAGTATAAACAATGGGGTCAACAACTTGACTAATTAGAATCTACTCTTCAAGCAAGGTGTGGTCCATGTTTGCATCTGCTGGATTTGGATCACTAGCCTCTCTGACTATTATGTTCAATACTTTGTTCTCAGCAAACAATTCTAGCATCTCCTACACCTTCTCATCACTGTCCAAAACATCAATTCCCTCCAGCCCCTTACCCTCATCCTTAACATATGACAGATAGGCATCCAACTCATAGCCATCAAGTTCAATAAGTGCTAACAATAACAGGTAATTCATTTCTGATCAGGAAAACTTCCTTTCCATGATGTCTCTACCCTGAAAATGCAGCCTCAATTCCCATACTTCATCATCCAAACTATGCAAAAAAGAAAGAAACATTCAGATTTCTTCAGATTTTGAAGATCAAAAGTATGCAACAGTTTCACTTCCACAACAGATTTAAAAAGTTTCAATGAAAAAATCCAAACCTGCACACATATCAAAACCTAAAACCTAATTCATATATTGCTTACAATGTATACATAATGATCTACCAAAGAACTAATTCGTGAAGAGTCTAAGAAACAGATCCTAACCCTAGTTCATAAATATACTAAGAAAGATAATTAAACCAATTTATAACTTACTCCACGCCACCAAGTGAGGAGCTCCACTCGTGCCCACCTTCTGGATCCGCGTGGATGCATCTGGCACTGCCCTGGCCGCGCGGAATGCCGGCGAGATCTGGACCTCCCACCTCGGCGGCTCAAGTGAGCGCTGGGTTGGGAAACTCGCGCTGCCTAGCCACTTCTTGACCTCGGAGTGAGCACCCCCCTCACTGCCGACGGTCGCCCAAAGGCCCAAAGGCTCGTCGTCATCCTTCTTCTTTACGGCCGCCATCGTTGGTACTCGGGAGAGACATAGAGCACGGGGGGAATAGAGGATAGAGAGCGAGCTGCTGCCGACAGAGAGAGAAAAGGTAGCGAGTGGGTGCGGTCCGACCGCATCGGTCGAAGTGGTAGTTGTGTGCTATTCACCCCAAAACTGGTGCCTCCAAGGAGGACCAAGATGCCTATGTGCCACCGCCGGTAGACCAAAGGCCTAGGTTTTCACCCGGGGACTAATGGAGGGGAGGAAGAGGAAGCTTAACACGCCGTCGGGGGGGAATAGCGAAGCCGGAGCGCCGCCGTCATCATCGAGGTCAATGTGGAGTTGACCAGGTGATTCCCCCATTCCAGGCTCCGCCGCCACACCCTCTAGTGCCATATTCGGCGGCCTGAAAGGGTCAGGTCCAGATCGACGAGGGGGGAGGGGAAGCCACACAGACAAAGAAGGCCGGAGATCTGAGAAGGAAAGCACCTCCGTCGCCCAACCACCACCCGCGCGACCGGATGGGCGACCAGCACATTCAGCATCACCCACCAGAGAAGTCGACGCCGCTAGATAGATCCAGGGTCGGCGCCCTGGTGCCCAAAGCTCACTGCAGCAAAGCACGGGATCAAAGCCTCGCCAACACCTTCACTGGAGGCTGCACGACCGGCGACGTCCCCAGGTTGCGGTGGGGAGGGAGGGAGGGAAGGAGGAGTCTGGTTCGGGCGCTAGGGTTTTGTCTCCGAAGAGGTCCTCGCGAGCTCCTCCCAGCGACGTTGCGCCGAAATTGCGGTCAAAATGACTGGACCACCTCCGTTCTCATTGCTCCGTCTCCACCTCACTTTCTTCTCCACAGAAGCAGCTCGTGCATGATTTTTTTCTCTTGATCAATAGCAAACACATTTTTCGAGTGCAATTTTAATTCGAAAAAGGTTCAACACGTGAAAAGAAAACGATTGCCGTCTAGGCACGGCACGGGCTAAACAGGTCGGGCCCGGCACGCGGCACGCCTTGGGCCATGCCTGGGCCTAGAGCCTGGGCACGCGGGGCGGCACGGCACGACCCGCTTATATATTTTATATAATTTTCAGATTTTTGTATATATGTATACCTAAATATAGCTCAATTAAGGACAGTATAACCGCATCTAATCCGTGCCCCCACAGCGATTTGCGTTTCTGACCGTTCGTTTTGACGATCTGGGCATTTTTTGCCGTCCGATCTGGTGTCTACAGTCATCAGTTTTGCATTTCTTAACTACTAGGCCGGTTATCCTGTGGGCTGCTGCTCCACAAACCGAAACGAAGCATTGCAGTAAACTGGGCCTTTTCTGCCAGCTGCTGGCCCATTTATTTATCTAACAAACGGTGCTGCGTTTGTAAAAAAAACCTCCAAGGGGATCCAACAACACACGCACAAAGGAGCGGCCAGTCTACGTTGACCCAGCCCCAATGCGAGGCGAGATCGAGCCAAGGCCAGGCTCGCGCCGGGATTGACTGGAGGCGCGGGATCCGGTCCTGTCGCTGCGCTCTAGGGCTTGATCGGATCGAACGGAGGTGTGGGATTCTGGATCGAGCGGAATCGCGGGAGGTGGGTCGCCCGAGGGAATCAAGCCGAGGCGACATGCGCGTCATGCGGCAATAATGGTCGACGCCTCGTGTGCTAGAAACTGCTCCGCTCACTCTTGAAGCGGACAATCATGGCGTATTCATGGTTGGTAATGTGGCAATCCTTTCCTATGCCGACTGGCACTATATGTTGGTTCTTCGCGTGGTTTCTGAATCCTGTGGATGTGGAGGTCCAAGTTGGTGCAGGTCCTGTCCTTCACGTGGTTTCTGAATCCTTTCCTATGTTCAGTGGTACTATTCATGGCTGCAACCCTGACAATCCATCTCTCTTATCTTCTATTTTATCTGTAGCAGCGAAGATGATCTGCGATTACGACGGGTTTCTGGTTGATGATCTCCTCTCTATTCCATCCAATTTTCCGCTCGATTGTCCTCGCTCATGTTGCCGCCTTCTGATGCTATACAGGTACCACTGAAATCTTGTTTTACTTGGAGAATGCCTGGTACTCATGAGAGATGAAAAAAGCTGAGATTCCAGTTCAGTGTTGTGTTAGTGGGTGCATTTCTATTCATGTTCTACACACAGAAGTTTATTGTTTTTCGTAATTTTCAGTAGCCATGCGTACCAGGAAGAAATTAGTGTTCACTGAAAAAACCTAACATTCCAGTTCAGTGTTGTGTTATTGGGTACATTTTTATTTATGTTGTACATATAGAAGCTATATTGTTTTTTGTAATTTCAGATAGCCATATCGTAGCAGGAAGAATTTAGAAATTAGTGTTCACTGTATTTTTTATGATGTGCACATATGTATTGGTAGGGCAGAAGATGTGGAAGATCCAATACACTGGTAAACACCACAGAGGACGTGGCATGATATCGGCCGCAAGAGGATGGCATACATTTAGCAGGCCAAGAACTTGAGCAACGCCACGCATTACCACTGCATCTGAGGCAATGTCTCATGCCCCCATGGCAACATCAGCATAGTCCACACCGCCATGGTGCGTTTGGTTAAAGTAAGATTTTCTATTTGTCTTGTTCGGTCGCATGCTTTCTATTCTTGATGCCATTCCTTGTGGTGCGTGCTGATGTTGTTCTGGTATTTTCTTTGCTTAGGGGCGTACGGTCGGTGTCTTAATGTACCTGAGCAGCATCTGAAGGTTTGAATCGATCAATTGTTGGCTATCTACATATCATTCAGGCTTCGATTACAAAATTTGTTGCTGCTCAATGGGCAGTTTTCTAAATCAATTTGTTAGTTGTTCATGATTCGATGATTTATTTATGGTTTGGTCAATGTTTCAAATGTTGATCGCACACTTGCAATGTGCTGTCATTTTTCTGCAGAACAAATTGTGCAATTTGAAAGTGTGAAAATGGGCACTAGGTGTGTGTACTGATTACTGAATTTGGTCCCACATAAAAGTTTGCACTATAGGCGATATTTAGGCCATTCTCCTCTGCCCATCTGATGGGCATTGTGTATGGATATTTCTATTCATGCAAATTTGCTGGACATGTGACTTCACCATGATCAAACAAGGAATAGTCTCTTGGATTTTGCACATCCTTTGCCACTTCAGGAATTTGCATGGACTGTCAACAGTTAATTATTTTTATGAAGAACGTCTTATATACACTGGATAAGATCAGATAGGGGCGGACAAACTGGGGCTGCTGCCCAGGCCGAGGTGCCATCTGAGAAGACGGACTAATTATTAGAGTGATGATTTCCACATGTAATGATGCTTCGCTCATATTTTTTGCATAAGAATCTTCATAGTATTCTGTAGCTTTCTTGGGTAAGAATAATGTACACTCATCTTTGCATAGTTTTCAAATAGTTGAGTTTGTAACGTGCATGACCAAGTGCGGCCACACGGCTCACTAAGTACTATCTGTTACACCAATGTTGTTCCTAGAAGTTACAACATAAGGGTTTGTCTTTCCAGATGCGGAAAAAAGATGTGGGAAAATGGCAGAGGTCTTTTTTCTTAAGATGGTGTCTTTGTACCCCGTTTAAAAACAAGAAGTAATGATCACTGCCATTCCATACTTTAGTCATAGTTTATATGTATGGAGTTATTAGGTGGCCTGGATCTCGGTAGCAAACATGCTTTTAGATATTTATATAATTCCTATCATTCCATTGTAAAAATGGACGGGCGCGGCAACGCGCACCTTCAATGATCTAGTAGACCTAAAAATCAGCACAACAGGCTGAAAATATACAGCCCAGCGTGCTAAACGGGCCAACGTGCTGGCCCGTTTACTAATCAGACCGTGCCTAGGCCTTAAGGCGCAGCACGTGGGCCGGCATGACACTGCCCGTATAATAAACGTGCTCTGGCAGGCCGTGCTGGGCCAGGCACGATTACGCCGGACTGGGTCGTGCCGTGCCGGGCCGGCCCGTTTGGCCAGCTATAGTCTGGACTACCTCCCCATGGGCACGAGGTGTCTCGAGGCCCAACAACCCATTAAACATGGAAATGCTATGTCAGATTTTTAGACATGATAAATCGGACGTATTTCATTTCAATTTATGTTTTTTTGGAAAACTTTTAATCTATTCATCTTCAATCATAGTAGTACAACGAAGACTAGAAATAGTAAAAATTACGTGCAGAATCGTAGACCACCTAGCAACGATTATAAGCACTAAAGCGAGTCTAAGGCGCTCCGCTCTCATCGCCCCTCCCTCACCAGAGCCGGGCAAACTTTGTTGTAGTAGACAGTCGGGAAGTCGTTGTGCTAAGGCCTTATAGAACCAACGCACCAGAACAGCAACCGCCACAGATGAAGAGTGTAGATCAAAAGGATCCAACCTGAAGACACACGAACAAAGACGAATGACGAACAGATCCGAGCAAATCCACCAAAGACAGATCCGCCGGCGACACATCTCCACACGCCCACCGATGATGCTAGACGCATCACCGGAACGGGGCTAGGCGGGGAGACATTTATTCCATCTTCAGGGAGTCGCCGCCGTCTTGCCTTCCTGAACAGGATACAAACCCTAACAAAGCTCGATTTTTTCTCTAAAAACGGAGCCCTCCCACCGGCAAGGGCTGAGATCCACTCCGCCTCCATGGACAAGGCAAAGAACCCTAATTTTTGGGAGGTGGCGTCTGAGTGTTTTGGAGGCGGCAGCTTGGTGCATCAGAAAAAGACGGAGAGAGTCATTTCAATTTATGTTGATACGAGAATGATAAATTTAGTTGGCGAACACAAAAATTTTGGGGTATAAAAGGAATTGGGAGGGTGCCAAGTAAACTTGTCATCCTCGAAAAATATATTTTGCTAAGAGAAAGTTCAATTTGCCATGGCTAAAAATTTGACATGCAAGTGCGGCCAAACAGATCTTTACTTTATTTATTTTTAATTTAATTTATAATACTAGGCAATGTGTGTGCGTCGCTACAAGGATCAGATATTTTTGAACGCAACAATAGTATATGAAAAATACACCGGTGAGCCCATCGCGGCTGCCATCTCATCGTCGACGTCTACAGCTTATCTTCTTTCACTAAGTCAGAGAGAAAAAAAAGAGATATACAAATCGCATTTGCAGAAAATCCAAACATTTCAAAACCCAGGCATTCTAAGCGCAGGCACGATCTCCTAATTCCAGCGCACATGTGAGTCGATACACAATCAAATGTGTACAGGAAATAATTTACAATTACCAAAATAATAATAATCAAATGTGTACAGGAGTATCATGCATGATACGTAAATTATGGAATCGATGTGTAGGGTAAGTAAATTATGTGATATATGGAACTGATTTTCGGAGATATTGACCACGGGTGTCCTCAGCGGCCACTCTGGGTATTTCAAGACAATTTGTGGCCGCCTGCTACCCCCGGCCGTCTGCTCATCAGGCCGCCTCCTAGGGCAGCTTGTCCTAGGAGCCGGTTTCCAACAGGCGGCAGGGGCCCAAACAGACGGCAGCATCGCAGCTAGCAGACGATCCCACGCTCCTCCCTCGGGATGCGTGCTGGGGGGCCACCACGTAGCTGAGGCATGGCTACAGATGAATACGTCCTTAGAGAATCTATAAGGGCGTGGATACAGTGAATGTGTACCTTATGGACATCTCCTAAGCGGCGAATCAATGTAGCCTCGCTACTCGTGACCAAGCTTCGGTCAGAGGAAGCCACGATCCCACTACCCGCAGACGGCGGGACCAGCAGGCGGCAGGCCCCACCGGCCAGTGGGTAAGTCACAGACCAGCCGCCCCTGGCAGGCGGCAAGCGGAGGCAGCCGCCTGGTAACAGACGGCGAATCCTACCCTAGAAGTCTGAACCTCATCAAGACGATAAGACAGGGTGTAGCGACAGTGTATGGCAGGAGACGGCGGCACTGTAGCCACTTCCCCTTTGACGAGGCTGTCGTCAGCTGAAGCACGTCTACAGTAAAAGGCAATCACATGGGCCCGCAAGCAGCGGGCCCCAGCAGACAGGCGGCAAGGCCGGCACCAGAAGACGCTGACAGCCGGGGGCCACTCCGCGGAGATTACAATTGTACCCCTAGGGGTAGGCCTATATAAACCCCCCAGGGCCCTCCATGAGGAGGGGTTGGAAGATTGAACCCTTAGAAGAAGAAGAAGATAGAGAGAGAGATATATATATAGAGAGAGAGAGAGAAAGGGACCCTAGCGACCACCCCCGATTCCTAGAGCGAAAGTAGTGAGCTAGCCTTGTTCATCTTCCTCCTCTAGACCACACAGCTCGAGGAGCAACCTTGTATCTACCATAGTGACATTAGTCATGACGCAGAGTCCCCATAGAGCAGGATTAGGGGTGTTATCTCCTCGGAAAGCCCCGAACCTGGGTAAGATCTGTAGGCGTCCTAAGTTTCGCCTCATCCCGCTTCCAGGGCCCGGCGACGTTCTATTGTCCCCATGCATGATAAGCCATCCGTTGGCATATGTCGCTCCAAAACCTCGATTGGCGCCCACCGTGGGGCTAGGTGCACCTTCGTCCGGAGACATGTTCTGGACGGGAACTTTGTTCCTCCCTGGCGAGAGCAGCCATCCCGGCACGCCTATAGGTGTGGAAACCGGGATGCTTCGCGGCGCTGAGGCCGCATGCACCGCGAGCGGACTCGCCGACTTTCTCGGCGGCATCCGCATTCATGACGAGCCCTCTCCGACGCCCGAGCCAGTGGTGCCGGAGAGCTGCCTCGTCGATCTCCTCGACAAGCTCCACATCGTCGACGAGCGCGCCTCCGACGTGGAGTCAGTGGGCTCTTCTAACCCACCAGTGGACATGATCACCGACCTCGGCGCAGAGCCTGTCGATTCCTTCCCCGAGCACGTGGTGGTCATCGACGACCCCCTCCCCGCTCCAACGGCCAGCAGCGCCACCGTCACGGAGGTGCTCGTCACCAACCACGACGCACCGTCTGGCGGGGCGGACCAAGACCCGCTCGAGACCGCTCTGCAGCACCTCGCCGCTCCTGTTGCGGCGGGGGCAAACGGTGCGGCAGTGGAGGCGCTCCGCGCCTCGCTCCTCGACAGCGCCAACAAGCTGGCTGCTTCCCGACGCCTCACTGAAGCTTACCGACGCGAGATGGACCGTGCCATTTGCGGCACGCCAACTGCTAGCGAGCCTAGCCAGGCTGGCGCCGTTCGCGGTCGCGGCGGGCTGCTAGCGGACATGCTGGGGGCCCCGCGGCCTGTGTACCTCACTCCATCGGAGAACCTAAGGGCTGCCCAGGCAACAGTCGATGAGATGGGCCACTTGGAGGGAGACGAGCTTCGTTGCGTAACTTAGTGCGCCGGCCAGCTCCTCGACGCTGCCGCCACGCAGCAGGAGGCCCGTCGCCGGGTATCAGAGGCTGGCGCGCACGCTGACAACCGCCCTCTTTGGCAGGAGCAAGGAGCCATGTCTCGCTCTCCAACAGTTGGCGCCCCCAACCGGCGAGTCTCAGAGCCGGCTGCTAGCCGCAGCCGGCAGACTCGTATCACCATTGAGCGCGACGAAGACGGTCGCCCAAGGGCTGTAGAGCAGCGAGGGGAACATTCGTCTCCTCCTAGGCGGGAGAGGCGCGTGTCTCCTCCGCCTATTGATCACCCCTCTGTGGCAGGCCGCTTGGGCCGCCGCGAGGGGGTTGGGGAAAACGACGCCCGCCACCGCCTGGACCGACTAGCTCTGTCCCAGGCGGTCGAAGAAGAAGATGACCTCGGTCCGGCCTGTTTCGGCCCCCGCATCCGCAACGAGCCTTTCCCCAAGGGCTTCTCGCTCCCAGAGATACCCCCAAGTACAACGGATCAGTGAAACAGAGGACTGGCTGGTGGACTACTCCACGGCCGTCAGCATAGCCATCGGCAACAGGCGTGTTGCGGTGAATATCATTTGTGTAACACTGACTAATGAATGAGAAAATTACAAACGAAAATACGTCACAGAAATTCGGCGTGAAAATAGCAGGAAGTTCAACAACTACATTTAATGAATTTCATATGAAAAACTTTTAAATACGTCGCGAGTATTAAAAAATGATCAACACGGAAAAGTTGTGTGTTTACAATAGCTTTCCATCGGTATATCACTTGCTCAAATCCGGTGAGTGGATGGAGAGCTGCGAGCAAAAAAAGCACGTGAAAAACTGAGTGAAGTTCAAGTAGACATGCCGGGAAGTTCAAGTTCTTCACGCGGTGCATTTTTGAATAATCTATTCCGCGATAAAGGCAGAACACATTATCTCGTTGTTTTCAATTTTTTTAAAGCGGCCAGGAATTAGAGAAAATAATCAACACAAGAAAGTTTTACATTTTCCGTAGCTTTTCAATGGTATTTATTTGACCCATTTCAGTAAAGTTTGTAGAAATTACAGCGAAAATATGTTTTTAGCCATTTCAAAATTGAATGAAAACCATAAAGAATTGTGAGAAACAATATATATTAAAATGTTTCGCATTTGTTCAAGCTTCCCAGCGCCATATCATTTGCTGCATTCGGACGTACGGTTAAAAAATTAGGTCGAAAATATTAACTCGATGGAACTTGTACCGTTTTCTAAATTACTCTTAAATCGTTGAAAATTATAAAAATCTTTCAACATGAAAAAGTAGTGCACTTTCATCAGCTTTCCAAGGCCATATTATTTGCCTCAATTGGATTAGCCGTTTAATAATGGCATCGAAAATACGAACTCGGCTATTCGGTTTGTAAATTTTTACGTTTTTCCAAATTCCTCTTTAACCATAGGGAATTAGAGAAAACTTTCAGCATGTGGAAGGAGCGGTTTTGCAGCAGCATTACAACGCCATATTATTTGCCTCATTCTGATAAACGTTTTAGAAATGCGATCGAAAATATGATTCACGTTTTTTATGAAGAAAAAATGAATTTCAAAACTGCTCTTAAACCCCTGAGATTTTGCCAAAAAATTAACTTCGGTCATGATACTCGTCTCCATAGGTTTCCAACGGTATATCGCAAGCCCATTTTGGGCAATGTTGGCGGAAGTTCAACCTAGCATAAAGGGAAGTTATGGTCGAACAACTCAAATAGTAAAATTGCAAAAAAACGCAAGTTCATCACGACCCGAGAGCAAAATCCGCCAACGAGCGAGATTCCTATTTAAAACGGGCATTTAGTTGCTAAAAATTGTTTCTAGATTACACTTACATCATATAGAACACGACTAACCAGAATAATTCACGCGGGGAGACACGGTTGCGAAGAAAGCCCGAAGGTCGGGTTCCTACATAGGGAAGTTCAGGCGTGTAACTCAATAAGTTCATGTTGTGATCAGAATAATATTCTGATCCCGCGATCAGAATAGTGTTTATGTGTGTGTGTGTGTGTATCATTATTTAGCTAACATATTAACTTAGTGCCCATTGCCAGTTGTTATTTTTGCCTAATTTTGGTTTTCAAAATATCAATATCAAACAAAGTCCAAATGCCGCGAAACTTTTTGGAGTTTTTTTTCTGGACATAAGAGTCACTGGAAGCTTCAGGAGAGAGCCAGAAGATCGAGCAGTGGTCCATGAGGCAGCAGGGTGCGCCTGGGGGGGCATGTGCGCCCTCGTGGCTCATGGGGCCCACGTGGCTCCATTTGACCTAACTCTGCCTCTATAAATTCCCTAAAATTGTGAAACCAAGGACATATGGGTCCATAGTTGGTAGCTAGATGATTCTCTCTCTCTCTCTCTTTTGATCTTGAAAAGAATGTTCTCCTCGATGTTCTTGGAGTTCTATTCGATGTAATCACTTTTTGCGGTGTGTTTGTTGGGATCTGATGAATTGTGAGTTTATAATCATATTACCCGCTAATATTATTTGAGTTTTCTCTAAACTCTTTTATGCATGATTACTATAGCTTCATATTATTTTTCTTGCAATGGGAGAGGTGATTTGTGATGGGTTCGATCTTGTGATGCTCAATCCTAGTGACAGAAAGGGACCTGACACGTATTTGTATTGTTGTCATTAAGGATAAAAAGAAGGGGTTTATTCATGCGTTGGTTTACTTTGTCTACCTCATGTCATCTTGCTTAAGTCGTTACTCCGTTCTTTATGAACTTAATACTCTAGATGCATGCTGGATAGCGGTCGATGTGTGGAGTAATAGTAGCAGATGAAGAATTGTTTTGGTCTACTTGTCTCGGACGTGATGCCTATATACATGATCATTGCCTTGGATATCGTCATGATTATTTGCTTTTCTATCAATTGCCCAACAATGATTTGTTTATCCATTATATGCTAATTTCAAGAGAGAAGACTCTAGTGAAAACTACGGCCCCCGGGTCTACTTTTATCATATATAAAAATCTAAAAATACATTGCTGCAATTTTACTTTATTTATTTTTATTTTGTATTTTTCTCTATCTACCTATCAATTATTACACAATTTAATCTTGCACGTAACCGCCGAGGGATTGATGTGACGCCCCCGATTTGACCGTACACTAATCATGCACGCAAATGTGTACGACCAAGATCAGGGACTCACTGGAAGATATCACAACACAACTCTAGACACAAATTAAAATAATACAAGCTTTATATTACAAGCCAGGGGCCTCGAGGGCTCGAATACATAAGCTCGAAAACACAAGAGTCAGCGGAAGCAATAATATCTGAGTACAGACATAAGTTAAACAAGTTTGCCTTAAGAAGGCTAGCACAAATATAGCAACGATCGAAAAGGCAAGGCCTCCTGCCTGGGACCTCCTAACTACTCCTCGAAGCCGAACTTCACGTAGAACCATCCTCGGGATCCTCTGGGTCCTGGACTCCACCATCTGGTTGCGTCATCCGAGAAGAAGGGAGAAAAGGGGAAAAGGGGGAGAAAAGCAACCGTGAGTACTCATCCAAAGTACTCGCAAGCAAGGATCTACACTACATATGCAATGATATCTATGTAAAGGGGGGGTAATATCTGTGGGTTAAACTGCAGAATGCCAGATTAAGAGGGGGATAGCTAATCAAATCGAAGACTACGCTTCTGGCCACCTCCATCTTGCAGCAGTAGAAGAGAGTAGATGGAATAGTAACAAGTATCAAAGCTTCTGGCAGCCTCCGTCTTGAGTAGCTGAAGAGTTCACCAAGTAACATCGTATAGCATAAACCTACCCGGCGATCCTCCCGCACATCACCCTGTGAGAGAGCAACCACCGAGTTATATCTGGCACTTGTAAGGGTGTGTTTTATTAAGTATCCGGTTCTAGTTGTCATGAGGTCGGAATACAACTCCGGGTCGTCCTTTTACCGAGGGACACGGCTATTCGAATAGATTAACTTCCCTGCAGGGGTGCACCACATAACCCAGCACGCTTGATCCCATTTGGCCGGACACACTTTCCAGGGTCATGCCCGGCCTCGGAAGATCAACACGTCGCAGCCCTACCTAAGCACAGCGGAGAGGTCAGCACGCCGGTCTAAGTCCTAGGCGCGCAGGGGTCCGGGCCCATCGCCCAACGCACACTTGCACGTTGCGTACGCGGCCGGTGAGCAGACCTAGCAACCTCCATTACTAAGGAAGTTACGTTACGCGGTCCAACCCGGCGCGCGCCGCTCAATCACTGACGTCAAGAAGGCTTCGGCTGATACCACGACGTTGAGTACCCATAACTATTCCCACGTAGCTGGTTACTGCGTATAGGCCAACGGCCAGACTCAGATCAAATATCCAAACTCGTTAAGCGTGTTATTATGAAATAACCGCGGACAACGACCAGGGCCAGGCCACCTCTCCACTGGGTGTCTCAACCTGCCCTGTCGCTCCGCCACAAAGATCCACTTGGGGGCCGTCGGGAACTCAGGCCCATCACTACCTGGATGGAGCCACCTGTCCTTTCAGCCCCCACATCGAATCACTTGCGGGTACTCAATGAGCCGACCCGACTTTAGTCACATCATGTATCATGTAAAGTATGTATATAGTATATACCCGTGATCACCACCCGAGGTGATCACGGCCCGATAGTATAGCATGGCAGACGGACAAGGATGTGGGGCCACTGATGGAATACTAGCATCCTATACTAAGCATTAGGATAACAGGTAAAGGTATCAACAGTGGTAGCAACAATGACAGGCTATGCATCAGAATAGGAGTTATCGAATCAACAACAGTAGTAAACTAATGCAAGACTATGAGGGAGGAGAATAGGCGATATCTTGTGATCAAAAAAGGGGGGGCTTGCCTGGTTGCTCTGGCAAGAAGGAGAGGTCGTCATCGACGCAGTCGATCACAGTGGCACCGTCAACAGTCTCAGTGTCTACCGGAAAGGAAGTAACGGAGGGGGAACACAATGAATAACATAGCAATCAAAAGCATAACAAATCATAACACAGCAATACGCGGTGCTACGTGTGACCTAACGCAGTGCTCGGTGATACAGGTGGAGAGGAAAACATCCGGGAAAGTATTCCCGGCGTTAGGTATTTTCGGACAGGTGAAACAGAGGGGGGCGGTTGTAGGTTCGCTATGCTAGGGACGTGCAGTGGACGAACGGACCGCGTATTCGGATTCGTCTCGTCGTTCTGAGCAACTTTCATATATAAATTATTTTCATCCGAGTTATAGATTATTTTATATAAATTTTTAAAGTTTTTAATATTTTTTTGAATTTACTGGATTTAATTTAATTCGAAATTATAATAGTAAATACTTTTGTCACCTAGTGTTACTCTAGCCTATGTGTATGACAGTGGGGCAGGGTCAAAGTCAACATCCAGTCAACAGTCAAAGTTGACCTGGGTCAGAGTGTGAATTGTGAAGGTGGGGCCTACTTGTCATTGACCGATAATTTAACTAAAGTGCCAAACAGGTTTGTATAGTGACTGGACCCATATATCATTGAATATTAGCACTAAATAATTAGCTTGGCTCCATTTGCTAGAACACGTACGTGCACTAGGCTGTGCATACACATGCACAGGAGCACCTAGTACATATACAAAGGCCTTGGCGGCCATGCCTAAGAAAAGGTAGCAGTAGCAATACGCAGTAGCTAGCAGCAGTAAAAAGCAGTAGCAATGCAAAGTAGCCAAGGAGAGCAGCGCAAGGAGAGCAACTAAGTAGCGGCAGCAGGAGGAAGTAGCAGCGATAAGCAAAAGCGGGGACGCGGGCGCGGCCAAGTCCCAACCGGCGCGCGGGCTGGGCGCTATCGTGGCCAGCAGCTAGCGGCAGAAGTAGAGCAGCAGCAATGCAAGGGCAGCAGCAGTAACACCACAGGCAAACAACAGAGCAGTGCGGTGCGGCAGTAGCGCGCGGACCACGGCCCGGGCGCGCGTGGCGACACAGCACACGCCGGCGAGCGGGGCGGCTAGGAGCCCACAAGGAGCGCGGCCACGCGAGGCAGAGGAACGGCGGTAGGCACGGCGCGAGCGAGTGAGTGAGCGCGGGCGTGTGTGGACGGACGAGCGCGTGCGATGGGCCGCGGTAGGAGGAGCGACGCGAACTGGGCCAGGAGTGGTTGTGCGCGTGTGGATGCGGAACTCCGGCCATGGCCGCCTCGGGCGGGCACGGGTCTACGGCTACAGATCGACAGCGGGGCGAGGGGGATAGGGACGAGCAGCTCATTGTGATGCCGACGGTGAGGTCGGGGAGAGTCGGGGAGCCGCCGAGTCAAACGCAACAACGGCGAGGTTGTGACGACCAGACGAAGAAGATGAAGACGACGTCGGCTCGAGGGCGTCCCGGCTTGAGCTGGTCCCGGGACGGACGAATCTGGCCGCGGCGGACCTCCTGGACGTGCTCCCGCACGTCAGAGACGTCGGTGGCCGCGGTAATGACGATGACGAGCGCGGTCACCGCGCGAGTTTCCAAGCTCGAATTCGAGCAAAAGAAGAAGGGGGCAACGGGGGAAAGAGGGGGGAATGGATGAGGTAGGGTTAGGGTTTCAGTGGGACATGTTTATAGTACGAGGGGATCGACGTGGAGGCCATCCATGGCCATGGCAGCCGTGGATGCTCGCCACGCCCTCCTCTGCCTCCTGTAGCGTGAGGTAGGGGAAAAGGCCAAGGTGGGTTGGGCTAGACCTGGTGGCCAGCTGGGCCATTTGGCCCAGTGGGGGGTTCTTTCTTTGGTTTCTTTTCTTTTGTTTTATTTTCTGTTTTGCCTTTTTATTTTTATTTATTTTACCTTTTCTGTTTTAGTTGTGTTTCCTATTAATTTTTAGTTTTAGTAAAATATACACGTAGCATCTAAATTAGTATTTCAACTTAGTCCATAGTCACAAAAAGTCAGGTCCTCAATTAAATTAGCTTGACATTTTATTAATTACAAAAGGTTTTTAAATAACTATTTTTACTGTTGTTTTATTCATCTCATAGTATTTAAACATTTTATACTCGGGTGGTTTCTCCACCATAATTGCCTATGCATTATTTGGTTCACTCCGAACATTTTAGTGTTAATATTTGAAAACTTTTATTGTTTGCTTGATTTTTAATTTGAATTTGAATCGGTTTCGAACTAACGCGAGATTAGTATCAGTAATCGTGGTGATGTGGCATCATTAGCGGAGGTTTACTGTAGCTTGATTACCCGGGCGTCACAATTCTCCTCCACTACAAGAAATCTCGTCCCGAGATTTAAGCGGTGGAGTAAGGGGGGAAGTTCTGGTAGCGAAACCTAACGAGTCTTCTTGGTCTTGACTGTCCTTTCGAAGAGGTCGATCCCTTTCATTGATGTCTTCATTTCTCTGCTTCAAGTCATCGTGATCAAGACGTCATCCTTTCTTCGGGATCTCCATCGTCCTACGAGCGCGACCAGGGGGAAAATTTTGGAGGAACGTATCTCCACGAAGTATGTGCATGTGACAGTGAATTCAGAAAGTGATAAACGAAGTACCCTATGCGTAGTATTTCAGTGAATGCATTGAGAACAATAAGTGATGGTATCAAAGTTTCAAATGGGTAGGCAGTCATTCGATGCCTAGGCAGAAGCTGGAATGAGGGCTTCAGCAACGATAATAACATGGTGTTTGATTCCAGGGTGAATAATGGTATAGAATTTAGCTCGTGAATCACATACGAAGCCAGGTGCAAAGGATACCATAGAATTCAGGTTGTAAAGAAGAGTCAGGTTTCGATCCAGTGGACCTGTGGGTTATGGGCACACCATGTGGGTTGAAAGTAGGAAGGGTGGTGACATCTTGCACAGAAAGCAAGGCATGTCAGAGGATAGTCTGTCAGCTAAGTTGGCAACAATGTCAGTACCAAGGACGGGGAACGAAGAGAACCATTTTCTTGCCCATTGTAACGAGGCGGACCAAGAAGCAAGGTTCTCGTTCACCGGCAGTTAATGGAATGTTACAACAATAGTAACGAGGTCTTACTGATAGAGTTGTACAACGAGGTGTTTACATAAGTAGAGAATTATTACTGCTTAGATTATATGTAGATCAAAGAAAGGTTAAACAAACAAATGGAAAGGAAAATTGTGATTACACACAATTATTAGGAGTATATCCTTCCCATGGACAAGCAGAACACGACATACAGGGTAGGAGAGCAAGTACCCAACCATTCAGATAAAGAGGCAAGGATTAATCAAGATACTACCCATACAACGGTGTTTGGACAACTAACCAAGAAACATTTAGCATCGCGCCTCCAATGTTCTTGTTGATGAGCAGGGTATCATAGCCATGCTTCGAGGAAGCAATGATATGGTGTTCCAATCAAGGGCCAGACTTTGGATACACAAATGATCCATCATGAACAAGTTATAAAATAAGTCTTACAATTTCCTCCTGGAAGAATAGTTATCCTTGCAAAAGAAAATATAATGATAGGTCCTCCAGCCAGGGGTGCTGGGCATGACATCATATTACCGGGTCATCAAAGGACCAACATTATTACTCCTGGAAAGTGGCCCCAACCATCATATCTGACCGAGATTCAGATCCGATTGGTGTCATCATACCTCAGACTCGGGATGTTCAAGAAGAAAAGGTGCCACACAAATCGGCGAAATGACATTGCGAGATTCTCGGGAAATGAACTATGGGAGCGGGTTCCCGAAATAATAGTTCATCATTAAACCAAGGAGAGGATGAGGAGGTGGCTGATGGGCTCAGCGACAAATCATCGAGAATTCCAAACAAATGGATTTCCGCAGTAATGTGAACAAGAAGATGACACTTGTCAATTCAATTGATAATAATGTTGTACGCTTGAGGAAAACATACACCATTAATCATCAGTTGAAAGGTGTGCCCGAAATAAGACCTTAGGCAGCAAGATCAATGTTAGAGTGATGACTCAATAACCAACAGTCTAAGAACGAACTGTCGATCGTTAACTTCAAAGCAATAGGGATTTTTAGAAGTACAGAATTCAAGCAGCATCTTTAGCATATTGGTATACCGGTTGAAAACAACACGGGGACCAAGGAAGAATGGTGATGGTGAGAAGTATCTTCATACCGAGAATTTCTGAGAGGTGGGGCAATCCTCACAACAATCTCGACATAAAAGACAGTAATACTTCAATGCAGAACACAACACTAACTGGAGAGCAAGTTGTATTCATAATGTGGACAAGTCCGTGATGAAAGGAAATCAAGGGGGTTGCCGATGATAATAAAAATCATCGAGGGCAGGGATGGTATTTCTCATCAGGAACACATTTGACATATTGGAAGAAGTCAAAGTGTTGAAGGTGATCCGACATATTTGCTGGGAGGTTTCAAGAGGATGCAATCAAACAACAATGGCAACAAGCAAGAGAATGACGAAGTGGCAAGTTATAGGGTCAATATATAAGATGCAAGCTCGGAACCAAAGTTGCCTTACTGAACAAGCAACCAGATGCTGAAAGCTCGACGCAACTTGTGCTCAATCTCTGAAGAATTTGTGCACCAATGAAAGATGAGGTAGTACAGTCAAAGATAGCTAGACAAGGGATGTACCCGATAGTCTAGGAATAAAACCAGATTGAGTTTAAAAATTTCCCAGTAACATCTACTAGGAGTGTTGAATTTTTAGAGCAGATTTGATTTACTAAACGGTGTCCTCGGTTGACGGCAACCTAGAACCCGTAGAGTGATTACGACAAGCAAATGTATTACTTCATCAAAAGCTCAAAAGGTGTAGTGCAAAGGCATGATATCCTCGAGATATCAGAGGGTTAAACTCAAAGGTAGAACACGATAGAAGTTGAACTAGGTCATTGACCTATGATAGTAGATACTTCAACCTAGCCAAAATAGACGAGGAACTAGAATGAATTCCCATCATATATATCATATCAGGACAGCATGGTCGGAACCATAACTGTAAGTAATCAATTCAAGAATTTCGAAAGAATCGTATAGATGGATAATCATTTTGCAAGAAGCTTCCAAGACGGTCTACATCATTTTCATGGGCATGAACACAAGTTCAAGGTCGACTCCCACTTCTTCAATGCATATCATTTCATTCACCTCTCGCTTTAATAAAACTGTAGTGTTGGAATTTTAACTGGTGGAACACCGGAAGAGTATGACTTGTGAAAACTTTTGGGTTTTCACGGATTAGGGGAAGGCATAGGTTCCACCCATCGGGCATCTTAGTAACATATACCACAAGTTTCACAAGTAAATATCACCAGCTCCAAGGGAGAGCATGGTTGTCAAAGAAGAGGATACAATTTACCGAAGGTATTATGCATTAGGGACAGAACTTCTCGAGGTTTTTTGTATACGAAGGACACTGTCAGATAATATTTCAACAAAGGATCGAGCGATCCACAACAAAGCTGATGTGAGTATCGGTACTCACTCAGAGGAAGAAGAATGCAGAGGCATCAGATTCAAGAATCACCTGATTAGTATGAAGCTTAAATAGAAAGAAATTATGGTTTCCAAAACGAAGGATCAGAAGCAGACGCTCTGATCCAGGATGGATAAGTTGACAACACTTAGTTGTACAATCAATAAAGGTTTGAATTGCCAAGAACCAACTCATGTCCGGAATGACGTCTGAGTCGGAAAGATAATTACAAAAAGGATAAGCCGATGACTGCGTGCATACGCACACATTGAATCAATAGGCTCAAAATGGCTAAGACAAGGGATGCTAACGAAGACTACTAGTCACATGGAATTAACCATAATGCAAGCCGGCAAGAATTTCAAGCGTAACTGGCTGGAGAGGATTTTCGAAAGATCGAAAAGTATTCAGGAGAATTTTGTGAGACACATGAACAATTGAGAAGCACGGATCCTCGATAATGTGACGAAATAACCGTAAGGGTTTTCACGCGAAACAAAACAGCAAGACAATAAACTCAAAGGATTCTCGAGACAACGGAGAATATTTCGAGGCCTCTTGTATCAACAAGAGCGACGAGGAATGATCATGAGTATGACAAGTGCATGCAGATATCCATAGGGATATATCGGTGGCAGTGAATTACAAAGGCGATGAACACAAGTTCTCGGGTTAACAGCGGAGAGTATCTTCAGGGTCTTCTGGTGCAGCGGACGATCATCGATCATAAGGTGCTCTCCGGGTGAAAGTGATAACGAGATCCTAATGTTAGATTTAGCAAAATTCCTTTATCCCGAATAGAAGAGAGATAAGAGTCCCAGAGTATAGGCGAGGAGTAAAAGATCCTAATACCACCCAATGGTGCTGTGGGCCCGTAAGCCACACAACAAGTTAGTAGATTTGTTTTTCAAAGACTAGACTCAACTTCGGCCAAGGAGTTGGAAATGGGGATTCCTACAGGCAGTCGGCTCTGATACCAACTTGTGACGCCCCCGATTTGACCGTACACAAATCATGCACGCAAATGTGTACGACCAAGATCAGGGACTCACTGGAAGATATCACAACACAACTCTAGACACAAATTAAAATAATACAAGCTTTATATTACAAGCCAGGGGCCTCGAGGGCTCGAATACACAAGATCGAAAACACAAGAGTCAGCGGAAGCAATAATATCTGAGTACAGACATAAGTTAAACAAGTTTGCCTTAAGAAGGCTAGCACAAATATAGCAACGATCGAAAAGGCAAGGCCTCCTGCCTGGGACCTCCTAACTACTCCTCGAAGCCGAACTTCACGTAGAACCATCCTCGGGATCCTCTGGGTCCTGGACTCCACCATCTGGTTGCGTCATCCGAGAAGAAGGGAGAAATGGGGAAAAGGGGGAGAAAAGCAACCGTGAGTACTCATCCAAAGTACTCGCAAGCAAGGATCTACACTACATATGCAATGATATCTGTGTAAAGGTGGGGTAATATCTGTGGGTTAAACTGCAGAATGCCAGATTAAGAGGGGGATAGCTAATCAAATCGAAGACTACGCTTCTGGCCACCTCCATCTTGCAGCAGTAGAAGAGAGTAGATGGAATAGTAACAAGTATCAAAGCTTCTGGCAGCCTCCGTCTTGAGTAGCTGAAGAGTTCACCAAGTAACATCGTATAGCATAAACCTACCCGGCGATCCTCCCGCACATCACCCTGTGAGAGAGCAACCACCGAGTTATATCTGGCACTTGTAAGGGTGTGTTTTATTAAGTATCCGGTTCTAGTTGTCATGAGGTCGGAATACAACTCCGGGTTGTCCTTTTACCGAGGGACACGGCTATTTGAATAGATTAACTTCCCTGCAGGGGTGCACCACATAACCCAGCACGCTTGATCCCATTTGGCCGGACACACTTTCCAGGGTCATGCCCGGCCTCGGAAGATCAACACGTCGCAGCCCTACCTAAGCACAGCAGAGAGGTCAGCACGCCGGTCTAAGTCCTAGGCGCGCAGGGGTCCGGGCCCATCGCCCAACGCACACTTGCACGTTGCGTACGCGGCCGGTGAGCAGACCTAGCAACCTCCATTACTAAGGAAGTTACGTTACGCGGTCCAACCCGGCGCGCGCCGCTCAATCACTGATGTCAAGAAGGCTTCGGCTGATACCACGACGTCGAGTACCCATAACTATTCCCACGTAGCTGGTTAGTGCGTATAGGCCAACGGCCAGACTCAGATCAAATATCCAAACTCGTTAAGCGTGTTATTATGAAATAACCGCGGACAATGACCAGGGCTAGGCCACCTCTCCACTGGGTGTCTCAACCTGCCCTGTCGCTCCGCCACAAAGATCCACTTGGGGGCCGTCGGGAACTCAGGCCCATCACTACCTGGATGGAGCCACCTATCCTTTCAGCCCCCACATCGAATCACTTGCGGGTACTCAATGAGCCGACCCGACTTTAGTCACATCATGTATCATGTAAAGTATGTATATAGTATATACCCGTGCACCACCCGAGGTGATCACGGCCCGATAGTATAGCATGGCAGACGGACAAGGATGTGGGGCCACTGATGGAATACTAGCATCCTATACTAAGCATTAGGATAACAGGTAAAGGTATCAACAGTGGTAGCAACAATGACATGCTATGCATCAGAATAGGAGTTATCGAATCAACAACAGTAGTAAACTAATGCAAGACTAAGAGGGAGGAGAATAGGCGATATCTGGTGATCAAAAAAGGGGGGGCTTGCCTGGTTGCTCTGGCAAGAAGGAGAGGTCGTCATCGACGCAGTCGATCACAGTGGCACCGTCAGCAGTCTCAGTGTCTACCGGAAAGGAAGTAATGGAGGGGGAACACAATGAATAACATAGCAATCAAAAGCATGACAAATCATAACACAGCAATACGCGGTGCTACGTGTGACCTAACGCAGTGCTCGGTGATACAGGTGGAGAGGAAAACATCCGGGAAAGTATTCCCGGCGTTAGGTATTTTCGGACAGGTGAAACAGAGGGGGGCGGTTGTAGGTTCGCTATGCTAGGGATGTGCAGTGGACGAACGGACCGCGTATTCGGATTCGCCTCGTCGTTCTGAGCAACTTTCATATATAAATTATTTTCATCCGAGTTATAGATTATTTTATATAAATTTTTAAAGTTTTCAATATTTTTTTGAATTTACTGGATTTAATTTAATTCGAAATTATAATAGTAAATACTTTTGTCACCTAGTGTTACTCTAGCCTATGTGTATGACAGTGGGGCAGGGTCAAAGTCAACATCCAGTCAACAGTCAAAGTTGACCTGGGTCAGAGTGTGAATTGTGAAGGTGGGGCCTACTTGTCATTGACCGATAATTTAACTAAAGTGCCAAACAGGTTTGTATAGTGACTGGACCCATATATCATTGAATATTAGCACTAAATAATTAGCTTGGCTCCATTTGCTAGAACACGTACGTGCACTAGGCTGTGCATACACATGCACAGGAGCACCTAGTACATATACAAAGGCCTTGGCGGCCATGCCTAAGAAAAGGTAGCAGTAGCAATACGCAGTAGCTAGCAGCAGTAAAAAGCAGCAGCAATGCAAAGTAGCCAAGGAGAGCAGCGCAAGGAGAGCAGCTAAGTAGCGGCAGCAGGAGGAAGTAGCAGCGATAAGCAAAAGCGGGGACGCGGGCGCGGCCAAGTCCCAACCGGCGCGCGGGCTGGGCGCTATCGTGGCCAGCAGCATCAACGCAGCAGCTAGCGGCAGAAGTAGAGCAGCAGCAACGCAAGGGCAGCAGCAGTAACACCGCAGGCGAACAACAGAGCAGTGCGGTGCGGCAGTAGCGCGCGGACCACGGCCCGGGCGCGCGTGGCGACACAGCACACGCCGGCGAGCGGGGCGGCTAGGAGCCCACAAGGAGCGCGGCCACGCGAGGCAGAGGAACGGCGGTAGGCACGGCGCGAGCGAGTGAGTGAGCGCGGGCGTGTGTGGACAGACGAGCGCGTGCGATGGGCCGCGGTAGGAGGAGCGACGCGAACTGGGCCAGGAGTGGTTGTGCGCGTGTGGATGCGGAACTCCGGCCATGGCCGCCTCGGGCGGGCACGGGTCTACGGCTACAGATCGACAGCGGGGCGAGGGGGATAGGGACGAGCAGCTCACTGTGATGCCGACGGTGAGGTCGGGGACAGTCGGGGAGCCGCCGAGTCAAACGCAACAACGGCGAGGTTGTGACGACCAGACGAAGAAGATGAAAACGACGTCGGCTCGAGGGCGTCCCGGCTTGAGCTGGTCCCCGGGACGGACGAATCTGGCCGCGGCGGACCTCCTGGACGTGCTCCCGCACGTCAGAGACGTCGGTGGCCGCGGTAATGACGATGACGAGCGCGGTCACCGCGCGAGTTTCCAAGCTCGAATTCGAGCGAAAGAAGAAGGGGGCAACGGGGGAAAGAGGGGGGAATGGATGAGGTAGGGTTAGGGTTTCAGTGGGACATGTTTATAGTACGAGGGGATCGATGTGGAGGCCATCCATGGCCATGGCAGCCGTGGATGCTCGCCACGCCCTCCTCTACCTCCTGTAGCGTGAGGTAGGGGAAAAGGCCAAGGTGGGTTGGGCTGGACCTGGTGGCCAGCTGGGCCATTTGGCCCAGTGGGGGGTTCTTTCTTTGGTTTCTTTTCTTTTGTTTTATTTTCTGTTTTGCCTTTTTCTTTTTATTTATTTTACCTTTTCTGTTTTAGTTGTGTTTCCTATTAATTTTTAGTTTTAGTAAAATATACACGTAGCATCTAAATTAGTATTTCAACTTAGTCCATAGTCACAAAAAGTCAGGTCCTCAATTAAATTAGCTTGACATTTTATTAATTACAAAAGGTTTTTAAATAACTATTTTTACTGTTGTTTTATTCATCTCATAGTGTTTAAACATTTTATACTCGGGTGGTTTCTCCACCATAATTGCCTATGCATTATTTGGTTCACTCCGAACATTTTAGTGTTAATATTTGAAAACTTTTATTGTTTGCTTGATTTTTAATTTGAATTTGAATCGGTTTCGAACTAACGCGAGATTAGTATCAGTAATCGTGGTGACGTGGCATCATTAGCGGAGGTTTACTGTAGCTTGATTACCCGGGCGTCACAATTGACAACCCCTGTTCGCGTTGGGTTGCAAGGATTTGATGTTTGTGTGCAGGTGCTACTAACGAGGTGTTGAGTGGTTCTCCTATTGGACCGATAACCTTTGATCTTAACATAGGGAAATACTAATCTCTAATGTACTGCACCATCCGCTCCTCTTCGGGGAAATCCCAACGCAGTTCACACGTAGCACTTCATTTCCGAACTGTTGGGGGGGGGTTGTTCCTTGGTATGTGTAACGCCCAGATAATTAAGCTACAGTAATCCTCTGCTAATGATGCCACGTCATCGCTTTTACTGTTGCTAGAAATCACTTTGGTTCAAACCGGTTCGAATTCAAATTAAAATAAAGTCAAACAAATAAAGTTTTCAAATGACAAAACTAAAATGTTCAAAGTATGGCAAATATTCCATAACTAATTATGGTGATGACCCAACACTTTTGTAAGGTAATTAAATGCCCCTTTTGTGAATATAACATTGACTAAAACAACCACATTAGACTTGTTACATTTATTCAAAATTCAAATGAATTCAATTAGCCCCCGAACTTTTTGTGGCAGTCCAAAATATTGCCAAGTAATTTTGTGGCAATTCTCACATTTAACAAAACTCATTTACTATTAAAATAAAGTGCAAAACAGTAAAGCCAATACAAGACAGAAAAGAAAGCTAATAAGAAAAGGGCCTAAACTAGTACTGCCCAAGTGGTCCTCTCGTGTGCACAGCCCACCCCACACATCCCCTACCTTGCTACAGTAGATGCAGATGGCGTGGAGGCCATCCGCCGGCTGACCGACGCCGTGGAGGCCATCCCCGTCCTCCCCCTCACCTATATCTCCCTCCCTATCGAACCCTAGCTGGCCCCTCCTTTTTCCCCTCGGCCACTCCTCTTCCCACTCGCCTCCGCTCCTGGATCTGGACGTCGACGTCGGCGCCACCGCACTGGAGGCCGCTTCCGTGGTCGCCGGAGTGCATCACCGCGGCGACTAGCTCCCCCACGCTCCTCCGTCAAGTCCACTCGCTTCGCCTCGCACGACTACGCCTCCGTGTCGCGCCGCAGGACGCCGAACGGAACGGCCTGCAACGCCACCTTGACCTCTTCATCTTCTCGGCTCCGACGAGGTCCACCTCCGATTCCGGCCAACTACTCCCGTCGCTCACCGGGCCTTCGTGCGCCTCCACTGTGAGCTCTTCTTCCTTCCCCTCGTTTTCTAGCTCGATTTCGCGCCTGTAGCCGCCACTGCCGTAGCGCACCTCCGCCGCACTACTCATCGTCCTGCCGCTGCGCTCATCGCCACGTCGCCTGACCGCGCCAAGCCACGCCGTGTATCAACCGTGCGCGCGCTCGCCTTCCCCTGACTGCGGCCCGCGTGCCTAGCCTCGCCTCGCTGGCGCCCGGTGCTCCCCTGCATCGTCGGTCGCGCCATAGCCGCCGCCGCTCCTGGCCACTCGCCCGCGCTTGGCCGCGCCGCTGCCTCGCGTGGCTGCGCCCGGCGGGGACCCACGCCGTCCGCCTTGGCCCCTGGCCGCCTGCGCCGCTGCGCGCCTCCCACGCGCCACTGCCGCAGTGCCGCCTCCCCTGCGGCCCACGGCTCCCCCCACCTGCCGCCCGCTGCTACTCAGCTCTATCGCGCCCCGCCCCGCACCGGCCACTGCTGCCGCCGACCCGCGCGACGGCCGCTCGCCCAGGGCCTCCCTTGGCCACGCCTTCCGACGCCAGCCCTCCCCGCCGTGGCGCCAGCGCCCCGCCGTGGTCTGGTCGCCGCCACAGCCACGGCTCCAGCCAGCCTGCCTCGCCCCCAGTGTTGGGCGCTGGGCGTAACCAGCGGCCGCTATGCCCGCCTCGTTGCTTCGCCCGTTAAGCCACCCGCTCAAGTGGCCTAATGGGCCACTGAGCAGTGGGGCCCATGCCCCTGTTAAAATATATATATATTAAAAAATAGTAATGTATAATTAACTAATTTAATTAATTTAATAAATTTAATTAAAATGGTTTAATTAAACTAACTAATTAATTAACCTAGCTAAACCGTAGTTAGTAAAAATGTGCCTATGACAGGGGGGCCCCACCCCCTGTTGACCAGTCAAACGTTGACTGGTCAACCGGGACCCCCTGGCCCACCTGTCAGCCTCTGGTACACTTCTGTGTACGCAGGCTGGGTACCAGTAGCAATTTATTAATTAATTTCGAATTAATAATAATTTTAGAATCTATACCTAATAATAAAGCACGGATTGAATCCGTCGGGTTCACCGTCACAATACGCTTTCACCCAGTCGTAATACGCTTCATGTTTTTGCAAAATAGTCCATGTAGTTTTGGCCAATTAACCCGCGCTCCAAATGTACAGTAAAAAACGAATCGCTCGTTCACGGTATCCAGATGGACGCAACATCCGGTCTCCTCTTTAGCCGCCGTCCGCTCCTCCCCCGCCACTTTGCCGCCGGCCGGCCTCCAGATCCCCGGCGAATGCGAGGTGGTCGACGCGCGCCCACTTCCGGCGGCCCTCCTCTTTGTAGCCGTCCGCGCCTCCCCGCCCAGGGCCTCCTCCGCCTCTTGCCGCCGGCCGACCTCTATATCACCGGCGACTGCGAGGTGGTCGATGCGCACCCACTCCCGGCGGCCCTCCTCTTCGCCGCCGTCCGCGCCCAGGACCTTCTCCGCCTCTTTGCCGCCGTGCCCGTGAAGCTGATCTAGGCCAAGTCCTGGACTGCTAGATCGAGAGGCAGGAGCTGCTCTCCGGTACCGATGAAGGAACCAGCAACGGCACCATCAGGTGCTGATGCTCTCTGGTGCCGATGGAGGGGGGCATCAACATCAGCAGGTGGTATTCAAGAGGTACAGGGAGTACATGGTTGTACTGGGTGAGGGGGCTTCGCCGAGGATTGGTGGATGGATACTTCTCTGTGCCATTTACAGTGCCGGAGGGGATGGCCAAGAAGCGGTCTACCAACGGCGTGCTCTTGCAGGTGATTCTGAATTTCAGATACTTTTTGTCGAAGATGTTTGGCATCTTCATATTTGAATCATTGCATCTGTAGACATAACAACTGAATTGGGCATTAATATTGTATCACTTGTCGCTGAAAATATTTCCATGTTTACTCATGTGTAATTGGTAATGATAATGCTGCTGCACTCTGTGATATTGTTTTTATGTAACAGTGGAACATTTTAGTTTTAGTCAGAACAGTATGACGTGCCCTCTAGGTGGGATGGCATGGACTGCTCGATCATTGGATGACATAATATGCTTATGATGTAGGTTATTATGTTACCATTACATGCCTTCCTCGGTACTGATTTGTGAATTGTTTCTTTTTTCAAACTATGCAGGAGGACTGCATGTGATGAGTTAAGGCACAAGAAGAACTACGCCCAATTTAGCTCGAGCAGTTAGTACGCAACCAATTAAAAATGCATTTTCGCGACCCAGGCTACTGAATTCTGACTGGCAGGCTCGCTGTCACAGCCACATAATCTCACGCATTCAAATTGCTACTTGCTAGCTACACGAAATACGCCCAGATCTTCGAGTAGAAATCCAAGGTAACACTTATTGCCTATAAGTATTTACTTCATCTTTTATCTTCATGTAAAAAGAGAATGCAAGCTGAAATATACAGTCTGCAGATTCCTCCTGTATGTTCAATATACAGAATAGGAAGAACCAGATCAACAGCCCTTGAACTAGATTGGTTGAAGCTGTATTTTCAATTGCTAATACTCATTGTGCCGCTCCCGTGTTGTGATTTGGATGGAAAATTGGAGACCGTGTCCTTCTCCAACACCAAGCAATGGAGTGCCCGACCCGGAGTTGAGTTGCCTGCTATAAGAAGGAAGGGTACTCGGCCAGAATCTCCATTAGGTTGTGTCCTTGGACCATAAGCTCCATCAAAGCCCGTCGAAATTGCAATTTTCGATGAAACGTCCAATGTCGTCGCGGAGTTTGCTGGAGGAAGAAGAACATCCGTCTAGCAATCCAATGTCGCCTGCGGCGGTACACCAGAGGTATGTATCCCCTTGATATTCACTGGATGGAATCCCCTATTTTACATATTGTTTCTGTCACCTGGCTCTCTCAGTGATTCTTCTCTTTCTTCAGTTATGAAATAGCTTTGCAGTTTTATGTGGTGAAAGTTTTAGAGGCCATCGATAGCTTTCCAAAGGTACTAACTTTGTGCAATTCAGAATAATGATGGTCAAGATATACCCAAATAACAGTTCTGTTGTTCCTGGATTTTCAGTCCAAGCAGATTTATGTGTTACAAGAATTATTCTACTTATTACAAGCAGAACCAGTTTTTCGTCACAACATGAATTTCCTACTGATATCCGTAGTGTGCCCATTTGCTTGATTTGGTCATGTAGAGTAAGCTTTACTGATTTCAGAATTCAGTTAATGGAAGAAGTTAGAATTCTGGTTCCTTTTCAGTGGGCAGTGGGCATCATATATTTTGTATTATGTTGTTGCAAAGTAGTACAGTTTAATGATATGGTTTTACCACTAGCTCTGCAAGGATATATATATATCATCCATGGTCCCTGCTTGTATTGCATTGCATAGATAACATGATTTGTTTGCTAGCTTGACTGAACTTTGGCGCCCTGTGATGACCAAAGCATAGGTTGCAGCTCGATCTGGGACTTGCAGTAGGAAAGCAAGCTATGATTTCTTCATAGGGAAGTGAGTTGTATCCTTGTAGCAATGTACTTGATGTACCCCACCACGTAATTTCAAGGCAATTGAGTGATTTTTGCTTCTCCTTCTCATTCAGCAACTTCTTTCAATATTTTATACAAAATAATACACCTATGAAGTCATTTTATAAATGTTACATTGATTGTCTTTTTATTTTATTAGGCGCATAGTCTCAGAATATAGTTGGTCAATTTGGAGTAGGGCAGAACCGCAGAAGTGGGAGGATTTTCGGATGCCTCCTTTGGTTGAAGTAAAGCTTCTGTGTGTACTGAGAGCTAAGTTGCAACTCACATATATATTTGTAGAAGTTCACAACTGGACACTGGTTGCTTGATTAAGTTGAAGTAGAACTAGCCATTATAAGAAGTAAAGCTATGAGCGCTTTTCTTCTTTTATTAAAGGCCAATTGTTTTATTACTTTGTGCAAGGAATCCAATTCCTTAGCGGTTTTATAATTATTGAATGCAGACTTGAAGTTTAACTTTTTAGCAGGCTTTTGTTCTACGTCAATCTAGCATGCTTGTATGTTGTTGACTTCATTGCGAGTTTCTGACTATCTACTTGTTCATGTTTAGAACTTTAGATGGATGAAGTGCTGTCAGGGGTGGCTGATACCATCAAGAACTTTGCCGTGATCTACCTTGTTGACATCACCAAGGTTCCTGACTTGAACACCATGTACGAGCTGTATGACCCATCAACGGTGATGTTCTTTTTCCGCAACAAGCACATCATGATTGATCTTGGGACAGGAAACAACAACAAGATCAACTGGGCAATGAAACACAAACAAGAGTTTGTTGACACCATGTTGACTATCTATAGAGGAGCTCGTAAGGTCTGTGTTCTCTGGTGATTGCTCCCAAGGATCACTCCACCAAATACATGTACTGAGGTGCCTGTCTCTTCATGTGCAGTATTCCAGTGTGTGGCCTTCTCTGTTATGTGAAATGCCAGTACTTGCGATGTGACCCTTGATGTAATGTCTGTCAACTCTCGGAGTCTCGCATAACTGTGTATCTATATTTTGAATATCGACACGTCATAAACATGCAACCCTTCGAAACAGGACCTGCTGTCTATTGGTATGGCTGATAAAATAGATGTTTGGTTTGAACTTTGTGTGTGAATTTACTGCTCTTCTGTTATCTACTCCCTCCGTCCCAAAATTCTTGTCTTACATTTGTCCAAATACAAATGTATCTAGTTACACTTTAGTGTTAGATACATCCGTATCTAGAAAAATCTAAGACAAGAATTTTGGGACGGAGGGAGTAGCTATGTTGCCCTGAAGTAGGTCATATTCAGTGAAAGAAAATCCCACGCTTCAGACATATTATAGTTGTCACCATATTATTTTTCTTTTTTCTTGTTTTGAATTGTGAGTGATGGAGTACGAATCGTTCTAGGTACAGGAATCTGAATCCTAATTACATACATATATAATATATCACTAAGAATATATAAATATATACATATACAACATCCTTATAACGTACTAAGTCTTTGGTCAAATAAGCTACTTAGCAACTCAGCTTTCCATGTCGCTTGCTTTCCACGTCGCTTCGCCGGCATCGTCGTTGACACAAAAGACAACGAGCCATCAGAACTTCTCATTGGCCAGCATCTGCTAAAGACAACAAGTCAATGGGTGAGTTCGTCATTATCTCCTTCCACCTGCCATGTGTGAGTAAAAAAAAATATTGATTCTAAAAAATATATACTCAATGTAACCTTATTTCTGATGTTTGCAAAAATTGGATTAAAAAAAGTGCATAATGGCACATGGAGCAGGTTTTTATGTTTCGCCCGGTGCAACGCACGGGCATTTGTACTAGTATTAATAAAACTTTGAAAAATCATATAAAATAATCCGGAACTCGGATGAAAAAGATTTATATATGAAAGTCACTCAGAATTTCGAGACGAATCCAAATACGCAGTCCGTTCGTCCGCCACACATCCCTAGGATACCGAACATGGAACAATCCCCCTCTGTTTTGTTTGTCCGAAAATGCCTAACACCGTGAATGCTTTCCCGGGTGTTTTCCCCCTTCGCCGGTATCATGTAGCACTGCGTTAGAACACCCCTAGCACCGCTTATTGCCATGTCGTGCATCTGTATTGCATCTGTGTGCTATGTGTTTATTGTTTCTTCCCCCTCTCTTCTCCGGTAGACCCCGAGGCCGCTGCTGATGCCCCTGTGATCGACTGCGTCGACGACGACCGTCCTTCCGTTTCAGCAGAGCTTCCAGGCAAGCCCCCCCCCCCTTTGATCATCGCGATATCGCCCATTCCATTCTTCCTTATGCTTGCATTAGATTTTGCTACTGTTATTGTTTGATCCTATTCTGATACATAGCCTGCTTTTGTACCTGCTTTTGTTACCTACATACTATGCTAAACTGCTTAGTATAGGTTGGATAGTGATCCATCGGTGACCCCACCCAGTCCTTGTTGCCCCTGCTTCATCATCGACGACTCGAGCAATGTGATCGAAGACCGAAGCCTGACTATCCTTGTTGTCCCCGATTCATCATCGATGACTCAAGCAACGTGATCAAAGATCGGAGACCGACACTTCACATCACATCACACCCCCTTTGTTGCTCGACTCTGCAGAGGTACTATCGGGAGCCGAGGGTGAAACCTCGTAACGCACTCATGATGATAACTATGTAGTCTAGCTATTCGGTCGTGGTCATCGAGGGTGATTCCTCTTTCTCCATTCCCGATACGACTCTGTCGTGCAACCCCTCAAGTGTGAACCTCGGGGGTGATTCCTCTTAGTTCGCCTTGACGGACACATCGAGTGGAATTCGTCGGGGGTGATTCCTCTTAGTTCGCCTTGACGGACACATCGAGTGGAATTCGTCGGGGGTGATTCCTCGGGTTTTTTCCACCTTGATGTTTTGGACACACAGTTACATGGACTTTACTTGAGACCTTTGTGAAAGGCGGGCGAGCCCGGAGAGCACCCGCGGGAGTTCTTACGGTGGCGGCTGGCTGTTTAGCGGTATCACCCAGGAGGGGTGATAGCTCTGGACTTGTCCCGATAGCCGTCACTTCTGCCATTAATGCACTCAGATTAGGGTATTTCTTCTGAATTGGCCTCTGGCCTTTACGCACTAACCGCCACGCGAGAATAGTTATGGTCCTTGGCGTCGTGGTATCAGCCGAAGCTTTGTCAGACGTCCAGTTCAGCATTGCGGCACGTCTGGGCCGGCGCCATCCAGTATAGAGGTGGTGCCTGGTCCGCCCTGCTCGCAACGACCCGGAGTGCAACTCGCGATGGCCCATGACCCCGGAGTGCTTAGGATGTAGACCGGTGGGGACCTCTCTGCTGAGCCTAGGTAGGGTTGCGACATGTTGATCTTCCGAGGCCGGACATTGACCCAACAAGGTGTGTCCGGCCGGAGATGATCGAGCGTGAGGGTAACGTGGTGCACCCCTGCAGGAAAGTTATCTATTCGAATAGCCGTGTCCACGGTAACGGACGTTCAGTCTTATATCCTGATCTATTATAACTAGAAATGGATACTTGAGATATGTGATGGATATGTGGCTACGAGATTACTTTCTCGCGGGGAGTCGAGGAAGGATCTCTAGGCCGTTAATACTACAACATGCTTGTTAATTATAAAATGCTATTTTGTATTTCCTTCTACTGCTGCAAGATGGTGATTTCTAGAAGATGCTTGAAGATGCCAGTCTTCGATAGGCTAGGCTTTTCCCCTCCTCTTCTGGCATTCTGCAGTTCAGTCCACATATACAGCTTTTCCTTTGATACTGATGCATACTTAGTATAGATCTGATGCTTGCGAGTACTTTGGATGAGTACTCACAGTTGCTTTGCTCCCCCTTTTCCCCCTTCTTTCTTCTTTCTAGTTGTTATAACCAGATGGCGGATCCCAGGAGCCAGATGCCACCCCAGTCGACTACTACTACTACCCCGACGAAGCCTACTACTACGTGGAGACAGCTGACGACCAGGAGTAGTTAGGAGGTCCCAGGCAGGAGGCCTTGCCTCTTTGATCGTTGATGTTTGTGCTAGCCTTCTTAAGGCAAAACTTGTTTAACTTATGTCTGTACTCAGATATTGTTGCTTCCGCTAACTCTGTTGCTTTCGAGCTTCTGTATTCGAGCCCTCGAGGCCCCTAGCTTGTAATATGAAGCTTGTTTTATTTTAATTTGTGTCTAGAGTTGTGTTGTGATATCTTCCCGTGAGTCCCTGATCTTGGTCGTACACATTTGCGTGCATGATTAGTGTACGGTCAAATCGGGGGCGTCACAAGTTGGTATCAGAGCCGACTGCCTGTAGGTTCCCCCTTTCCAACTTCTTGGCCAAAGTTGAGTCTAGTCTTTGGAAAACTGTTTTACTAACATGGGTGTGTGGCTTACGAGCCCACGTCGCCAATTGGGTGGTATTAGGATCTTTTACTCCTCGATCTTTACTCCGGGACTCTGAACTCTCTTCTATTCGGGTTAAACGAATTTACTAACTCAAACATTAGGATCCCGTGACCACATTCACCCCAAAGATGGATATAGCCATAGTTTTCCTTAGTGTAGTTGTTTTGAATAGTGCACACTATGTCATGTTGTCTACAATGATGCATTCATAGTGTTTCATTCACTATGCAAGTTTCATCATGAACGGTCACTAGTTTTAGCAAATGCTCAATGCTAAACTACTCCCTGTTATAATTTAGCAGGATGGCTGACGATCCACCACCTCCACCCTATATTGCCGCAATGATGCAGCAGTTTGAACTGAATCGTCAATTTATGACTGGAGTAATGGCTCAGCTTCCAAACCAGAATGCTCATCAACAGCTTGCCCCAATAACACTGCCAGGATTTGTGCGCCTCAACCCGTCCATTTTCTGCAACTCCACCAATCCTATGGATGCCGATGATTGGCTTCGTGACATCCAGTTTGAGATGAAGTCAGCTAATGTTGCCCCTGCCAGTTACGTCACCTTTGCGACATTTCACTTAAAGGGTCCAGCTGCCCAATGGTGGAAAAGCCACATGGGTATGTTGCCTCCAGAAACGGTAACCACTTGGCAGGAATTTCAGTTAGCCTTCCGTGCACGACACATTCCTCAAGGTTTGATGGACCAGAAGAAGAAGGAGTTTCGCAAACTCTCACATGGCACAATGACTATGGACGAATATCAGAGGAAATTCCTTGAATTATCCCGCTATGCTGAGAATGACATCGACACTGACGCTCGTAAGCAGGAGAAATTCCGTGAAGGATTGCGTCCCGATATAAAGATTGCACTTGTTGCTCATGATTGCGTAGACTTTGCGACGCTTGTCAGCCAAGCTTTTCGAACTGAAACTGGTCTGACCGAGTACCAGGAGTCGCTCAAGCGTACAAGAGATGTAGGCCCATCATCGGGCCAGCCTTCTCAGAAATGTCGAGTCTGGATCCCACACAATGTTCATCACCGACCTGCTCCGACACCAAGGTCGTCTTATGTTGCACCTCATCTGCCTCCGTCGCCGAGTCAACTAACTATTCAGGGTGGACAGTCCAATACTGTGGCTCCTCCCCACAATGATCGTTTATGCCGCAAGTGTGGACAACTATGGCACCGTACTCTGAACTATCGCCTGGGTCACCCGCAAAATACTTCAAATCCTCCTGTTGGTCGTCGAAAGGGCCGTCGCAACCATCCAAGCAGAAATCGTAGTGCCAGGCCACCTGCTATGAGTGGTGGTCAGGTCACCCATGTCAAGATCGAAGAAGCTCATGACTCCCCAAAAATCGTGATGGCTACCCTTCGCGTTAATTCGGTGTCAGCTTCTATTCTCTTTGATTCAGGAGCATCGCATGCCTTTGTGTCCCAACAATTCGCTCAGTTGCATGGGCTAGGCATGGAAGAATTACCAACTCCATTAGCGGTTCAATCTCCGGGATCCAAGTGGCAAACCACAATGGTAATCCCTCGCAACCATATCAAAATTGGAGGCTTACTTTTTCCGGTTTCTCTTATTGTGCTCGGACCTTCCAACATTGACATCATTCTTGGAATGGATTGGTTGACAACCCATAATGCTTTGATTGACTGTGCTGCCAAGACAGTCCAGCTCACTCACCCTTCTGGCCAGACAGTCCAATACTCAACCCAAGCAGCGCAGGATGCCGAGAATCAGATATATGTTCTGAATGCATTGTATGCTTCACCTCTTGAAGGAATAGAGAACATTCCAGTCATTCGTGATTTCGAAGATGTCTTTCCAGAAGAACTTCCAGGAATACCCCCTGCTAGAGCTGTTGAGTTCGTCATAGACCTGAAACCGGGCACTACTCCTATTGCCAAGCGGTCATACAAGATGCCGCCGCATCAACTCCTTGAGCTTAAGGAGGAAATTGACACTTCACTTCGTCAGGGTTTTATCCGTCCAAGTTCATCTGCTTGGGGAGCACCTTCTCTCTTTGTCAAGAAGAAGGATGGTACGAATCGTTTGGTCCAAGATTACCGACCTATCAACCAGGCAACAATTCAGAACAAGTATCCGCTTCCCAGAATCAATGATCTGTATGATCAACTTGCTGGTTCCTCAGTATTCTCTGAACTTGATTTGAGGTTGGGTTACCACCAGATTCGGGTTCGTGAAGAGGATATTCCCAAGACCGCCTTCGTTACTCGCTATGGTTCATACGAGTACACCGTCATGTCTTTCGGGTTGACCAATGCTCCAGCAACGTTCTCCCGATTAATGAATTATATATTCATGGAATACCTCGATAAGTTTGTCGTGGTTTATCTGGATGATATCCTTGTATATTCCAAGAACAAAGCAGAACATGTTGAACATCTTCGTCTTGTTCTGGAAAAGCTTCGAGAACATCAACTATATGCTAAGTATTCCAAGTGTGAGTTCTGGCTTCCCGAAGTAACCTACCTTGGGCATGTTATCTCCAAGGATGGTATTGCCGTCAACCCCGAGCGAGTTCATGCTATTCTCGATTGGACTCCTCTGAAGAATGTCAAACAAGTCAGAAGTTTTCTCGGACTCGCCAGCTATTGCCGTCGATTTGTCGAGAACTTCTCCAAGGTTGCCAAACCCCTGACTGGTCTGCTTCACAAAGGTGTCAAGTTTGAATGGACAGAAAAGTGTCAGGAAAGTTTCCAGGCACTCAAAGACAAGCTGACTTCTGCCCCAATGCTTGCTCCTCCAGATACTAAGAAGGATTTTGTCATTTACTGTGATGCTTCACGTCAAGGATTAGGCTGTGTCCTAATGCAAGAGCGCAAGATGATTGCTTATGGCTCTCGTCAGTTGCGCCCTCATGAAGAGAACTATCCAGTTCATGACCTCGAGCTTGCTGCTGTCATATATGCTCTTAAACAGTGGCGACATTACCTTCTCGGTAATCGTTGCGAGATATTCACCGACCACCAAAGTCTGAAGTATCTGTTTACTCAGCCAGACCTGAACCTCCGTCAGCAGAGATGGATGGAGACTGTAGCTGATTTTGACTTGGGTATTTCTTATACATCGGGCAAGGCTAATGTAATGGCTCATGCCTTGAGCCGCAAGTCTTATTGCAACCACCTCCAGGTTCACAAGGTTCAAACCTCGCTTGTTGAAGAATTCAGAAAGCTGAACCTCCATATTGTTCCTCCGGGAGCACTCGCTCCCCCTCCTACAGAATTTCAGAGGATGAATCTTCGTGTTGTTTCCCAGGGTTCCCTTAATACCCTGGCTGTCGTACCCGATCTCATGAGCAATATCAAGACTATTCAACATTATGACTCTGAAGTCGAGAAGATTAAACGCTATCTCGCAGAAGGAAAGCCCTCATTCTTCACCATTGCCGATGATGGCGCCTTGTACTTCAAAGGTCGCCTAGTGGTGCCATGTGCAAGGGAACACCTGGATCAGACTCCAAAGGTTATGAAAGAAGCTCATGATACACCTCTGTCTATTCATCCTGGTAGTACCAAGATGTACCAAGACATTCGTCAGAGATTCTGGTGGTCTAATATGAAGCAAGACATTGCTCGTTATGTTGCTGAGTGTGACGTTTGCCGTCGTATCAAAGCAGAACATCAAAGGCCTGCTGGGACTCTACAACCTATCTCTATTCCTGAATGGAAATGGGACCATGTCGAAATGGACTTTGTCACTGGTTTTCCCAAATCGCAGAAAGGTAATGATGCTATTCTTGTCGTCATTGACCGGCTTTCTAAAGTTGCACACTTCCTGGCCGTCAAAGAAACGATCACTGCTAGTCAGCTGGCAACTCTCTACATGTCCAGGATTGTCTCACTCCATGGTATTCCATTGATTATCAGCTCAGACCGTGGCAGCTTATTCACCTCAAGATTCTGGGCAAGTTTCCAGGAAGCAATGGGGACTCATCTATCTTTCAGCACTGCATTTCACCCTCAGTCGCAGGGACAAGTTGAACGCGTCAATCAAGTTCTTGAAGACATGCTTCGAGCTTGTGTTATTTCCTTCGGCAAGAAATGGGAGGAATCTCTCCCGTATGCTGAGTTCTCTTACAACAATAGCTATCAAGCTAGTCTGAAGATGGCTCCCTTTGAAGTGTTATATGGGCTAAAGTGTCGAACCCCTCTGAACTGGTCAGAAACTGGGGAACGTCCACTCTTCGGTCCGGATATTATCCAGCACGCTGAAGAACAAGTCCGCGTCATTCGCGAGAATCTCAAGACTGCTCAGTCATGTCAGAAAAGTCAGTATGACCGTCATCACCAAGACATGGTCTATCAACCTGGCGAAAAGGCTTATCTTCGAGTCACACCAATGAAGGGTGCACACTGCTTCGGTATCAAGGGCAAGCTAGCTCCTCGCTATATTGGTCCATTCACTATTCTCGAGAAACATGGAAAAGTGGCATATCAGTTGGAGCTTCCATCGAACCTTTCTCAGGTTCACGATGTGTTCCACGTGTCACAGCTCCGCCGCTGTTTCAAGGACCCTATCCGAGAAGTGGATCATGAAGTGCTCGAGTTGCAACAAGACCTCTCCTATAAAGAGCACCCGGTCCGCATTCTCGACCAAGCTGAACGCCGCACACGTCAGAAGGCAATAAAGTTCCTCAAGGTCCAGTGGTCGCATCACTCTGAAGACGAAGCCACTTGGGAACGGGAGGATCGCTTGCGTGATGAATACCCCGAACTGTTTCCTTCTACCTCATAAATCTCGGGATGAGATTTCTTGTAGTGGAGGAGATTTGTAACGCCCGGATAATTAAGCTACAGTAATCCTCTGCTAATGATGCCACGTCATCGCTTTTACTGTTGCTAGAAATCACTTTGGTTCAGACCGGTTCGAATTCAAATTAAAATAAAGTCAAACAAATAAAGTTTTCAAATGACAAAACTAAAATGTTCAAAGTATGGCAAATATTCCATAACTAATTATGGTGATGACCCAACACTTTTGTAAGGTAATTAAATGCCCCTTTTGTGAATATAACATTGACTAAAACAACCACATTAGACTTGTTACTTTTATTCAAAATTCAAATGAATTCAATTAGCCCCCGAACTTTTTGTGACAGTCCAAAATATTGCCAAGTAATTTTGTGGCAATTCTCACACTTAACAAAACTCATTTACTATTAAAATAAAGTGCAAAACAGTAAAGCCAATACAAGACAGAAAAGAAAGCTAATAAGAAAAGGGCCTAAACTAGTACTTCCCAAGTGGTCCTCTCGTGTGCACAGCCCACCCCACACATCCCCTACCTCGCTACAGTAGATGCAGATGGCGTGGAGGCCATCCGCCGGCTGACCGACGTCGTGGAGGCCATCCCCGGCCTCCCCCTCACCTATATCTCCCTCCCTCTCGAACCCTAGCTGGCCCCTCCTTTTTCCCCTCGGCCACTCCTCTTCCCACTCGCCTCCGCTCCTGGATCTAGACGTCGACGTTGGCGCCGCCGCACTGAAGGCCGCTTCCGTGGTCGCCGGAGTGCATCACCGCGACGACTGGCTCCCCCGCACTCCTCCGTCAAGTCCACTCGCTTCGCCTCGCATGACTACGCCTCCGTGTCGCGCCGCAGGACGCCGAACGGAACGGCCTGCAACGCCACCTTGACCTCTTCATCTTCTCGGCTCCGACGAGGTCCACCTCTGATTCCGGCCAACTGCTCCCGTCGCTCACCGGGCCTTCATGCGCCTCCACTGTGAGCTCTTCTTCCTTCCCCTCGTTTTCTAGCTCGATTTCGCGCCCGTAGCCGCCTCTGTCGTAGCTCACCTCCGCCGCACTACTCGTTGTCCTGCCGCTGCGCTCATCACCACGTCGCCTGACCGCGCCAAGCCACGCCGCGCACCAACCATGCGCGCGCTCGCCTTCCCCTGACTGCGGCCCGCGCGCCTAGCCTCGCCTCGCTGGCGCCCGGTGCTCCCCTGCATCGCCGGCCGCGCCATAGCCGCCGCCGCTCCTGGCCACTCGCCCGCGCTTGGCCGCGCCGCTGCCTCCCGTGGCTGCGCCCGGCGGCGACCCACGCCGTCCGCCTTGGCCCCTGGCCGCCTGCGCCGCTGCGCGCCTCCCACGCGCCACTGCCGCAGTGCCGCCTCCCCTGCGCCCCACGGCTCCCCCCACCTGCCGCCCGCTGCTGCTCAGCTTTGTCGCACCCCGCCCCGCACCGGCCACTGCTGCCGCCGACCCACGCGACGGCCGCTCGCCCAGGGCCTCCCATGGCCGCGCCTTCCGACGCCGGCCCCTCCCGTGCCGCGGCGCCCGCGCCCAGCCGTGGTCTGGCCGCCGCCGCAGCCACGGCTCCAGCCAACCTACCTCACCCCCTGTGTTGGGCGCTGGGCGTACCCAGCGGCCGCTATGCCCGCCTCGTTGCTTCGCCCGTTAAGCCACCCGCTCAAGTGGCCTAATGGGCCACTGAGCAGTGGGGCCCATGCCCCTGTTAAAAAAATATTAAAAAAATAGTAATGTATAATTAATTAATTTAATTAAAATTGTTTAATTAAACTAACTAATTAATTAACCTAGCTAAACCATAGTTAGTAAAAATGTGCCTATGACAGGGGGGCCCCACCCCCTGTTGACCAGTCAAACGTTGACTAGTCAACCGGGACCCCTGGCCCACCTGTCAGCCTCTGGTACACTTCTATGTACGCAGAGCTGGGTACCAGTAGCAATTTATTAATTAATTTCGAATTAATAATAATTTTAGAATATTAATAAAACTTTGAAAAATCATATAAAATAATCCGGAACTCGGATGAAAAAGATTTATATATGAAAGTCACTCAGAATTTCGAGATGAATCCGAATACGAGGTCCGTTCGTCCGCCACACATCCCTAGGATACCGAACATGGAACAATCCCCCTCCGGTCCGTCTATCCGAAAATGCCTAACACCGGGAATGCTTTCCCGGGTGTTTTCCCCCTTCGCCGGTATCGTGTAGCACTGCGTTAGAACACCCCTAGCACTGCTTATTGCCATGTCGTGCATCTGTATTGCATCTGTGTGCTATGTGTCTATTGTTTCTTCCCCCTCTCTTCTCCGGTAGACCCCGAGGCCGCTGCTGATGCCCCTGTGATCGACTGCGTCGACGACGACCGTCCTTCCGTTTCAGCAGAGCTTCCAGGCAAGCCCCCCCCCCCTTGATCATCCCGATATCGCCCATTCCATTCTTCCTTATGCTTGCATTAGATTTTGCTACTGTTATTGTTTGATCCTATTCTGATGCATAGCCTGCTTTTGTACCTGCTTTTGTTACCTACATACTATGCTAAACTGCTTAGTATAGGTTGGATAGTGATCCATCGGTGACCCCAACCAGTCCTTGTTGCCCCTGCTTCATCATCGACGACTCGAGCAATGTGATCGAAGACCGAAGCCTGACTATCCTTGTTGCCCCTGCTTCATCATCGACGACTCAAGCAACGTGATCGAAGATCGGAGACCGACACTTCACATCACATCACACCCCCTTTGTTGCTCGACTCTGCAGAGGTACTATCGGGTGCCGAGGGTGAAACCTCGTAACGCACTCATGATGATAACTATGTAGTGTAGCTATTCGGTCGTGGTCATCGAGGGTGATTCCTCTTTCTCCATTCCCGATACGACTGTCTCATGCAACCCCTCAAGTGTGAACCTCGGGGGTGATTCCTCTTAGTTCGCCTTGACGGACACATCGAGTGGAATTCGTCGGGGGTGATTCCTCGGGTTTTTTCCACCTTGATGTTTTGGACACACAGTTACATGGACTTTGCTTGAGACCTTTGTGAAAGGCGGGCGGGCCCAGAGAGCACCCGCGGGAGTTCTTACGATGGCGGCTGGCTATTTAGCGGTATCACCCAGGAGGGGTGATAGCTCCGGACTTGTCCTGGCAGCCGTCATTTCTGCCATTAATGCACTAACAGATTTGGGTATTTGTTCTGAATTGGCCTCTGGCCTTTACGCACTAACCGCCACGCGAGAATAGTTATGGGCCTCGGCGTCGTGGTATCAGCCGAAGCTTTGTCAGACGTCCAGTTCAGCATTGTGGCACGGCTGGGCCGGTGCCATCCAGTATAGAGGTGGTGTCTGGTCCGCCCTGCTCGCAACGACCCGGAGTGCAACGGGCGATGGCCCATGACCCCAGAGTGCTTAGGATGTAGACCGGCGGGGACCTCTACGACGTGTTGATCTTTCGAGGCCGGACATTGACCCAACAAGGTGTGTCCGGCCGGAGATGATCGAGCGTGAGGGTAACGTGGTGCACCCCTGCAGGGAAGTTATCTATTCAAATAGCCGTGTCCACGGTAACGGACGTTCAGTCTTATATCCTGATCTATTATAACTAGAAATGGATACTTGAGATATGTGATGGATATGTGGCTGCGAGATTACTTTCTCGCAGGGAGTCGAGGAAGGATCTCTAGGCCGTTAATACTACAACATGCTTGTTAATTATAAAATGCTATTCTGTATTTCCTTCTACTGCTGCAAGATGGTGATTTCCAGAAGATGCTTGAAGATGCTAGTCTTCGATAGGCTAGGCTTTTCCCCTCCTCTTCTGGCATTCTGCAGTTCAGTCCACATATACAGCTTTTCCTTTGATACTGATGCATACTTAGTATAGATCTGATGCTTGCGAGTACTTTGGATGAGTACTCATGGTTGCTTTGCTCCCCCTTTTCCCCCTTCTTTCTTCTTTCTGGTTGTTATAACCAGATGGCGGATCCCAGGAGCCAGATGCCACCCAAGTCGACTACTACTACTACCCCGACGGAGCCTACTACTACGTGGAGACAGCTGACGACCAGGAGTAGTTAGGAGGTCCCAGGCAGGAGGCCTTGCCTCTTCGATCATTGATGTTTGTGCTAGCCTTCTTAAGGCAAAACTTGTTTAACTTATGTCTGTACTCAGATATTGTTGCTTACGCTAACTCTGTTGCTTTCGAGCTTCTGTATTCGAGCCCTCGAGGCCCCTGGCTTGTAATATGAAGCTTGTTTTATTTTAATTTGTGTCTAGAGTTGTGTTGTGATATCTTCCCTGTGAGTCCCTGATCTTGGTCGTACACATTTGCGTGCATGATTAGTGTACGGTCAAATCGGGGGCGTCACAGTATGTGACTCCTCCATTGGCCCAATTAGTTTTTGTTCTAGTGCATTATATTTTGCTCTTGTTGGTGACCATGAAAATGAGCTTACATGTTGGATTCACTTCGTTCCAAGTAGTTTGAATGCTTGATATAGCCTCTAGATACTAGTAGGAGTTGTTGCTATCAATTTTGTTGAGTTTTACGGACCTCTTATTTGTGGTCCAAAGATTTCGAAATTTTTCCAGGGAGATGAACTTGTTCAGGAGGGGATCTTCGATTCGAAGCTCCATGGGAGTTTCGGGAGGAGCACCCGGTCTCAACCTCCCTCGTAGAGCGAAGGTACGGCCGTGTGAGTGGCAATGCAACAATTTCATGAGCGAAACCGGTTTCCAACATGAATTCGAATAATTCGTGGTGAACATTGGCTTGACCAACTTTCTCGCAGATAAGTGCAATCAGTGTCAACTTCTCACAAATTCATTTGTGCAAACTTTCTACTTCATGCCTAGACTAGACATTCCCATGGTTCGCTTTCACCTATACGATCAACCCTTTGAAAATGCCATTTGATAGGTTCGGTGAAATATGCATGATTCTTTCTGAGGGTGAGTTGGGTGAACCTCGACCTGATGAGTTCGAGGATTTCATCTATACTTTAACTGTAGGAATTAGGGGCGTGTCTAAGGCTAGAGTCACTAGTTTAAATTTTCCCGATGTGCATTACTTCAGTTTATTCATGGGAAAATGTTTGACTACTAGGCAGGAAGGTGGTACGCTTAGTGCCCCTGACCTCGCCATTTTAGGTTGTGATTTTTTATGATAGAACTTATAGTTTGGGAGCCATTATTGCACGCCGCTTACACACTAGCAGAACTAGGGACAGTATTCATGGTGGTATTTATACTACTCGCCTTGCTAGGCGTCTTAATATTGCTATTTGTCTAGATGATCGCGTGCTACCTATAGTTTATTTAGATCATGAGTCCATGATAGCCGACCATTTTATTGACAAACCGGAGGCTCATAATCATTATCTCTATAATTTGGTATTTAGTGAGGAAACACGAAAGGTTATTGCACTGCGTGCCCCTGCTTTGCTTGATGCTAATGCCAGGAATGGATACACTATCATGCCTAAGGACATCACTCCTTACGAGAGCTCACTAGTTGTTGCGGAGAACGAGCCCAGCCTTGGGACGCTCGAGTGCCGCAACCGAGGAAGTTCCTTCGTGGACCGGACAGATTTTACGAGTGGTAATCACCAATTAGGCTAAAAGTATAAGATTGGGGAGTACATATTCTCACCAAAATTACTTTCATGTTCATGCATTCATTGCACTTGTCGGTGTCCTCGTTTCCTTTGTTTATATGCATTTCTATTTTGTTTCGTTTGTGTGTTTGAAAAACTTCAAAAATCCAAAAATATTTCTCGCTTCTTTTGATTTTTCTTTCTTGTTCGGTTATTTCATGGCAGTAAAAGAAAATACAAAATGATTTTATCGTTTCTTCTTATGTTGTTTGTTGGGGTTTTTTTGATGCAATTAGTTTTTCCCGCTTTTCATTTTTTATTTTATTTTGTTCATTTTCTTCTAAAAAACTAAAACAAAAAAAAGTGTTCCACTGAATTTTTTTCATTTTTTTAAGTCGTCATAAGGAGAAGACTACGTAAGAATTGTCAAATGGCTCTCGTATGTTTTTTTATCCAACGAAGGGCCAATATCTCATAGTCTTCTCCTGTGAATAAAGTGTTTGCAAATTTCAGCTTAGTCCATGACACTCTTGCATTATTATTATTTTCACATCATTTGATCATGCAAGTGAAAGACAATAATGACGCTGATTTGATGAAGTGACTATGGTGAAGGAAAGCCGGTATAAATTCCTCTTGCCTTTGGTTTTTTAAATATGTTTAACTCAATTGCCAAGATTATTACGCAAAAGAAATTGTCAGTATTAAGTTTGGTGATATATCTCATGAGTTTTGTTGAACGTGACATATTTGTACTCCTAATCCTATCTTCTCTAGCCTTCTATAGTTGACTCCTAGAGATATGGTAGGTTTAGTTTCCTTGTCACGCAAGACATCTCATGTATATATTGTGACCAACTCCGAGGAATACAATTGAGATGCACCGCATATTCTCTCTACATGGTATCAGTTTTACCGCGATCTCCATCGCTTCGGCAACCCGCAGCCGCCGCACCCTCCCGTGACCGCCACTGCCGCCCTCTCCAACCCTAGCACCGCCGCCGCTACCTCCCTCTCGTAGCCGCCGCCGCTGCCTCCTCCTACCCACACCCTCACGCCGCCACCGTTGTTTCTTTCTTCCACAGCCGCCGCCGCCCTCTTCCCAAAACCCTAGCCCAGCCGCCGTGGTTCCCCTACAGCCGCCGCCGCCTCTTCCCTCTACCCAAACCCTAACACACCCGCCGCCACCCCTCTCCCTCCCCTCGCCACCATGTCCCGCTCCAAGGCCGACCCTTCTGATGTTGGTTCCTTCGACGTTGCCTTCTTCACCTCTGACCGCCTCAACGAGCTCCACATCAAGGATCACGTACCCGTCATCCTCGACCTCGACTTGCCCTCCTACAACGCATGGCGCACCTACTTCGCCCTCTTGTTCCACTCCTACCGCCTCATTGACCACATCGACGGGAGCGTCGACTTCCGTGACATGAAGGACGACGACGAGTGGCTTGCCGTGGACGCCTGCATCGTCAAGTGGTTTTTTCTCACCATCTCTGCACGTCTCTTCAACTTGGCGAACACCCGTGACCCATCGGCGTACGCCATGTGGACACGGCTGTGCAACCTCTTCCTCGACAATCAACTTCAACGCCGTGTCTTCCTCCAAGGGGAGTTCTTCACTCTGCAGCAAAACAATCTTTCGATCGATGAGTACTGCACGCGGCTGAAGGTCCTCGCCGACGAGCTACGCATCGTCGGCATGACCATCGACGACCCCGTCCTCCTCACCAACCTTCTGAAGGAAATATGCCCTAGAGGCAATAATAAAGATGTTATTTGTATTTACTTATATCATGATAAATGTCTTTTATTCATGCTAGAATCGTATTAACCGGAAACTTGATACATGTGTGAATACATAGACAAAATAGTATGTCCCTAGTATGCCTCTACTAGACTAGCTCATTGATCAAAGATGGCTATGTTTCCTAGCCATAGACATGAGTTGTCATTTGATCAACGGGATCACATCATTAGGAGAATGATGTGATGGACTAGACCCATCTGTTAGCATAGCACTATGATCGTTTAGTTTTACTGCTATTGCTTTCTTCATGACTTATACATGTTCCTATGACTATGAGATTATGTAACTCCCGAATACCGTAGGAACACCTTGTTTGCTATCAAACATCACAACGTAACTGGGTGATCATAAAGATGCTCTACAGGTGTCTCCGAAAGTATTCGTGGTGTTGGCATAGATCAAGACTAGGATTTGTCACTCCGAGTGTCGGAGAGGTATCTCTGGGCCCTCTCGGTAACACACATCATAATAAGCCTTGCAAGCAAAAGACTAATGAGTTATTCACGAGATGATGTATTACGAAACGAGTAAAGAGACTTGCCAGTAACGAGATTGAACTAGGTATAGAGATACCGACGATCGAATCTCGGGCAAGTAACATACCGATGACAAAAGGAACAACGTATGTTGTTATGCGGTTTGACCAATAAAGATCTTCGTAGAATATGTAGGAGCCAATATGAGCATCCAGGTTCCGCTATTGGTTATTGATCGGAGATGAGTCTCGGTCATGTCTACATAGTTCTCGAACCCGTAGGGTCCGCACGCTTAACGTTTGATGACGATCGGTATTATGACTTTATGAGTTTTGATGTACCGAAGGTAGTTCAGAGTCCCGGATGAGATCACGGACATGACGAGGAGTCTCGGAATGTCCGAGACGTAAAGATTGATATATTGGACGACTATATTCGGACACCGGAAGTGTTCTGGAAAGTTTTGGAATTTACCGGAGTGCCGGGGGGTTACCGGAACCCCCGGGGGGAATGATGGGCCCTGGTGGGCCATAGGGTAGAGAGAGGGCAGCAGCCAGGAGGTGGCGCGCCCCCTCCCTAAGGGGCAGTCCGAATAGGACTAGGGGAGGGGACGCGGCCCCTCTTTCCCTCTCGCTCTCCCTCTCCTTCCTTCCCCCTCTCCTTCTTGGTGGACTCCTACTAGGAATAGGATTGCAATCCTATTCCTAGTAGGATTGCCTCTCTAGCCGCACCATAGAGGGCCGGCCGGCCTCCCCCCTTGCTCCTTTATATACGGGGGCAGGGGGGCACCCAAAGACACACAAGTTGAATTGTTTTAGCCGTGTGCGGTGCCCCCCTCCATAGAAACACACCTCGGTCATACCGTTGCAGTGCTTAGGCGAAGTCCTGCGCCGGTAGATACATCATATCCTTCACCACGCCGTCGTGCTGACGAAACTCTCCCGTGAAGCTCAACTGGATCAAGAGCTCGTGGGACGTCATCAAGCTGAACGTGTGCTGAACGCGGAGGTGCCGTACGTTCGGTGCTTGATCGGTTGGATCGCGAAGAAGTTCGACTACATCAACCGCGTCACTTGACGCTTCCGCTCCCGGTCTACGAGGGTACGTAGACACACTCTCCCCTCTCGTTGCTATGCATCTAGTAGATAGATCTTGCGTGATCGTAGGAAAATTTTAAAATACTACGTTCCCCAACAGTGGCATCATGAGCCAGGTCTATGCGTAGATGATATGCATGAGTAGAACACAATGAGTTGTGGGCGATACTAGTCATACTGCTTACCAGCATGTCATACTTTGCTTCGGCGGTTGTGAGATGAAGCGGCCCGGACCGACATTACGCGTACGCTTACGCGAGACTGGTTTCACCGTTATGAGCACTCGTTGCTTAAAGGTGACTGGCGGGCGTCTGTCTCTCTCACTTTAGCTGAATCAAGTGTGGCTACGCCCGGTCCTTCTGAAGGTTAAAACAGCACATACTTGATGAAACATCGTTGTGGTTTTTGTATGCGTAGGTAAGAACGGTTCTTGCTAAGACTGTAGCAGCCACGTAAAACTTGCAACAACAAAGTAGAGGACGTCTAACTTGTTTTTGCAGGGCATGTTGTGATGTGATATGGTCAAGACATAATGAGATATACGGTTTTGTATGAGATGATCATGTTTTGTAATGTTATCGGCAACTGGCAGGAGCCATATGGTTGTCGCTTTATTGTATGAAATGCAATCGCCATGTAATTGCTTTACTTTATCACTAAGCGGTAGCGATAGTCGTAGAAGCAATAGTTGGCGAGACGACAACGATGCTACGATGGAGATCAAGGTGTCGCACCGGTGACGAAGGTGATCATGATGGTGCTTTGGAGATGGAGATCAAAAGCACAAGATGATGATGGCCATATCATGTCACATATTTTGATTGCATGTGATGTTTATCTTATTATGCTTCTTATTTTTCTTAGAATGACGGTAGCATTATAAGATGATCCCTTACTAAATTTCAAGGTATAAGTGTTCTCCCTGAGTATGCACCGTTGCGAAAGTTCGTCGTGCCGAGACACCACGTGATGATCGGGTGTGATAAGCTCTACGTTCAAATACAACGGGTGTAAGCCAGTTTTGCACATGCAGAATACTCGGGTTAAACTTGACGAGCCTAGCATATGCAGATATGGCCTCAGAACACTGGAGACCGAAAGGTCGAGCGTGAATCATATAGTAGATATGATCAACATAAGATGTTCACCATTGAAACTACTCCATCTCACGTGATGATCGGACATGGTTTAGTTGATTTGGATCACGTGATCATTTAGATGACCGGAGGGATGTCTATCTAAGTGGGAGTTCTTTAAGTAATATGATTAAATTGAACTTTAATTTATCATGAACTTAGTCCTGATAGTTTTTACATATCTATGTTGTTGTAGATCAATGGCCGGTGCTACCGTTCCTTTGAATTTTAATGCATTCCTAGAGAAAGCTAAGTTGAAAGATGATGGTAGCAATTACACGGACTGGGTCCGTAACTTGAGGATTATCCTCATTGCTGCACAGAAGAATTATGTCCTTGAAGCATCGCTAGGTGACAAGCCGCCTCCCGCTAATGTAGACGCTTTGAACGTCTGGCAGACGCGGTCTGATGACTACACGATAGTTCAGTGTGCCATGCTTTACGGCTTAGAACCGGGACTTCAACGACGTTTTGAACGTCATGGACCATATGAGATGTTCCAAGAGTTGAAGTTAATATTTCAAGCAAATGCCCGGATTGAGAAATATGAGATTTCCAATAAGTTCTATAGCTGCAAGATGGAGGAGAATAGTTCTATCAGTGAACACTTGCTCAGAATGTCTGGGTACTACAATCATATGACTCAACTTGGTTGCAAAGTTGACGAGGATAGTGTTATTGATAGAGTTCTTCAATCACTGCCACCAAGCTATAAAGGCTTCGTGATGAACTATAATATGCAAGGGATGCAAAAGACAATTCCCGAGCTCTTCGCTATGCTCAAGGCTGCGGAGGTAGAAATCAAAAAGGAGCATCAAGTGTTGATGGTTAACAAGACCACTAGTTTCAAGAAAAAGGGCAAGGGAAAGAAAGGGAACTTCAAGAAGAATAGCAAGACAGTTGCTACTCCCGCGAAGAAACCCAAGTCTGGAGCCAAGCCTGAAACTGAGTGCTTCTACTGCAAAGGGACTGGACACTGGAAGCGGAACTGCCCCAAGTATTTGGCGGATAAGAAGGATGGTAAGGTGAACAAAGGTATATGTGATATACATGTTATTGATGTGTACCTTACTAATGCTCGTAGTAGTACCTGGGTATTTGATACTGGTTCGGTTGCTAATATTTGTAACTCGAAACAGGGACTACGGATTAAACGAAGATTGGCTAAGGACGAGGTGACGATGCGCGTGGGAAATGGTTCCAAAGTCGATGTGATCGCCGTCGGCACGCTACCTCTACATCTACCTTCGGGATTAGTTTTAGACCTAAATAATTGTTATTTGGTGCCAGCGTTGAGCATGAACATTATATCTGGATCTTGTTTGTTGCGAGACGGTTATTCATTTAAATCAAAGAATAATGGTTGTTCTATTTATACGAGTAATATCTTTTATGATCATGCACCCTTGAAGAGTGGTCTATTTTTATTGGATCTCGATCGTAGTGATACACATATTCATAATATTGAAGCCAAAAGATGCAAAGTTGATAATGATAGTGCAACTTATTTGTGGCACTATCGTTTAGGTCATACTGGTGTAAAGCGCATGAAGAAATTCCATGCTGGTGGACTTTTGGAATCACTTGATTATGAATCACTTGGTGCTTGCGAACCATGCCTCATGGGCAAGATGACTAAAACTCCGTTCTCCGGAACAATGGAGCAAGCAACTGACTTGTTGGAAATCATACATACTAATGTATGCGGACCGATAAGTGTTGAGGCTCGCGATGGGTATCATTATTTTCTGACCTTCACTAATGATTTGAGCAGATATGGGTATATCTACTTGATGAAGCACAAGTTTGAAACATTTGAAAAGTTCAAAGAATTTAAGAGTGAAGTAGAGAATCATCGTAACAAGAAAATAAAGTTTCTACGATCTAATCGCGGAGGCGAATATTTGAGTTACGAGTTTGGTCTTCGTTTGAAACAATGTGGAATAGTTTCATAGCTCACGCCACCTGGAACACCACAGCGTAATGGTGTGTCCGAACGTCGTAACCGTACTTTATTAGATATGGTGCGATCTATGATGTCTCTTACCGATTTACCACTATCGTTTAGGGGTTATGCTTTAGAGATAGCTGCATTCACGTTAAATAGGACACCATCTAAATCCGTTGAGACAACGCCTTATGAACTGTGGTTTGTCAAGAAACCCAAGTTGTCGTTTCTTAAAGTTTGGGGGTACGATGCTTATGTGAAAAAGCTTCAACCTGATAAGCTCGAACCCAAGTTGGATAAATGTGTCTTCATAGGATACCCAAAGGAAACTATTGGGTACACCTTCTATCACAGATCCAAAGGCAAGATATTCGTTGCTAAGAATGGATCCTTTCTAGAGAAGGAGTTTCTCTCGAAAGAAGTGAGTGGGAGGAAAGTAGAACTTGATGAGGTAATTGTACCTTCTCCCGAATTGGAAAGTAGTACATCACAGAAACTAGTTCCAGTGATTCCTACACCGATCAGCAAGGAAGCTAATGATGATGATCATGAAACTTCAGATCAAGTTACTACTGAACCTCGTAGGTCAACCAGAGTGCGTTCCGCGCCAGAGTGGTACGGTAACTCGGTTCTAGAAGTCATGTTACTAGACCATGGTGAACCTACGAACTATGAGGAAATAATGATGAGCCTAGATTCCACAAAATGACTTGAGGACATGAAATCTGAGATGGGAACCATGTAGGAAAACAAAGTGTGGACTTTGGTTGACTTGCCCAATGATCGGCAAGCCATTCAAAATAAATGGATCTTTAAGAGGAAGACTGACGCTGATGGTAATTTTACTGTCTACACAGATCGACTTGTTGCGAAAGGTTTTCGACAAGTTCAAGGAATTGACTACGATGAGACTTTCTCACCCTTAGCGATGATTAAATCTATCCGGATCATGTTAGCAATTGCCGCATTTTATGATTATGAAATCTGGCAAATGGATGTCAAAACTGCAGTCCTTAATGGATACCTCAAAGAGGAGTTGTATATGATGCAACCAGAAGGTTTTGTCAATCCTAAAGGTGCTAACAAAGTGTGCAAGCTCCAGCGATCCATCTATGGACTGGTGCAAGCATCTTGGAGTTGGAATATACGCTTTGATGAGGTGATCAAAGCATATGGTTTTATACAGACTTTTGGAGAAGCATGTATTTACAAGAAAGTGAGTGGGAGCTGTGTAGCATTTCTGATATTATATGTGGATGACATATTGTTGATTCGAAATGATATAGAATTTCTGGATGGCATAAAATGATACTTGAATAAGAATTTTTCAATGAAAGACCTCGGTGAATCTGCTTATATATTGGGCATCAAGATCTATAGAGATAGATCAAGACGCTTAATTGGACTTTCACAAAGAACATACCTTGATAAAGTTTTGAAGAAGTTCAAAATGGATCAGTCAAAGAAAGGGTTATTGCCTGTGTTACAAGGTGTGAACTTGAGTAAGACTCAATGCCCGACCACTGCAGTAGATAGAGTGAAAATGAAAGTCAATCCCTATGCCTTAGCCACAGGATCTATCATGTATGCAATGTTGTGTACCAGACCTTATGTGTGCCTTGCTATAAGTTTAGCAGGGAGGTACCAAAGTAATCCAGGAGTGGATCACTGGACAGCGATCAAGAACACCCCGTAGTACCTGAAAAGGACAAAGGATATGTTTGTCGTTTATGGAGGTGACAAAGAGCTCGTCGTAAACGGTTACATTGATTCAAGCTTTGACACTGATCCGGATGACTCTAAGTCACAAACCGGATATGTATTTTTGTTGAATGGTGGAGCTGTCAGTTGGTGCAGCTCCAAGCAAAGCGTCGTGGCGGGATCTACATGTGAAGTGGAGTACATAGCTACTTCGGAAGCAGCAAATGAAGGAGTCTAGATGAAGGAGTTCATATCCGATCTAGGTGTAATACCTAGTGCACCGAGTCTAATGAAAATCTTTTGTGACAACATTGGAGCAATATCCTTGGCGAAGAAATCCAGGTTTCACAAGAGAACCAAGCACATCAAGAGACGCTTCAATTCCACCCACGATCAAGTCAAGGAGGGAGACCTAGAAATTTGCAAGATACATACGGATCTGAATGTTGCAGACCCATTGACTAAGCCTCTTCCACGAGCAAAACATGATCAGCACCAAGACCCCATGGGTGTTAGAATCATTACTATGTAATCTAGATTATTGACTCTAGTGCAAGTGGGAGACTGAAGGAAATATGCCCTTGAGGCAATAATAAAGTTGCTATTTATATTTCCTTATATATCATGATAAATGTCTTTTATTCCTGCTAGAATTGTATTAACCGAAAACTTGATACATGTGTGAATACATAGACAAAACATAGTGTCCCTAGTATGCCTCTACTAGACTAGCTCGTTAATCAAAGATGGTTATGTTTCCTGACCATAGACATGTGTTGTCATTTGATCAACGGGATCACATCATTATGAGAATGATGTGATGGACAAGATCCATCCGTTAGCTTAGCACCATGATTGTTTAGTTTTACTGCTATTGCTTTCTTCATGACTTATACATGTTCCTCTGACTATGAGGTTATGCAACTCCCGAATACCGAAGGAACACCTTGTGTGCTATCAAACATCACAATGTAACTAGGTGATTATAAAGATGCTCTATAGGTGTCTCTGAAAGTGTTTGTGGTGTTGTCATAGATCGAGAATAGAATTTGTCACTCCGAGTGTCGGAGAGGTATCTCTGGGCCCTCTCGGTAATACACATCGTAATAAGCCTTGCAAGCAAATGACTAATGAGTTAGTCACGAGATGTTGTATTACAGAACGAGTAAAGAGACTTGCCGGTGACGAGATTGAACTAGGTATGATGATACCGACGATCGAATCTCGAGAGAACATACCGATGACAAAGGGAACAACGTATGTTGTTATGCGGTTTGACCGATAAAGATCTTTGTAGAATATGTAGGAAACAATATGAGCATCCAGGTTCCGCTATTGGTTATTGACCGGAGATGAGTCTCGGTCATGTCTACGTAGTTCTCGAACCCGTAGGGTCCGCACGCTTAACGTTCGATGACGATCGGTATTATGAGTTTATGTGTTTTGATGTACCGAAGGTAGTTCAAAGTCCCGGATGTGACAACGGACATGACGAGGAGTCTCAAAATGGTCGAGACATAAAAATTGATATATTGGAAGGTTATATTCGGACACCAGAATGGTTTGGGGGGTCACCGGATAAATACCGGAGTACCGGGAGGTTACCGGAACCCCCCGGGGAGTAAATGGGCCTTATTGGGCTTTAGGGGAGAGAGAGAGGGGCTGCCTAGGGCAGGCCACACACCCCCAAGCCTAGTCCAAATTGGACTATGGGGGATGGGCGGCGCCCCCTCCTTCCCTCTGTTCTCTCCCTCCCTTCCCTCTTCTCCTACTCCTACTAGGAAAGGGGAGTCCTACTCCTAGTGGGAGTAGGACTCCCCCCTTGGCGCGCCTCCTCCCTTGTCCGTCCTCCTCCTCCCTCCATCCTTTATATATGTGGGGAGGGGCACCCCAAAGACACACAAGTTGATTTCTTAGCCGTGTGCAGTGCCCCCCTCCACAGTTACACACCTTGGTCATATCGTCGTAGTGCTTAGGCGAAGCCCTGTGCCAGTAACTACATCATCATCGTCATCACGCCGTCGTGCTGACGGAACTCTCCCTCGACCTCAACTGGATCAAGAGTTCGTGGGACGTCATCGAGTTGAACGTGTGTTGAACGCGTAGGTGCCATACGTTCGGTGCTTGGATCGGTTGGATCGCGAAGACGTTCGACTACATCAACCATGTTACTAAATGCTTCCGCTTTCGGTCTACGAGGGTACGTGCTCACACTCTCCCCGCTCGTTGCTATGCTTCTCCTAGATAGAACGTGCGTGATCGTAGGAAAAAATTGAAATACTACATTCCCCAACATAGTATACACCCAATGGACGGGAAACCTCCACCAACCCAGGTCATAGTGCACACAATGACCGGGACATCGGAATACCGGATTTAATCGCATTGGAAAATCGCGAGCAGTCACCATGGGTAATGATATTTTCATCAACTATATATTGATATATAGATTCTGGAGAATCATATAACCGGAAGTCTACAATTGTCGACATACATTTCTCAACTAGATTGCAAAACCTTTCAAATGATTCAGATCCAAATACCATGGCCATGGCAAAGTGTGAACAACATTCGGACTGAACTCAAGCAAAGGGTATAATCTAGGTAGAAATAATCTTGCTCAATAATGGGAAGGTATTCATAAGCAATACCTACACCAGTTTTCTTCTGGAAACATAATTGAAAACAACGAGGTGGTGAAACATAGAGCAAGTATTGTAGCACAAGGGTTCACGCAGATACCCAACTATTCTCCAGAGGTGAAATCTCGTTCCGATAACTGATATCATTGGTAGTACAAAATCATCTATCTATGAAGTTGATAGATGTAGTGATTACATACGCATGTGGATCATTAGATTCGGACATAGATGGTTCCCGTTGGAGTCTCACTTCTGAATCAAAATGCAAAACGCAACATACATTGTGTAAAATCAATAAGTCACCATATGGCTTATTATTGTCGGTGCATTTGGTACAACCGACATAGTGAGTTCCTTACATGCAAGGGTTACTCCTACAATGATGATTATCCATGCATGATAGTCATATACAAGGATTACTCCTACAATGACGAATCATGTGATCATCTAAATGACGGGATTTGAGATGAAGGATTTGGGTAAATCTCGAGCACCTTCACTCATACATTATGGTACACCATGTTGTCTATATCCAGAATATTGGAGAAATTGATTGTGGGCAAGTGTTATCCATCCATAATTCCCATGGTTGTCCGTTCTCTAGACATAGAGAAAGATTCATTTAGGCCATGAGGGGATGGAAATAAGATGTTGGGACCTAAGATTCCATATCGCCGTGCATGCATTGGATCCACCAAACAAAATTGGTGAGATTAAAGAATATCTTTCGATATCTCCAATGCATCAAACATTTTGTCCTAATCATTCAGTTTCAGAGAAATCTGGACACCAATATCATTGGATACATCGATCAGATCCCTACTATGTCAGATCGTAGACAAATTTTGTGTTCTGTTAGGTGTGATAGCCATCTCATAAGAGTCTTTGAATTAGACATCGTGGCTACATCCACCAACTGTTATCTCACAGATAATGGTGTTTGTGTTGCCCGGATGCAAACAGGTTACGTAATAAGCAATATCATTATGTTGCATATCTTGCAAGTCAAATCATGTGATTGATTTGTTCACTAAGTCTGTACCAACTTCAACATTCCAGAAATATGTTCATGGAATTGGTATATGACGGCTTCGGAATTTGCAAGAATCGGGGGGGGGGGTATCTTCCTGAATTGTTCCTGTTCAAAGCATCATATTATATTCTTTTTTCCTTCATGAGTTTACATTACAGGTTCTCATAAAAAAATTTTAATGAGGTAATATCAACATGAGATCATATGTCATAGTTTCTGTTTTCCACACCGGGTTTTTTAAGAAAGTATATACAGCATATTTATTGTCCTCCAAATTTTGTGGATATACTTCATATCGAGTTACGGAGGCAATAATCATTATATGTTGGATCATTTTCTCCTTATTTTCTCACTGGGTTTGAAGGAGTTTTACCAGCATATACTACACTACTCCTCATATTTTTTCCACAGGGTTTTTGGAGGAGACTTTATGAGATGATGAAGTACTATGCAATCAAGCGATGATTAGGGAGTGTTAAAACTAAATAACTTGTGGTTATTAGGGGGTAATCCCCGCTCCTTCCTACATGTGCGGTTGCACACTTCCAGCCACCGTCACGGCGGTTCCTGGAATGGCATCTCTACGGACCGTCGTGTCCCTCCGAGGCAACTGTTCCCATTGTATATAAGTGCTCATTCATCATCAATAAAGGGTTGTTCGAATCATTTGTTCTCTCTGGTCTCTCTTGTACAATTCTATTCATCTATACCAATATAGAAAGGCCCAAAGTGACAGATCCAATTAATCTTGGCCATCAAATCATGTCAATCCAACGAGCTACACTGCTTCAATGTTGAGCGCTCAAGACGTTTAGCGTGCAGTTAATTTCATGCCAAATATAATGCTAATCACGTAATAACACGCAAATAATATCCTAATTAATATCCTTATGCACTTAATATACTTCCAAATGTGCATTGCACGTACACATTGACTAGTCACAAAAGCAAGCCCCCCCAACTGGAGGTCCGTGTTACAGTTTAATTAACATGTTCTTATTATGGGGTAACCTCCACTTGTACCAAACCGCGGGCAGTTGCTTCTATAGCAACCGTCGCGCCGGTTCCCTCCCGCCTCTCTCGAAAAGGCATCTCCTAATCACACATGTTCAAGTGCCTTATATAGCACATACTCATCTAATGAAAGAAAGAGTTGATTCATTGTCTCGTTTCCACTCTAACACGCTATCAGCACGCTCTGGCGAGAGCAGAAGGCCACGAGTCCATTGAGCGCTCGTGTCGAGACATCTTCCGGTGACGAGGCGATGCAGCCCACGTGCCGGCGCTTGACCGTTGTGTCCTCCAGCGCATGGTTTGGTCTCACCCTCTCCTTCCCCTTCTTCCAGACGCCGTCAGAAGTGGCCGCATATGCGGCCCTCTCCGGCACGGCCGATAGCGGCGCATCAGCGATCCCGGCCTGCTACGCAAGGCATGGCGTAGTGTCAACCGCCTCCCGACCGGAGGCTGGGCGCCTATGGCGGGGCACAGTCTGGCCTCGACCTCCCGCGCCGCGCGGACCACGGTGCCCTCCCCGTCACGGCTCGCGGCGGAGCCCACAGTGGCGCACCCGCATCTTCTACGTCCTGGCGATGACGAAGGCGGCCGATGGAGGCGAGGTAGCGCCCGACACGTCTCCCGGCATCCGACATGGAGTGCCTACGGCCAAGGCCCTGCCCGTGGCGGAGATGGCGAGGGCTCTCCCTCCGGCTAACTGCGAGCAGCCTACCCCCGACGGCCGGCCAGGCCCGAGCCCGGCACGAGGCGTCCTCTGGCGTGGCTTCCCATGGCACAGACGCCTAAGGAATCAGCGGAGGCGGTGGTACTGCAGCAAGGCCTGCGGCCCGGAACGTCGACGGCGCATTCAGGCGGCCCGCGGTGCTGCGGTGCCCGGCGCGGCAAGCCCCTCCCGGGCGGCAGCAGTGGTTACGGGAGAAATCCCGACCAGGAACCATACGGGAGAGGAGATCCTTATCTCTTCTACTATTTTTCATTTTAACCCTCGCGTTATAAGAATCCGTATAGTCCCCAATGCTCCTTGTGCGTACAGCCGTGACCTCCCAGCATGTATACTGGAGCGCCACAGAAACATGGCAGCATGATGTGGTGAAAATGGCGTTGTGGCGTGAGGATTGTAGCGAATTGTTCGTTCTCCTCTAAATCAATCATGTGCCTTATCCACCACTCACATCCGCTCATGTGCTGGTCCATTTGAAAGACCATCAAGTCTCAGGTCCGGCTTACAGTGGCTTTCTTCCTGCACGCACGTCATGGGCTATGTTCTTCTATTAGAACTAATTGTACAATTGTGTTTTGCATTAAACACTATAGGCCATGTATAGAACTGCATTTAGTCCATTTTCTGTAGAGTTTTAAAATTCCAGAAAAATATGTGGCTGTTATTTGCTTGATCTATAACATATTCTTTACGGGTACAATGACATTGTTTTACGATTGAGATTAAGTTTTCTCGCATGACAATATTGATTTGCAATTGAATTTTTTTCCTCTTGCAAAACAACCCCATTGCGATTGAGATTAATTCTCTCTCGCAAAATATTAATTCACTTTGCGGAATTATCTTTCAACTTGATACAACATCATCTCGTTTAATTTAAGGTCTATACAATCCAAGTTCTCATTTGAACATCAAGTTTACAACATCATTACTATTCATTAGTAGTGTATTTCTGTTGAGTGTGATGTATTCCGGAATGTATGTATCTCCATGTTCGCTACATGTCGAGATTAATACGTCTATTTGCAATTGAGTTTTTCAATTTCTTGCAAATACATATGCAAAATTCAAGGTGTCATCCTTAGCAATTTGAGATTCACACTAATGATTTCGAGCTACCTACTTGAAATCTATTAAGTTTGCAACATTAAGATGTATTTATATTACGCAATCTGTAATATAAATAAATTACCGGTTTTTCACCGGAGATGATATGTTCTGTGTGTTTACCACATTGCCATTCTTCATGAACATGTCACAGCGGTCGAGATTTATTTCTCCCGCATAACAAACTTGTAAATTTTTGACAATAACATCTCCCTCATTATATTTGGAAAACACGAGGTAATGAGTTGGATCTACTGCCCATGGGCAGACAATCTCTATTACTGTGAGATTTGTATGATCTTCAATGTGTTATGTTCCCACAATTGAGGTTGAGCATTTTCAAGTTATACACTTGAGTCAAATTTTTGCATTCTTATTACAAAACCATGATGGTTTTTAATTTACTTTTAATAAATTAATTATCTCTGGCTTGCCCTTGTAAGTAATCGATGGCTAACAATTTGAGGCTTTTTCCCTCAATGACCACAACTTACTTAAGCGGGTCATGGACATCAAGATCAGTCTTGCATCCCATGGGATAGCGCGTGCAATACAAGCCACGCCACCGGGACACAAAGGACCTCAAGGGTAATGGTTTGAAACTCACTTCAAACCCTCAACCTGACACCATCAAGCTGTCACGAGACCATATGAGCATGGAGAGCATGACGGTTTAATATGCATCAACCGACATGTTTGGAGACTATACATTTAGTCACTTAGTCTCCTTAGTCATCTATTTATTTATGTCCATTTATGATGTTCTAATAAGAACATGATTATTGTTGTCATCATATATTGTATATCA